>CAWUFW010006165.1:0-600000 GCA_963921515.1 Calotriton arnoldi
GTCCAAACCCCCATCATCACAGTGACCAAAATGTAAGTGTGGGGTCCATAGCTGAAGCACATTTCGAACATTGTGGCAATGGGGTCCAAACCCCCATCATCACAGTGACCAAAATGTAAGTGTGGGGTCCATAGCTGAAGCACACTTTGAACAATGTGGCAATGGGGTCCAAACCCCCATCATCACAGTGACCAAAAGGTAAGTGTGGGGCCCATAGCTGAAGCACATTTTGAACATTGTGGCAATGGGGTCCAAACCCCCATCATCACAGTGACCAAAATGTAAGTGTGGGGTCCATAGCTGAAGCACATTTTGAACATTGTGGCAATGGGGTCCAAACCCCCATCATCACAGTGACCAAAATGTAAGTGTGGGGTCCATAGCTGAAGCACACTTTGAACAATGTGGCAATGGGGTCCAAACCCCCATCATCACAGTGACCAAAAGGTAAGTGTGGGGTCCATAGCTGAAGCACATTTTGAACATTGTGGCAATGGGGTCCAAACCCCCATCATCACAGTGACCAAAAGGTAAGTGTTGACAAAGAAAGAGGTGCAACTGCCAAACTGCATGGATGATTCCTGGTCACAGAACAACAAACACATCAGTGGCAAAGTAGTGTATGTGTCCCATTGCAACATAAATTGGGGGAGCCAAATCCTGCAGTGCAAATAAGACATACCTTTGGCCATGTGCAGACAAACAACACCCATGGGGGCTGACACCGTCAACAATCATCAATGACACAATGACAGAAGTGACCATCAGAATGCAGACCCACATATTTGCACCAATGGGCACACACATGCAGATACCCTGTGGAGACTGCAGATGTGAGGTGAACAGATACCATACCATGGCAGCAATGGGACACACAAACCATGATCATTGTGCTGACCGATGACCTAGGAGTCCCAGGGACAGCAGGGGAAACCCACCAAACTACATACAGCCAATGGCACACCCAAGATATGCCAATGCAGTGGTGCAGATGCACAAACACAAACAGGCAGACCCACACTGCACATCATACACAACAGGTGAGGGGGGGGTGCCAGTGTCCCCAGGCAACCACACAACACATGAGGAGACCTGAATACCAATCATACAGATGTGCATACAGTGCCACACAAAGGTAACTCATGGATCCAAATCCCCTATGTGGGCAAGCAGGCATTGTCAGATGAGAGGGAGCACAAATCACACATGTCACACAGGCACGTAGGGACAGCAACTGACACAGCAAGACACAGACACACCACAGCACCACCCCCAGGGCCCCCACAATGTGGTGACCCTGGGCTGCATTACAATCCCACTGTGATGACAAAGCTAAATGTGGTTCACACTGTGAACCACAGTCATGTGTACTGAGCAACTAACTACCATCACACCTACACAAGCACAAATCAAACAGCATGGCCAGTAAGCCAAGGCCAACATGGAGGCAGGGGCCTAGCCGGGCAACAACTCTCATCTGCACACACTCAACACCACACCCCTCGACCTCCAACAATGTGCAGCAGTGAAGCACACATGCACTGGTGACATTGCACATGCACCCATGACTATTCCAGGGTGGTGGGTGGGAACCAAGGTGCAGAAACACATCACACATGGACACTCAACAAGACTCCTGAATGTCTGACACACTGCACACTACGCTGTACATGGACATGACGGCAATACCACACCAACCAATGGGATCCCAGCCACAGTCACACACCAATGAAGAAGCCAAGGTCACCCACAAAGAACACACATAGACAACAACCAACATTGCAGCCCGGACCCTGAGGAGTGCCAGCAGTCACACACACAACGTGTCACAATCACTGAAAGATAACACAAACTGGAAATCACATGACAGGGGCAAACAACAAGTGCCAAGGGGAAACCTGACTGTGACCCATCTGCGTCTGCACACAAACTCAGCCCTGACAGCAAACACACCTATGGGTGACACCCTGATGACCAGTAATGTGCCATGCACCCACATCACAGAGAACCCAGGGAGAAGACTTTGGGGGAACATAGCTCAACTCAGCTAGCATCACAAACAGGTACAACACTAGGGATCACAGCATGCACAGCTAAACGGAAGTGAACACACAGACATGCACATACAACACACACCTTGGGCGCAGGCAATGTCACAGGAGTACACACTGCCATGAGGGGACTCCACTCCTGTGTGAGGAAAGCTGTGCCATATGTTGCCTCAGTAGGGCCCCATCATGTCAGCTGAGCACTTGGTCACACAATCAACAATTAGCACCAAATGAGGGCTCCCGTCACATCAGCCTGGTCATGGAAGTGCCAACGGAATCATCAGCACAGATCCAACACACTTGTATAGCAATGTTGCACTGACAACACAGATGAGTCCTTCCCCATTGATGCCCAAACCTGCATGTCCACATTAGATGGCCACACGGTCAGGGAAGTAGACGAATTGAACAATGGCAGGCACAACAGATGTGCAGGGGTGGAAGCCACAGATATGAAATAGCCAATCTAAGTAGGAAATCCCATTGCCAAATACTGAACACATGACACCCTCAGATGCTGCTATGGATGACATGGATACACCACAGGATAGGACACATTCCCCTGGACCACATGGGTTCCTGCACAGTAACACTTCATTATCATGAGACCAAATATCACCATCACTGCAGCAAGGGCATGGTTAGCATCATCAACATCATGTACATCAGAAGCAAAAGCACTAGAGAACAGAAAGTTGCTTTATTCAGCATATGTGGCATTAAAAGTAGAAGTCCGGTAGAACATAAACAAAGGCCAATGGCCAGACCATCAACAAAGTCACAAGTGGGTGACAGTGGCAGATGCCACCCTTCACATGCCTGCACAAAACCAGGGACAATCCACTAGGAGGGGCAACCGGGGGGGTAGGCCAGGCACCGCAGGGACAGGATCAGGGCTCACCAGGAGGAAGCAGGGAAGGGGTGGTGGGTGCTGGAGAGCCACTGACAACTGCAGTGGAGGTGTCTGACATGGTGTGTGCCGGCACAACTGGGGGGCATGGCTCAGATGTTGTGGGTGCCGGCACAACTGCAGTGGACCCTGCAGATGGAGTGGACAGGTCCGCCACTGCAGTGCCCAAGTCAGACAGGGTGGTAGTGGACTCCACTGCAGTGCCTACCACCAGGGGAGGAGAATGGGGAACAGGCAAGGTGGGCTGGACAGAGGGGAGGACACCCTCACCACATCAGTGGCACAGACAAGCGCAGCGGGGGTGTGGTGCCGGGAGAGCAAGTGGCAGGAGGAGAAGGCCGGAGCCTCTTGGGGATGGTATATCTGTGGGTGGGGGAACCTGGGGCAGGGTGTGGTGGGGGCACCTGTGGAGTGGGGGCCTGAGGGATGGAGGAAGGAGACCTGGTGCTTGAGCTGCAGGGCGGCGGCGGGGTCTTGCTCTTACCACTCCGGGGGACTTGCGGGTGGGGGCCTCAGTCTGTCTGCGCCTGGGGGAGGGTGTCTGGGGGCGAGGGGCACTCTGCTCCGTGTGGGGGGCTTCCTCTTCACCCTGGATGCTGGAGCAGCTGGATCGGAGGGAAGAGGCCGAGGTCACTGAGGAAGAGGCGCTGGGTCTTTGGGGTTGCAGGTGAGGCAAGGGAGGGTGCTTTGGAGGGAGAGGCAACTGAGGACTGCGCAGTGCCCGTGGATGCGTGTGTGTGTACCAGGGCCCCATCCCCTGTGAGTCTGGTTTCAGTCCCCTGACTGTGCGTGCGTGTGCGTTTTGTTTGTGGCGTGTGTGTCTGTGTGCTGGACGTGTGTGTGCTGGTGTGTGCCTGTGCCGGTGTGTGTGTGCTTGGGACGGGTAAGGTGCTGGGGAGTGTGGATGGAGCAGAGGCAGGAGGGGTGAGGGACTGTCTGAGGAGGGACACTGCTGCCGTCAGGGAGGAGTCCATGGACCTATTGCCCCTCTGTAGGTCAGACATGCCCGATGAGATGCCCTCCATGAACGACACCAGCTGAGTCAACAGTGCGGTGTGCGCATGGAGGACACTCAGCATGGCTGTCTGCCCTACATGGAGCTGGCGAAGGAGGTACACAGACTCCTCACTCAGGGCAGGAGGGGACACAGGGGCAGGGGGTGCGGTGCCTGGCCCAAAGGAGACACGCTCCCGAACATGGGAGGCTCCACGGACCTGGGAAATGGGAGCCGATGGGAGGGCGGTGGTGGTGCTGGTGGTGGCGGGGACAGCAACACTAGCTGGGGTGTGGTGGCTGCTGACACCCGCCTCCACAAGGGAGTCATCCTCCGAGTTGCTCTGGTCCTCAGCTGAGGTGGATGGTGCTGAGGACTCCTCGGTGTGGCTCCCCTCGCCCTCCGTGCCACTGGGTCCCTCCGACCACTCTTCGGCTGCTGACCCAGTCTGGCTCTCTGGCTCCTCCTGGTCCGTGGAGCTGTCCCCTTCCGTGGCCGTGGATGTATCTGCAAACAATGGGGAAACAGACAGACATCAGTCACCTGCACCAAACGCACACACCACTGTGAGCACAGCACATTACAGAGCAAGCCCTGGCATCATTAGTTGTACATTGCTAAAAGTGCGCTAACTGAACAGGAGAAGCCAATTGTCAGTCTGATGCCAAGCATGGCACTCACATCCCACATGGCCTTGCACCCATCTGTCTGGTGTCTGTTGGATTGCAACACCCCAGTGTGGACACATGCACCAAGTACACAGTAGTTGGACAGTGCAGAGGACACGGTGTGGCATGTGGACATGCACACATCACAGCTCTTGCCACTGAGTCAGTACAGGTTTCCGGATGAAAGGGATGCCCAGAGTCAAATAGGAAATGCATGTGATGCATACCAGCGACAGACACCATGATGCACCCATGTCCTGATAGCCATCGCCACAATGGTGTGCATGTAGCACATGTCACTCCCCTGCAGGACCACCAATAAGTTGACACATGCCATGGCAGAGGCATGACTGCTAAGTCATACATCACTGTCTCAGTGATGTATGACTTGGCAGCCAGACAACAACACTATGCACTATGTCACAATAGTAGGTCATGGGGAATGCAAGTCCTGGAGCTGCACAAGTGCACATGTACATCCCCCACACAACACATCATCTTAACCCTCATCTGTCCAGGTCATACCTATTGGACATATGGGAGACCTGTGGCACTACCCTCTGAACCTGAGCCCCTCACAATTTGCTGTGAATGGGGAACAGCTGCCTGAACTTCACATTCGCATACCCCAGTCTGCACGGGCAGCTGATCAAACACCTATGTGACACACAAGTATCGTCTCCTATGGTCACATCTCCAGGGGCATGCTGAGCCCCTACCAAGAAACACCCCAGCAGTCCTGGCAACTAATCCACAGCACACTGACACAGAGGCAGACACCTGAGGGGTCAAATCACTGTGCACAATGTGTCAGCTGATACACGGGAGTGGGAGTACAGAGTGCATTGCATGGCCTGGAGTAGGCATGACTGTCCTGCTCCACATGAATGAGGGATGTGCCCTGGACAGTGGATAGCTAGCTATGTATGTGTGACACACGTAATCTGCAGACTCCTGGGGCCCAAACATTGTTCCCACCCGCTGCATGGGCGTGTGCCACATACCCCAGGCACATGTGGTGGCTCAGCTCAGCAAGTGGACCGCATATCAAAGCAACACGCAGATCACATGTCCAAACACAGGCGTTGTGTGAACAATGGACCCACCCATGATGCCCACAACAGAGTTAGGGAAACAGATGCTGTCCCCCACCTTTAGTGAAGCAAACTGCAAGGACACAGTCCCAAGTGACACAATTCCCTGAATGTAAGGGCCACACCTGGGTATCAGATGAGCAGTGGGCAGTGCACAATAGAGGGACATGGCTCCTGGACAACATGACTGCTGCACTGTGGCAGTTGAACCAGGCCAGAGGAGGGCACAAAGCATGTAATACAGAGTTCACAGTGCAGTCTTTGACTCACCCCCTCCTTGCTGCTGTCTGGCCTTCAGCTGCCCATCCAGGTCTGGAAACACCACCGCCAGGATCTGGAGCATGTGGGGGTCAGGGTCCGTGTTCCGCCCCTCCTGCGAGGAGGCGACAGCTTCAGCTGGACCCGTGCAATCCTCCGGGTCCAGCCCCGAAGGTCCTGCCACCTCTTCTGGCAGTTGCGGATCCGGCGCTTGTAGACCCCCACGGACCGGACGGCCCGGACGATGTCCTTCCAGATCTCCTGCTTCCGATGGGCATTAACCTGTCAGGATGACAAAGTGAAAAGGCCACTACCACACATACAACATATCCGTGCATGACACAGTTGTATATACATGTCTCAATCACAGGGGCACATGATGTACACAGGCAGTGCAAAGCTGCCCATGGACAGTTTGCCAGACGTCACTACATGGTATCATTGCATGGGAAGTAAAACCTTGTTCAAATGCACTGTCACTGCACCATACCTGTCCAGTGCATGTCACTACACACTATGGGGGGTGACAACTACTCAGTGAGCCTGCTAGCCAGTGGCGTGCAGACTTTCAGCCTTGCTAGTCAGACAAAATGCACATTCAGAAAGGCAGTGCACAGAACGCTCACCTGCTCCCCTGGTGTCACATACAGCTTGCTGTACTGTGGAAGTAGGCTGTCCAGCAGGGCCTGGTTCTCTTCAAGGCTGAAGGCTGGGGCTCTCTCCACAGTACGTGCCATTGCAGGGTCCAGAGGGGCAGAGACAGCAGCAGTGCAGTGGCAGATGTCGTCCTGGAGCATGTAGTGCAGGCAAGTGAGCTCTCAGGGGAACAGCCAGCAATATATATGTGCTGGAGAGGCAGATACTGTCCCTTGTGTCTAAAGTGATAGGTCCAAGTCGTTTGCATCTTCTGAATCTGGCCAATCCATGGAATAGCAGCACCAAAACACGCCCACAGCATCCTTCAAATCTTCAACTTCATGACATACATGATTTTGCAACATTGTTGTGGGTGACCAACTGATTTTCCAGCAACCGACTCGTTCGAAATTCGAAAAGGCGTCCGTTGCCAGGCAAGCCCATTGTCAATGGGTGCGCACCGATCGGTCCATTGCGGTACAACGCGTACAGGAGTACAACGCGTACCCGCACACATTGAATGCAATGGGCCGGCCGGAGGCACCGATCGGTCCATTGCAGTACAACGCGTACAGGGGTACAACGCGTACCCGCACACATTGAATGCAATGGGCCGGCCGGAGGCACCGATCGGTCCATTGCGGTACTAACGCGTACAGGGGTACAACGCGTACCCGCACACATTGAATGCAATGGGCCGGCCGGAGGCACCGATCGGTCCATTGCGGTACAACTGCGTACAGGGGTACAACGCGTACCCGCACACATTGAATGCAATGGGCCGGCCGGAGGCACCGATTGGTCCATTGCAGTTCAACGCGTACAGGGGTACAACGCGTACAGGGGTACAACGCGTACCCGCACACATTGAATGCAATGGGCCGGCCGGAGGCACCGATCGGTCCATTGCGGTACAACGCGTACAGGGGTACAACACGTACCCGCACACATTGAATGCAATGGGCCGGCCGGAGGCACCGATCGGTCCATTGCGGTACAACGCGTACAGGGGTACAACGCGTACCCGCACACATTGAATGCAATGGGCCGGCCGGAGGCACCGATCGGTCCATTGCAGTTCAACGCGTACAGGGGTACAACGCGTACAGGGGTACAACGCGTACCCGCACACATTGAATGCAATGGGCCGGCCGGAGGCACCGATCGGTCCATTGCGGTACAACGCGTACAGGGGTACAACGCGTACCCGCACACATTGAATGCAATGGGCCGGCCGGAGGCACCGATCGGTCCATTGCGGTACAACGCGTACAGGGGTACAACGCGTACCCGCACACATTGAATGCAATGGGCCGGCCGGAGGCACCGATCGGTCCATTGCAGTTCAACGCGTACAGGGGTACAACGCGTACAGGGGTACAACGCGTACCCGCACACATTGAATGCAATGGGCCGGCCGGGGGCACCGATCGGTCCATTGCAGTTCAACGCGTACAGGGGTACAACGCGTACAGGGGTACAACGCGTACCCGCACACATTGAATGCAATGGGCCGGCCGGGGGCACCGATCGGTCCATTGCAGTACAACGCATCACTGTACATGTGACTGGCATATGTCAGCATGCCTGTCTCAGATGGACATATGCCAGCCACAGATAGCTCCCAGGGAGTGAGGGGCACACCTACATCACGACAGCCTGTCCAAACTTTATCATAAGTAAGGCTGCATTTCCTATTGTGTGTATGTTGGTGTACATGTTGTCCTGTGGGTGTCACCTTTGGGCAGCCACCCCCAGGCTGTGCACGTGTTCATGGGGACAGGATCCTGGGTGTTACGTGTACATGACCACTGTGATGTGCAACTGTTCAGATCTGTGCATGTGCCATGGTCACATTTCACGGTGGTGTATGTGTATGTCATGTCACATACCCCGTGAGTCCCATGTGGGACGGTATGTTTGAGCCAGGGTGTCCCAGTGGCACAATAGTGATGGTCCTCCACAGTCTTTGTGCATGTAGTGTTTACAATGTCTTTGATTTCATGTGCACAATGGGAGACAGTCTCCACATCCAGGTTGTGTGTGCATGGACTTTGATGTTGTGCGTGTGTGTGTCACAGACGTCCATGTCTGTCCTGCCGTGGCAAGTGGGGCCACTACCTGTGGGGGTCATGGTTGTTTTGCTGTGGTGTATACATGATACTCCATGTAATGCCAGTGTCCATGTGGCAATACAGGGTCCCTGGGAATGTACCTGTCGTTGAGCTGTGGTGCCTGGGGCACATCTGTCCTCACATGTCACTGTGGGGGTTTATTGTGACACGGCAGCAGGAGATGGGAACTGTGACACGGCCTCATGATATCCAATGGGCCAACCTGGGACTAATTGATGCCACCTGATGGACCGTGTTGACAGATGTTGGCCATGTATGTACCATACATGTCCTTCCGGAACTGCACACTTCATGTAGTTGTGCCTCATAATGATGTATGTTGGGATCTTGAGTGTGTTCAATGCCGCATATGTGGGGTGACTGACAATCTTGCTTACTTCTCCTCTGCACTGCAGAGCTCCTGCTGTCCATCGACCATTCCCAGACCTGGCAACGATGGTGGAACGGGACAGCATCCGACGGTACCGCTTCACCAGGCAGCTGATTGAGGATTTGGCAGTGCAGTTGTCCCCACATTTGCAGCCTGGCCGGCCGTATCCTACAGCGCTGACCCCCAAGGTGAAGGTGATGGCAGCCCTACACTTCTTTGCCACCGGTACCTTCCAACATACTGTGGCGACTGCTGGTGGGAAGTCACAGACCATGTTGAGCCGTGTGCTCCGCGATGTTTTGGCGGCAATGTTGCTATTCCTGAACCGGTACATCTATTTCCCTAGACTGCGACGACTCACTGACGTGAAGAGTGACTTTTATGCCCTGGGGAGGATGCCGCATGTCATTGGCTCCATTGATGGGACACATGTGGCTTTGGTACCACCACAGGCCCAGGAGCAGGCCTACAGGAACCGCAAGCACTACCACTCTGTCAATGCACTGGTGGTGTGTCTTGCAGACATGACCATCACACACGTGTGTGCCCGTTTCCCTGGTTCAGCACACGATGCCTTTGTGATGAGGAGTAGTCGCATCCCCAGGATGATGGCACAGATGCAGAACCAGCGTGCCTGGCTTGTCGGTGTGTACTGACTTTGTGCCATTGTGTGTGATCTGATCTGTAGTATTCCGCCCACTTTTCCAAGTCAGCTAATGTGCACTTGTCTGTCTGTAGGTGACTCGGGATACCCCAACATGCCGTGGTTGCTGACACCCCTCAGGAACCCTGTGACACCAGCCCAGATGCGCTACAATGAGGCACATGGTCGGACCAGGAGAGTGATTGAGCGGACATTTGGTCTCCTGAAGAGCCGCTTCCGCTGCCTGGACAAGACCGGAGGGTCCCTCCCATATGCCCCTGCGAAAGTGTGCAAGATTATCATCGTCTGCTGCATGCTCCACAACCTGGCAGTGCGGAAGGAGTTGCCTCTCATCCAGGATGACAATGACCAACATCCGCCACCTGTGGAGGATCCTGGCCTGGACCACGATGCCAGTGACGATGATGATGATGATGATGATGGTGATGTCCGCACACAGCTCATCACCAACTTCTTTAGCTGAATGTGAGTATCCTGAGGTGTCATGTCAATGATGTGAGTTGGCATGATGTGTGGGTGGTGCTCTTGTGCTGTTGGAGTGTGTCCATGGGCTACTTGACTGGATGTGTGTTGCGATGTGTGCTAACAGGTGGGCTGTACTCCCCAACAGTGTTGACATGCTAACTTGGTTCTGGGTGGGTATCTTGTAACATGTATTGTGCATGAGTTTTGCTGTTCTGTCCTGTACTCCATTGCTTTTGACTGTGTGTCATTTCTGTCCTTCACAGGGTACTTTCAGATTCGTTTGGTCAACTGTGTCCACCGACGACGTGATTGCACATCCAGGGTGGTAGCTGTTGTGTCCCTACAGGTGATGTGCGCCACACCCATGGACTTCCTTCCGTCTACAGTTGTTGACTGTGTGCCCGCTGCCAGGTGGGATTACCTTGCATCTGTAGTGGTTACGACATGTTGCAACTGTGTAATAAACCTGTGCTTCACTTTGTGATGTGCGTTGTCTGTGGTCACACATTTGACTGCCATTTGCTTACTGCACCTGTGGGCTACTTGACTACAACTGGGAATGGGTGTGGTGTCTGTGCATTGCACCGTCTTCCCTGGCAACATCAGTGTAGGCAATGAGTCAGATGGCCTAGGTGTGTATGTGTTGTGTAGCCCTGGTGGTGTGTCTCCCTCATATGTGTCACGTTGCCTTTACTCACATGCCTGTGTTGTCCTTGCTGTTGCAGTTCGCATACACAGTGTAATTTTGCAGTTCATCATCCCCATAACAGCACCCACGTTGGAATCACGACAGAGGCAAGTATGGTGTATTAGTGTGTTTATTGTGATACATTTGTGTTAATAGTGCATAGGATGGGTAGTGCTGTACATAAATCTTGCAATCCGAAGTTCCTAGGTGAATTGAAAGTCCTGGTAGACAGGATCCCCAGTATCGGGCCACAGTTGTCTGACACATTGGTCCAACTTGTACTCCCCATGCAATGTGTGGGAGTAGTGTTGCCGTCAACAGGGTGAACAGTCTGTGCACAAAGGCGAACATCCAGAACAGGTTCAGGCTTCCTGGAAGTTGCGCTTGGCCATCGGCCTCTCACTTTTCCCTCCTCGGACGACCCCTCTTCTTGGGGGGGGCCCCTCAAGTACAGGCTGCTGCGGTGCAGGGGACTCTCCGCCAGAGTCCTCCTCCCTCCCTGTGGCAGTTGCAGTTTGTTCGGCACCAGATGTTGTTGGCACACGGAGGTGTGGACTGGTTGCTGTTCATCTGGCGGAGGCATTGTAAAATGTCCCTGTGCACCGCCGTCATCTCATGCAGTGCATCCCACTTGGACTCCACGCGGGACATGTGTGAGTCCACGCGGGACATGTGTGACTCCACGTGGGACATGTGGGAGTCCAAGCGGGCATGATGGGCAGCCTGCTGCTGTTTCATGTCTCTGAGGAGCCCCACTACCTGGCTGAGGTCTCCGGTGCTGGACTGGTACGCATCAGCTATGCGTACCAGTTGTGGGTCATCATGCACACCAGCAACGTCTGCAAGCAGCGACCTCTGTCTCCCACCCCTCCCACCACCCCTGCTGACATGTGCAGTGTGTGCAGTGGCACGCACAGATAACCCTGGTCCACCTTGGGGGTTGGTGGTGGTGGTGGTGTCCATGGCCCCAGGTTGGTCCAGGGTCCCTGTGCTGGTGTTGCTCCTTGTTCTGTCCATGTCGGCAGGGATGGTATTTGTGGTGACAGTCGTTGGAGGGGTGGGTGCAGGGGGTGCAGCTGGTGGTCCTGCTGGTGCTGCATGTTGACTTGCACCGGATGTGCCAGGTTGGTCTTCATCGTCCGAGGAGGACAGAGGCTGTACGACGCCAGTGAGCTCCGCATCCTCTTGAGCCTGGGACTGGGACTCCTCAGCGTCTGCTGCTGTGTCCCCATCATCACCTGTTTTTGGGAGACACAAACAATGTATGTTATGTTTCTGCAGGCATCAATGGTTGACACACATGACATTTGTGACTGTGCCTCTGGGTGCGGGCCTGTACATTGCATTGTCCTAAGTCGTCACAGTCAGGGGTTGATATTGGTGTGGCACATTGTCCTGCATTATTTGGGCATTTGTATGTATTTTCTGGGGTGTGAACATGGTCTGCATTGGTTGTGTTTGGTTGACAGCCGGCCCTCCTTCCCACCCACCCAGCCAGTCAGTTATCCCACCATGGAACGTGCTTGCATTGCAGGGAGTGGAAGTTGTCTCTCAGGATGTCAGTCAGTGGTGTCCTGCTGTTTGTTGGTGCACAGTTGGCAGCAGGGCCTTGTGCTCCCCACAGCAGTAGCCAGTGTCAGCCATCTTGTGAGTCCTTCTCCACTCCCTGTGATGTGAGCATGGTTCAGGGTGGTGTTGATGGGACAGTTGTGGGGGTGAGCTATGTCTGTGACTACGACTCCCATCATGCTATTGCCTCCACCCCACTTCCCAGCATTCCCATACTTACTTGCTTTTGTGGGGAGTTCAGTGTATGTGGGTGTGAGAGCAATGGCAAGATGGCTGACAGTGATGTCCTGCTGTTGGTTGGTGTGCAGTACCCAGCATGCCCTTGTGCTCCCCACGACACAGCAACAGTGTCAGACATCTTTGATGGGCCTTTCCACTCTCTGTGGGATGTGCATGCGTGAGTGTGAGCTTGCTGGGCCATGTGGTGGGGGATGTAGAGCTGTGACTACGACTCCCATCATGCTATTGCCTCCTCCCCCTTCCCAGCATGCCCATGCTTCCTTCCTTTTGACTCTGCTTCCCTGTGGGGTGGGCTGGCTGTGCTGACAGGATGGCTGGGAGTGTTGTCCTGGCAGTTGTTTGGCTAGAAGTCCCAAGAGTGGCCCTGTGCTTCACACAACATAACCCAGGGTGGTGGTTCTTTGTGGGATCTTGTGTTAGGATGGGGGCATTGCATTCTACCAGGTGGGTTCTGTGGAGTTTGTGTTGGGGTGTGTGTGAGGGGAGGTGCTTGTGACTATGGTCAGTGCTGCAAGTCCTCCTTCCCACCCAGCTAGCCAGATATCCCACCATGGAACGTGCTTGCATTGCAGGGAGTGGAAGTTGTCTCTCAGGATGTCAGTCAGTGGTGTCCTGCTGTTTGTTGGTGCACAGTTGCCAGCAGGGCCTTGTGCTCCCCACAGCAGTAGCCAGTGTCAGCCATCTTGTGAGTCCTTCTCCACTTCCTGTGATGTGAGCATGGTTCAGGGTGATGTTGATGGGACAGTTGTGGGGGTGACCAATATCAGTGACTACGACTCCCATCATGCTATTGCCTCCACCCCCTTCCCAGCATGCCCATGCTTCCTTCCTTTTGACTCTGCTTCCCTGTGGGGTGGGCTGGCTGTGCTGACAGGATGGCTGGGAGTGTTGTCCTGGCAGTTGTTTGGCTAGAAGTCCCAAGAGTGGCCCTGTGCTTCACACAACATAACCCAGGGTGGTGGTTCTTTGTGGGATCTTGTGTTAGGATGGGGGGCATTGCATTCTACCAGATGGGTTCTGTGGAGTTTGTGTTGGGGTGTGTGTGAGGGGAGGTGCTTGTGACTATGGTCAGTGCTGCAAGTCCTCCTTCCCACCCAGCTAGCCAGATATCCCACCATGGAACATGCTTGCATTGCAGGGAGTGGAAGTTGTCTCTCAGGATGTCAGTCAGTGGTGTCCTGCTGTTTGTTGGTGCACAGTTGCCAGCAGGGCCTTGTGCTCCCCACAGCAGTAGCCAGTGTCAGCCATCTTGTGAGTCCTTCTCCACTTCCTGTGATGTGAGCATGGTTCAGGGTGATGTTGATGGGACAGTTGTGGGGGTGACCAATATCAGTGACTACGACTCCCATCATGCTATTGCCTCCACCCCCTTCCCAGCATGCCCATGCTTCCTTCCTTTTGACTCTGCTTCCCTGTGGGGTGGGCTGGCTGTGCTGACAGGATGGCTGGGAGTGTTGTCCTGGCAGTTGTTTGGCTAAAAGTCCCAAGAGTGGCCCTGTGCTTCACACAACATAACCCAGGGTGGTGGTTCTTTGTGGGATCTTGTGTTAGGATGGGGGGCATTGCATTCTACCAGGTGGGTTCTGTGGAGTTTGTGTTGGGGTGTGTGTGAGGGGAGGTGCTTGTGACTATGGTCAGTGCTGCAAGTCCTCCTTCCCACCCAGCTAGCCAGATATCCCACCATGGAACGTGCTTGCATTGCAGGGAGTGGAAGTTGTCTCTCAGGATGTCAGTCAGTGGTGTCCTGCTGTTTGTTGGTGCACAGTTGCCAGCAGGGCCTTGTGCTCCCCACAGCAGTAGCCAGTGTCAGCCATCTTGTGAGTCCTTCTCCACTCCCTGTGATGTGAGCATGGTTCAGGGTGGTGTTGATGGGACAGTTGTGGGGGGGCAATATGTGTGACTGCGACTCCCATGATGCTATTGGCTACACTGACTTGGCCAGCATACACAGAATTCCTTCCTTTGAGTGGTCTTCACTGTGTGTTGGTGTTGTTGTGGTGGCTACATGTCTGGATGTGTTTGTTAGTTCTATTTGTGTCACTGCCTAGCTGTAGTTGTAGTTGTGTTTGTACATGTGTTGGCACAGTTGGATGTGACTTTTTTGATGGCATGTGTTGTGTTTATCTGACTGACATACACATTTTGGGATGATTCTGTTCTGGTTGTTGTGTAATTGCTATGAGTGCATGGTTTGACTCTCCCCTTGACAGTGATGTGTGTGTTTTGTGGCAGTATATTGTGTACATTTGTTGTGTACTCACCAGGCTCTGGGATGTCCTCTAGTCCATATACGCTCACTGGCGGAAGGATGGCCCGCACCTTCTCCTCCCAGGGCCTGAGGTATATTGGCTTGGCAGGAGGGCCACTGCCGGTGTATTGGCTGTTGATGTAGTCTTTCTTGAGCAGGTCCCGTACCCTCCTGCGCACGTCATACCACCTGTTCTGGATGTCGCTCTTTGTGCGCCGACATGGTGATTGTGCGTTCACCCTGTTGATGATCCTCTCCCACATCTTGGTTTTCTGGGAGATGGGGGTCTGTTGGACCAGTGTGCCAAACAGCTGTGGCTCTACCCTGAGGATCTCGTCTACCATGACTTCCAATTCACAATCTAGGAACTTGGGATTCTTCTTGGGGGGCATGGTGATGGGTGGTGATGGTGAGTGATGTGTGTGTTGGTGTGCAGGTGAGGGTGTGTGAGTGTGTGTTTTGCTGGGTGTATGTGAGGTAGGTATTTGTTGGTGTGCTGATGGTGTGTGGCTTGTGTGAGGGATGAGCTGTGGGTGTGTGGTTGCTTTCTCTTGGGTGCTGGCAGTGGAATGGCATTTGCAAAGGCTCATGGTTGTGATTTGTGTCCTTTATATAGGTGGAGTAGTGGGTGTGTCTTTGTTCTCTATCCTCACCCCCCCCGTATTTATTGGCTTGGTAATTGCTTGTTTGGCCTTTTTTTGGGTGATTTTTCCTTTGTGCTGTTTGTGTATGTTGGAAACGTTCTTGTGACCGAGTCGGACCCTGCATTTGTCTCGTACGGTCTTCTCCGTTTCGTTCACGCTGTGTTTGTGCAGTTTTCTATGCTGCGTACGCGTCGGTCGCGGTGTTTTGTGTTGCTTCGGCTCGGTTTTGTATGCGTGTCGGTCGTGCGGCTTGGCCTCCGTCCGACTCGCTCGTGGTTTTCGCGCCTTGCATCGTACTTTGCGGTTTGGAGTTCGCATGTACGTTTCGGTCGGATTTGTTCCGGGTGCGTGTCGGTCGGTTGGATTCGCGTGTTTTTCCGGCCGGATTGCTCTTTTCCTTGTGGCTCGGTCGGTCGACTTGATTTCGGTACGTGTCGGTCGGATTTTTCACGCCTTGCATCGTACTTGGCGTGTCGGGCGCCACAGGTACGTGTCGGTCGGAATAAATTCCGGCTCCGAGTCGGTCGGTGCTTTTTCCGGCCCGAATCGGAATCGACCCCAAAGTCCGAAGATCTCTGGGCACAGTCCCCCTCCTTTCCTGTTTTCCTTAGGGTGGCAAATAAAATGGCAAAACTACATTCACTATTAGAGGACAAAAACAAATTTGCAAAGAGGTCTCACGCCTGGATGGTACTGCAATCCTATACAAAATTACGACCAGCTGAATATCTCAATACAACATATCCATACTACCTAAAACGGAAACTCATGGCCACCAGGTTTGGGCTCCTACCAAGTTTAGCGGATCAGCCCAAATGGAGATACAATGGTCCCACGATATGCATTCTATGTGGCGCAGCGAAACAAGACTTCATTCATCTCATTTGCATATGTCCTTGTTTAAAATCAACTCGGGCGTGGCTTTTGAAAAAGGCATTTAATGATAGAGGGATTCGGTCGTGTAGAGATGCAATAATCAAAGGTTTGGACTCAACGGATCCCTATCTAAACTGTAAGGTGATAAAATTTTTGATACGGTACGAACAGTTAACAATGAAAATGGACAAACAAATCACCGTGCCATTGATTGTGTAGTGATTGCAAGTACCAAAATGCTAAGTCCCTCCATTAAAAACAAATAAGAAGTTGCAGCAGGAGTTGCATTAATGAATTCTATATCGGGATTGGAATAGGTAGTAATGGAAGCTTGTTTTTTTTAATGTGGCAAATAGGAATTGGACCATGCAGCTTGGTTTATATATGTTAAGTAGGGTTTTCAGATGGGTTTTAAATGGATTCAATGTATTGTATTTTATATTTAGAAAGTCAGCAACACTGTACATTTTCTTATGAAATCTTCTTTTAATAATTTTCTTATGAAATCTTCCTCTAAACATTTTAAGATTTGGATTATATAGGTATTTTCAAACTTGTTATGGTTTTTATTAACTGAAACAATAAAGACTTTTCAAGACACATTACTTGGTGATGTACAAATGACAAATATTCAAGGAAACTCGACTTCCACACATTATCATTTGTGTGCAATATAGCTGTATCAGTAAAGCTGTATGTCTGTTCAAATGTAGTGGCCATTTCAATGGAAAATGTGCTGTTTGCAAATGACAATGCCCTACCACATGAAGATTTAGTTACATAAAAAAATTGCCCTCTCTCATGTCCATTAAAGCTAGAAGGGTTGAGAAAGTTTGTCGTTCTTAAAATTGGGTCGTGGTTCTCAAAGGTTTGGGAAGCACTGGTGTAGAGTCCTCCAGAGTGGAAGATACATTCTAGGTCCATCCAGAAGCCTGGAGTTCCAGAGAATCCACAATTAGATTCCAAAGTCGAGTTGGGTAGCAGGAATATTTTTTAAATGCTCAGAGCAACGTTTATTATGAATTAGTGCAAAAGTAGTAATTCAAAGGTAGGTAAAGAGACCCGGGCCTGAAAGTTATAGAGTGACACAGGAAGTGTATGACACAGAGACACAGGGCTTCTCCTCCCAGGTGGTCGGGTTAGAGAGGTGCAGATTACTAGGTTCATAGAATGAGCTGCTTTTGATGTAGGGTAGTAATTCAAAGGCAGGCAAGAGAACAGACAGTTCACTGACAGTTGGACAACCTACTACCAGACATTACGCTAGAAGTAATTATCCAAAGGTATGTCAAGAAGCAGGTAGAAGGGAAGTCAGGACCTGAAAACCAGAGAATTTGAAGGCCTGTGCCAAAAGCATTGTGCAAGCACTAAAGTGAGAGGTTTTTTTTAGGTCGAGCCTAGGCAGCACGCATGCGCTGACTGCAAGACATTGTGTATCTGCAATATGCGCTTTTAACACGCCCCTCGATTGCCATTCGCTCTTTGTTGTGCCATTCAACAATGCAGCCTTTTGATTGGTGCATGGCTTGCAATTGTCCCTCCTTTGGGTGCTCGGTTCCCTCCCAGACGATTTTACTCATTGTTTGTTTGGGTTGGCCATCGCAACGCATTCAAGGTTTTTTCCTGGTTGGCCATCGCTTCACGTACGTGCGCTTCATGTTTCAGAACTTTAATTATTATCTGTTTGTTGAGGCCACACTGCACTTCTCACAACCGGTGCTGGAAACAAGTACAACTCTGGAGAGGCAGGGAGGGAGAGAAACTTTCAGCCGCTACCTGACTGCCGAGGCCCTGACCTGCTGTCTGAGGGGACAGGGCTCTGTCGTAGTAGGCAAGTTATTTAACTTGCTACTACCACAGGCTCCTATTTAGGGGTCGATTCCGATCTCGGCCGGTAGGGCACAGAATCGTATCCGGCTTTACCGGATCCGATTCGGAGCCCTCTTTCCCGACCGATTCGGACGTGCGTCCGGGCGAGCAAGTACGATGCGAGCGCTCGCGAAATCGCCGACCGACTCGTTCGCGGGACCAACCGCTCCGACCGACTCGCACGGACACGACTCGCACCGCGCAATGGAGACGTTCCCCGGCCGGGTAAGTACGATGCGCGCCTCGAGCAGTCCGACCGACTCGCGCAGTCCGGCTCCAAAGAGCAGTCGGAGCCGGACTTTGGGGGTCCGTGTCGGACCCCCCTGTACGCCTAGCCACGCGAGTCGCACACAGGGGGACCCATGGGTCCCCCTACCTGTGCATGTACGGCGCGTGTCGCTTCGACGTGTACCCGCTGTAGGGGCGCCCTTGTTCGCCTCGCACCCATTGAGTCAATGGGAGCCCGCGTACGCGTTGTACGACCGGCTCCCATTGACTTCAATGGGAGTTCGACCGAACGAGTCCGATTGCATGCAAACGCATCGTACTCGTTCGGTCGGACTGCTAGGGTCCGATTCGGTCGGAAATCTCTCCGGGTCCGGCTCGGTTGGGGAGATTTCCGGCCTGAATCGGTATCGACCCCTAAGTCCGAAGGAAGAAAAGTCTGAAATGTGCACTGAGCATGGGCTGCCACAGAGGGCCCCGTTTCCACCACTCTGCAGCCTTTTCCTTGCTACCTAACTTGTTTCTTTTGGCTTGGTGTGCAACATAATCACATTCATTTGATGGCATTCTTCCTTTTTATTAGGCTGAGCCTGCATAGTGTGTGCGCTGTGCTTGTTTTCCTGCCTGTCTTTTTATTTGGTTTTTAATGGTTTGACTTTGTGATTTTCTGTTCGTTTTGTTTTGTGCATGGAACAAGTAGTCCTTCTTTTAGCATATTTTATCCTCCTCTCAGGAGCTATTTTTTTCCTTCGATCCCGGTTTGATTATTGACTGAACAGAACGTTTGACTTTGTGATGTCCTGTTGGTTTTGTTTTGTGCATGGAACAAATACTGAGGGGCCGATTCCGATCTCGCTCGGTAGGCCCACGAATCCGACCGAGTCCGATTCGTAGAGCCGATTTCCGACCGAATCGTACGCTTTCCGACCGACTCGGACACCTGCACGAGCGAGCAAGTACGATGCGAATGTACGCATGTATTCTGACCGAACCGTTCCCGGATCCGACCCGCTCCGACCGACTCGTACGGACACGATTCGAACCGCGCAATGGAGACGTTTCACGACCAAACCAGTACGATGCGCGATCCGGACAGCCGGATCGAGTCGGAGACTCCGACACGAAAAAGCTCCGGGAAGCGGACTACGGGGGTCCGTGCCGGACCCCCCTCACCCGTAGCCGTACGAGTCAGACACAGGGGGGGCCCAGGGGTTCCTCCCATACATGCATCTACGGTGCGGATGGCACCAACGCGTACCCACTGCAGGGGGCGCCCTTTTGCGAGACGTACCTATTCAGCGACGCGAGGCCATGCACGCGTTGTACGATCGGCTCCCATTGACTTCAATGGGAGTCCGACCGAACCGAGTCCGTCAGCATACGGCGGCATCGTACTCGCTCGGTCGGACTCCTCTGGTACGGCTCGGTCGGAAAACACTCCGGATCCGGCTCGGTCGGAGTGCTTTCCGACCCAGATCGGAATCGACTCCTTAATCTTTTAGCAGATTTTATCCACTTTACAGGAGCTATTTTGTTCCATCGATCCCAGCTTCATTGTATATTTTGGAACTGGAGTGAAGGTGTAGCTTATTAAAATTCAACTTTGCTCGGGAATTTTGTTTTTATTTTTCCTTAATGATAACATGCTTTTATATTTTTAGCTGCGTTTAAAAATGCAATACTTTTATTGGATCACTGACAGAATATCGACAGTCAGAATATCGAGCTACAAAAATATCGACGCAAGAATATCGATGTCCAGAATATCGAAGTCCTATCTACATAATGGTAAGTACAAAAATATCGATAAAAAAATATCGTTGTTAAAAATATAGTTTTTTTTTTAATGTATAATAAATAATGTAAAATAAAGTAAATAATACATGTAATTAAAAAAAATAGTTAAAATTATTAAAAAATGTTTAAAATTATAAGTAATACATATAATGTAAAAATCAATTAAACATATATATGTATAAAATATAATATATATACTTACTTAATATTTATAAATAATTATTTTAATAACTTAATTGTTAAAAACGTATTAAAAATTATAAATACATATATATACATATTCACCAATAATATAAATAAAAAATATATATAACAAATTTAAATATTACAATATTTTTAATCTTTTTAAAATACATTTTACACTACATTAACTAAAACAGTAGAGAAATATTGGATAGCGGAGGGGATAAAATTACTAATCCCACTCCAGAGAGTGCAACAGTAGGGAAAGTGTTGGATAGCGTAGGGGTAAAAATTACTATTCCCACTCCAGAGAGTGCAACAGTTAGGAAAGTGTTGGATAGCAAAGGGATAAAAATTACTATTCCCACTCCAGTGAGTGCAACAGTAGGGAAAGTTTTGGATAGCGGAAGGGTAAAAATTACTATTCCCACTTCAGTGAGTGCAACAGTAGGGAAAGTATTGGATAGCGGAGAAATACAAATTATTCCCACTCCAGAGAGTGCAAGAGTAGGGAAAGAGTTGGATAGCGTAGGGGTAAAAATTACTATTCCCACTACACAGAGTGCAATAGTAGGGAAAGTGTTGGATAGCGTAGGGGTAAAAATTACTATTCCACTCCAGTGAGTGCAACAGTAGGGAAAGTGTTGGATAGCAGAGGGTTAAAATTAACATACTTATCAATTAAATAATTATTAAAATTAAATGACCAATTAATAATTAATTAATAATAAATGAATTATAAATACTAATAAAAAATATTAATAATTATTATACTTAAATTACTTCCCACCCTATTCCCCTATAAACCCACAACCCGCTCCTAAAAAAATAACACAATTAATACAGTTATCTAATAATTAATTAATATTAATTAATAACCAATTAATAATTAATTAATAATAAATTAATTATAAATACTAATAAATAAATATTAATAATTACTGTATTCTAATTAAATTACTTCCCACCCTATTCCCCTATAAACCCACAACCCGCTCCTAAAAAAATAACACAATTAATACAATTATCTATTAATTAATTAATATTAATTAATAACCAATTAATAATTAATTAATAATAAATTAATTAATACTAATAAATAAATATTAATAATTTCTTTTTTATAATTAAATTACTTCCCACCCTATTCCCCTATAAACCCACA
Organism: Calotriton arnoldi; assembly: GCA_963921515.1. NCBI lineage: Eukaryota > Metazoa > Chordata > Amphibia > Caudata > Salamandridae > Calotriton > Calotriton arnoldi. Next base: position 21,750 of record CAWUFW010006165.1, read on the forward strand.
ACCTGCTCCTAAAAAAATAACACAATTTATATAATTATCTATTAATTAATTATTAATTATTAACCAATTAATAATTAATTAATAATAAATTATCAATAATAATGAATACAAATTAATAATTACTTTTTTATAATTAAATTACTTCCCACCCTATTCCCCTATAAACCCACAACCCGCTACAGAACTAAAATACGTAAAAATTAATTTACATAAAAGTATTTACTGCTAAAAATGTAACACATACATTAAAACAAAAAACTACACTTATACCAAAAAATTACATCACATACTTTTAACACACATACTAAAATACAGAACACTAATATAAACATCGATATTATTAACAACGATATTTTTACAAACGATATTACTGTCTTCGATATTAAAAAAAACGATATTTCTTACCTTACTGTCGATATTCTGTACCACGATATTCTTGCAGTCGATATTCTTGACCTACGATATTTAAAACTTGATATTATGGGAGGTCGAAATTAAAAAAATCGATATTCTGTCTGTGCACCACTTTTATTAATTAACTAATTTGTTGTCCCTTTATGAGTAACTTATAAGTATTAAACGTTGTATATTGTGCTGCCTTTGTAACTGGGAAAATATGTTCGAGTGTCGGCGTGGGCTCCACATCCTGTGATTTTGGGCAAATAAACGAATCTTCCCTTTGCCTATCGAAAATGAATGTGTCCTTGTGTAAAGCTCTCCAATACTTTGGGGGTGATTAGGATGGCGGGCGGACTTTAGTCCGCCCGCCACCCTAGCGGTGCTGGGACCGGCCGCCAGACGTGCGGCGGTCCCGCACCGCTGATTAGGATGCGGCCGCCACCCTGGCGGTCGCATTCCGCAATATTGACATTGCGGCGGGTGCTGCTGTAAGCAGCACCCGTCGCGTGTCAAATTGGCATGTTGTGCATTGCCATGCACAACGTGGCAGGCACCGCGCGGTGCCTGCCATGCAGCCACCTTGTGCATGGCAATGTAGGGGGGTACCATAGGTACCCCCAAATGCAGCCACCCACCCCCTGGGGGCCCGCAACGGGCCCCCAAAGCAAATCCCCGCCAGCCTTTCCATGGCGGCATCGCCACCTTCGAAAGGCTTTCAAATGCACACATCCTAATATGGATGGCGGTGCCAGGTAGGCACCGCCACCAGATTAGGCCACATCTCCGCCCGGCCTGCAAGCGGCGGACGCACTTTGCGTCCTCCGCGGTACCCCCAGCCATTATAATATGGCGGGGGTAAATCGGGTGGAGATGGCGTGCGGATCGCCACCGCCTGGCCGGCGATGGCGATCCGCCCGCCATCCTAATCACCCCCTTTGTGTCGAGTTCGCTTTATATTAAACTGCAAAAAAAAAGAATTACAAAAAAAAACGCAGCTGGCAATTTGGGAGATCTGTAGAGATTCCTTCAAGTGGGTCATCGTGTAGGGCCCCGTGTCCAGCCATGCCAAGGTGATCTGTGCGGAGGTGACTCATCTACCGGGAGCTAATGTTAAAACAAGAAAACGTAGGCCAGTATTTTTTCCTTAGTGATAACATGCTTTAATTTGTTTAGCACTGTTAAAACATGTCTTTATTTTATTGTGTTGCTTAGTTTTTCCTCAAAGATACCATGCTTTATTATGTTTAGCCTTTTTGTGAAATTGTATGCAGCTTTCCAATCACGATTTTATATTTAAAATTGCCGCACATTGGAACAGCTTTGTACAAATCACTTGATACCAAACTTTTTTTTTTCCCCACACACCTCGGTGAACTTAAAGTATAAAACAACCATTTCAGTCTTACAGTTACTTTCACATATGTTAATCTGGGGTATTTTACAGTGTTTAGGGCCTATTCACTCTGTAGTCGTCTGAATCTGTTATCGCACAAGATAACATCCTCGAGGTTAAAGAGCCCGCCAGCTTGGCTGCTACATTCTTACAACAGTGTTTTGTGTCCGCCTTCTCACTTAGGGGCCGATTCCGATCCTGGTCGGAAACCGTTCCGTCCGACACGTTCCCGGAGCGATTTCCGACCTAATCGCACCCCTTGGCTCCAAGCGAGCGAGTACGATGCAGCCGCATGCTGACGGACTCGGTTCGGTCGGACTCCCATTGAAGTCAATGGGAGCCGGTCGTACGACGCGTACATGGGCTCCCATTGACTGAATGGGTACGTTGCGCAAAAGGGTGCCCCCTGTAGTGGGTATGCGTAGGTGCCATCCGCACCATACATGCATTTATAGGGGGGACCCTTGGGTCCCCCCTGTGTCCGACTCGTAAGGCTACGGGTGAAGGGGGGTCCAGCACGGACCCCCGAAGTCCGCTTCCCACAGCGTTTGCGTGTCGGAGGCTCCGACTCGATCCGGCTGTCCGGATCGTGCATCGTACTGGCTCGGTCGTAAAACGTCTCCATTGCGCGGTACGAATCGAGTGCGAACGAGTCATATGGAGAGGTTCAGACCCGGAAACGATTCGGTCGGCGATTTCGCGTTCATTCGCATCGTACTTGGGCGTCCGGACCTCTGTACGACTCGGTCGGAAACAAAGCCTCCGACTCGGATCCGGTAAAGCCGAATCCAATTCGGAGGCCTTCCGACCGAGATCGGAATCGACCCCTAAGAGGAGGTAAATCTGTGTGCTGTTGTGTAAAGATGAAAGAACCATGATTTTTGTATATGTTTTTCAATAAACATACATTTTCATATTGTTTTCTCCATTTATTTTGCTTTTTCACAACGCCACAACAAACAAATCCAGGCCGCAAACACACAACATATTGTAACATCTCATAAAACAGGTAAACACAATTCAACTACACACACTTCCACTGCACATCATGTCACTCCATGCCACATAATTGCAAACCAATAAAATAAAATCCACATAATTCAACTCCACTCCATGCCAAATACTTCCACTTCACATAATACCACTATCCCGAGCTTCTCGAGCCAGGTTAAATTGAATGACTGTCGTGGCTTGGTCCTGGGACCCGCATCACCTTTACCCTCCTTGGGTTCCACGCAACTCAACCTGCAAGTGACCAATTGCCACCAGTGGTTTTTAACATTGACAGCAATGATAAACTTTCACAGTATTATTTTGCACTGATTTTATAATCCTTCTAAAATCCATAACTCCGGTTATATGTATCTGAATTCGTTCATTTTGCTGTCTAAATTAGGATAAAAACCTGCTTTATTTTTATATATTAGTGTTGGTTTTCTTTCGAGTCATGTCAATTACTTATCGTCCATGTTGGTGCTCTGAAATGCTTAACACATGTTCCTCTAGTAAAGCGTGACTGCTCTTTGCCACTCTACCAGGACTGAGCTAAGAATGTATTATTGTGGATCCAAGGACCATCTTTGGGGTTTGTGGGAGAATGGCAAGATGAGGCCCAACCAGCATCACCACATAATAGTCCACCTTCCTACAAGGCCCATAATAGCAAGTGAAGAATACAACTGATGAATCATAAATATCCCTTGAAAAATACCTGCGTTGCCTCACTCCACTCACACCTGAGCAATCTAAACTGAAATGTCTTAAACAAATATCCACAAAGAGTTTCACAATGCAAAATGGAAAAGAGAAATAGAAACTTGCCAACATCCTCCAACCAATTTGGACAGGCACATTACCAGACCGTCTCGTACTCATTGCAACCTACTTATGGATAGGAGGGAGATCAGTGGCAAGTGCTGGGGGCACTTGACAACCTAGACAAATGGGATAAACACTGTGGCAGGTGGAGGATGCACTTGCTGTAGTTTCAGCCTCTGCACAGTGATATATTATTGAAATAGAGATGCTCATTGTAACAATGGGAGAGGCGCATAATGCAAACTCACAAACTCTGAGGTCTATATATAAAATTATAGATGGCATCAGTGAATTACAGGAAAATCTTTTTTACTGAGGGAATCTGAGTGACATCTAATAGACAACAAGAGTGAAGTGATGTCACTCAGGACACCGAGGTAATAAAGAACATCCCCGTAATTCACTTTTTACCCACCTATAATTTTATGTTATGTATGGCCCCCAAAATCATCTGCCCCCGCTTTCAACTGCTACGCAGGGCAGAGGAGTATTGAGTGAGCCATACATAACATGGCCTCTGCTATGAACCCCTGTCCACAAGCTAAAAAAAAATTAAAACTTACCTGCCATCCTTGACCAACCCCCATCACCTTCCCTGCCTTCTTTCCCTGTGCTGCAGCTTTGCTTTCTGCTTTCATTCAAAGCAGACAAGCACAGCTGCGCTGACAGGCTCTCAGAAAGCCCTGTCAGCCAGGCCTGGAAGGCATTTATGAAATGACCACAGTGGGTAACTAGTTTTGGTATCAACTGTTGTTGTCATAGCAGTGAGTTATGACATTTGGAAACTGAAATAAATGATAGCGGCTCTCTATGAGAGCCCTACATAACAACTGCATTACCTCCTTCACTATCCAAGTGACTGGCCTCCCACAGAGCAGGATTGTTAAAACTATTCTCTTCCCCTTGTGGCCTGCCCCCAAAGCAATGCTGTCACACAGCATCACACATTTCATGCCCCACCACCAGACTGCACTGTGCCCAACTACCTAATATTTGCCTTCTTTAAATCCAAGGTACTCCTGACTCGCTCAGTCAAGGTCCAAGTGAAAGAATTATCTAGCTCCTGCCCCAGGTCTAGAGTTGACTCTTTGTCACTAAATCCTCTGAGTCTTGAGAAAGTTCTGAATCTGGAAGAGGAGTCATTTGAGTAAATCCATCCACCATGTTATCCCAGTTGAGGAGTTAATGCGGCTGGTGGATTCTCCTCTGGATTAAATGTTTCACCCAAAAATCAGAACACAGACCCTTGTGTGTGGCCACAAAGCAGACAGGGCTACAGGGCCTAAATGTGGTGGTTGAAGTCGTTTGCCACTGGTGTCCATCCTGTATGGCTCTGCAAATTGTGTCAAGTACAAACCTTTTTGCACAGGGAAGTGAGAGTGAGCAGTCACTGGAGCAAGAACTCAGAGCTCAACAACCATCCAAAACACACAATAACGTAATGTCCAGCCTAGATATTTTCCTTAATGGAAAAAGAAGGTACTCAAATATCACAGCAGAACTAAATACCACACAATCTGGGGGTCTAGCGGCAGAAAGGGCCCAAATGCATTACCTGCTTCAGTCCACCGAAATCAGGTGCTGTGGCCATAATAGGTGCTTTTGTGCTTGGAACTAAACTGCTACTGCTGCTGCAGGAGGAATACACTTTCATAGCACACCTTGAGCACTGCTGAAGGAAGTCTGTGACGTATGCTGTCACTGTAGCCTGGAGAAACATCTACAGAGTGCGCATGCTCGCGTTTGCAAATGTAGAGCTCGACGCCATTCCCTGCCTGCTGCCCGAAGAGGAGATTAGACAGACGCTGCTGGTGAACATACCTTCGAAACGCGTCGACGCTTGTATTGAAGCCACAAATCTATCTGTTTGAACATTACCTTAGATGTTTATGACTTGTAAGGCATCAAGGTGCATGTGGTGAAATCTTGTTTTTTGATTGTGGCAACTGATGACAAAAGTTACTGTCTGTTTTTAAACTCTCGTGCAATATATTTTTTGTATTTTATTGGGATCAATTGATTCTATTATTGAATGCATTGTAAGTGCTCTATTGTGTTTTTTCTGATAGAATTGGTTTTATTGTGTAATGTCTTGAAAAATATATTGTTTTAATAAAAAAATTTTTTTATCAATTTAATAAACTATAGGTTTTTTGTGCCAATACGTAGCAGACTCAAGGCGTGGATGTGGTCGGTATGATTGGATCTATATGCATGTGACTTTGATTACGAGTGTGAAGTAAGGTGTGGACACAAAACATTCCCAAGGGACGTTTTTGCATAAAGACCTTTGGTATTACAGAGGGACACATGGAGCTCAGCCTCACAGGAAAAGGCCGTTGCATTAGAAGCAGTCTTCTGCAAATGTGAACATCCTGTACTTGTGAAGGGAGTGAATTGTACATTTTTATGGCGAAAGCAGTGGCGTAACACAGCCCCCCCCCCCACCAAGGGGGACCCCTGATCTAAAGGGGCCCCCTCAGGACAGTACTCTGGCCTGAGAGCTCCAAATTAAATCCGGGGTGGGGTCCCCTCCATGTACTTTGCAGGGAGGCCCGCCTCAAATTCCGTTACGCCACTGGTCGAAAGAGGTAATTATCGCAGTGACATTTGTATAGTGTCTGCAGTGTCAAACTGTATTAATATTGCTTATTCTAGATACAGTAGGAAAAGCTAAAGCACTACGTCCACACTCCATTTATTCCTTTCAACAATTGCAGCTTCTATTTCTACTGCCTGCCATGGTCTTACTGTGTGTGAAGGAAGCTTGCACAACTACTGTACCTGTTCGGTATAGCGAGAGAAGTTTTAACTGCTATTGCCATGGCTCGTCTGATCGTTGTACAAAACTTGAGAAAAGCAGGATTAAAATAGAATTTGATCTACTGCGATTCATGAGGTAGTAAAAAAATTGCAATATGATAGGCGAAGTAAGTGGAGACTGTGGAAGGCAGGACAAAGGTGGTTGGGCCACAGCAGTGTTAGACAGGACTTCAAGGTCAGTTCAGCCCCAGGTCCAATCAGTGTAAGGTTTAGAAGAAAGGTGGGAGCTTTAGAGAAACATAAGTGACAGTAGAGGTGACAGTTGCCACGCATCTGCTTTGATGTATGGTTCTTCGAGCATTAAGTTCACCCACCATTTTTCCACCAGAACCTTTGTCATGTTTTCCATTACTTCCCCTTTTCTTCAATTTCTCATGTTGCCTTTATGTTTGTGCTCACCTATACATCTTGACCAGAGCTGGTTTCTTGTTTGCTAGTTGCTGCTGCCCATATATCTGCTTACACCACTAAGCGTTCTTCTGCCTTGGCATCCCCCAACTCAATAGCCATGTCCTCGAGTACTCCCGGTCCTCGGAGTCGTGGGTGGGAATTCCTGGTACTCCTTCAGCTCAGTCACAATGTAAATATAAGGACCCCCTGCTACTAATATTTGTTCCTAGGGCAGGGAAAATGCAATTGTTCAAAAAAGAAATCCCTAGACAACTATTTGGTCTAGAAAAGATATAAGACCATAAATCTAGTGTGATAGGAATGGACTCGATGTACCATGATTCACATTAAAAATGCATATTATTTGTACAATGAAATTTTATAAAACTACAAAAAGTTCTGTTGTTCTGTATAAATAAACATATTATAGACAATGACATCACTGAAAACAAACAATAAGTTTCAGAACTGATAACTGTTTTCACAATATCTCATACAGCCGGCACAGCTATATGTACCCTAAGAATACTTAATATGTAAAGGTCTAGAGTATCAAACAGTAAATTAATGACATAACAATATGTGCAGACAATACTCAACTAAACAGTGACAATAAGAAATACACAGAATTAAATGATACAGTATGGTGGCTCATAAATTCATTCAGTGATGGATCTTTAATGTATCTATGCGCGTTCTGAAACGTATTGTTTGTTTTCTGTGATGTCATTGTCTATAATATGTTTATTTATACAGAACAACAGAACTTTTTGTAGTTTTTTAAATTTCATTGTACAAATAAAATGAATTTTTAATGTGAATCATGGTACATTGAGTCCATTCCTATCACACTAGATTCATGGTCTTATATCTTTTCTAGACCAAATAGTTGCCTAGGGATTTCTTTTTTGAACAATTACTCCTTCGGCTCAGTACCAGCATTCCTGTTGAGAGAACTGGAAAGTTCTGGTTTAGAGTCTTGGTTCACCTCTCCGGAATCTAGGGTGAGTTTACATTCCACTTAAGAGTTTGCCATCAATAGAGCTGATTTCCATGTAAAAGTAATAATAACCACAACACTACAAGGACCATTATTAACTGTGGCAATGCGAGACTGTGTAGCTTCTGGATGTTTTATTAATTAAACCTTCTGTAAGAAAGAGAACATCACCCTAGTGAAGAAGACACAGGTGGAAACTATCTTGGAATTTATTATTGTACTTATGATTGCTCTATTGAGTTGAAACCATATTACCATGGGCTTTTAAGAAAGATGTTGTTCTGAAAACATACTTGGAGGAGATTTGGCCAAGAGCTTTATTCGTCATTCTATTTCTCCACAGTGGCACCAATTTATTTCACAGCCAAAACAAATGGCGAGTACAGCCTTTGCATAGATTATAGAGATTTAAATGAGGTCACAATTCACAACGGACATACTCTTCCCTCATCTCTGTACTATTAGATTTGTTTAAGAATGCCACAGTCTTCTCTAAATTAGATCTTCATGGAACATACAACCTTGTGAGAATACAAGAGGGTGGTGAGTGGGAGACAGCCTTTAATAATATATTTAGAACCTATGGATATCTACTGATACTGTTTGGCTGAAGCAAACCTGTGCTGCTTTCCAGCATTTCATCAACAATGGCTATCAAGATATTTTGACCACTTTTGTGGTCATTTACTTGGATGCCATTGGAATAACATAGAAAACACATAACAGAATATCTTCATCAACTATGTGAATGCTCCCTGTGTGCCCACACCAGTTTAGAAAACAGAGTAAAATCTAATAATTAGAGGAAGACCAAAACTAGGACCGGAGATATTAATTTTAAAATATTTTAGTAAAAATGATGCTAAAAGGCTGTAAAGCGCCAACTGTGGATATCTGGTCGCAATGGAATAAGACAAAGTCACAGGTTTAGGCTGACCGCGATGGAGTGCGGTCTGGCTAGAGGGACCTAGTTAGGCCTGCTGAACAAAGTTCCTTCAGGGATGAGTCGGTTCCGAGAAGCGGCGAGGCTGCGGTGTGAGGTCCTGTTGCGTCGTTGTCAGAGATCCTGTCGACGAGGGCTAGCAAAGTGAAGTTCAAGGTTCGGGATAAGTCACGCAGTCGGGGTGATGTGTCTGTTCCGAGGAGCTGCAAGGCATCTGCCATCATCGCCCAGTCTGCCATCGACCAGGGATGCGTGGGCCTGAACCAAGAATGTGTAGAGCAGTGGCAGTTCCAAATGCAATGCCAGCTGCGGTTCCGCTGGATCAACAGAGGCTGGCAAAGCACCTTTAGCCCACTTCCTAGGGTCCAGGACTGGGTTGGTGCCACTTGGCAGAGTAGAGTGACAGATGACACAGTCCAGGTGCAGGTGCAAAGTTGTTTCAAGCCTGTTATGTCACTGAGGCTTCAGATCGGAGGCTAGCCAACTACCCCTTGGAGTCACTCTGGGTTCTGGGTCCAAGAGATGTAGGTCCAATACTTCTCAACCAGGCAGGAGGGCAGCAGGTCAGCACAGCAAAGCAGTAGTCCAGAAGAGTGAAGCCCAGCAGCAGGACAGCAGTCCTTCTTCCTGGCAGAGTGTCCACAGGTCCAGAAGTGTACTGAAGAGCTGTTATCTGAAGTCCAATATTTATACCCAGTTGTGCCTTTGAAGTGGGGGAGAAGCTACTAAAGGTTTTCCATTGAAGTCCCCAGGTATCCTGCCTTCCCTGTCATGGCTCCAGACTCACTACAGTGGGGTATTCAGCCCTCTGTGTGGATGCAGGACACAGCCTATTCAGGTGTTAGTGGGGCTGTGCATAGCTCCTTCCGCTCATCCTGCCAGTAATGGCCTATCACAGCATACCTAAGCTCCCTATTCTGTGTGTCTGACTAGGAGAAATACACAAAGCCCAACTGTCAGCTACACCCAGTCATGTGACCAGAGACAGGCTACAGGCACCAAATGTCTAAGGCAAGAAAATGCCAGCTTTCTAAAAGTAGCATTTTCAGAATTGTAATTTCAATCTAACTTCACCATAAATTAGGATTTTAAATTAGGATTCCTGAGACACCAAACATGAACTGGTTTCCCATTCCCATTTGGAAATTACACTTATAAAATGTAATAAGGTAACTCCAATGTTCTCCTATGGGAGAGGTAGGCCTTGCAGTAGTAAACAAAAACTAATTTAAGAGTTTTTTCTCTACCAGGACACTATAAAGCCCATTCCCTGGAGGGAGAAGGGTAACCTCACCAGTTTGGTTTTTTCACCCCTCATTTGCATGAGCCATATGAGGAGTCCATGGTCTGTTTAAACCCGGAAATGAGTCCCAAACATGTATGGTCTCAGCTTCTTCGGTGCCAACACCACAGCAAAGGCCTCCCTTTCAATCGTACCTCACCTCTGTTCCAGTGGAAGTAACCTACTGCTAATGAAGGCTTATTATTGGTCTTTGCCAACCTGATTTAACTGTGCTAAGACAGCCACTATGCCATGCTCTGAAGCATCTGTCAATACTATGAACTCCTTAGAGAAGTCAGGAGCCTTGAGTACGGGTGCTGTACACATGGCCTCATTGAGAGTATCAAAGGCTTTCTGGCAACTCTCTGTCCAGATCACCTGTCTGGGCTGCTTCTTTGAAGTCAGCTCTGGTAAGGGGGCAACAATGGTGCCATATCCCTTAACAAACCTCCACTAGTATCCTGTGAGGCCCAGGAAGCCCCTAACCTTGGTCTGTGTTTTAGGGGGTTGCCTTGCCAGGATAATCTCAATCTTTGCCTGGAGGAGCTGCACCTTGCCCCCACCCATCATGTGGCCCAGGAACACCATGAAACCATGATTTATCTGGAACCTACTGGCCTTGATAGTCAGGCCCGCCTGCTGCAGGGTCTGAAGCACCTCCTGGAGGTGGTGCAGGTGTTCCTCCCAGCTGGAGCTGTAGACAGCTATGTTGTCCAGGTAGATGGAACAAAATGCCTCCTTTCCAGCCAGGACCATGTTCACCAACCTCTGAAAAGTGGCAGGGGCATTCTTTAAATTAAAGCGCATCACCCTAAACTAAAAGTGACCCTCTAGGTTGGAGAATGCAGACCTCTCTTTTGCCTCCTCAGTCAGAGCAATCTGCCCAAATGTCAGATAAAAAAGTACTGAGGAACTTGGCAGCACCCAGCCTGTCTATGAGCTCATCAGCTTGGGGGAATGGGGTGTGCGTCAGTCTCCGTGACAGAATTGGGTCCCCTGTAGTCCACACAGAACCTAAGTTCTGGAGTAGCACCGGCTGGGGCAGCCTTGGGTACCAGCACCACGGGCTCGATCACCAGTAACACCAGCATCTGGGGACCTCCTGCTTGATACGGGCCCTCACCTTGTCTCACAACCTGTAAATCTTATTTTTAAGAAACTGACTGTCTCACGTGTCTGTCATGGATGCACAGGTGTGTGAGTCCAGGGGTGAGGGAGAAGAGAGAGGCAAAGTGCCCCAGCAACTGGTGACAGTCACTCTGCTGCTCTGGGGTCAGGTTAGGGGAAAGGTTGATACCCTCCACTGACTCATTGTGCTCTTGGGCAGACAGGGGGTCTGGGAGAGGCTCGCTCTCCTCTTCCACTCCTTCATCGGTTCCCAGGAGCATGCTCACTTCGAACCTCTCAAAGTGTGGTTTGAGGTGGTTCACGTGGAGCACCCTTAAGGGGTTTCGAAAGGGTCTTGAGATCCACCAAGTAGGTGGACTCCCCCTTCTGCTCTGTCACCTTACATGGGCATGTCCAGTGAACCTGGAGACCTATGGGCTCCACAGGCTCCATAACCCACACCTTTTAGCCAGGTTGAAACTCCACCAGAGTGGCCTTCTGGTCATACCAAGTGCTTCATAACTTCTTGACTGGCCTCAAGGTTGTTTTTTACCTTCTTGCAGAAGCGGTGCATCTGGTTGCGGAGGGCCAGCATGTAGCTAACCACATCCTGAGTGGGTTTCCTGGGAGCTTGCTCCCACCCCTATCTCACAAGGCTAAGAGATCCTCTAACAGGGTGGCCATAGAGGAGATCAAATGGACTAAACCCAACTCCCTTCTGTGGCACCTCCTTGCAGGGAAAGAGAAGGCATGGCAGGAGGACATCCCACTTATGCCTTGTGGGCTCAGGTAGGCCCATTAGCATGTCCTTCACAGTCTTGTTCAATCTCTCCACAAGACGTTGGTTTGGGGGTGATGGGTGTGGAGAACTTATTGGTTACCCCACACTTATCCCACATGGGCTTCATGTACGCTGGCATGAAGTTAGTACCTCTGTCATACGCTACCTCTTTGGGGACCCCACGTGAGTAAAAAACCCCATCAGGGCCCTGGCCACCATAGGTGCAGTCACCTACCTCAGAGGAATGACCTCTGGGTAACGAGGGGCAAGGTCCACCAAGACCAGGATGAACCTGTTACCTAAGACTGTCTTGGGATCCAAGGGTCCAACTATATTGAAGCCTACCCTCTCAAAGGGTGTGCCAACGACAGGTAATGCGGTCAAGGGACCCTTGAGCTTTTTCCCTGACTTCCCACTGGCCTGGCAGGTGTAACAGGACCTGCAGAATACATCTGACACCATCTTCATCCGGGGCAAACAGAAGTGGGCAACAAGCTTTGCAAAGGTCTTGTCCTGCCCCAGATGACCTGCCAGGGGCATGTCATGAGCCTAACTCAGTAGGAAGGTCCTGTAAAGCTGGGGGACCAACAGCACACTGGCTGTCCCACGAACGTTAGGCTTGCTTTATAGGAGGTAATTGTTCCAATAGATCGGGTGATCTCCAGAGGTGTCACCTGCTGCCTGGGCCTCAGCTTGTCGCCTCAAGCCCTCTAGTATGGTGAACTCATTCTGTGCCTTGTAAAAATGCTCCCTGGTGGACCCACCCTAAATTTACCAACCAGCAAGCTCAGGCAGGTCCTCATCAGGTGCCCTGTCAACCTGGACCAGGAGAACTTCAGGGGCTGGTTTCCAGTGCCACTTGCTCCCATGCTTCTTGGGAGATGCCTGGACCATTGTTCCAGGCACCCATGACTCCCTTCCCAGGCAGTCATGGACTGTGTGTTCATACAGACCCATTTAAGCAATCCCAACATCTCCAATGTGTCCTGAGCTCCACCTCCCTCCAGATAGTGTGATATAGGTCATTGCCTAACAGACAACATACCGGCATGGCAGGGATCAAAGCTACTTTTAGAGAACCTAAGACCCCTGCTCCACACTCAAGGAGAATTGAGCCACCGATAGATAACTCTCACGATTGTCTGCAACTATGACTTAGTGGAATGTGTTAGGGAGGGGCTGTTCTGAGGACAGTAGCTGCTAACACCTTACAGTAGTCGTGCTGGCTGTGTCTCTCAGAGCCTCCACCCATTGCCCATTGATGGTGGCCCACTGCCTGTAGTTAGATGTATCGGCAGGTATATGGGCTTTTGGAACCATCTCCTAATCCCCCAGTGAAACTGGGATCATCTCTGTCTGTTCTCCAAAGCTAACTGGGACCACCACCTCTGCCCTGAGTGCTACATTCTCCAAACCAGGTGTCTACCCACCGATGGGGGGTGTGCCCTCTCCGGGCATTTGGAGTTGCCCTTGAAGTGTCCATACTTGTAGCACTCTGTGCATTGGGGGACAAAACTCCATGTCTGCTTATCAAAGAAACAAACAGAAGGAGATGATGGACGGAGCGCTGAAACTTTTCAGACACTCACCCCCAGTCATACATCTGGGTTGAATCCATCATCGTTCTTTAGGTGACTTTGCCACCCGAGTTCAGATCCAGCCATGTGCAAATCAGTCTCAACCCTGTTCCTCATGGGAACAGTCTAGCCTGAACTGCCAAGCCAGGTCTTCCCTGGACCGGAAACAAGCATCCTGGAACCGGTTTCGGGGTAACACCCCTCATCAGACAGGCTAGCTTGAATCCAGTGGCAAAGTGATCAAGAGATCTACATCTGGGCATACCCTGCCAACTTAGAGCAAACAAAGCACATACAAGGAGATGATGGGCGGAGCGCTAAAACTTTTCAGACACTCTCCCCATTCACAGATCTGGGTTGAATCCATCATTGTTCTTTAGCTCACTTCACCACCCCAGTTCAGACCTAGCCATATGCAAATCAGTCTTGGCCATGTTCCTCATGGGAACAGTCCAGCCCAAACTGCCAAGCCAGGTCTTCCCTGGACCGGAAAAAAGCATCCTGGGACCGGTTTCGGGGTTTCACCCCTCATCAGCCAGGCTAGCTTGACTCCAATGGCATGGAGAGCACGGGACGCATGGCTGGGGGGCATACCTGTCCGTTGCGCAGGCCCACTAGTACCATTTAATGTACAGGCCCTGGGTATATGCTATACCATTCTACAAGGGACTTATAAGTAAATTAAATAAGCCAACCCAGGCCACTAGAAATTGTGAGTCAAATGTTATCAGGTCGAACTATTTTTAGCAACGACTAGTCCCATGAGTAAACTTAGGCTGGAAATGAACAGGCGTTCTATTCATTCAGAAAATGAATGAGCAATAAAGATGCCATTAAATCTTGTTTTTATCTTAACACATTTGCTGTCTGTTCAAGGAAAGAGGTCAAATGTCAGTTTGTCTTTTAACTAATTGCTGCTCGAAAAATGAGGTTTCTTTTTCTCTCTTACTAGAGTTAGAGGTTTTTGTCAAGTGAGCTGTCTGAAGATGTCAGTTATTTTTCTCTAACACATAAAATTTAAATAAATAGCCTGTAAATTAATATTACATATATATCAGGAATTACAAAAGCAATTTTTTTGTAATTAAGAAGGGTGATGCAAACAAAGAGCTAAATAGGAGCAAAACAAACCAGAACACTTTACTTGGTGATGTGCAAATGACATATATTTGCAGAAACTCTATTTCCAAACATTATTGTTTGTACACTATATAGTTTTATCAGTAAAGCTGCATGTCAATGGGAACGTTTGTGGCCATTTCAATGTAAAATCTACTGATTACAAATGACAGTGTGCTACCACTTCATGCTTTAGTTATGTATTTATTAAAAGTGATATTTTTTAAACATGATTTGAGAAACATTTCTGCCCCCACCCTGATGATAATGCTGTTAATGAACTAAGAGGAAAGTCAGGGGTCATGTGTATCGTACATGTGGCTAGATTTGTTTTACATATGGAAAAAAGGTTTAGTCAATTAAATCAAACAAAAGAGTTTTTGTACAGCAGAAATGCTGAACTCGCACATTTGAAGGTGCTCTCATATGTGATAATGAAGAAAATGGCGGCTCAATGAATTAAAATATTTGCCCACGATCACATCATTTGAAACCAGTTTAAGGGTCAAGAGCATTACAAACAGGTCGAGTAGATTATTTAAGTCACTAGACCTGCAGGTCTAGTAAAAAATTTTTGACTTTTTGAGGCCTTCAATCAGGTACAAGCCAATTTCACCATGTTTAGGGAGAGAGCACATGCAGTTTAGCACTGGTTAGCAGTGGCAAAGTGCACAGAGTCCTATGGCCAACAAAAATGAATTAAGCAAAAATAGAAGGGGTGAAGGCAAAAGGTTTGAGTGAAGACCACCCTAAGGCTAACAGGACGAACACAAGCTAATAGGCAAAGCAAAGTGGTCCGGGTCACATTTTGACCCAGTCTCAGATACAGACCTACTGAATACCATAACCAAGGTTAAACTATCAAACCCTCATTTTGATGCTATACCTGGCTTCATCAGCAAACATCTTGCCAAACAACTTCTACTCTACTGGTCCACCTTAGTAAACTCCTCTCTTCAGGAAGGCGTTTTCCACAACTGTTTAAAAACTTGTCAAATCTGTCCACGCTTAAGAAACACTGTCCACTCTTAAGAAACAATCATTAGATGTTAATTACTTGAACAGCTTCACACATGCATCTACCCTTCCCTTCTTACTAAAGGTGATAAAAAGCTGTGGAGCTACTCAACTTTTGATTGACATCAATACAAGAAATCTCTTAGATATCTTCCATATAGGCTTCCAGCAGAGTTACAGCACAGAGACCAACTTTGTACAAATTGCTGAAGTCTCGCGGCTCATCTTCAACTCATGCAACACCGGTCTACTTGTGCTCCTTAAACACTTGGCTGTTGTTTAAACAACCTTTGCACCTTGAACAACACCTTGAAAGAACGGATGGACATTGAGTGGTAGTTATTGACTGGTTCACCTCCTATTTCATAAACCATTCACAAGTAGTCATAATTTGAAGCTGTGTTTTCTACAAAGTCAGCTTACAACACGGGGTTCCACAGGACGCGATCCTCTTGCTAACCATGTTCAACCTATATCTACGTGAAAATCTCAGTTGTTCTAGGATTCTTTACCACCTGCATGCTAATGGTATTCAGACCTCGCTGAAGATCTCATTCCCAGACATCCTCCTTCTCTCAAATGCAATGGAAGAATTCAAAAATGGATGTCTAAGTGCCACTCAAAATTAACTTCGCTAAGATAACATTTTCTGCAATGTCTCCGAATGGATCCAACGTTCTATTCGTGGATGGAATCCTTCTCTTCCTGCACTGCAAATGGTGAAGAGAATGTGAAGTCTATGGCCTTCATCTTCCATAACCGGCTTAACTTATAGAGGCAAATCTTTGATATGGCCAAGCACGCTCAGTTCCAACTAAGGCGTCTCTGAGGCATCAGACAATTCATTCCAGAACAGGCCGTAAAGTTTAAAAGGTCCAGGTGCTGGTTCCTTCTAGACTGAACTTTGGATACTTGCTTCTCTCCAGACTTAAGTTCATTTGACCGCACTCAGAACAGTTCTACATGCAGTGGCTCACTTTTTTAAAGGCCACAAGACATTTGACCACACCACTCCATCTTGCTAACCCTTTAATGGCTCCCCATAGAAGCAAGTGCTCAGTTCAAAATCGTTTCCATCATGCGCAAGGCCCTGCATAATTCTTCTCCCGCCTACCTTACTGAAAATCTCTGGTGCTCAACTGACTTTGAGAATGGCAGAATCCCTCCTCCTGAAGCCCCCCAACTGTCAAGCAAGAACGGTATAAGCAAGTGCAGGTGCAGCACGGATTTGGAACTCACTTACTCCTGCCCTTTGTACGACCACTTATCATGCCATATTTAACCAGCAGTGGCCAGGGGCGTAACACAAATTGATGCAGCCCCCCTGAAGAATGTGTAGAGGGCCCCCTTAGTCTCCTAAACCATTAATTGGTCTTGGCCTATATGGGCCCACCTGTGATGGTTGAGGTGCCCTTGAAGGGTCGGTGGCCCCCGTGGGCCTGTGTTATGCCCCTAGCAGTGGCAAAAGCAATAGGCTGCGCCTATGTGAGAGCTATTGGCTTTGCCAATGTCTTTTAGGTATACTGTTCTGCAGCATGGCTGGTCAGCATGGCTAAAAGTAGAGGCAGAAAAAAGCGCTGTGGAGTGGACAGCGCAGGCTCTGTCATATCGCTTTTGTTTTGGGCAGGTAGGCAAGACAGATAATGGGAGAGAGGGTGAATGTGAGAGAAAGGCAAGACAGACAACATGAGAGGGAACAGGATGGTAATACAAAAAGTATTATGATGAGCCCAGGCCTGGAAGCAACACAACAGGTTAGGGTGAGTTGGGACGAAGCAAGGGAGTCAGAGGGGCAGTGGGGGAACAATAAATAAAACAGTACCTGAAGTCCAGCCATCAGTGGATAGACAGCGGAAGGACACTGATAAAAGTAAATCAATCAGTACTTGGTTGCTGCTCCAAACTGTTGAACAGGAAGTTACATCAGTAAGTGCTGGCCGATTAGGAGGCTGCAAATAAGAGCGACAATGAAGCCAACAAATGGCAAGAAAAAAAAGGGCTCCAAACCCCTAATAGTAACACTACCCCTCACAGCAACAGCGAATGCACTGTCAGCAGACAAGACCTAAAAAGGAATTGAAAAATCTTCGTTTTGAAAGACACTTGGCTAAGATTAAGTTCGTCCTCATATTTGAAAGCCTCTTGAACTACACTATACGTACTTTCACGGGAGACCGAACCTGTTGCTGCCGCTGCCACTGTTGCCCGAGGGGCGCCAGTAACTACAAGCCCCAGCCTACTTTGCGGTGAGGACGCCACCGACGTGCTTTGTTCGTGCCAGGAGGCGCTTAAAATCCGGCCAGAGCTCCCGCAGCGCGGGAGTCCGAACCTGTTGCTGCCGCTGCCACTATTGCCCGAGGGGGGCCAGGAACTACAAGCCGCAGCCTGCTTTGCGGCGAGGACGCCGCCGACGTGCTTTGTTCGTGCCAGGAGGCGCTTAAACACCGGCCAGAGCTCCCGCAGCTCTGGAGCCCGAACCTGTTGCTGCCGCTGCCACTGTTGCCCGAGGGGGGCCAGGACCTACAAGCCCCAACCTGCTTTTCGGCGAGGACGCCGCTGACGTGCTTTGTTCGCTCCAGGAGGCGCTTAAAATCCGGCCAGAGCTCCCGCAGTGCCGGAGACCGAACCTGTTGTTACCGCTGCCACTGTTGCCCGAGGGGGGCCAGGAACTACAAGCCCCAGCCTGCTTTGCGGCGAGGACGCCGCAGACGTGCTTTGTTCGCGCCAGGAGGCGCTTAAAATCCGTCCAGAGCTCCCGCAGCGCGGGAGACCAAACCTGTTGCTGCCGCTGCCACTGTTGCCTGAGGGGGGGGCAGGAACTACAAGCCCCAGCCTGCTTTGCGGCGAGGACGCCGCTGACGTGCTTTGTTCACGCCAGGAGGCGCTTAAAATCCGTCCAGAGCTCCCGCAGCGCGGGAGACCAAACCTGTTGCTGCCGCTGCCACTGTTGCCTGAGGGGGGGGCAGGAACTACAAGCCCCAGCCTGCTTTGCGGCGAGGACGCCGCTGACGTGCTTTGTTCGCGCCAGGAGGCGCTTACAATCCGGCCAGAGCTCCCGCAGTGCGGGAGACCGAACCTGTTGCTGCCGCTGCCACTGTTGCCGGAGGGGGGCCAGGAACTTCAAGCCCCAGTCTGCTTTGCGGCGAGGACGCCGCCGACGTGCTTTGTTCGCGCCAGGAGGCGCTTAAAATCTGGCCAGAGCTCCCGCAGCGCGGGAGACCGAACCTGTTGCTGCCACTGTTGCCCGAGGGGGGCCAGGAACTACAAGCCCAGCCTGCTTTGCAGCGAGAATGCCGCCGACGTGCTTTGTTCGCACCAGGAGGTGCTTAAAATCCGGCCAGAGTTCCCGCAGTGCGGGAGACCAAACCTGTTGCTGCCGCTGCCACTGTTGCCCCAGGGGGGCCAGGAACTACAAGCCCCAGCCTGCTTTGCGGCAAGGACGCCGCTGAGGTGCTTTGTTTGCGCCAGGAGGTGCTTAAAATCCAGCCAGAGCTCCCGCAGCGCGGGAGACCGAACCTGTTGCTGCTGCTGCCACTGTTGCCCAAGGGGGGCCAGGAACTACAAGCCCCAGCCTGCTTTGCGGCGAGGACGCCGCCGACGTGCTTTGTTCACGCCAGGAGGCGCTTAAAATCCGGCCAGAGCTCCCGCAGCGCGGGAGACCGAACCTGTTGCTGCCTCTGCCACTGTTGCCTGAGGGGGGTCAGGAACTACAAGCCCCAGCCTGCTTTGCGGGGTGGACGCCGCCGACGTGCTTTGTTCGCGCCAGGAGGTGCTTAAAATCTGGTCCGGAAGAGGCTGGGCTGGGCAAGCTCTCCAACACCCGAACTTCTGGACCCTTTCTCAGGGGATTTTATGACAGTTTCTAATCGTGTAAAGGCAGTTTTTTTGTCAGGGGTCAGATATTGTAGGTAAAGAGCTAACGGACATTGCTCATTGTTCGCTGAGGCAATTGTTCCACCAGACCATCAGTAGGTGTGGTACGTGCATCACTGAAATCTGTCATTTGTAGGGGTAAAATGGGTAAGAGGAAATCCTGTGAAGAAGAAATGGGTGATGGTCAAAAAAAGAAGGTGAAAAATAATTCCGAGGGGGGTGTCATGGATAGGATAGATATCCTATTATCTGAATGCGAGGGCCTATTGGTTTCACCACTCCCTGACACGTCACCCAGGGCTAGTGCACAACAGGCCCCAAGTAGCAAACCTTGTATAGGGTGCATACCAGATATGTTTAAAAAGCCAAATAGTAGGATCTCTTCCCCTGACCCACAGAGTGAACCTGAGGCAAGTGAAGTATTGGAGGGTCTTCCCCAGTCCCAAACAGACTCCCGAGAAGCCCTGGCCATCTTTGCCTCTAGTAATAGATTCTCTACCCTATCTGACCATCCAGACCCACCAGAAACCCACCCTCATACCAGGTCTCAGGTACATAACACGGGCACGGAAAGTATGGAGAGTAGTTTACATAGCATTAGCAGGGGCCAAGACGAATCTGGCGAAGTGAGCGAGAGCAGTACTGATGCTAGTGCCGTGCAACCTAGTAGGCCCACAGACAACTCTTTCCAAATAGCAGTGTCCAGTCAGCTAATTGTCCTAATGGAGGAAATTTGAGTTCTCAAAGTGTCTGTTGGTAACCTTAGCGACTCCCTAAGTAAGGTGCATTTAGCTGTGGAGATGGTCAAATCTTTATTGGGATCATATCCTAGTCATAGCCGCCTCGCTCAACAGGACACGGGTGTTAATAACTGCCAAATGCAGCATAGCACAGCACAGGCATTACAAAGTTCAAGGGCTAGAGGACCACGCAAGGCACTAACTATGGATAGCATTAGCAGGAGCCATCCGCAATCCGTTAGGGTACATAATCTTACGCCCATCCCAAGGCTCCCATTCCCTCCTGTCACGACCCTTGCTCCCTCCACAATCCACCGCCCCAATAGAAGTGGTGGGCAGAGAGTAGCAGGTCAAGCAGATAGTATGTCAGACACAAGAAACATCGTGTATATGATTAATGTTCCCAAGAATTCTGGTGAAGCGTCTAGAGAAGACGAGGGTTCCCTTTTGAATAAGTGAACCCAGTGGATTCGCCATGGTAGGGGTTGTCTGTCCTTAATAAGGGACGACATTATTACAGCTAAGAGACACACTTGCCCTAATGCCCCCCTAGATTACATCGCCCTAACCCTTCCTCACCACCATTTGGTGGAAGACCTCGTAAACTTTGACATCCGCACCCAACACCTTACCCGCGCCAACATTAGACTTAAATATAATCCCCCTATGTTGGACTCAGTTCCCAGTCTGTCGCCACTAAGGGAGGTTGATTGAAGGTTGCCCTCACTCGCTGGCGCTCCGACGGAGGACACAATCCATACTCCTGCCAGCAAGCGTGAGGATGTAGCGGTATCAAATTCTTCATCATCCGCGTTCAGAAATATACCCATGACACTCCACTCGCTAGAAGGAAAGTGGGACACTACAGGTAAATTACCCATTAGGTCTAATGGGCAAACTTTATCTTGTCTTACTTCATCCAGGTTAGCTGTAATATCATGGAACATCGCAGGGCTGAGGTCAAAGGTTACATCTCCTGATTGGAACACCTTTATTGAGCACCACAACATCTGTCTCTTCTAGGAATCCTGGCTTGTGGACGCCCCCTCCATTGTATAGGCTACTTAAACTATCATATCCCAGCTACCAGTGGGGGAAAAGGTCGACCATCGGGGGGATTAACAATTTGGGTCCGCCAAGCGATCAGCTACAATATCCAGGTACTCCCGACCCAGAGCAAGGACATCCTTGCAATTCGGTTGAAGACGGGTGCGCAATGTAATATTGACATCTATAATGTCTATGCGAGAGGATTAAGTGGGGGAAGAAGTCGGACGTTCTAGCGGCTCTCGGCGATCTTCTAGACCTGCATTCCTGGGATTCCCAAGTCTTAATTGCTGGAGATTTTAGCTCGTCCTTTGAGCCCCTTGTCAATGAGGAGCATGTTCTCACAGGAGAGGAAGACGCCCAGTGGGGCATTCCAAAATTGGAATTAGCACCCATAAAAAAATGGACGGATGTGGCAATTCAAATTAATTCCATTTGTCTGGAGAAAGGCCTACGGGCGGCAAATGGAAGAACTATATCAGATAGACATTGAGCAGACACATTTAATAACGGTCACAGCGCAGGCCGCATAGACTATTTATTAATCAACCTAAAACTATTGCATGCTCTTGGGGATATGATCATGAGGGACCGTCTAGAGAGCGATCACAACCCCTTATGTATGACTCTAGAGCTACAATCACAGAGGGTACTTACACAGCCAGACAATGAACTGATCACTCTTGACTTGGTCCCCACAAATGATATGAGACGATTAAAATGGGTAAAGATATTAGAGAAGCCCGAACACCTAACCACCATTACTAATGACATTGATTTCACCATAGCTGAGCTAGAGGCCTGCTCTGTCAACCCCGAGTTTCCAGAGGTTATAACTGCCATTCATAACAAATTTTTCGCCCATTTACGCTCCTATTTCTTTACGCAATGTAATGCCAAAAGCATTCAACAGAAGAAAGCTTGCCACTGGTTCAATGTGGAATGTAGAATGGCGCGTAGATCTCTGGGGGATGCGATCAAAGCAGGGGACCCAGGCAAAGTACGGTCATCCAGGCAAAACTATAGGAGGACCCAGGAAAAGGCCAAGAAGCAATGGGACGAAAGCAGATGGCAGGACCTTAGACTGGCATGCGCCAGTAATAGTTCCAAACAGTTTTGGAACATAGTAAAATGGGACAGGGGAGGTCAGCCATTATCGTCACAAAACCACGCAGCTCAGGACCAATGGGTCAATCATTTTAAACCCCAATATGCCCGTAGCATAGCTGAGGGAGATCTTGTCGAGCCTTCGTACTCGTTCTATCAAGACACGGCCTTTGTTGTGGCTGATGTCAACGCCGCCCTAGGAGCAGTAATGGGGGGAAGAGCACCGGGCCTAGATCGTATCCCAGCTGACATCTTCCTCCTTGACAAGCCCAAATGGTGCTGGTTTATTGTTCTGCTGGCTAACGCAATCGCCCTTGGTGCCCCAGTCCCTGACTCCTGGAAAGGGGCCGAGATTATCCCCGTGTTTAAAAAAGGGGATAAATCCCATCCAGGCAACTATAGGCCTATCAGCCTAATAGATTCTTTGCAAAAGGTAATGGGGCGGTTGGTTTTAAATAAGGTCTTAGGCAAGGGCAGCTTGCATGCTGCCTTCGTCGACCTTAAGTCAGCTTTTGATCTCGTCTCCCGTAGCAAACTTTGGGCAGTGTTGCAGGAGTTAGGGATGTCTCCTGAACTGCTTTCCCTTTTTGCTAGACTTCATGAGGGCAATTTTGCACAAATCTGATGGGGCTCTCATGGTAATGTCACCAATCCCTTTCCCATAAAGAAAGGAGTGCGTCAAGGCTGTGTTATGGCCCCCACACTATTTTCTCTTTTCATTAATGGGATCACAAAGTTTTTAGAGTCCACCCCCACTGATGCCCCAGTCTTAGCAGGTGTAAAAATTCCTATTTTAATGTTCACTGATGACACGTTAATTATCTCAAAAACTCCTAGCGGTCTCCAGCGAGCCATGTTACTCTTCAAGGAGATCTGCCTCTTACGGGGCTTGGAAATTAACGTGTCAAAAACGAAATTCATGACCTTCAGCCAGCATAGATCATTCAGAGGAGGCATACTTATGAACAACCGTCTCCTGGAACAAGTTAGTGCCTTCACTTATCTGGGGGTTATTATGCAAAACGATATGAGGTGGAATCGCCAGCTTGACACGGCCACGTTGAAGCACCGGCAACTATCTGGAGCCTTACAAATCGAGTTTAATACTTCTCTCACCAAGCCAATTAGTCCGGTGCTGCAAATATACAACATGAAAGTTGTTAGCTCTGCCCTATATGGGGCAGAGTTCTGGGGGTACGAGAACCTTTCCAAGTTAACCGTTGCAGAAAACAGATTTCTACGTAAGATCACCAGCCTCCCGCAAAGCACTCCAGTGCGCCCAATGCTACATGATTTAGGTAGAAAAGCACTGGCTGATATAGCGAGATTACGTCCTATATTATATTGGCGAAGAATCTGGTGCACGCCAGAATTAGCAACCTATGCTGCTGGCCTTAATGACTTAATCAAAGCAGACTGCTCTCACAAAATTAAATGGTTACGGGAGGTAAGAGCCTCCCTAGTCAGTATTGGCATGGCTACTCTGTGGGAAAACCCATCATGTGCCCTATTCCCCTCTAAGGAGATTTTAAAAGAAAAATATTGGGAATCGGTGGCTCAAAACACATTCAGAAACAGTGACATGTCTTCACTGACAGGAGGATTTCTAGAAGTTAAACCGACCCCAAGCCTGGAGCAGTATTGGGACATAATAACTAAACTGTACGACCGGAAGCTGTACTTTCAATTTAGGGTGGGCTCATTACCAGTAAGATCTTATACAGCAAAATGGGTCACTGCAGGCGATAGTACGTGTCCCGCTTGCCAGGCCCAATCGGAGTCACTGGCCCACCTATTGTTTGTCTGCCCAGCATATGCTGCCCCTCGTCGAGTGTGGCTCACGCCAATTTGTAGGTTACTGGGCACCAGAAGGAGTGGTGACGCACAAAGAATACTGCGCACGGACACATCACCCCCCATTGTCATTGCATTAGCCAAATTTTTGAGATGGGTGTGGGCTATCAGATCACAGTCACTCCCTGTAAATTGAAGGTTCTTGTCTGCCATTTTTTCACGTATGTCTATATATGAATTTAGTTACTCATATATTATGTATTGTATCAATGTCTGGTATATTTGTATACGTGCTAAGCACTCGATAATGTAGATTTTCCTAGTAATTTATGACGGAAAGTCTTAATTTTATTAAAGACACGGAGGCGAGTATTATGCTTTCTTATCTTGCATTTATTCCAATAGCAGCCAAGATAAGTGACAAAAACTACAGTTCCCAGAGGGTCAAGCGAACAGCTGACCAATGGGAGCTTAGAATGAAACACAATGCATAACCAATAAGCGCCAAGCGCAGGGTACAACGTCACAACTGACTGCGAACAGTCCTCTTTTCGTTGGCGAGCAGATCAGATAGAGTCCATAAACAGGGGAACAATAGAAAAAACAATAGAAAAAGCCAAAGTCCAAGAAAAAATGTCCTGACTAAAATTCAACCAAGACGATCTTGCAACAGGAACCAAGGTGGAAGCGGCAGAAGAATAAGAGGAGGCATCACGAAGAGGTGAGGGGCCTTTTGACGGGTGATATATTCCATCACGACAATGCAGGAGGCAAAGCTGGAGCCGCTGTAGGGAGGGAGAAAAAACACGTTAGAAGTGTTGAGGCGGGATAATACTCGCCTCCGTGTCTTTAATAAAATTAAGACTTTCCGTCATAAATTACTAGGAAAATCTACATTTTATGACAAGACCGGAGGCTCCTATTATCTTGTTCAAAGCATATCTACAACTAAAGAAGCAGCAGTAACCACAGGTTTGCAGTAAAACATACGGAAAACATTATCGTTAGACCAATCAGCCGATCTCAGGATGCCCTCCAAACGGGAGCCTGCCCAAAGGCTTTGGAAGCCATGGCTCCCGAGTGGAATGGGCTCCGAAGCGGAGACATCAATGCCCGCAAGGGACATGACCCAACGAACCCACCTGGCCAGGGTAGCAGAAGAAACAGGACGATGGGGTTTGCGAAAGGAAATGAGGAGTTGGGAGAGGGAGGACTTTCTGAGATCGGAAGTCCTTTGTTCATAGACTTTGAGGCATTGTCCCACACATAGCTTGGGGTGTGAAGGAAAATAGGGATAAAAAACAGAGTTCAAATTTGTCTTTGTACGTCTGTTGACCTGGAATAGGACACCTGTAGGAGAAAATTGACGAGATGAAATATCAAGTGCTTTAACATCAGAAACACGTTTGATGGAGACAAGACAAAGTAACATGGTAAGCTTCGCAGAAAGCATTTTGAGGGAAAGGGCAGAATTGTCTGGCCAATCAGAAAACAAATTAAGGACCAAATTAACATCCCATAAATTATTATACTTAGCCAACGGGGTTTAGAGAATCGCACTCCTCGAAGCAGCCGACAAATCAATGGGTGAACACCGACGGGCTTGCCGTCAATAGGAGAATGGTTAAGGGAAATGGCTGACCTGTATACATTGACAGTTCTGTATGACTTACCTGCACTGGCTTCAGAAGCCAGGAAATTAACAACAAAGTTTAGAGGGGCTGAAAAGGGATCGATATGTCTTTCCAGACACCAGCTTGTCCATAAAGACCAAGCGGACTTGTAGGCCTTGGAGGTCCCTGGAGCCCAGGCCTTGCTGATAAAGAGAGAAGCTTCTTGCGAAAAGAGGAGGTCAGGAGGGACTGGCTGGAAACCTTCCAAGCAGACAGGACTAGAGAATTGCCGAGAATGAGGTTGTGGGGAAGGCCCAGCCGGTTGAGAAGTAGATTGTCGGAAACTGGAAGGACAGGGAAGTCCACTGTCATCTCTATCAGGGATGGAAACCAGATCTGTGATTGCCAGAAAGGGACCACAATGACCAGAGATGTCAATTGGCGACGAACTTGTGAGAGCACCCTGTTGATCATGAGAAAAGGAGGAAAGGCATAATTGAGGTGGAGGGACCAATCCTGCAGAAAAGCATCTGTGGCCAGTGCCAGAGGATCCGGGCACCAGCTGAAGAAACGAGGCAATTGGGCGTTGAGGCGAGAAGCAAAAAGATCGATATGAAAAGGACCCCACATTTGTGAGAGAGAGAGGAAGACGGATGGAAGAAGCTTCCAGTCGCTGGAGTCTCGCAGATAACGGGAGTGCCAGTCTGCTATGGAGTTGAGATCTCCTGGAAAATACTCCGCTCTGAGGGACAACTTGTTTGTCAGGCAAAATTACCATAGGCTCTTTGCGAGTTCTGCGAGAGGTTTGGATTTGGTGCCACCGAGATGGTTGATGTAACGGACCGCAGAAACATTGTCCATACGGAGGAGGATAGAACATCGCACTTTGTTCTTTGTAAGGCTTTGAATTGCAAAGGAGCCTGCCAGCATCTCTAAACAGTTGATGTGCAATTTCGACTCCTCTCGAGACCATGTACCGCCAGTCGAGATTGGTCCACAACTGGCGCCCCAGCCCGTCAGGCTTGCATCGGATTCTAACACAAGATCTGGGTCCGAAGCGAAAATAGTTCGCCCGTTCCACGCATCTAAATGGTCGATCCACCATTGAAGTTCTAACCGAGATTCCTGATCTAGAGGAATGAGATCGGAATAAGCCAAGCCTTGACGAAGATGACGGATTTTTAGACGTTGAAGGGCATGATAATGAAGAGGTCCTGGAAAGATGGCTTGGATAGAGGCCGAAAGAAGACCGACGATCCTTGCCAGAGATCTGAGGGAAATCAGAGAGAGTTGAAGGACCTGAGATATTTCTGATTTTATAGATGCGACCTTCGAAGGTGGAAGAAGAAGAGATGCAGTGGTGGAATCTATGAGAAACCCCAGGAATTCGATGTGTTGGGAAGGAATGAGCATAGACTTTTCGATATTGAGAAGGAAACCTAGATCTGAAAGGAGGGAGCGTGTGGTGTTGAGATCGGAAAGGATATTTTTCTTGTCTGAACTCATGATCAAAATGTCGTCCAGGTAAATGATCATCCTGATCCCAAGGGACCGCAGATAAGACACCACAGGTTTCAAGATTTTTGTGAAGCACCATGGTGCTGACGACAGGCCGAAAGGAAGAGAGCAAAAACGGTAGGTTGTTCCCAGCCATATGAACTGAAGAAATTTGGTGTGAGAGTGGTGAATAGGGATAGTAAGGTAAGCGTCCTGAAGGTCTATCCTGACCATCCAATCGTTTAGACGGAGGGTATCTCGTAAATGGATGATGGTTTCCATCTTGAAGTGGCGATAGACCACAAATTGATTGAACTGTTTGAGGTTTATGACTGGACGCATCTTTTTGTTTTTCTTCCGAACGAGAAAAATGGTGCTGAGAAAACCTGAAGGATCTCGAGGAGCGATCTGGATAGCCTGTTTTTGGAGAAGGGTCTGAACTTCCGAGGAAATGAGGAGAGACATTTCTTCGGAGAAGACGAGAGGAGGAGGAAAAACTGTCTGGGAAGGTGGCTCGTAAAACTCTATAAGATAACCTTGGACAGAGTTTAACACCCAGGGATCTGCGGTGATGGAGCGCCACTTGTGAATGAACAATTTTAAACGACCCCCGACAGGAAGAAGAGCACCTACCTTGTTGGTTGTTGTGGCGGAAGTTCCGTTGACCTCGACCTCGGAAGCCACGTCCTCTTTGAGGGTAGAAGTGAGGCTTGTATTCCTGGGAGCTTGCATTGAAGGAACCAATGGAGCCTTGATTTTGATAGGAGCGGCCGGAAGAGCGACCCCTGCCTCTGCCGGCCCTCCTAAAAACCTGAGGGGAAAATACTTTTTTAATTGATTGTTGCGCTTTGTCCAGTGAAGCAAAGGTAGATACGAATCTGCTCAAGTCCTTGACAAGAGTGTCACCAAACAGAAGGCCGTCTGCCTTAATACCGGGGTCCAAAGGAGCCAAATTAGCCAGTTTGGGATCAAGCTTGATTAAGAGGCCCTTGCGGCGCTCGTGGGTGATGGCCGCGTTGGTATTACCCAAGAGGTTGAACCCAGGAAGAGATGTCGTCAGGGTCGAGCTCAGAGCCGTCCAAGCGAGCTGATTCAGCGAAGTCAAAAATGCGGGCCAACGGCCCCACCACGTCCAAAAGCTTATCCTGGCAGGTGGACCAAGCTTTATCCACGCCCTTGCGCGGATCTTTGCCAAATTTAGAAAAGAAGGTAATCAAAGGCTGATCGATGGAAGGTGTCACAGTAATATTGGAGGAAAGGGAAGGTTTGGGGCATTCTGATTTTAATTTAGATCTAGCTGACTTGTCTAAAGGAAGGCGGAGGCGAGCAGAGATGTAATCGCCCACATGCGAAGCTGGGAACCATTCAGTTGAGTTGGGATGACGGATAGAGGAGGGATCGAACATAGGAACACCCTCAGAATCTAAAACGGGAGAAAAGGAAAAGGAGTCGGACTTGGACTTCTTAGCAGGAGGAGAAGAGGGGTCAGAGACATCAAACAAATCAAATAAGTCATCTGCGTCAGCCATATCGTTGTCCGTGTCCATAATGGTGGAAATCACCAATTTCTTGGGTACCTCTGTATGTTTAGATTTACTTTTCTTTTTGCCATCCGAATGAGATAACCCCTCCTTAGTAGGAGGCCTGGGAGGAACAGAGTCCTCAGTCAAATGCGAAGGAAAATCGCTATCAAGGCGTGACGCATGCATGTTAACGTTTTTAGAAACATTTTTGACCACAGAAGGTACCAACTTTCTTTTTCTGCTATCCCCCGCAGAATGGGCCAATGCTTTGGACAGCAGACTCAACATAGAATTCTCCATACCCTTGGAGAAACGTTTCATAGAAGATTCAACTGCATTCTCCACAGAGGAATTAATAAAAGAATTCAAATCTTTCTTGAAGGTTTCACCTTCCTCATTGTGAAACTCCACGTCAGAGGAGTTCTCAGTTTCCATAGTGACTAGAAGATAATATTTGCAGGGAACGAGGGGTTAATGCCAGAGAGAGGGCGGAATAACCAGGAAGCCACTCCCACCGAGGGCGTGTAATTTTTTAGGCAACGAAGCTCTGGAGGGAAGGCGGGAGCGCTGAGGAGCAGACGTGAACAATGCGGGGAAGGCGCCTAATGCCGGAAAATGGAGCGGAAGCAACCGCCGCGCGACGCACGCTATAGAGATAACGGGCGAGGCGCACGAGCTGAAGGGGCACAGCGGGACGCGTAGACCGCAAATGAAACTCCGGCGAAGCGGTAAGGATACCAAGAACGCAGCAGGGTATGGCACAACAATAGAACCAGTACATACAGTAATATTAACAATAAAGAAGTATTCTCAGTCAAATAAACGGAGAGTGAGGCAGAAAAGGTACTTATCTGACTGCGAGCAGCAAGAAAAGAGGACTGTTCGCAGTCAGTTGTGACGTTGTACCCTGCGCTTGGCGCTTATTGGTTATGCATTGTGTTTCATTCTAAGCTCCCATTGGTCAGCTGTTCGCTTGACCCTCTGGGAACTGTAGTTTTTTGTCACTTATCTTGGCTGCTATTGGAATAAATGCAAGATAAGAAAGCATAATAGGCGCCTCTGGTCTTGTCATAAAATTAACCTCTGTATCGTTGTATTACTTAATGTCATGAATTGTATCTGTTTTTATAAGTTTTAGCAGTTCCAGTCTTTTTAAACCACATCAATTGTGTTTTATTATTTCGCATGACAGATTTTATGTACCCCTAATAAAGTTTTAACCTTGTTTATACATTGTGCCCTATGAAATAGTTATTTTATGTATCGTGTGCTTTTATGACATACCTGTCGAATAAAGCTTGTTGGATTGGATTGGCTTTCACGCTTTTTTCAATGTTATTTGCTTTTGGTGGTTGTTCGAACCTGTTTCCTTGTAAAGCGCTCCAACGCCCCTACAACATGTTCGAGCTATGAAAAACTGCAAATAAATATATCAACGTCAAGAAGGGTCTGTTTCCACCGTTGCCCGCCAAGCGCCATGCTCAAAGTCAAAGATCATTCCTTGCTCGCGTGCTGGCTGACAGTGAAAAGGTGCCAAAGGTCGGCTCGACTCGTTCCGCAGCAGTTTAAGGGTGGAAGGGGAGGAGAGGTTGTCGGCAGGCGGTCTGGTGCGATGGCGGGTCCCGGGGACAGCAACAGGACCGTAGTGGAAGTCTTTTATGATGTGGTGTCGCCCTACGCCTGGCTAGGGTTCGAGGTAAGTCATGATGGACCCTCGGGGGGATACCTCGGGTAAAATCGGTCAAAGCATGGGTTCTTTTGTTTGTCAAATCAGATATTACGCTAAATGTAAAATGCACTCTTTCAGTTGCCTTACGCCGTAAAAGCAGACACCCTCCCTGAAATGTAACTCATTCAATCCGCAAGTCTGAAGGTTGTGTTACATTAACTAAAGGTGCCACAGAGATTAAACATGAACACCGCAGCTTGGAGCGAGGCGCCAGCCTGCTAATGGTCTCTACGGCCACTGGGTGGCAGCAGATGCCGCCAGATACCCTGACGGGGGGCGGTGTTGAAGGTCGCTCTCCTCCCAGCCCGTGCACTCTGCAGGCGGCATTTCCTGTTTCCAGAGAAGCCAAAACAGAGGCAGAAGGTCCTGGGCCACCCGAACTGCCCTACAGCCATGGCCGGGGCCGGCAAGCGAGTGCTGGAGCTCTTCTACGACGTGCTGTCGCCCTACTCATGGCTGAGTTTCGAGGTGAGGGGGCGGTGTTTCTACGACGTGGTGTCCCCCCCCCCACTCCTGCCTCTGGTTGGAGGTGAGGGGAAGTCGTACTGTGTCTATTGGCCTCCGTATACCCCTTTCCACTGTTATGTGGAAAAAATACGGAATTGTTTCCTTTTTGCCGGGTTTGAGGGGTGGCGGGGTGTTTTCTTTAGGCAGGAAAGATGGGGTGGCGAAGTGAGCTATAGAACGATGATGGATTCAACCTAGATCTGTGACTGGGGGTGAGTGTCTGAAAAGTTTCAGCGCTCCGTCCATCATCTCCTTGTGTTTGCTTTGTTCGCCCTAAGTTGGCAGGGTAT
This sequence comes from Calotriton arnoldi, assembly GCA_963921515.1. NCBI lineage: Eukaryota > Metazoa > Chordata > Amphibia > Caudata > Salamandridae > Calotriton > Calotriton arnoldi. Next base: position 53,119 of record CAWUFW010006165.1, read on the forward strand.
GCCCAGACGTGGGTCCCTTGCTCACTTTGCCACTGGATTCAAGCTAGCCTGGCTGATGAGGGCAGTTAGCCCGAAACTGGTCCCAGGATGCTTGTTTCCGGTCCAGGGAAGACATGTCTTGGAAGTTCGGGCTGGACTGTTCCCATGAGGCACAGGGTCAAGACTGATTTGCATATAGCTGTATCTGAACTGGGGTGGTGAAGTGAGCTAAAGAACGATGATGATTTCAACCCAGATCTATGACTGGGGGTGAGTGTCTGAAAAGTTTCAGCGCTCCGTCCATCATCTCCTTGTGTTTGCTTTGTTCGCCCTAAGTTGGCAGGGTATGCCCAGACGTGGGTCCCTTGCTCACTTTGCCACTGGATTCAAGCTAGCCTGGCTGATGAGGGCTGTTAGCCCGAAACCGGTCCCAGGATGCTTGTTTCCGGTCCAGGGAAGACATGGCTTGGCAGTTCGGGCTGGACTGTTCCCATAAGGCACAGGGTCAAGACTGATTTGCATATAGCTGTATCTGAACTGGGGTGGTGATGATGATTTCAACCCAGATCTGTGACTGGGGGTGAGTGTCTGAAAAGTTTCAGCGCTCCGTCCATCATGTCCTAGTGTTTCCTTTTCTTTACACCTCAAATACGGTGTACCTGTGTTGAGTACTCCTATCCAGGGTCGGAGGAGGATTGAAAAATATGCACGGGCACCCCCAAACAAGTGACCCACGTCTGCGTCTCGCAAACCTTCAACAAAACATTGCTTGGTTGGAAAAAAGAGGTAATATTTAGAGAAAAATGTGGTAAATTAACCATTTTAAAGATTGTAGAGTCAGTAACAGTGGTCAAGACTGTAAACACGGCAGCACTAAACACTGAATACCGACAGCCTCAATGCCTCGTGAAAGGTAGTGAGATACAAGCGACTATGTTCTCCACCCTGATCATCAAATAAATGGGAAATCTAGTACCAAGCCGGGTGAAGGGTTGGGTCGGGATCACTGGCTATAGAACCTACAATGACAAAAAAGAACAAGCATTTGCAATGCAATAGGTCTCGCATTTGCGAGAGTTTGAGCTATTTGCGTTGTAAATGCCAATGCCTTTTCTTTATGTGTTTTAAAAACCTGCAAGCGGTGCGTAAACGCGCACTTTGCACTTGTAGTCTTTGCTTACGAGAAGCAAGGCTGGCAGTAAAAGAGACGCAGTTACTGCCAACATTGCTTTTCATAAGCGACAACTATAAGTACAAAGTGTGTGTCTACACACCGCTTGCTGGTTTTTAAAACACATAAATAAACGGCATTGTTATTTAGAATGCCAATAGCTGAAACTCTTACAAATGCGAGACCTATTGCATTGTGATTTAATGTGTTCAATAGGGTGCAATATGTAAACAATTCATGTCCTCCTTGTCATTAAATAAAAAATGTCCAGGTACATGTCCATATGTATTGATTAATTGTAACATTACATTTCTGTACCAAATAAGCAGACATTAGCCATGGGCAATACGTCACGTAAATTTGAGACTAAACCTACAGTGCCATCATGGTGCTGACATATGTTGTTTATATGCTATTATCTATGGCATTTTTGTGTTTTTGAACAATGACTGTATGCACAAACAAAATGACCAAGACGGCTGGTTGTAATATTTTTTCCAAAAATAGTTTTATAATTTGTGTATCATTTTGATTAACAGCACTGAAATAGTTCCAATAGAAGTAACACAACGTGTTGGCTGTTAGCTGCCTTTTTATACACAAAAATATTTGGAAAAATGGAATAAAGAGTTTGTTTGAAGGAAAACAACATATCCTTTAAGAAACCAATTAAAGAAATCTAAAGAAATTTACCAAGGTTATGTTAAACAATTTTTTCAAGAAACTGAAATGAACGTATTGAATAAACAAATCCACATAAGGTAGGCACCGGAGATTAAGTGATTTGCCCAGAATCACCGGGTGGTGAGCCGACACCAAGGCTCGAACCTGGTTCCCTAGCTCCAAAGTTGGCAGCTCTAGCCCTGAGGCCACATCCTTTTGAGAGACAGTAACAGGAGGTGTAGCAGTGGTAAAATTTTGAGCTCCTGCGAACTAGCGATCGTAATGGAAACCCATGTGTATCGGTCCTCCAGATAAACACGTTTTCTTGCGAAACACAAATATCTTGTTAATAAAAGTAGACACATTTAAAGAAAATAGAGCCTAAAAACACATTACGGTGTCACTGGAATGTGATGGAAATGGTTTTATACAAGCCTGGATGTGCACGGATCTCTGTACTCCCACCCACAGCCATCTCCAACAGTACACAAATGCACCAATCCCACGTGGTGGCAGATGGGCTTAACGAATGAGCACAGCCATTTTAATTAGCCCGTCTGAAGATATTTATTCACAATAGTGGGCTTTCCCAATAAAATTTCATTGACCAGAATCAGTGGTTCTGGCTTCCAGCAGTGGCGATAGAAGCTGGCTAGCAGATCTCTGCTTGTATTTCCCACTTCACTGAGCCGGAAACAGGGTAAAGTGGCTCCAAAAATCCCTTCCTCACTGCCTGCAGCAGTTTGAAAGCTGCAGTATAGATGCTTCCAGAGCTAGGATCACAAGAGCTTGTCCTGCCATCTCTGACAGCAAACAGTTTCAGAAAGAGCCTTTGGAGACCACGCTTATTTTCAAAGGCAACTGATTGCTCAAATTGGAGGAGTTAGTTTGTTTGCAGGCATTTTTGTCAGGGACAGGAAAGCCTGTGCCACGATCAGCTGGCAGCAATACACACACTAGAAATAAAAATGTTAGTGCGTGTATCATTGCCAGCTGATTGCACGAGCGTGGCACAGGCTTTTGCTGTCACTAATGCTGCTTGTTTAAAATGGTGAAAGGCAGCGCTTTCCACGATCACCAGTTATATTATACAATGACAGTTTAATATTTTTTGTAGACACTGGTAGATTAATCGGCTGGTCTGTTAAAGAAATGTAAGTAATGTCCTGAGCTGCCGATTAATCTCCCGTGTCTACAAAAAATATGAAACAGTCATTGTGTAATGTGACTGGTGCTCGTAGAACCGCTACAACAATTAAACAAAAAGCCAGAGAGCGAGCTGCTGCGAATGTGTGGCTTGAGGCAAACAAGGGGAGACTCCAGAGGGAACGTGGCGCAGCATTTAGAGCTGCAAAATTAGGAGCTGGGGATCCGTGTTCGAATCCCAGCCTCAGTTTAACATCCTGGGCACTAGTTTAAAAAAAAAATGTTATGCAGTTTACACCTTGCAGGGAGGAGCCGAAAAATAAAAGGATTACACACCCACGCTCGGCGAACAAAAGGAATGTGGGTGCAGTTACTGAGGGGCAGCAATTATTTCTGTTGGTGTGGTGTGGCAGTGGAAATTTCGTATTAGAGAACACATGCAGCAAGCTACAGGACACTGGTTAAGACCCATGAGAAGCTAACAAACACAAAGCAAACATTATTATACAAACGCTGGTCATATACATGCCTCAATGTGAATGAATTTATTTTCTTAAATCCTCATCACCTTGTAATGGCCGTCTTTTGACAAATTGCGTAGTGCCCATGCGTACCATAAAACGCATGCGCACACGCCTGGAAACGGGGGAGCACAGGCGGACGGGCAACTGAAAAAGGACTAATCCGACCGAGGACTGGCGAGATCGGCAGCACGATACCGAAAAGTAATGCAACAAGGGAAAGTGAAACAGCGCCATGCGCGCGATGTAGGCACGCAGTGAACGTGCACATCGGCGTGGCTTCGTGAATGCCCATGGTGCGGCCAAAGCAGGATTTTAGGCGGGGCTCCTGGGAGCAAGACGGAGCACCGCGTGTTGCTGCAGTGACCGGCTGAAGACGGAGACCAGCCGAGGAGCAGCGCAGAGTCCCCACAAGAGCAGGTAAGTGGGGTGAGGCATGCTGTGAGTGTAAAGCGCGCCGCGCTTGGAGCTCGCGTGCGCATTTAAAAAAAAAATGATATTGCATGAGGCTTGCGAGGACGGAAGGGGGACAGGAGATGTGCACATCGCGTGTCTGTACGTGCGTGTTCACGGGCGCGTTCACATTTCCAGTCCGTCCGGCGCGTGCACAGCTCCTGTCTCCCTTCCAAAGCAAGTCAGTAACAATAGATCTCGCTAGCGACAGCGCTTCGCGCTGCGTCGCCAGGCGAGACCTAAAAAGCAACGGCGTTTTGTGCAGAGGTTCGAAAACACTGATTCACTAATATTCAGGGGCCCTGGGCTTTTATTGGTTTAACAGTGCCATGTCATAATATTTTATGAAATTGTGAGGAGCTATTCCACCCTCAAATATACTCCTTTAAGCTGTTTGCCATCAATATCCTATGGCATGGACTTTCCACAACAGCAGTGTCATCAAATCTATATTCTTTAAGAATCTGTCAGGTACAGCATACTCTGCATCTTGTAATATTTAAAGGAATTTTTGAACCACAATGATTTTAAAATGGCTGTGTATCCCGGCAATGAGAGAGGTAGTTTATTCGAGTGCAGGGCCTCCTCGCCTACCTCCTGTAGCAGTGGGTCGTGACTGTCTGCATAGAATGTCAGGCGGTTCTTTGATTTCATGCTCCCCACATACTTAAAGTGTGCATTAATTTCTCAAGGATACAGGGAGCCCGGTTTGGCTTCCACTTTTTACAATGCACTCCAGTGGACCTTCCATAGGTATCAGATATTGACATTAACATTTCAATTCATTTGTGTGATGTTTTATGTATAGTAATGTCATCCACATAAAGAGAGAACCCTTTTATCGCTGATCCACTCCCAACTCCTGCGTAGCACATCCTTGTACATCTATTCTGCAAAAGTGCCCGGCTTCCCTGTTTGACCGAAATGAGTGATCCTAAGCACTTACTTTATTTCTGTGCCTCATTTTTCCACCATCATCACATTTGAAAGCTGAGCACCCTGTGTGCATGACGACTGGCTTGCCTATTGATTCCAGCATTGCCATTAGGGTGATGAGGGACACGAATAGTCTGATAAATGCCGCTAAATGAGGTGATAAAATCTAATGTACTATGGTAAAACACTTTTTTTATTATTATGAACAGTTGCCTCCTTAACATATGTGTTCATTAAGTGTGTGCGCAATTTCCATGCTACGTGTGTTATGGCTTGACTTTTAGAGCAAGGTCAGACCCGGGGGTCCCAGGGTAACTGCTCGTTAGACCTTACAGCTTTACAGTGGTCTTCCCCAAATCTTTTTGCCTGCTTGCCTCCCAATTTTGCTGAATTCGTTTTTGTTGGCCTTAGGACTCATCACTTTATCACTGCCAACCAGTGCTAATAACTGCCCCCTAAACATGGTTTGATTGGCATATTTAATTTACTTGTAGAGTGGTATACTATATGCCCAGGGCCTGTAAATTAAATGCTACCAATGGGCCTGCAACACTGATTGTGCCACCCACCTAAGAACCTCTCTAAAACGTGTTGCAGCCTGAATGCAGCGTTACACTGCCATGTCGACTTGGCATTTAAAACCCCTTGCCAATCCTTAAACTCCCCTTTTATTACATACATCTATATATTTATTACTTTACTCTGTTTAAAAAAAAAAAAAAAAAACTTTGCCTCCCTCCAATACACTGCCCTATGTCTCAACCTATACCTCTCAGTATATCCTCTACCTCCACTCTCTGACTCATCCCAAACCTCATTCTACTACTATGATCTCCAAGATAACCCTTTCTAGACTATCAAGCGTTGGTAAAGCGCAGCTACTCACCTGTTAGGGTCTCAAGGCGCTAGTGGGAGGTGGGAATCAGATCCGTCTAAGTGCTGGGGTCATTCGAAGAGCCAGGTCTTGAGGTCCTTCCTGAACTGGGGTAGTGTGGGAGATAGTCTGAGGTGGAGGGGTAGGGTGTTCCGGGTCTTGGCAGCGAGGAAGAAGGACTTTCTTCCGGTTCTGGTCTTGCGGATCTGTGGAACAGTGGCCAGGGCGAGCTGGGCGGAGCGGACGTGTCTTTTGGGTGCGTGGAAGGAGAGGCGGCTGTCCAGGGATGCTGGTCCGGCATTGTGAAGGGCCTTGTGGGTGAGGGTGAAGAGTTTGAAGGTTATTCTTCTGTCTGCTGGGACTCTTCCCTCCTTGGATCACCCAAAACTAATTTTACTACTATGATCTCCCTAATCTATTTCTAGAGACTCTTCCCTCCTCAATCTCTCCTTTTACTCACCCCAAACCTAATCTTATTACTACGATCTCCTGAATAAACACTTTCTAGACACTTCCCTCTTATATCCCTCCATTATCCTTTTCAGTCCAACTAACAGACTCACATGTCCACCGCTCAAATTAACTCATATTTCCCTGTACTAATTCTTTTTGGGTTCCGGAGTAGCGTGCTCGCCATAAAGCGCTTCAACGTCTCATTAGGGGTAGTCAGCGCTATATAAATACAATTACAATATAGTTCACCCCTAAGATAGGCCCTAGGTAGCCCACAGGGCAAGGTAATGTGTGAGTAAAAGGCATGACATGTTCTCTTAAGCTTTACAGGTCCTGGTAGGGAAAAACTCCCAGATTTGTTTTGTGAGGCCTACCACTCTCACAGGATAACAATGGAGATTCCTAATTACATTTAATAAGCTTCAATTCCTAATCGGAAGGAGGTACATCTGTCATGTTTAGTACCTATGGACTTGTTATGATAAATTCTCTTTAATGGCAAAGTCAAATTTATCATTACAATTTTGAAAATGCCACTTTTATAAAGTTGAACTTTTCCTGCTCTTAGCCCTGTGTGCCTGCAGCCCGTCTCTGATATTGGTCTGGGGAGGGTGACAGCTGGACTTTGTGTATTCCCACTAGACAGCCACACACAATGGGAGCTTAGTTTGATGGGCCATCCTGGGAGGACGGGAGGGAGGAGCTGGGAACAGCCTCACCCTTGCACCTGAATAGGCTGTGTCATATCTCCACACAGAGCTGCATACCCCCCTGTAGTGTCTGAAGCTAGGGCAGGAAGAGAGGACCTCTGTGCCCTTCAAAGACCCTTCTTTGAAGTCTCCCCCACTTCAAAGGCACCACTGGGTATGAGAAGTGGACCTCAGATTCTACCACTTCAACACACTTCTGGAAATGTGGATACTTTGCCAGGAAGAAAGACTGCTGTGCTGCTGGAGTGCCACTTTGCTGTACTGCTGCTCTGGAAGAACTGCTTTCTTTCTGTGCTGACCCACTGCCTGCTGCCCTTCTGGTCTGGGTGCGAAGGACTCGATTTGCATCACTTGACCCTGTTGGAGATGGCCCTTTTTGCAGGGTTATCCCAAACGTTTTGCTTCCTCCTCCTATTTTTTCCTGACCTGCTGTTGTTGGTTTTAGGACTCTGGGCACTTTACTACTGCTGGTCAGTGGTAAAGTGCATATGCTCTCTGTGTAAATTATGTTATGGATTGGTGTTTTCATGATTGGCATATTTGATTTACTAGTCAGCCCCTAGTAAAGTGCACTGAGTGTGCCAGGGCCTGTAAATCAAATGCTACTAGTGGGCCTGCAGCACTGATTGTGCCACCCACATGAGTAGCCCTGAAAAGGTAACTCAGACCTGCCATTTCAGAGTCTGCGCGCAGTTTGTAACTGCCATGTCGACTTGGCAAGTGCACCCACTTGCCAGGCCCTAACCTTCCGTTTTCTTACATGTGTGTCCCCCCTGAGGTAGGCCCAAGGTACCTGTGGGCAGGGTGCAGTGTATGTGAAAGGTAGGACATGCCCTGATGTGTGGCATGTCCTGATAGTGAAATACTGCCAATTTCGCTTTTCACTATTGCAAGGCTATCTGTACCCATAGGATAGAATGGGGAGTTTGCTTATAACATCTTATAAACATAACTACTCTTGGGAACAAGGTAGGAAAATGAAGTTTAGTATGCCTGAACTCAAAATGTTAAAATGCATCTTTTAGTGAGGGTGATTTTTACATTCTGTGTTTGAAAATATCACTTTTAGAAAGTAGGTATTTTCTTGCTTAGCCATCCAGTGTGCCTCTGCAGGGTTTGTGGATAGACTGTCCGGCTTTGGAGTGACAGTGGCTGGGGTGGTGCAGTGGCTCCATGGAGTCTGGATGATTCAGGGTTGGGCTGACTAGACCTGGGCTGCATTCAGAGTAGTGGGAGGAGTTTTCACTAGCACCTGAATAGGCCTGGTCTGCATTTAGAGTGGTGGGAGGAGATTTCCCTTGCACCTGAATAGGCCCTCTCTGCCTTGGACAATGCTGTCTCCGCCTCCTGCTGGGAAGCTGGGCCAGAGAGGACCAAACTGGTTTGGACTAAGCACAGACACTCCCTGCCTGAGCGGACAAAGGAATTTGGGCTATAAAAAGTGGGGCCCAAACCCCTAAACTTTAGAATTCTTTTGAAACCAATAAGACTGGCAAGAAGAATAGCTGGAGAAGCTGTGAGGAGAGACTACCACTTTGCTGCGTGCTTTGCTGTGTTGGCCTGCAGTGGCTGCTTCTGTCTTGGGCAGTGAAAGGACTGGACTGAACTTTCTGCAAATTCCTTTTTGTGAGTTTCTCCAAGGGCTTGAGGTAGAGCTTTCCCCTTGTTCAAGAAGTCTCAGGAACAGCAAAGACTTCAAGTTCTTCTACCCTCTGCACTGGGGACTGTGTGTTTTGTGCTACAACAGAGGAGAAAGCAACCCAACGCCGTCTATGACACTGCTGTCGACTCCGTGTCCTGAAGGCACCGCAGAGGACAACACCGCACCGAAACTCTGGTCTCATCGCCGCCGCCACCTGAATCCGCCACCAAGCCGCTGCTTGCACCGCGACCTGTGGGCACCGCACTGCCTCGCTTCACGCCGTCGCACTGGTATTCCCGACGACGAAGCTCCACCCCGACATCGATGCCACTGCTTGCACTGTGGTTCCAGGGCACCGCTCGTAAGTTACACGATGCACCGTCCTCATCCCGTACCGCAGCCTTGGCCTGCCGGCACCATCGACTCCAGTTCGTCAGCCGACGACAGTGCTTCAGCAACGACAACGCCGCTGCTTGCACCGTGACCTGCCGCCACCGTGACGAGCACCGCACCACAGCACTGGTCAACCACCGCCGCTGGACGACTGTCACTGAGCTGCTGCCTGCACCTCGACCTGAGGGCACTGCACGCCGCACCGCTGCACTTCGCTCCGCAGCCCCGACGCCTGCCGGCGCTCCCGACTTCAACCGCGAGGAGTTTGATCTGCGACGCGTGTGACTTCAAAGGCCCGACGACTCCGGAACCGACGCCTGCGGACGCCGTGCTTTCGGAGCTCAACGAGAGGTCGCCGACGCCCTGCATTTCTAAAGGTACTGCTTTGCGAGTCTTCCCGCACCCTAGCTGGCCCGCGACGCCGCGGTCAGCCAGAACTGTTTGGATTTGTTGTTCACGACGCCGTGATAGCCCCAGACGGAGCTATCGACTTCAAGGAACTATATTTCAAGTCTATTTTGATAACTGAAGATTTCTAAGTACTGTATTGTGAATTTTTATCGTTTTGGTTGTGTTTTAAATATATAATATATTGGATATTTTTTCTAAAACTGGTGTGGTGTCCGCTTGTAGTGTTTTCACTGTATTACTGTTGGTTATGTGCAAATGCTTTACACACTGCCTCTAAGATAAGCCTGACTGCTCCTGCCAAGTTACCAAGGTCGTGAGCAGAGGTTATTTTAGGAGTGTAACTCCCTTACCCTGACTAGAAGGAAGGGTCCCTACTTGGACAAGGTGCAAACCATTGCCAACTAGCGACTCCCATTTCTAACAGACCCCCAGAACCCAGAGTGGTTCCAAGGGCTAGTGGGCTAGCCTCTTGATCTGAAGCCTCAGGGCCACAACATATTTCCAGCTCTCCTGCTTCTGCACCTTGACTCTGTACTCTGTAAGTCTACCCTGTCAAGTGGTGCCACCTCAGTCCTGGACCCTTGGAAGTGGGCTTAAGGTGGCTTGCTGAACACTTCATCGCAGCTGCAGAGACAGAATCGGTGCATCGGCGCTACTGCGTGGTCAGCACCAACGCATCATCGCCACTGTGCAGATCGGAACCAGCCCATAGCCCCTCTTGCGTGAACCATAACCGGCACATCGGTGCCTTTGCTTGGCTCGGAGACACTGCTCTGCCTTCGGACCCACCACTGTGCGACGGGAAACAGCCACTATAACGCGACTGTTTCCACGCATATCCTTAACCAGGCATGCATTACAGCGCATGCACCGTTACCACATATAGCCTTTACTACACATGACTTTACAACGAAGTAGGAGCAAGGAACTTAGATTGTAAAGCTATCCAGTTATGTGCATGGGGCTGACCCAAAACCCACTCTTAAGTTTATGTTGAAATTTTGGTTAACACTGCTATTTGTAGCAAGACCTAAAAAATGAGTGCTCAATGCCAGAAAGAGGGAAGAGTAATGAAAACAAAGTTGTCATAAAAAAATGAAAAATCACAGGAGGAAAGAAGTGAGACATTTCATGCCAAGTAACCCGAGCTTGCAATGGGGGAAGGGGGGTTGAGGAGTGCAGAAAGTTTTTGAAAACTGTTCAAACATTCGACAGCAAAGCCAATAAGTCTTGGCTCTGGAAGGTTTTCATTTACCAATACTTGTTGCTATTCTAGATAGCCGCCGTTAATGCACCCACGTCTGCGGTGGCTATCTTGGCACAACATTTTGTCAAAATGAAGCAAAATGCATGAAACATTCTCCTTCCAGTTAATGTAATGCTTGTGGGAGCTCCAGTAAGAGTGAACCCAACATTTGCAACACAGAGGACGTTAAACCCAGAGGGGCTTAAACATAAACCAGTAACAGTTGTTTACCTTCCCAACTTACCATAGCATAGCAACCCTTGGTCACCACTCTGGTCTTGTCCATCATTAGAGTTGTGGATCTATTCCTTGAAACTGCCAGTCCTTTGTATTCTGAGCTACAACCTGAATGACAAAGTAACTACACCTTCCAAGACTTATGAAATTCTAGGAGTTTCCCATGAAGTGTATTTGCAGTAGGTACAGCTCCCTGCTGGGTTAGCAAATGTTCGACTACCCTTCTCTTTAATCTGATGCCCAGATGTATATTTTGGAAATCCTGCTATACGGTATTAGAACCCTATGCATCATCATTTTCCATTGCAGTTATCCTCTTTGCCCCATTCCTACATATTGCACAGTCCTTTCTACAACGAGGCTCCATTTAAAGCAGCAGCCTTGACCAACCCAAATTTCCCTCCACCCCACATAGTTGCACTATGGGCTCTAATCGGACCACTTCCCACATGCATGATGTGTCTGTCTCTGCAACATAAAGTAAATAATAGTTCTAGTTATGGAAAGTCCGGACAGCTCATATTTCATCTTTTTGTTAGCTGCTGCATTGCTTTTCTCTTTTGAAATGCGCATATCTCGGTTTTAGATCACAAGGAGGCCTAGGTTATTCAGACCTGAAATAGGTCATCTGGCGACGAAGGATGAGCTTCTTTTACAGTAATGGGTTCTTGCCCAATCTAGATGGAACCTTCTGGGATCTGTGAGAAGTCTTCTGGGCTGTGGAGCTAGTTAACTGTTTTGTGACCGGTCCACATTGCATGGGCACTTCAATGGGCCTTGTCCACTCCATGCTGCATGATTTCGTCATTGGGTCTTGCCCACTCCATGCTGCATGATTTCGTCATTGGGTCTTGCCCACTCCATGCAGGATGATTTCGTCATTGGGTCTTGCCTACTCCAGGCTGCATGATTTCGTCAATGGGTCTTGCCCACTCCATGCTGCATGATTTCGTCATTGGGTCTTGCCCACTCCATGCAGGATGATTTCGTCATTGGGTCTTGCCTACTCCAGGCTGCATGATTTCCTCAATGGGTCTTGCCTACTCCATGCTGCATGATTTCGTCATTGGGTCTTGCCCACTCCATGCAGGATGATTTCGTCATTGGGTCTTGCCTACTCCAGGCTGCATGATTTCGTCAATGGGTCTTGCCCACTCCATGCTGCATGATTTCGTCATTGGGTCTTGCCCACTCCATGCTGCATGATTTCGTCATTGGGTCTTGCCCACTCCATGCTGCATGATTTCGTCATTGGGTCTTGCCCACTCCATGCTGCATGATTTCGTCATTGGGTCTTGCCCACTCCATGCTGCATGATTTCGTCATTGGGTCTTGCCCACTCCAGGCTGCATGATTTCGTTATTGGGTCTTCCCCACTCCATGCTGCATGATTTCGTCATTGGGTCTTGCCCACTCCATGCTGCATGATTTCGTCATTGGGTCTTGCCCACTCCAGGCAGCATGATTTCGTCAATGGGTCTTGCCCACTCCTTGCTGCATGGTTTTGTCGTTAGGCTCGTTTCGCTGCCTCCTTTGTGGGTTCTGGCTAGTCTTATCTGTGAGCCTCCTCTGACTGGGCAAATTTTCTCTTGCAGGTGATGTGCCGGTACCGCAGTGCCTGGAATGTGGACATCCGCCTACGCCCCGGTTTCCTCGGCGGCATCATGAAAGAGTCAGGTACGTTCCACAGATAGGAGCCTGTGATAGGTCCACAGGGTATTAAGTGAGACCGGTGAGTAGATGTGCACACAAGCGAAGTTGTGATCTACCATATTACATCAGTGATCATTTGTGACCACCCCACCTTTGACTTTTTACTCTCTTTTTTGCAAGCAGGAAACCAGCCCCCAGCTTTGGTCCCTAAGAAAGGTGTCTACATGGGCAAGGACCTTAAGCGGCTCGCCAAGTACTTCCAGGTCCCACTACAAAGTCCCAAGGACTTCTTCGGAACTATAATTAAGAAAGGTAAACCAGACTATTTGCCAGTTGGTTTCTGTGTTGCTGTGTGTTCCCTGTTTCATCTGAGAGCAGTAGTATGATGGTATGGATCAACACTGTTCTTGCCACGTTGTCCCTTTAGATACTTCACCCCGCTGGTTCTCCTTTGTTTCTGTTCATTCTTCAACCCCTGTCACACTGTAATCGTAAGTTCTTCGTCACCCCTAAAGATGTGCAGCATCAGGAACTATGAATACACAATTGTTTTCAGCAGATTCTCCACATTTTGCATGGGTCATTCCAAATAGAAGTGTCTTGCGTGCAACCCTTCAACTGCTTGACTCCTTCCTGCTCCACAGGTAAGCACATGGCAACACAGGCTCTAGGCAAGGCCTCAGCAGAAATCTCAAGTGAAAGAATCTATAAGAGTGAAGTGGAGGCTTGCACCAACAAAGATGTCTGCCGCATCCACGTCCCCCACACACTGCCCAGCACCCTTCCTCAGTGGAGCCCTCATGAATGCTGACACCAGATGAAGTAGAGGCAAACGTTTTGTTTGGCAAGTAGAAGGTGGCCTCTGCCCATTGCTGTGCCGTGGCCATCTTGTACTTGGGACCAAATTCTACAATTTCCATGCTCTGGCCATTGGTGTGGGCCTCTTTTTGACTTTGCAACCCACTGTGCATCCATGGGGCATCGCTGATCAGTGCTGGCAATGGAAGCTGACAACTTGAATTACATCCTTTGCTGCAACACATGGCCACACTGCCCTTGACAGCCCTGTTCAGAAGTTTTTCAGAGTGGGCTCGACACAGCTACTGTTCTGAAGCAATGCTTTATGTTCCCTTTTAACATTTCTACCAGAGGATACAGCAACCTACCTCTTTGGCATTTTAAACCTGAATGAAGTACTGCCTCAAACCGTTATGCCCCATATTTGACTGGAATTTACAGAGACAACCACATTTTTTTAGAGGCTTTGTCCGCTAGCTCGAAGCCGTGTCAGTAGACACCTACCCCAACAAAAATGTTAGAGGTAATTTGGGGCTCGTGATGCTGGATCTTACCTTCATTAAATCAACAATCTGCTCTTTAAAAGACAGCACCGTGTGGCTTAATTATACACTAAGACATTTTCATGTTTGAGTCACAATTAGATCAGAGACTTGAGACTCTAGAAACCAACTAAGTTATGTGCTTGACATGAGCCAAGAGAAAAGATGGAAAAGGTGGACATGTCCTTTACACCTGAACAACTAAACAAGAATTCCTACCTCCTTTCGAGTTCCAAAGGGTGCACAAGATGCTCGCCTGTAAAAGACACCCCCTCCCCCCCCCCCCCACAGGTCAACACTTGCTTTCTTCACCACCAGCTGGCTATGCGGGTCATCATTTCAGCTAAAAAGGAAGATCGGTTTCTTCTTTAACATTCACAAGATATATCTTTTGGTTGACTTCTCCCATGAAACTAGCATTAAGCGGAAAAGGTATTATCACTCCGTCCATTGCTGTGTAAATGGGAAATTCATTTTTAGTCTGCTGGCTTTTACCTTCATGCTGTCATGTTGGATGAAAAATCAAATAATTCCATGCCCCTGAGGACCTGGAAAAGTTCATGGAAGCCTTACAATCATCAACAGTGGGCATTACCCCGTCTACTGGTGGTGGATTTACAGATGGCAATACTTTGGTGGGTGCTACCTTTGAGGAGGGCTAAGTTGAAAGGAAGTGGCTGGAGAGAGTCACTAAGAGATGGGTGGCTAGAGAAAAGCCAAAGAATTGGGTGACAGTTTAGGGACAGGTAAAAGTCTGGATTTGGGCATGCGATGGAGGGGGATAGATTGGTGTATGGCCCCAAAGAAGTCGGTGTACAAAGAATTGGGTGTCCGAAAAAAGGGAACGTATTTGGGCCATTGGCGATACGTTTAATTTATGGCATGCTACAATGGGTATTAGTGTAGATTGTTAATTGGATGTTAACACGGGGGTGGGGCGGCACATGGGAATTTGGGCAGATACAATTTCCCCGAGAGATGTTTCGTATTTTCTCCCTTTCATTTCCCAATCTTCATAACCTAGAAGCAGCCAGAAAACAACATTCTCTGCGGCACAGGCTGACTGGCTGTGAGCTTTCCTGAGACATGTGCCACTTTTCTCTTCTGCAAGACTCTCTCTGCAAGTGCGTCTCTCACCTTTCACAGGGACGCCTTAAGGATTTTGGGGTACAAAAGGGGATGATGGACGGAACGTTTGAGCCAGTCAAACACTCACCCCCAGTCAACTGATCTGGGTTTAATCCATCATCATTCTTTGGTTTAATCCACCACCCCAGTTCAGACATGGCCATATGCAAATCAGTCTGACCCTGTGCCTCATGGGAACAGTCCAGCCCGAACTGCCAAGCCATGTCTTCCCTGGACCGGAAACAAGCATCCTAGGACCGGTTTCTGGCATTTCAGCCGTCATCAGCCAGGCTTGCTTGAATCCAGTGGCAAAGTGAGCAAGGGACCCACGTCTGGGCATACCCCCGCCAACTTAGGGCGACCAAAGCGATACAAAAGGGGATGATGGACGGAACGTTTGAGCCAATCAAACACTCACCCCCAGTCAACTGATCTGGGTTTAATCCATCATCATTCTTTAGCTCACTCCACCACCCCAGTTCAGACATGGCCATATGCAAATCAGTCTGACCCTGTGCCTCATGGGAACAGTCCAGCCCGAACTGCCAAGCCATGTCTTCCCTGGACCGGAAACAAGCATCCTAGGACCGGTTTCTGGCATTTCAGCCGTCATCAGCCAGGCTTGCTTGAATCCAGTGGCAAAGTGAGCAAGGGACCCACGTCTGGGCATACCCCCGCCAACTTAGGGCGACCAAAGCGATACAAAGGGGATGATGGACGGAACGTTTGAGCCAATCAAACACTCACCCCCAGTCAACTGATCTGGGTTTAATCCATCATCATTCTTTAGCTCACTCCACCACCCCAGTTCAGACATGGCCATATGCAAATCAGTCTGACCCTGTGCCTCATGGGAACAGTCCAGCCCGAACTGCCAAGCCATGTCTTCCCTGGACCGGAAACAAGCATCCTAGGACCGGTTTCTGGCATTTCAGCCGTCATCAGCCAGGCTTGCTTGAATCCAGTGGCAAAGTGAGCAAGGGACCCACGTCTGGGCATACCCCCGCCAACTTAGGGCGACCAAAGCGATACAAAAGGGGATGATGGACGGAACGTTTGAGCCAATCAAACACTCACCCCCAGTCAACTGATCTGGGTTTAATCCATCATCATTCTTTAGCTCACTCCACCACCCCAGTTCAGACATGGCCATATGCAAATCAGTCTGACCCTGTGCCTCATGGGAACAGTCCAGCCCGAACTGCCAAGCCATGTCTTCCCTGGACCGGAAACAAGCATCCTAGGACCGGTTTCTGGCATTTCAGCCGTCATCAGCCAGGCTTGCTTGAATCCAGTGGCAAAGTGAGCAAGGGACCCACATCTGGGCATACCCCCGCCAACTTAGGGCGACCAAAGCGATACAAAAGGGGATTTTGGGGGCCCTTGGCCAAATGTATTTTGGGGGCCCCTGTTTGGAACAGCTTTGATTTTATGATCCAGTTTCAGCTCTTTAATACCCTCTTTGGTCAGGTCCCTGACCGTGCACAGGCTCACTCGTCCAAATTCTAAGGGGCTTTCTTTACAAGCTCCTTGCGCCACCGGTGCGTCAATTTTAACATGGGGAAAAGTGACGTATCGGCGGCGCAGTGGCTTGTAAATAAGCCCCTAAATGTTTACATCTAATATTCACGAATAGTGATGTGTTTTCAATATTGTAACACAGCAGCAGCTCACTCATATTACTGCAAATAATCTCAGTGGCACCCTCCCATTTCTCATATGTGAGGTCCTGTTTTGATCTAAAAAACTATTTTTATGGATGTTGCATGAAACAAACACAGTATTTGTCTGCAAAATGTCTGTAATAGACTCTCACACATCACCCACTTTAAAAAATAAATTAAAAGAAAACGCTATTTACAACAATCTGTTTAAGAATTTTTCAAGGTCATCAGGGCAAGACTCTGCAGAACAGAGCTAGCTCTATCAGGGGCCCCCTGAAAGGCTGGGGCCCTGGGCCAGAGCCCACCTTGCCCATGCCTTAAAACGTCTTTGACCTTTCATGATAAACGCAACTGCTGGCCTTTTCAGCACAACCTTCGCCCAGTCCCAGTAGGGCTCAAGGACCATTATACAGTTTTCTTGAACGTTCGCTCTCCCAGTTAGGGCCCTTTAGCCCTTAGACTTCTCTTTAATCATTTCATCTGCTCCACTGCAGTTATTGATTTAGCACTGTTGCCACATAATCCACCATTGGCTGAATAATTTGACAACAAAAGACGCAGAAGACCCTTTGCAAAGACTAGCTGGTCACCTTTCAGATGATGGTTGCTGCAGTCAAGTGTTATACTGGCAATAATGAGGTGAAACTTGAGGCCAGTGATAATGTGTCAAAATTACAAAATAATACTGCGGCAGGATGCACTGCAGAATTTCTTTTTTCTTTCTGCATAATGTTTTCAATCCTGTTCCATAATTTCTTCCCTCATTACCACAAACTTCTGCTGGCCAGGGCTATAGTGCAGCAGCGGTTCCTTTGAAAGACATTCATAAGAGATTCCACCTGAAACCCAATCCATGTCCCTGATCCTCCTTTAGAGTGGGGGTGGGGAGGGGGGGTGTGTGTGTGTATGTGTGTATTCGAAGAGATAAGACGATGCAAGTCAGACCCACTGCCAGAGTCGTTTGTTGTACCGTCAGGGTCTAGAATGGATATAGACCACTGCTGCCACTCTATAAGCGGAATATGGTGCCTAGAAGCAAAAACCTCTTAGTCAAATCTATCAGATCAGTCTTTCATTCAGTGCAAACAACACACTGTAGATAAACACTTTATAGAGAATTACATTTAACAAATGAAAAGTAAAAAAGAATATGCCTGCGGCCCACTACAAAGCTGCCCATGTGAATGTCGAGCATGGTGCCTTATATACTAAAACCGTAAAGTGGACTGTGCAATGAAGGGCAGCTATAAATGTATCAATTACAAAAAGTCTGAATGATACCCAAGTCAGTGTTTTAATGGAACAGGTGAAGTTTAACCCAGTGCAGACCGTACCGGGGTTAGCTAGTACAGCAGTTTTCCCGTTGCAGATTTACCTTAACTAGCCATTGGCAAATATCGCCTTTGCTAAAAATAAAATATCATTCACACTTCTGTTGGTTGAAATTCCTATTCGTGCCCCTGGAAGACCTTGTAAGACATGCAGGGGCTGCAGTTTGCTCCTCATTCAAAAGCGAAAGGGTAAAAAGATGTATTTTCATTTAGTTAACTGCTGTTCCGGATTTTGCAGCCACAGCCCCTGAGAGCAGCTGGCAAGGTCCTTTCTCTACAACACAGGTCTTTGCAAGTCTTCTGGAGAACTTTTTTGTAGCCTCCTGTCCTCTTTCCTTGGAGGGAAGGAAATGGCAATAGAGTAAAAGATATGCAGAATGAGAGAACCAACCAGAATAAGTGCCTTGAGTGGGGACTAGATATGTAATAATCACATTACTGTCTCCAGGACCCTTAGACTACTAAGCAGTCTTGTCCTGGGACTCCCAATACAGAGTCTAAATGCACTGATATACCAAAAAGTCAGGGAGACAACATGGAGGTGGATGGATCATATTGTCTTTTGGCCCTTCCAGCTGCCTCATTTTGTCCAATATGTTGTCACATGATCTGCTTTCTTTCTTCCAGGCAGTCTCCCGGCGATGCGCTTTGTCACAGCTGTGGATATGGAGCAGCCACATTTCGTAGAGCCGGTGTCTCGAGAGCTTTGGATGAGGATCTGGTCAAAGGTCAGTGTGTTTCCTCAGTACCTTCACCTATAAATTAACTCGCTTGTAGTCACTCGCCTCTCTGCATGCGGTCTATTCTATCTCAGTTGGCTTTTAATTAAAATAGTAAACATTTTCTGTGAAGTGCTTTACCTTAGGATGCCACAGGTTGGGGTCATTTCTGGTCTCATGAGAGTTCTCCCTTATATCAGACTAGGAGAGCTAGACCCAAAGACTCCTACAGGGGGATTGCAGCAGTCAGCTGCCACAGGCTAACGTCACCCACAAAAATATGAGGGCGAAGGAGACCCCAAGATTTCTGGCCCACCACCCTCTCCACAGTAGACAGGATGCCATCGCAAGTGAAATCTGCCCGGGTCCTTCTTGGCTAGCGCCGGTTTGCAGCCCAAAAAAGCCAGAAGCAGGAGACCGCTGGTCCAGAACTCAGTTTGCATTTGCTGGTCTGGGACCCTATTCACACTTACAAACAAGGCAGCTGTCGGCTGTACCAGGTCTTTTTAAGCCTCCATAAAATGAGGCGGAAGGAAGGCCGAACTGCTACAATCTGCTGCAGCACACTGTCCACAAGAGCAAACAGGCAGCCAGGGGTAATGCTCAGCTGCAGAATATACCCGCAGAAGCCTATGAAATTCCCAGAAAAAGCTAAAACTGGAGGGGAGTCAAGGATGATTTGCGTCAGTCCAACAAATTTTCACACAAAAAGTAAATAAGGACACAACGTACATTATCATGATTTACATTTATCATATTTAGGAATGGATAGAATCTAGATTTTGAAGGACATCAACTTGAAAAGCCACAATAGAGTATGCAAAGCAAAATCATACTCTGGCATCTAAGGAAAATGTACAATAACTGCAGCTACTGCAATAAATGCATGGTAAAAATATTTTTATATACAAAATGCCACAAAATCTACAATCTCAGGAATTTCATCTATATTGGTTATATTTAGAGAAAAATCAAGTGTACAACGACGATCATATGATAATGCCTCATTACTATTATAACTTCTGATGTCTTCATTGTCACACACTTTAACAAAATATCAGTACCATTCCAAGCCAAAAAATATTCTGCAATTACCATTGCTTTTCTCTCCAGTTTCACTCTAGCTCTGTAGCAGAGCAACAAGTTAAATTTACACGCTCATAAACATGCTCACTCTCCCTTTAAGATTTTAATTTCCACTTTCACAAGTGATGACAAATGGGAGTTAAATAGATAATGAATAAATGTATGTATGTATGTATGTATATATATATATATATATATATATTTACTGTTGGGCAATGTGGGGGTGGGGTCTTGAGGGATACAAGAAGTCTCTGGTGAGAGTAGGAAGACTTCAGAATTGAAGTTGCCGTAAATATTCCCCTGCTGTGCAAGGTGTGATTGTTCCTGGTGATTATTTATCCAGAAATATGTGATAACATGAATCCTCTTAAAGAGAAGGCAACGAGACTACAAAGACGTAAATCTCCGCTAAACAAGGGTCCTTTCCCTTAACTATATGAAGTAAGTGCTTCCTTGTTTGGAGGAGGTGTCCTCATAGTCCTCGGCATCAAGAACTCCTCACCAAAATCGGCGGGTAATGCACTGGGGACGCCGCTTTTTAAGCTCTCCATCATCCTGCCAAAAGGCAGGAAGACCTTTGAATACTACTAAGGTGGGCGGGCCGAACAGGGAAGCATCCAAGTGATTTCCACATTTGCATACTCCTAGCAATTTAAAGGGAGAACCACAGACTCTGCTCTCACCAGGAGAGGACAAGAACCAACTCATCTCTGTCACATACAGATTGTGTTCCAATAGATCAATGATGCAGTCACCTCCACGAAGGATTTCAGATCATTTTACAATATGGAATTGCCGAGAAAACACACTTGCTTTGCCTTCGTCAAGCCCAGGAGTTAGGATCATAAGTCTTTTACAGAAGTGGAGCTTCAAGGGCGGCACATTTCAATGGTGGCACCTGCTATGTTTATATTTATAAGTGGTTCCTGTTGAGGTTTAATTTCTGTGAAATTGGCATCATGGCCAGAACGGGCCCGGGGACCCCATCCCTCAGAGCCAAGTCAAAATATAGTGGGAGAGGTGGGCCATGCGGCCCCTCTCCCCAGGCCGATTTAGGCCCCGGGGACCCCATCCCCTGGGGCCAGGCCCTAACTCAATGGGGAAGGGGATCTGCGTGTCCCCCCTCCCCGGCTAATTTAGGCCCTGGGGTCCCCATGCCCTGGGGCGTGGCCACGTATCCCTTGGTACCACGGTCCCATTTAGGGCACCCAGTGTACAGGATGGGGACCCAGAGGGTAGCCTCAAGGCCCCCGTGGTCCCAGCTGGCTCTCTGCCTCCTGCGGGAGCCGGCATTGCTATTGCACACAGGGAGCTGCTGGAACTATTGCACACAGGGAGCTGCTTGAAATGCAGCTCCCTGTCTGCAAGCGCAATAGTTTAATCTCTTTCCCTGCCTGCCTGCATGTATGAAGGCAGGGAAAGAGATGAAACCTCTGCTTCCAGCGGGCAGGAGCACTTTGACAGCTCCCGCCTGCTCGAACCGGAGCGTTTGCGTTTGGTTGGCGGGAGCTATCTGCTCCCGCCAAGCAAAAGCAAACAGCTATGTCCCGGGAGTGGGCACCCCGGGACGTAGCAGGAGCCGGCCCTAGGGAGTGGTGGTCCCCAGGACCATTAATGGCTCCAGGAGAGGGTGATCCTCTGGGCCCAGGGGGTCCACAAGGCCCCCCCCCCCCATTTTTATTTCAAATTAGCCTTGGGGCATTTTTAAGCCCTTGGACGGGGGCCCCGTGTACCCCCCTCCCTCTTTCATTAAAACCCTCATGCCCCCGGGACCTGGTTAACCCGAGGGCTTTAATTAAAACAAGCGTAGGAGACCAGGCTTCTGTGTTTTTTGTTTTTTTTTGTAAATTCACAGCAATATTCATGAATAATTTGCGAAAATCGCCGTAGATTAAAAAAAGAAAAAGGACTTTTTTGCCTTGCGAAGGCTTGAGGGTCAGGGTATTCCTACCCTGCCCCCTTTTCTTTTCTCTTTCATGTTTTGAGGGTGGGGGGTCAGTAGAGTGACTTGACTGAAGGAGAGACCCAAGATGGCTGCCAACACTTCCTGGTTGAAGCGCTGGCAGCCAATCGGAGCTCTGCAGCTCTCTGCGCGAGCTCATTATTCTTAGCGATCGTAGATATACAAATTTGGATTTCCTTTAATATCTCGCAAATTACTAAATGGATTTCCACCATATAACAAGAAGCACAATCTGCAGACCAAAAGCTAGTGTTCTGCCAAATTTGGTGCAATTCCGTCCAGTGGTTTGGGCTGCAGGCGTGTCTTAAGAGTCTATGGGAATTACCATGAGAAACACATTCTTTTGGCCCCTGCTTTTTCTCGGCCCCCGCTTGCCGGATCTCCCTGAAACTTTCCATGGGCAACACGACCCAACATGACACTTTTTTGGGGAAAATGTCATGAAGATGCAGCAAATGGCGGCAAAGATCTAGGCAAGTCAAAAAATGCTTTTCTTATGGTAACATGGTCCTAACTATAACTACCTTCTGGCGACCGCCAGTAGTATGTGTATATGTATATGTGTGTGTATATATGTATATCTTCCACTCCTGCTGCTCACGGGTACAAACACCACTGAAGTCTTTTCTCAAGCGATTTATTGCTGCAATGGCTATGACAGGTTTCTACTGCTTTGTTCACACGTATGTATGAGTAATTTCTAAACTTTGGGTCTTTGAAATATGACTTTTAAATTTAATATTGAGGTAACTTTATTCGGAAGAGGCAGTGTATTGGTGTGGACTTTGCAGCTGTTAAAATTATTTTACTTGTGGAGGTACGAAGTGTTTTACAAAGTGCTGAAAACTAAAAATCCCATCTCTGTCCACTCTTTCTCAGGATGAAGACATCACACAGCCGGATAGCATCTTGTCTGTAAGTTCTATGTTCTTCATGTCTTACTGCACCAGTGTTGTGAGCTAGTAGCTGCAGGTGGGGCCCACCGGCACTTAGTTTTGGGACCGGCTCTAATTTTTCCTCAACAGACTTTGATCCACAGCAAGAGAGAAAAGGCACAGAAGAGGGAAGAAGAAAGATAAAACAGTGACCAGGGAAGAAAGTAGGGATGAAAAAGAGCCTGCATGAGGGAGATAAAGAGACAGGGAGTGTCTGGCAGTGGAATAAAGAAGCATGAGGAGGAATCAAGACAGCACAGCCTTGGAAATTGGCACCGCAACCTTCTGTGGCAGCGTCCACAGACTTCTGAGCAAACCCTTGGGCCCAGCACTTATCTTACAAATGTAGCACTGCAGACTACTGCATTATGATGGCTGCTCTGTTTCTTTGGTTTGGCATACTTTTTCCACTTGTACCATAACTGGTAAATTCACCCCAAAATCGAACCCCAGTAGCAGGTGTGGATATGTAATCTGCTACAAGGTGACAGCTTGGTTTCAGAACTAACTACAGAAATCTGCCTCCCTTCTCCTGCAGCTCAGACATGGTCATACGGTCTGTACACAACTGCAGCTGTTTATATTTAATTGGAATCTATTTGAAAGGCAATCCCAGAAAGGCACCTACTTAAAAGCCTCCTAAATATAAAGCCCTTTCCAAGCTCTACCAATTGAAACATATAAAAGCGGATTGAAGGCTTTCGACTAATTCCATAGTCAAACGTTAAAAAAACATAATCTTTTTAAATTCATTAAAATAGCTAGAGAAAAGAAATCACAAACCGGCACGTGTTTCACGATGTATACAATAACTGAGTTCCTTCATCAATGATTAACAATTAAAAAAAAATTCTGCTAGGTAATAATTGCTCAAATTTAAAAGATGACTAATTCCTGGGTTCAATTAGTTGATTGCTATTAGGACTGCTCGCATGCTTCGATCAGTTAAAACAGTGGCATCAAAGAATCCTACCACCTCTTCCATAAATGTGGTCTTCAAAGTGAAATTGATTTAGTTGACTACATGATAATCCCCATTAGTGGCATGAGAACCAGTTACTGAGCAGCAAACAACTACAACTGTTACTAGATTGAAAAGCCAGGCATAGCCACAGCAG
Organism: Calotriton arnoldi; assembly: GCA_963921515.1. Lineage (NCBI taxonomy): Eukaryota > Metazoa > Chordata > Amphibia > Caudata > Salamandridae > Calotriton > Calotriton arnoldi. The sequence goes on from CAWUFW010006165.1 coordinate 76,891, forward strand.
GTTTCATACCAAGCAACAGTAGAAAAGGCATACTCATCAAGGGTGGCTGGTAACCTTTAAAAGTGGTGGGGCAAATAAAGTGCCCTATTGCTTCCCCCCCAAAACATTTTTTTTTAAAAACCCTCCCTGCAAATGCCCAAAATAAAACCACCCCACCTCAAAAAACACAAAATAAAACGAGCATCATGCAACATAAACACAAACTAAATCACTACAGTGACATGCATTACACTAACATTAGTAATAAATTAAATGGTACTTCTCCACGGGCTGTAGTCCTCCTTGGTGTTCTTCTGCAGTCTGTGGCACAAGGATCTCCCCTAACCGAACCAGACGCTGCTCTCATACTATTGACCAGCACAAGAGAAGCGCTAGGATTGGGTGTAGCGGGCTGGCTGAATGCTGTAGGAAGCTGGGTCTTTATATAGTGGACCAAAGCGAGGTACACTGTGTAAAGAATCCAGGCAGCCCTTATTGGTTTACAGAGGCAAAAATGATAACACTAAATGCTCTCTTTTGTGGTAGTGTGGGCGAGCCGTTTAGGCTTATCAGAGGGTAGTGCTAAGCATTTGTTGTACCCACAGAGGCAATAAATGAGACACACTCTCAAGAATAAATCTCAGACCAATTTAGAAAAATCTGTCGTATTTTTATATAAATTTTGATACCAAGAACTTCGTTATCAAGTAAGTACTTTTTCAGTTCTGAATTTTTACTGGTAAGTAAATAGTTAACTTTAATGCGTCTTTGCGCAGCAATGCTTTCCTATGAGAAATAAGGCACATATTGTAGCAAGAGGTATCGTTCGGGACTTAGGGGCGTAGGGGGCCAAGGTCCAAAGTACCAGCAGCAGTTACTAGTTACCTGCCCTGGGGTGTCCTAATGCAGAGGTGCTGATCGGGTTGGTAGCTGTGCGCGCTATGCCGGTAGGAAGAAGGGGGGGCACCTAAAACAGGCTGCAGAGGGGGACTTTGGGACAAGCCCAGGAGCTCCCAAGGGGAGGTGGGGGTCGGGTCACAAGGGTCCTGGAAACAAAGGGGGCACAGCCAGTTTGTCGGTACCCGGGCTGGTGCGCTCGGGTGCTGGGTGGAAAGGTGAGCTGGGCTCTGTGCATCCTAGGGCCTTGCAGTTGTCGCTCTCGCCAGATGATGGTGCAAAATCAGGACTGCTGTGCCACTTTGGAAGTGGGTCTCTGCGGTGCTGATGTCCCTCGACGGCTGCTCTGCCGCGGTGTAGAGTCAGTCCAGATTGGACTCTCATGGGCTTTGTTTGTTGCAAGGTGCCCGGTACCCCGGCTATTGGTCCTGTGTGGCTCCGGTTGGTCCTGGTGTCCTCTCACTTGGAGGAGGGGACAGATGTAACCTTCAGGAGCACAGGGTCCTCTTCCTGGGAGGCTGCTACGTCGGTCTGGCCAGGTAGCGGCAACTCAGTAAACTGGACTCTGCGTTTGGGTGCCTGCGGACTGCAGGGGAGTAGCTCCTCTACTCCAAGGGAGTTTGCTGGCAATTTGTGAAGGGCTGGCAGTCTCCCGGGGTCGCTGGGCACGATTTTCCAGACTGTTGCAGACAGGCAGGGTTTGCTGCCAAAAGTCCACAGCAAGTCTTCAGTTCTCGCTTTTCTTGCGGTTCTTATTTGTCCTCTCTTCTTCATCCGTATCGGAGTTCCTGGTCTCAGGGGTGCCACCTAAATACTCGGTTTAGGGGCGTTAAGGGAAGTGACGGGTAGTAGCCAATGACCTACTTACCTTGAGGGTGTCCACACCCTCTATATGACCTCTTCCCATGGGAAGTGGGCATAACCCTGACCCAGAGAGCCCAATTCCACCAAAACTAAGATGGTAGAATTCTAATAGCCGTGTCCGCATCAGGTAACCCACCTTAGGGACGGAACTAGCCTGCGAGGGGGACACTCCTCCTGACTAGCTAATTTTCCCACCTGTCCTCGTGCCAAATGGGCCCAGAACAGGGGATGGCATTTTCTCTTTCTGGGGGAGCTTTGGGTTGCATATCAAAGTCGACAGAGGCCTTTGAAGCCTCATGCCTGGATATACTGATTACTTAGTCATCATGCTTGGAGGAGGTGACAACACCTCCGGCCAGAGCAGGCATTGTTTCTGCCCTCAGAAAGCGTTGGCTCTCCCCTACAGGGGCCAGAAACCTGTCTGTGGTGGCATGCTTGTCTACACCAGTTAGCCAGTACACTAATAGTCAGTAGGTTTTCAGGGGGCACCTCTAAGGTGCCCTCTAGGTGCATGTATTAATAAATCTACCACTGGAATCGGTGTGGGTTTATTTATACAAGATGTTTGATACCAAACAGCTTTAGTTTCAGTGAAGCCATCATGTAGCTGGGGATCTTGTAAACATCAGTGTCCAGCACATGTTCGCAAAATGGCTTCCCTGTCCAATTGTAATATCTAAGAATCGACTTGGACATCACAGGGGCATATCTGCTCGTGCAGATATGTCCACACATGTATAGTGCACCCTGCCTTAGGGCTGCAAGACCTGCTGTAGGGGTGGCTTACCTGTTCTACATGCAGAGTCTGCAGGCATGTTAAACAGGAGGTGTGCCATTTCGTGTCTTCATTTTTCTCTGCTCCATGATATGCAGCCTGCAATGGCAGTTTGCATGTTGGTGCTGAGGGGTCCCTTAAGGTGGCACAATACAAGCAGCAGCCCTTGGGGACCCTCTTTAGATTTCTTGCCCTGGATACCAGGGGTACCATTTACTAGGGACTTACAGAGGGTGCTAAAGGTATGGCCAATTGGTGGGACAATTGTACAGTTTTAGGGAAAGGGATCTGGCAATGGGGACCTGGGTAGTAGGAATCCAGTGCATTTCTGTCAAAATGGCCTCGGATACCAGGCAAAAAATGGGAGTGACCATAAAAAGGGCACTTTCCTACAGATGCTCCTTCAGGCCCTGAAGGCCTGTACTTGCTCTTCACCCAGCTCTTTAAGTCATCTGTGGTTGGAGAGCTTCAAAGTGCGCATGTCAGGCTGGCCGCCGTAAGACAGCCTGCCAAACTGGCATGCGCACTGTAGAGGGTCTTGCCAGCCACTGCTCCAGTCCTCCATGCTGCCAATCGGCAGCAGAGGACATGCCCTGCTTTTCTCCCGGCTCGGGAGCTCGCTAGTGGTGCACATCGGTAAAAAATAAAATGGAAATGAAATCATTTCATTGTCATTTTATTTTTTACATTTAAGCTCCTCCACCCTCATGAAGAAACTGCCACTGATACTAATGTCTGTATCGGTACGAGAGGACCTCGGGAAAGCAGCTGAATCTGGCAGAGCCTGTGCATTGCTCTTTCTAGATGGCTCAGCAGCATCTAAAAGGGTCTATGACTCCACACTACCAAACAGACTATATCAGGTATATGCATCATGTCTGTGACATGGATCCACGTCTAACTGACTTCATGCAACTTTAACTCTTTCAGTGGCAACCAGCACACCCCTCCCCCTCCAACCTCTTCAGTGTGTTCCTAATCCCTATGGCTATTGTGTACTGTTCTTTTCACTTCCCTTCTCAAACAAAGTTAATGATAGCAATAACACATTTGAAATAAACACCTCTGTGGGGGACCAATCCCTTTTTTCATCAATTGGTAAAAAGGATATTAAAATTTAGACAAAATGACCTTTAAAAAAATCATAACCAAATTACTGAATATAAACATGGCATTAAAATCCTAAGAAACATTATAAGAGACAAACCATTAGTTATTAGATACATTGCTTTGAAATCAAAATACTGTTATTTATGCAAAGTCAACCCAACAAATAAAATGAAAAACAAATATACAAGATACAAAAAGGAAAAAATAGCCAAACAAAATATTTTTAGAACATCCTTATTTTACAGCAAAGCCTATCCAGTAAGTCACTTTGAATTAAAAGTCATAAATATAAAATAATTATTTCCTTGTTATTCAATATAGATATTTGCTCTTTGAGGTTGCAATATACTTTGTCTGTTTGCATGCTTCTGGAATCCATGTTCCAATTTGGGGTTTAGCTATCATAATAGAACCAACTTATTCTATAATTTTTCCAACTGAATGTCATCAAACAGAATCTCCCCAGTTGATAATGAAACTATTGATGACATTACACATTATAGTAATTATTGTAACCTTTTTCTACCACTTGAGCAATTTAGGACAATCCTAGAGATGTTGGAACCAGAACACCTTATTTCTGTTGTTAATAAAAAAACAATTGTGCATGCGCAGCTGTATGTTTGTATGCGCTATTTGTAAAGCACAAACATAGGCCTGAATCATGTTTTTCAGACCAAATCTGTGGATGGCACAATGTCTAGTGTAGTCCACAGGTGGCATTTAACTTCCAGGGCCGAGTTCATTTTCTATCCCATATATTAGTGCCTTTTAGGCAAGTTAAATAAGTCAATTAAGTAAAGGCTAAGTGGAAGCACAGGCAATTTGAGAAACGACAGCTGTCCCATTTCCTAATCGCTAGCTGCTTGGAGGGATAGTATTCTTGTTATCTATGTTGTGAACATTTACTGTTGTAAAGCGCTCTGACTCAGATGCTCTGTATAGACTTCTTATCTTTGATGTGAACATTTACTGTAAAGCGCGCCGATACCTTTGGGTCTAGCTAGTGCTTTATAAAACTCTCAAATAAATAAATAGCTCAAAGGCAGTGCAGTGCTGTGCAGTGTTGAAGGCAAAGATAGAGGTAACAGGTGATTGGAGAGATAGCTGAGTTCTAGGACCAGACATGAACTGTTACTGCATTGTGTTAAAGAGGTGCATCTTCAGCTCTTAACCAAATTGGATCCGGGTTGGGGCAGTCCTGATGGATATATGGATATTGTTTCCAATCCTGTGTGCATAGGGCTATTGCTTTGTTTTTTTTTGCTCTTCTTTGTATATAGTCCGATTGTGTCCCGGCTGCCAATGTGCCAAGAGGCTTGTCAGACAGATTTGTGTGGGTGCAGATCATGATGCCTTTCTTTATATTGCAGCCTGTTTTGAGGATGGTGCGAGTCAGCAAGCGGATCCAGTGGATTTTATCAGTTTGTTTTGGAAGACTGGGTGGAGCAGGGGGCACTTCTTCAGGCTCTGAATAAGATATGATGCCCTTAAAGGGAGGGGAGGAGAGGAGGGCAATTTGTTGTATGGGAGTCCATGAAGTCCGAAGACTTAACCAGAAGTTCTGAAGTCGTTTACTGGGATGAATGGTCCTGGGGACTGCCATACTATCATTACGTGTGCAGATTGGTTTTTTGGAACACATTATTGTTATCCATATAGGGTCCAGACTCAGTGGGCAAGATATTGATGCTGCCATGGCTTTATATTTCTTTCTCAATCTCCCTCTTATTTATCCCTCTTGGATATTTAGGGAACTGGATATCAGCCTGAATTCCTTGCTTTGGGGCACAGGTCGCAGGCGAGTGGCATTGACAAAGGTCCACCTTCAGTTGTCACAAGGTGAGCTTGGAGCCTCTGATTTCCAGGCCTGCTATCTGGCTTGTGGCCACCACCTCTATGAAGCTGGGCTATCTAGGCTCTGATTCGGATGGTGCACTTCTTCAGCTTCAGTTTTGTTCCTCAGATCCCAGAGGATGCCCCCTTGCTGCTGCAGATGGCCTATAGCTGCCTTAAGAGCGCTATCTCCTACTCTAGCCAGTCACAGCCCTTTGCTCAGGCAATACACAAGGTGGGCTTATAAATGACGGGTGACTTATAACCAGATGGCACTCTTCTGACTTTCCAGGACTTGATGGCTCGTCTACCGGGGAAGTATCTTTCTTACCTATGGGGGCATAATTGGAGACTTAAAAAAAAGCTGTGGACCATACAACAAGCAGAACCTGAATCAAATACAATCCTTCAAACTTTGCATACTATTGGCCAAGGTTGGAGGCCAGTCTCCTGGTTTTATAGAGAGATCCATCAAAATGCTGAAGTGACTCTTCTCCTGCTCTGGAACCAATGGGAGCAAGATACTGGCCAACCTTTTCATAAAAATGAGTGGCAGAAGATCTGAGAATACCCACACTGTCTTTTGCAACGGAAAATTGACATTTATTCAATTGTTCCTACTTCACAGAGCATATCTCGCCTCTTACAGACTTCACCGCATCTTCCCAGTAACCCCAGACTCCTTCCCTAGATGTCACTCCCTTCCAGACATTCCATGTGATTTGGACTTGCCCACCGCTCTGTCTGTACTGGTCCAGGGTGCAGAGGGGCATAGCAAAGTTCACAGAGCTTACCAGTGTTGATGACTCACGTGGCTGCCTCCTTGTCATTTTTCTCAGGTCCAGAACCAAAAAGGTCTCCACAAAGTTCATTGACCTTGCTTTGATTTTGGCCAAGCGAGCTATTGCGTCGCGGTGGAAGTCCATCTCATACTTGTGTGCTGGAGGAACGAGCTTAGATGCTGGGCTCAGGCGAAAGAGATGGCCCTCTGATCTGAGGAAAAGAAGAGACTTCGCAAATAGCCGATCGCGGGGTACTGGGACACCTTACTGTAAGCATTTCTTGAGCAAATTAGGGATGATACTAGGCCCCTTGAAGCCTTTACGCTACATAGGCTTGTCACGCTCCCCGTCATCCCATCCCATGTGGGTTGTTTAGACTCCATTTCGAGCCGTTTAGGTTAAACAATCTCCGTGTTCCACCTCTCCATTTCTGGTCCCGCAAGGGTCCCTTTGCCCTTCTTCTCTGGGCAATTACCTCTCTCTAGTCTTTCTTGACCCTGTCGCCCCACTGTTTTCTTTTTTTCTTCATTAGTGCTTTTGTCTTTTTATACCCTGCATTTCCCCCATACGAAAGTTGAGTCTAACCATGGGCTGCAGGGCTCATGAGAGGAGTCAAGGGAGGAGGGCTTTGTTTTTCTGTATTAAAAGGTTTTTAATGTTTTAAGTGCTCACATAACCTTTTACGTTTATACTTCACTATGAAGTTGAGTAACTGCACGTTTAGAAGAAGTATGTTTCCAACCCCTGGAGTAAGGGGGCGGGGTACAGGCAGTGTTTGAGATGTAGGATGGTTTGAGCGGAGGAGAATTACAATAAGAGGTGTGTATTGGCAGAATATTATGAATTTTGATGATGCGGTCAGTCAGTAGAGCTCCAAAGGGCTCCATGTAAAGATGGAAAATGACTGGGAACGAGCTGAAACCTGTAGGACTCCTCATGTTATGGGGATCTTCTGCGACCTAGAGGTACCAATTTGATTGAACTGGTGTTAGTTGCATAAATAGGAGGAGAAACATTGAAAGGATGTTGCCAGTGATCCCCCCTCAAGATGGCAGGGCGTAACAAGGGTGGGAAGGTTGTCAAAAATCAGAAACTTACAACATATTTATAGTAGTAAGTGTTTTCCTCAAACTGTGCCTGCCTCACCTCCCCCTTCTTTTTGCTACTGTACGATGTTTCTGGATGGGGCATCTTAGAGTAGGAAATGGCATAGAAAAAGTTGCATCACCCCACAGATGGCGTAGGGGCCTGGGAAGGCAGCTGGAACAGTGTGAAGGGGGAAGTGTCTGGAAAGGAGTTGGACGGAAAGTATGGCGGGCAGAGTGTGGCCAGGACTGGGGTGTGAAAGTTGAGTTGGCAAATCCTTTTGATAGGTTGGGTGAAAGTTTTCACAGGGTGGCTGGCTGGGAAACAATGTTCAGGCAGTCGGTGGGGGGAAGGTAGAAGAGGAGCATAGTGGATGTCTGCTGAGCCTCACTGTCCCTTATGCAGCCTCTATGTATTTTATTTTAAATGACAAATAACTTCACACTTTGTTTTTTAAACTAAGTTTAAAAAAGAATTGCGCTGAGCTGAGAGCCATACAATTTCACACAATAATCACCAGCATAAGACAATGAACTTCTTCAGAAACAGGCCCTGTTACCAAACCCACTTTTTCAATTTTTACTGGTGTTCATTAGCCTATCATGAGAATGTTGTGCTCTATCCGGACTGTTTATAGATTAACATATTTAAGAAACTTGTGATAGTTTATCCATTTCTAAACATAAATGGCATAATTAAACGGAGACCCCCAGTCAGTTTGTTAGTTCTACGCAGAAGCATTTTATTTAACCCTTAACCCTTTGCCCGCCCTGGTTGCATAAACAAACCTGATGAAGTTATTCTCCAGTATATATCACCCGTTTAGTTTCCACAGGAAAGGCACAAAAGGTTCCAAAAAAGTTCATCCACTTGGGGATGTTCCTGTCAAGGATTTTTGCTAACCTGTCAAGCAAGGGCCTAGGAAATTGTGGTGGGGGGGGGTCCCAAAAGCACCATTTCCCATGGTGTAAATCCGTTCAGTAGTTTTTGAAAAATTGGCATTTAAAAAGGTACTTTGGGTGGGCATAAAACAGTTACATTTTAGAGATTTTTGCATTGTTTATCTGTAGAGGATCCAGAGGACTGATACTGCCAACTTCCGCGGTTCTAAAGTAAAAAAAAAAAAAAATTGTTTGAACTTGAATCTGATTGGCCGAGAGAGATGTTTCTCCCCATTGTCATTTCAGTACCGTGGACCCTGAAAATCTTGCATCGGCCATTCCAAGACACAGGGACTCTGTCCCCACATGCTAAAACTCAAAAAAGAAAGGCCACGTAAGTGGGCAGTGTGAGCACACCCTGACTCCTATAGGAAGTTCCAAAGGGGCAACAGAACCAATGTTAATACTGTAGTACTTGCAAGCTTTCAATGCCCAGTACAGTGACACCAGGGCAAACTTCAAAACTAATGTTAGTCCATTGGGGATCAGCGAGGAGGTCCTTGAAGCTTGCCAAAGGGTACACCTTTTTGGCACCTGTGGCCCATTCCCAGATACCAGGCTCTGGGCCCCAACTCGACTTCAAATGGCTGAAGGCTGAGCACGGCTGGGGTGGGCCGCCATATGCTGCGGGATCGTACACCTATGGTCCACCACTGCTACACACGGTTGCAGGCTGTGTGCAACTGTGGTTCAACACCTGCAAACTATGTGGCCTTGTGCAGCTCGGATCAGATTCCCACAGAGGGTGGGGTGGGATTTGTTGGATTCTCGGTTAGTCGTGAGAACCATCAAGAGAGCTACGGGAAAACCAGGCACCAAAATGGGGATTTGGAAACTGCAAAGGGTCCACAGCTCGGAAAAATGTGTTCTTATTGTAAAAATAAACCTAATTTATGAATAATAGGTGGCTCTGAGAAGAGCCCATGAGTTTGTTCTTCACGCCCCGGACTTCCGGCAGCAGAACTAGCCGACAAATCCCACAATCGAGGATTACCAGTCGCACTGCCAGCTCCCGGAAGGAAGACTCACCTCTCATTATTTAAGTTATAGGCCAAGATGACGACTAGAACACTTTGTCAGCCCCTGAGCCAATAAACTCGCTAACGAAGAGAGATAAGTGACTCTACTTACCTGCATACTCACCTATATGCTCACACAGCCTCCTCATATAATAGATTGCTTTCCTTTGCTCCCGATGAAAGCCAACCGACCCGTACGTGCAAAACTAGGCTGAAACATGTCAACTGACCTTTCACTAGGTGCAATGGACCAATAAAACATCCATACAAGCACCTACCTTCGTATTTTTTAATCTTACCCCTCTCCTGCAACAATAAAGACATAACACACAGGAGAGTAGATAATTTTATTTCACTTCCTCATTCGCAACTGTAGCGAACTAGACAGTGTCCCTCCTGGTGGAGGATAATGGAGCACCTGGAGAACTGGACAGTCGGGTGTTAAGACCCATTGATGATGCAATCCACCTAACCATACCAGCGGAGAATCAAGATATACCGCCATTGTGCTAGTGTGGTTGAGGGTCTCTATCCCAATTTTCTTTGAGACTCTGGTAAAACAACTTATGTGATTCATTCACTTTGATTATTAACATGTAAACCTGGGAAGCCGATTGAATCTCTGCTTCATCTGGTTGCTAACAATTGGAAATGGTTCCCACCAAATATAGATGTTGATGCCATTTCATTCAATGGATGCCAGTCCATGTAATGTCCACATTCGGCAACCTCATGTCTTTGTCAACACTGCAAGATCATGCATACTCATGAGCCGTGAGGATAAAGGAGTGGCTGAATGACCACACATGAACCGTGATGGTATCATCCTTCTCAACCTCAAAGAAGGAGCTGCAAAATGAGGACTTCTCAGGAAGAAGCAGTGACTTGAATTGGAAAAAAGTGATTTGATTTTAAGTTGATTACAATGTAATTGGTTGCTGTCTGAAGTAGAACAAAAGTGTGGTTACGCACAAGTACAGTGAGCGGTAACAAATAGATTGGGGCTGTGCTTTGCACAAAAAGAGCTTCAACTCAGATTTCCAAGTGGATAGCATGAAACGCAAAGTAAGGTCTTGCAATAATTGGATTAAACTGGTAAGCTGATACCAAGCGCTATCAACAATTTAAGTTGCAGTCTCCTGAAAATTAGGTTAAGCATGGTGAACTTTTTAACTGACTAAAAAATGTCACAAGCTCTGATCAGGAACCTTTGAAACTGGTGCAAAGAATTTTTTTTGTTAGTTTATTATTGGGTAAAGCTGGAAAGGTTATGCCGAGTTCAACATGTGCCTTTGTTTGCAACAAATAGGTCAAGAAAAGCTTAACTCTAATTAGATATTACACCCTGGCTCAGGCTATTCATATAAGGGTAGCATTCCATAATAAATTGTAATGAGTTAACACACTGTATGAGGGGGTGTGTGATAAATAGTGCTAACCAAGGTTTTCATGGGAATATTTCCAAGACTTTCTATAAAGAATTAGAGAATCTGTAGTTTGAGAATTACTTGGGTTCTGTGATTCATTTTTATTACATTACTGCCTGGGATATGTAATGTATTGTTACAGTTAAAAATATTTATGTGAAAAGTTAATGAGGTAATTAAAGGGAAACTGTGTGATGAATTCATACAATAAAACTGTAGTTTTGACTATTAAACTGTCAAAGTGAGAAATGCAGCAGCAAGTGCATTAACTATGCAACCTTATTTTTTATAAAGACAGACAACAAAGATTCTGCATGTGCAGGATTTAGGGGAATTTGTTTATGGTGTTTTAAAACTAAATGCTGTACAGACTAGATTTTGCAATAAATTGCTATAAGTGGATTAGCCATTAACCACGGGATTGTAAGTTAAACATACAGAGCCAGATTTACTTTGGGTATGCTGTGGCACAGAATCCTGGAAAGTGACGTGAAGTGGTGCAAGAGTATTTATCTTTCAATGCAAAAGATATTTTGCACTGGAAATATGCCTTTCTCTCTACATAGGTCTTTGAGCTGCTTTGGGATAAATTATGTCAACCAATTTGTACCATAAGTTGGATGCCTTGCCGCAGAGTGCCGGGCCACGGGTGCAGACTGTGCTCGGTGGAGGTGGCTAGCCGTGCTGGGTGGGGTGTATGGCCTGACAGCAAGCCAGGTCTGCAACCCACCCTGATGCTTACTGCAGAAGGTCTTGTGCAGCTGAGGTGGGACATCCCACCCCAGCGTTGTATGGTTGGACTCTTACAAAGGGTGAGGCACAGGCCCTGACCAAAGGCCAGGTCCTGCAACCGACCCCAACTGCGCACAGCTAAATGCCATGTGCAGCAGGATCGGAAGCCCACAGAGATGAGGTTTAGGCCTCGCGGCATGCCAGCAGCTCCGACTCACCCTCCCTGGTCACGAAAGAGATGGCCATGCGTAGCAGGGTTCCGCCGCCCATGAGAGTGAAGTGGAGGACTTGGGCAGACATCGCTCACTGTTCAAGGCCATAGACCGTGTGCATCAAGCATAGTCTGCCTGTGTTGGGTTGGGCGCAGGGACTGGACAAAGACGAGAGCCTGCTGGCAACCCCCACAGTACAATTCCTCCCACTCAGTTTCACGCAATCTGTCACTGACTCTTATGCATAGTCCATTACCATATCTCTTCTCATATATGTATCTTGCAGTAACTCTCATTGGGACTCAGACGTACAAAACAAACATAATTTGTATCTATGTTTACACCATAACAGCTGATTCTAAAAACACCTTTTTTTTAAGAATAATTGTTGTTTTACGTTTTTTGGGGATACAAAAGAAAAATACAACCGTGAAACAGGATCTTTGTGTTTGCACATCATGTTCTCCATCGGAGATCACCATACCGCAGACAAGGCACTGTAAAGCAGTAGTGGGGTAGCATGTGTCGCTCTCATCTCTGTCCTCTTGCAGCAGGACTTCCTATGGCAGTCTGCAGCCAGGAGGAATAGTATGCGGACATTGCGCGGCCAATGTTGATGCGTCTCTACAGAATCTCTCTTCCTTTTAGCTGCATTCAGTTGCTTCTGATGCAAGGCGTTGAGCTGCTTATGCGTTGATGATCTAAATGAATATTTACTCCAACTTTCCTGGTTGAATTACTTGTTGCTTACAATATGTATGACATAATTTTGCCAACAGCTTTTTCTCTCTAGCTGGGATGGAAAATAATTCCCACAGGACACAGATGGAGATCTGAAACCTTTGGCCTGATCTTTACTGCTATCCTGATTAGCTTGCTCTGGATTTCCCCTTTACTGGTCATCCTGCAGAAGCCATACCTAAAGTTTATAGATATGTATAATAAGGACAATAACTATTTGCATGTGGAATAACAGTCTCAGAAACAAATTCAATATTTTGAATACTTTCCAAAGGTTTGTGAATCCTCTGCAGTACCTTAGCAATACGCTGGTACCAACCCAGGTACCACTGACACAAAAAGGGTTAAATCTTGGAAATTTTGGAACCTACCAACACATTCCTGCGTTTTAAATTATTCTTAGCAAACCCCTGGCCTCAAACAATAAACATGAGTTTATTTTCATTAGAAACTGAACTTTGTAATAGATTTACGAATCCCAGAAAGGAAGACCCACCTTCCCGCTCTCGCGAGACTACCACAACATCATAGCATTGTTTCTATGGAACTCGTAGAGGGTCCAAAGATCTATGAAACCTAAAACAAAATTAAGATACATCCGATTGTTAAACAAGCCTGTTGAAATAAGGGTCCCATCCTTTAAAGAAATACTAAATGGTGTCCTCCAAAGTACCAGAAAGAAGTTTAATCTATCAGCATCATGTCTTCTCAGCAGAATGAAGGAAGCCAAGATGCTGCAGGAAGAAGTGAAGTGACGTCTTCTCCTCAATACCAGCAAGCAAGATGAAGCTGTAGAAACTACTACAAAATCATCAAGGCCTGCTGCTGCTCCTAAATCGGAGAGAATCTATGGTGTGGCAATCTTACACCCCCTTCAGGCCAGAAAAAAATAAATGGCCGTTAAGGTCAAATGTAGTTTGTGTGGCCAAGCCCTGCAGAGAGGTTATCCTTATTCAACATGGGCAGCATGATTAAATACCTCCATGCCATACACACAAATGCCATACCACACAAACACACAAATATGTTATTGAGGGCACGGATGCAGAGGCATTGCAGTGAATATTTACTGAAAAACAAAGTTTAAAGTGTTGTTATGGCTCTGATCCAGCGCGGCTAAAATAAATTTTTCCTTATGACGCTAACCCAGAGAACACCTACTCAACCTGAATCATATAAAACCTACGTCGGTGGGGCCCATAACACCGCATACATACATTCACTCAGTTTTCTGGATCAAACGCTAAGGAAAATGAGCTGCTGGACAAACGGGATACCTTATTAAAACGACAGATTTATAACCTATACATTACATACATTAACTTAGGATCCTGTTGGTTCTAAACATCAAGGTATTCCGCTATTCGGTCGATGGACCAACTAGTAGAATCAGTTGATGGCGATTGAAGTCCAGCTCAATCACATTTAAAACCTTTAACATTTATTAATCACAATTTTATTTAAAGAACCACAGACTCATTTTAGAGTTAGCATATAATTTTATCTAAATCTTTGAGCAAATAAGTAAAGTTCTTTATTAGGCAAAATACATTTGAAAATATTAATAAGCATTTAAGTAGAATTTTTAGAATAGAAACGGAAAATACTCATTACCCTTGGCCATAGGGCGATGACAAGAATGGTTCACCAGGAAAGAAAAGATGAACCGCAGGTCACAGGATGGGACTCCCACAACTGACTGACTGTCCCGCTAACCTCCTCGGACGCAATCTCCTCCCGGGCAACTCCCGCAACGGTCTCGTTCCTTCCCCAGTCAAAGTCTGAAGTCCAGAATGACAGAGTCTCTCGCAGCATCAGAATAGTAGAAGCGAACACCAACATCAATAACCTCTTCACAACGTAAGAGCAGGCTCTCTTATACCCTATTCTCTGACTTGCTTCACTTAAAGTTGCAATCTTTAGGGGCAGAAATCACGCTAATTGGTCCATTGGAGGGGTGGTGACGGTCACCTCATCGTCCTCCTTGTTCGAACCAGTTTGGGGACAATAATGCATACAGTAGTTCTCGTGATCAACAATGTCCAAAGTGAAATTCAATTTGTTAATGTATTTTGTAACAACTCCGCTGGTCACACATTAGTTCATCCTTTGTCGCTCGATTCTCTCATCCGTTCCCATGCATATATGCTGAACTCTTGGCACGATCCTTGTTGCAGGTCAGACTGGCCTTGACATCTCTCACTCCAGGCACAGGCCGCATACACGTGACTGGACCATTCACTCTGCTCATGCGCGGGGGCCATTTTATTCAGCACACGCAATCTCGTCCTTTTCCGGCGGCCATTTTCGAAGCATGGCCTAGCAGGCCCGAACGAAACTAATATAAGAACAAACACAACAGAAATTAAAACATGGAAAATAAGCCTTTCTGTTTACCACCCGCCATTCTAAAGATCCGTGTTAGGTATTACCTAGCAGAAGCGACATTTAAAGCCATTTTACTTACCATCTGCATTCTTTGCCACGGTGCAATTTTACTACGCAACATAAATCATGCAATTTTACTCTATTTACTACGTAAATCACAATACTAATGTTTATTTTGCTTCACATTCGTAAATAAATTAGAATTTTGCAATGCCAGCAAGTTGCCCACGTGTAATGTTTAATAAAAGGTGCATTTGTTGATTAGTTCATGCGTTTCAAACGGCTAGTATCATTAATCGTTATGGGGTTATTAACTTCCAAGGGGTACACAAAAATATTTTGTTTCCCCTGCTCCATCAGCTCACTTGCTTATAAGACCATAATGTTGTTTTAAAACATCTGAATTTTACTGGAAAAAAACACTATTCAAGTGATCTTACAAAATCCCAAGAAACTACTGAAATTCAGCAGTTATGGTTGACTTGTTCCACTGTCAGGCACTGCTTGTGACCTCATATATTAGATCATCATGACATGTTCAGTGGCATCACTTATTAGATTTTAAATAGCATTGATCACATCACTGACGGCATCATTCATGATACCAAAGTTGACATTAGTTTTGATTTTCCTAATGATGCGAATTTGGATTGTATATTATATGTAGTATGAGTAAAACCTAATTTGTGTAATGGTATTTTGGAGCTCTTGTTTTTGTAGATTTTTATTGGTTAAGTATCTTATGTTGCAACATAACGGCCAGTAATAGTTGAAAGTTTATATAATAGTTATGTAGATGTGTGTTGCACTTTCTGTGATTATGTACTAAGTTAGAGTTATGGGTTTTTGAGGCTACCCTTTTGTGTGCCTTTGTTGTTTGTGTTCCATATAGCGATGGAATGTATAACGCTATATATGTGTATTCGACTTGACATCCTTGGCGTGGTATTCTCCGAAACCTTTTGCCTTCACCCCTCCTGTTTTGCTGAATTTGTTTCTGTTGGCTTTAGGACTCTGTGCACTACTGCTAACCAGCGCTAAAGTGCTTGTGCTCTCTCCTTCAAACATGGTAACATTAGACTACACTTTATTGGAAAATTTAATTTATTTGTAAGTTCCTAGTAAATGGTACTCCATGTAATAGGGCCTGTAAATTAAATGCTACTAGGAGACCTGCAGCGCTGATTTGCCACCCATTAAAGTAGCACTTTAAATCATGTCTCAGGCCTGTCCGTGCCGCCTGTAATGCAGTTTTAAACTACCATATCTACTTGGCAAAATGAACCTTTTGCCAGGCCTAAACCTTCCTTTTTAATACTTATAAGTGACCCCTATGGACTACCCTAAAGGCTCAAATGGCAAGGTACTTAACGTTTTATATGCCCAGGCAATGAAAAACCCCTAAAGTCATTTTTCACTCTTGCAAGGCCTATCTTTTCCATTGACTAACACTGGGCGTTTTTACATTTAATAAGTGCTATCTTTGGAGTGGACAGGGTGGGCCATCCTTGCAGGTGACTGGGGAGTGCTGTACCCAGTCTCACTTAGACCTCAATGGGCGTTGCCTCCTGCACACACAAAGTATTCTGACACCAGGCCTGACCTACATTTTGTCACCCCCAGGCAGCTTGACGCCTTGACATGGGGAAGAACTTTCCAAAACCAGATAATTTGGGTAGGACAGGGAGTTCCTCTCTACTCTACCTCCCCCCCCCCCCCACACACACACACACTCTCACCACACACACAGAAGCTGGCATCAGGTAAAAATATTGGACCTCCATAGCCACTCATCAAAACACTCCTGGACCTGTGGAAGATATAGAGGAAGGACTGCCTTGCTGTCTGAGAGGTAAGATTGGACCTGCTTGCCTTTATCCCAGGCTACCCAGAATGACCCCAAGAGTCAGTTGGCTGACCTGTGTGAGCGGCCGGGAGAGAACAAGCTTTAGAGGCCTCCCTGCGACCACACAGCTGACCTGATCCAACTGGACCTGTATGAGCTCTGTTGCTGGCCTCTGCAGAAGTGAGTCCTGATCCGCTAGATGTGCCCCCCAGGTCCAGGACCCTTGCCTGCAGGGCCTGCTTTAGCGCTGGTGGCGCCCTGTGCAACAATCATTGTAGGCGCCCCCACACCCATAACTGCCTCCTTGGTTCTCTTACTACCACAGGGCAAAAGTGCCCCTCATCTCTCCAATCATAAGTTATTGCTAAACACAGTACCCCTCCCCCCTCGCAGGTCAGCGCCCCCTCCTGCTTGCCTGGCATCAGAGAAAACTCCTCCTTGCCTAACTGAAAGTTCCATCAAATCAGACACAAGGCTTTGCCAAGCCTTGCCGCACAGCTGTGAGTTTCATCTGAACCGACGCGAAGCCCCGCCGTGCCTGTGCCCAGCCAGCACTCCGTTGCGGTCAGCCTGAACTTGTGACTTTGTCCCGGTCCACCGCAACAAGGTGCACACAGTTAGTGCTTTCTGCTTTTGGCGCTCTTTTTACCTAAAACTTTTAAAAGTCATCTCCTGTTCTAGTGATTGGGTTTGTGTCATTCTGGTATCAATTATTTATTAAAAGTTACTCTATTTTTTCTAAATTGATTTGGGATTTTTCTTGTGTGTGTTTTCACTGTATTACTGTTTGTGTGCTGCATAAATACTTTACGCATTGCCTCTAAGTTAAACCTTACAAAAGGGGATGATGGACGGAACGCTTGAGCCAATCAAACACTCACCCCCAGTCAACTGATCTGGGTTTAATCCATCATCATTCTTTAGCTCACTCCACCACCCCAGTTCAGACATGGCCATATGCAAATCAGTCTGACTCTGTGCCTCATGGGAACAGTCCAGCCCGAACTGCCAAGCCATGTCTTCCCTGGACCGGAAACAAGCATCCTAGGACCGGTTTCTGGCATTTCAGCCGTCATCAGCCAGGCTTGCTTGAATCCAGTGGCAAAGTGAGCAAGGGACCCACGTCTGGGCATACCCCCGCCAACTTAGGGCGAACAAAGCGATACAAAAGGGGATGATGGACGGAACGTTTGAGCCAATCAAACACTCACCCCCAGTCAACTGATCTGGGTTTAATCCATCATCATTCTTTAGCTCACTCCACCACCCCAGTTCAGACATGGCCATATGCAAATCAGTCTGACCCTGTGCCTCATGGGAACAGTCCAGCCCGAACTGCCAAGCCATGTCTTCCCTGGACCGGAAACAAGCATCCTAGGACCGGTTTCTGGCATTTCAGCCGTCATCAGCCAGGCTTGCTTGAATCCAGTGGCAAAGTGAGCAAGGGACCCACGTCTGGGCATACCCCCGCCAACTTAGGGCGACCAAAGCGATACAAAAGGGGATGATGGACGGAACGTTTGAGCCAATCAAACACTCGCCCCCAGTCAACTGATCTGGGTTTAATCCATCATCATTCTTTAGCTCACTCCACCACCCCAGTTCAGACATGGCCATATGCAAATCAGTCTGACCCTGTGCCTCATGGGAACAGTCCAGCCCGAACTGCCAAGCCATGTCTTCCCTGGACCGGAAACAAGCATCCTAGGACCGGTTTCTGGCATTTCAGCCGTCATCAGCCAGGCTTGCTTGAATCCAGTGGCAAAGTGAGCAAGGGACCCACGTCTGGGCATACCCCCGCCAACTTAGGGCGACCAAAGCGATACAAAAGGGGATGATGGACGGAACGTTTGAGCCAATCAAACACTCACCCCCAGTCAACTGATCTGGGTTTAATCCATCATCCTTCTTTAGCTCACTCCACCACCCCAGTTCAGACATGGCCATATGCAAATCAGTCTGACCCTGTGCCTCATGGGAACAATCCAGCCCGAACTGCCAAGCCATGTCTTCCCTGGACCGGAAACAAGCATCCTAGGACCGGTTTCTGGCATTTCAGCCGTCATCAGCCAGGCTTGCTTGAATCCAGTGGCAAAGTGAGCAAGGGACCCACGTCTGGGCATACCCCCGCCAACTTAGGGCGACCAAAGCGATACAAAAGGGGATGATGGACGGAACGTTTGAGCCAATCAAACACTCACCCCCAGTCAACTGATCTGGGTTTAATCCATCATCATTCTTTAGCTCACTCCACCACCCCAGTTCAGACATGGCCATATGCAAATCAGTCTGACCCTGTGCCTCATGGGAACAGTCCAGCCCGAACTGCCAAGCCATGTCTTCCCTGGACCGGAAACAAGCATCCTAGGACCGGTTTCTGGCATTTCAGCCGTCATCAGCCAGGCTTGCTTGAATCCAGTGGCAAAGTGAGCAAGGGACCCATGTCTGGGCATACCCCCGCCAACTTAGGGCGACCAAAGCGATACAAAAGGGGATGATGGACGGAACGTTTGAGCCAATCAAACACTCACCCCCAGTCAACAGATCTGGGTTTAATCCATCATCATTCTTTAGCTCACTCCACCACCCCAGTTCAGACATGGCCATATGCAAATCAGTCTGACCCTGTGCCTCATGGGAACAGTCCAGCCCAAACTGCCAAGCCATGTCTTCCCTGGACCGGAAACAAGCATCCTAGGACCGGTTTCTGGCATTTCAGCCGTAATCAGCCAGGCTTGCTTGAATCCAGTGGCAAAGTGAGTAAAGGGACCCACGTCTGGGCATACCCCCGCCAACTTAGGGCGACCAAAGCGATACAAAAGGGGATGATGGACGGAACGTTTGAGCCAATCAAACACTCACCCCCAGTCAACTGATCTGGGTTTAATCCATCATCATTCTTTAGCTCACTCCACCACCCCAGTTCAGACATGGCCATATGCAAATCAGTCTGACCCTGTGCCTCATGGGAACAGTCCAGCCCAAACTGCCAAGCCATGTCTTCCCTGGACCGGAAACAAGCATCCTAGGACCGGTTTCTGGCATTTCAGCCGTCATCAGCCAGGCTTGCTTGAATCCAGTGGCAAAGTGAGCAAGGGACCCACGTCTGGGCATACCCCCGCCAACTTAGGGCGACCAAAGCGATACAAAAGGGGATGATGGACGGAACGTTTGAGCCAATCAAACACCCCCAGTCAACTGATCTGGGTTTAATCCATCATCATTCTTTAGCTCACTCCACCACCCCAGTTCAGACATGGCCATATGCAAATCAGTCTGACCCTGTGCCTCATGGGAACAGTCCAGCCCGAACTGCCAAGCCATGTCTTCCCTGGACCGGAAACAAGCATCCTAGGACCGGTTTCTGGTATTTCAGCCGTCATCAGCCAGGCTTGCTTGAATCCAGTGGCAAAGTGAGCAAGGGACCCACGTCTGGGCATACCCCCGCCAACTTAGGGCGACCAAAGCGATACAAAAGGGGATGATGGACGGAACGTTTGAGCCAATCAAACACTCACCCCCAGTCAACTCATGCCCAGACGTGGGTCCCGTGCTCTCCATGCCACTGGACTCAAGCTATCCTGGCTGAAGAGGGGTGAAACCCCGAAACCGGTCCTAGGATGCTTGTTTCCAGTCCAGGGAGGACCTGGCCTGGCAGTTCGGGCTGGACTGTTCCCATTGGGCGCAGGGTCAAGACTGATTTGCATATGGCTGGGTCCAAACTGGTATGGCATGGTGAGCAAAAAAACGATGGATTTAGGCCCAGATCTCTGTACTGGGGTGAATGTATGACATTGTTCTGCATTCTGTCCATCAATTGTTGTTTTTGCATTTGTCACCCCGAGTGGGACGGGTATGCCCAGACGTGGGTCCCGTGCTCTCCATGCCACTGGACTCAAGCTATCCTGGCTGAAGAGGGGTGAAACCTCGAAACCGGTCCTAGGATGCTTGTTTCCAGTCCAGGAGGACCTGGCCTGGCAGTTCGGGCTGGACTGTTCCCATTGGGCGCAGGGTCAAGACTGATTTGCATATGGCTGGATCCAAACTGGTATGGCATGGTGAGCAAAAACGATGGATTTAGGCCCAGATCTCTGTACTGGGGTGAATGTATGACATTGTTCTGCATTCTGTCCATCAATTGTTGTTTTTGCATTTGTCACCCGAGTGGGACGGGTTTGCCCAGACGTGGGTCCCGTGCTCTCCATGCCACTGGACTCAAGCTATCCTGGCTGAAGAGGGGTGAAACCCCGAAACCGGTCCTAGGATGCTTGTTTCCAGTCCAGGGAGGACCTGGCCTGGCAGTTCGGGCTGGACTGTTCCCATTGGCCGCAGGGTCAAGACTGATTTGCATATGGCTGGGTCCAAACTGGTATGGCATGGTGAGCAAAAAAACGATGGATTTAGGCCCAGATCTCTGTACGGGGTGAATGTATGACATTGTTCTGCATTCTGTCCATCAATTGTTGTTTTTGCATTTGTCACCCCGAGTGGGACGGGTATGCCCAGACGTGGGTCCCGTGCTCTCCATGCCACTGGACTCAAGCTATCCTGGCTGAAGAGGGGTGAAACCCCGAAACCGGTCCTAGGATGCTTGTTTCCAGTCCAGGGAGGACCTGGCCTGGCAGTTCAGGCTGGACTGTTCCCATTGGGCGCAGGGTCAAGACTGATTTGCATATGGCTGGGTCCAAACTGGTATGGCATGGTGAGCAAAAAAACGATGGATTTAGGCCCAGATGTCTGTACTGGGGTGAATGTATGACATTGTTCTGCATTCTGTCCATCAATTGTTGTTTTTGCATTTGTCACCCCGAGTGGGACGGGTATGCCCAGACGTGGGTCCCGTGCTCTCCATGCCACTGGACTCAAGCTATCCTGGCTGAAGAGGGGTGAAACCCCGAAACCGGTCCTAGGATGCTTGTTTCCAGTCCAGGGAGGACCTGGCCTGGCAGTTCGGGCTGGACTGTTCCCATTGGGCGCAGGGTCAAGACTGATTTGCATATGGCTGGGTCCAAACTGGTATGGCATGGTGAGCAAAAAACGATGGATTTAGGCCCAGATCTCTGTACTGGGGTGAATGTATGACATTGTTCTGCATTCTGTCCATCAATTGTTGTTTTTGCAAGTTGTAGTAACAGCAACATTAGAAGGCTTTCGAAACTGTCGGCTGTTTTAAAGTGCAGATCGAGTTCTCAGTATTGAATTAGATTTATTCTGATTATTTCTGCTGAGGAGTAGGATGAAAAGATTTTGCAACCTTAAACATTCTCCGAATTGCAAATAGCAAATTTACTGAAAAATGATGAGACATTTAAAGAGAAGCATCAATCATCTGAAAAGTCATGAGAGTTCCAATAACCCACAGTTAGTTGTAAACAGTCATGAGACTACTGAGCAGGATAAAGTTTGCCTACTAAAAATGAGGTTGTGCTTAATAACAGAATGTGACCTAATAATTATGTCAGCGGTAGCAGCAGCTATTCCCCTAAAATAATTAACTTCTGTTTGTCGCAAGTTACTGACTTGAAAAATCTTGTAGTTGGTAAAAGTGATGAACATGAAAGTTCTGGAGATTCATGGTTTATTGCACTGTTTTACATGAACAATCAAGAGCCTCATGATCAGAAGGGTTGTATGACAGAACAATGCACGCCTAAACAACGTGGTCTCAACCACGACCGCGTCTTTACCACGCTTGCCTTCAAAGGCATATGCGTGGTAAAGCCCCCCACCCTGAGCCCTAAAACCTGGCCCCCAGTTCTGAAATCCTCCCCCCCCCCACCCTGAGATCTAAAGCCTGACCCCAGCCCCAAAAACTACCCCAGCCCCCCCCCGCCCTGAGCCCTAAAACAGGCCCCAGCCCTGAAAACTTTTCCCTTCCCCCCCCCCCAGCCCTGAGCCCTAAAACCTGGCCCCAGCCCTAAAAACTACCCCAGCCGCATGCCCTGAGCCCTAAAACAAGGCCCCGGCGCTAAAAACTACCCGGCCCCCCACCCTGAGCCCAAAAACCCGGCCGCAACCTGGTCCTTTCTGTCTTGATCCTTCCTGTTCCTCTTCCTGCCCATCCGCTCTGCAAATAGAGCGCTGACTGCCTTACTCACGCATATGCATGGTTAAGGCATATGCGTGGTTAAGGCAAGCGTTGTTCCGCTTACGTTGTAACGGCATGCGTGGTTTAGCCCGCGTTGTTAATGCTGTTTCTCGATCAGGAGTAGTTCTGGGACTAGTGATAAATAAGACGTTTTGCAGAGAGCTAAACATTGCAAAAGAACACATTGCAGTAAGTCAGTTTAACTGTAATTATGAGTAATGGTAACCAATGTCATGAACCATGATGAATCATGAGAGCCAATTCATGATTTGTACAATTTCAGGAGTTGTACCTGTAGGAGTCATTGAATCATGAATCACCAAGAGCTGAACTTAACATCCTTCAGTACAGAGAACCCCAGAAAAACGATGTTACTTGGGTATTAATTCGAATGAAAGAGGGGAAACCCTGTGGGCTGATGTCACCTCCCTCCGATTTGCCAACACTCACCAACAGACGAGACAAAACATGACAACTTAAATCCACGTCGACTGACCAGCGTCTTACTGCAGAGGAATTCTCATCCCAAAAGTGTACATCAGATAGTGATCAATCAGTCTGTTTACGTTCAATTTGCACAGGAAATGGTCCTATTGTAGAGGCTCCACCCTATGAGGACTGTAGATATTGGAGAAGCCTGAAGACTCATTACTTTTGGACCAGCTCCCACAGTTGATAGCCGGGATAATCAAGAGGTAAGGCATTCAGTTGTTCCTCAATGCAAAAGAAAGCAGTAGTCTTGGGTTCCCATAAAAACCGAGCCATTTTATCATGGACGAATAAAAACATTTATAGAAATTAATAAAAGGTGGAAAAAATAGGTTGGTGCAAGGAGTTTCTTTTGCAAATATCAGGCCTACCTTACCTAATGGGAAACACTATCCTTTGTTTCTAAGAGCAAAAGTAATTAGTAATAGAAACTCGTCAAGTGCTGTAAAAGAAAGTGAGGACTGTGCTATGTTGTATAGAGTTTATGAAGGGGGCAAAAAAAGAACAGAGACTAGATTCTAGTAGTCGTACCTTGTGCCTACTCTTCCACAACCAGCTCCAAAAAGGCCACAATAATACCGTACCGAGAAATATTTTTATCCGACTATTGTTTCAAATTTACTTATTACTCTACATCGTGTAAAGAAAACATCTTTATACTGGAGTGCTGCAAAGTGGAGGAGAGGTGTTAATAAAAACCTGTAAATATATAAAAATATAGATGGGTAACAGTGAATAACAGGATTTTTTTCAACAAGGGGTACTGAGTGATAAACATTTTTTGTATCCCAATGTTGCTATGTCACAGCAGTGAATACCCAGATTTCTAATCTGTTATTTGCGCTAGTCACGCTCAGTGAGAGCCATACATAACGTGTAGAGTTTTAGACGGGTAATAGTGAATAACATGCATGTGTTTTTCCAAGGGGTTCTGAGTGACATCAAACAGACAACAAGAAAAAAGTGAAGCCCACGCAAACAATCTGCCCCTGCTTTCAAGTGCTATGCAGGGGCAGAGGAAGTATGGGAGAGCCATAGATAACATGGTCCCTCTTCCCTGTCCTGAAGGTAAAAAACAGGTACCTGGCCGCTTGGAACCCACCACCCTTTGTTCCTTCTTTCCATCTCCCCTCCCGAAGCTGTGTTCTCTGCTCTCCATCAGAGCTGAGAGTAAGCACTTCACTGACAGGCTCTCGGAGTACCTGTCAGAGCTGCCTGGAATTCCTTTATGACGTTGCAACAGTGGGAAACATTTGTAGTGAATAACTAGATTTTAAATAGGTTATTCATGATAGAGGTTTCTAATGGAATCCATACGTGACAAAGTCTTATAGATGGGTAACAATGAATTATGGGGATGTTTTTCACTGACTGGTTTTGAGTGACACCGAATAGACGAGAGCGGAGCTTGAGTTGTCTATGGTGTTACTTAGAACCCCTCAGTAAAAAACATCAGTGTAATTCACTTTTTACCAATCTCTATGTTTATGTGTGACTCCCAAAATCATTAGTCCCTGCTCTCAGCTGCTGTACAAGGCCACAGGAAAAATGGGGGAATAACACATAACATGGGCTCTCCTCCCTGGACCAAATTTGAAAAAACATACCCTACCTTCTATCCTAAAGTACCCCCACCGACTTCCCTGCCTTCCTTACCCCTCTAGCAGCTATGTTTTCTGCTTTCAGTCAATGCAAACAAGCAGTGCTTCGCTGACGGGCTCCCAAACAGCCATGGTAGCCTGGCACCCAAGGCATTTATGATGTAGCAACAGTGGGTAATGAGTTTTGTTATCAGCTGTTGCTACCTCATAGCATGAGTTCCTGGATTTAGAATCTGCTGTTAACGATGGAGGCCTCATATAGAAGTCATGCATAACAAATTAGCAGTGAAGTTGTGGCAAGTCCTAGTTATGAGACTGTTTCTGTCTTCCTTCCAGGCGGCACAGAAGGCTGGTCTCCCATCAGCAGAGGCGCAAAGGCTGCTGGGACTGTGCGCGACACCAGAGGTCAAGGATCGGCTGAAACAGACGACGGAGGAGGCCCTAAATTATGGGGTATGAAAGATGTGTGGTGAGAATGGGAGAACAAGTGGTGATCTGGCTACATGGGACAGAGAAACCTAATCAAGAAATGTGAGGGGGAGTAGATTGAGAAGGGAAGAGTAAGGGATGAGGGAAGCAATGCAAAGAGTAATTAAAGGAAAATGTCCAGCGCAGGTATAGAAATATTGAATGAAGAGGAAAAATACAAAGGGAAAGAAAGGTAGTGAAGGAGGGTGGGATGGAAAAGCAGATAAAGAACAAATAGAGATGAAAGGGACAGAGGTTAGTATTTAAGAGAATGAGTGTAGAGAATGAAACAGACGAGGTGAGGAAAGAGAGTGGCGGAAGCTGACAGGATGGCACAACAGTGGGTATCCGACGGCACTGTCCGTCCGCTGCATGCCTTTTGTCATTCCATATTGCTTACTATGCTCTGACCCCTCGCTCTGCTCTTCCTTTCATTCCCCAGGCATTTGGGATGCCCATTATGGTTGCCCATGTGGATGGCAAGCCACAAATGTTCTTCGGTTCCGATAGGTTTGAGCTGCTGGCTGACCTGCTGGGTGAGTGAAACCACGACCCCTGTGAGCCCAATAATAGACACAAGATAGTATGTCTGTAATAGTCCCAATAGGCCCATTCACAATTATACTAAATTGAAAGTTGAAAATGTGCTCCTATGGGCTCCATTAGAGCAAAGTTCATACTTGCATGGGCTCAGAAATGAATCCTAGGACTGAGACAGACCTAGTACTCACTAGGGTAAACTTGAAGCTTACAGAATTTATATCAAGGGGACATTTCAGCACAGGTAAATGTAGAGCAGTAGTCTTCAAACTTTTAAAGCTGCGTCTCTTCCAATCCCTCCCCATAACACACCCCCACCCCCAAAAAAATAAAATACCTCCCCTGAATTATTTTCCAACCAGGATACAAATGACAAAAGATGTAAGTGATGTAGTATGTAGTGATGGCCCATTAGAGAGTGGCTTACTGCAGCTCGTTTTTATTCACTTAAAAAACAAAGCCCTCTTGTCGGCACATGCTTCTCTTGGCCAGAGCCTCGAGCCCACCCCCTCGGAATAATTAAGGCCCCACCAGGGAGGCCTGCCCACCAGTTTGAAGCTCTCTGGTGTAGAGTAAATATACAATTGCATGTGTGATTTTTTTTTTTTTCTCTCTCTTCTTGGGAAACACATTTTTCTCTTGCAAGATCACTTTTCCTACTTCCTCAGAAAATATGAGTGCGTGACCTGCCCCTTCCAACCCTGGAAAGGCAATTACTGCTACCTTTTGCATCACAAATGAGCTTACATTTTCAGAGGGCCAAACTGCCTACAAATGTTATGTGAATACCCTCAGACTTTTTAAGCATATCCACGTTTGCCTAAATTTGAGTGATTTTGCCACCTAGAAAAGCGCACAATCCTGCCTCCATGGCTTAATTTTGTGATTAGGGACCTGATTCACGAGGCATTGTGCGTACCTAGAGGAGAATTAGGTCAACTGAAAAAAACACTTTCTGGGGTGAAATCCAGTTCCTAATTCAAGGAAGCGAGAATGGTTTGATTCTGCCCTCATGAATGGGATTTACTCATACGGGTATTCCGCCAGTCTGGTGTCATTTATTTGTGAACTAATGTGCTCTTTGTGGTGGGTTTGTGGACGATTCAGGGTACCTTTATCTCTAAGGTTGGTGCACATCCACAAAGTCATATGTTTTGGGGTACTCACCAAAGTCCCCGTCGGACATAAGTTTGTAGATTTGCTCCTGTCAAGGGGAATACCTTATGGATATAGAAAGTGAAAATTGAGTAGGAACACCCCAAAACTCGTAGTTGCTGAGAAAGAGGCTTCGCCAAACGCAGATTTGTACAGCTGTTTATTCTGTGAATAAGCACTTGCAGTGTATTTGTATAAATCCGTGTTTTTGCACATCTTGGTTCTGTTTCCTACTGTTATGCTAAGGATCTCCTCCATCTCCCTCGCACAGTTTCAGCCACTGATGTGTCTCTCCCTGTTTCTAGACCACACCTGAAGTCTTGTGCTCAGCTCTAGAGACCAAATCTATTGATTTAAAACCAGTTTCAACACGAAGTAGAAAATTTAGCAAACACACGTAGCACTTTGTTTTGGTTATTTTGCATAGACTGACATTCATGGATATAACATTCCCTCCTGGGGTATTTCTAATGCAATTATATTAAACTGGAACAACAAGGTCCAAGCTCTGTATTACTTAAACATGAAAGCACCCTTTCTCCAAAACTCAACTGGGCAAAGTTAGCAGGATTATATTCCATAGATGGAGGTTTAAAGTCGTGGATTATTATTATGTGACATATGGCTCAGGTTAACAATTTCCTCCTCCAAAGCTGGTTGCCACTTAACACTTGGCCCTAAGCCAACTTAACTGTTTCTCCACCGCTTGTTTAATTAATCAGCACAGGCTTTATTAAAAAGGTGCAATATTTACATTAGTGACAGAGAAGCTGGTACTTGAAGAATACCACGCTGCTGCTCCAGGCTGGACAGACAAGAAAATACATTTTTGAGTAGGGTGCTTCGGGTGAAGTTCACTAAAGTTTGTTTACAGCTGCTGAACAGAAACAAAGAAAAGCAGGGTTTACCTCTGGTCTTGCTCTGAAAATTCCACATTCACAAAAGCATCTTGCCAGCAGCACCCTCAGCTGGAAAGCGAGGCCCTTTAAAACCATGTTAACTTTCTGACGTGTTTATTTTTGCACTTAAACATGAAGACGGCTTCCAATACAAGCAGACATGCCACTGCTCCTGCCACCTCTTTTTGCCAGCTTTGCCACTTGGTGCCCCTAGATATCGCACATAAAGCATATCCCCTTTTTTGCCGCATGAGGCAATGGTCCTGCACCTTCGCGCTTGTCTGCTAGATTAGCATTGTTCTGCATTTTGTTCTTCCAAAGATTATGAGACACATGTTCCTTTGAAAGCAGATATGCATTTGACACTTATCACTTAAAGAGGAGAGTGCCAACACTAATTGCATCTCTTTGTATTTTCTTGCTTGTATTTAAATCATTAAGAACATAAACAATCTACTCCCCACTCTCACCCCACTCGTCCACTTATAGAAACCTAGAGAAATGACCAGTGGTTGACGTGCATCAAAAGTATGGGAACTCGCTAAAGAGAACTCATTATTTGGCGATTATTTTGTTGCCCCTTTTCCTCCATATAAACACATATAAAATATAGCGCACACACCTTAAATAAAAAATAAATGCAAGTTAATGTAATCATTGAGAAAACAATACCTCTTTCACGGTATGACAGCTTAGTTGGTTAATTTGACTACTGCGCATGTCTGTGTGTGTAACCAGTCACAGAACTGTATCCTGAGTGGCGCAGTGAAGAATAGTGATGGGTATTTACAATGCTATGAGATCCCGACCCTCGACTGGAAGCCCTGTGAATATGCAAGTCCTTATTGTATTGTAAAATTATTTTACCCACAGTATGATAGGCTGCCGCAAAATGTGCAAAGATTACCATTGGTTGGCTTTGTCACTTTAATTTGCTTGCTTCATATTCAATAATTTTCCTTCGCCAAGCTTCTTCATCATGGGTTTTTCTGGAGCACAGCATCTTTACCATCTCTCCGGCTGGCTTCTATCCTTTCACTGCTTACTTTTAGGGAATTACCTTTTTGGCCTTGTCTACAAGGCTCATGCGCTGTGCTGTGAAACCTATGTTGCTTTCACCCTATCTGCCTTCTCTATTGATGCTTTAGTTACTTACACCCACAACTGTACTACTCCACACTACTCTGCTCTATACCACTCCACGCTTTGCCACCATACTCAACACCACTCTACTCCACCCCATTGTGCCACTCCACTCTACCCCACTCTGGTCTACGCCACTCTAGTCTACTCTGCTCCACACAATGCCACTCCAATCCACACCACTCTGACACTGCACACTACACCACTCCATGCCACGCCACTCTGCGCCACTTCACACAGTGTCACTTATCGCCACTCTACCCACACCACTCCACATCACCCTACTCTACACCCCTCTACTCCACTCCAACCCACACTGTCACTCAACGCCACCCTACTCTACTTCACCCCAATCTATGCAACTCTACACTATGCCACTCTACGCCACTCTACTCTATGCACAATACCACTGTACCCCTCTCTGCACCACTCAACTCTACTCTGCGCCACTCTCCTGTACACCACACCAATAACTTTCAGCCATGCTGCTATACTACATGGCTAAAAGACATTGTCAAAGTTAATAGCTCTCACATAGGCGAGACCTATTGGTTTTGCCAATGCTTGTTTCTTTTTGACTTGGCATTACATGAGTGCATGTGTTTTCCATCTCCCTCTCAATTATGCTTCTGCCCATCAGTATACCGGCCCACTCCTCTGCTCTCTCCCTCTTGTGCTTAAAATAATGTGGGTGAATAAGGGAAATTAGGCGCACACGAACATTATAGCCATAGTTATTGTAATAGTCAAATCAGTGGTACAAGAGTAGGAATGTCAACCCACATCCCCAAATGAGTATCAAACAGAACAACAACTCTGAGTACATGCACTCTTTAGTCTAAATGAGAGTACGCCAGTAGTATTCAAGTCCATCAAATCTTCTCTTTAATAACTAATTTCACACCAGCCTTGCACCAGCCAACACGTGTTTTGTCTTCGGGGTTAATCACCCCACGACTTCTTCAGGGCTGTAATGTACTTCTTTATTCTTCACGCAGTAAGTCACTGACTTCAATGTGTCATATCCTTATCATTTTTTTCAACATATCATTATTTGTTATAGTTTCTGGACGTCTAAATATCCAAGGAAGAATACCGCCTCCCGAGTACGGGCCGGCGTTTCCAATCCCTCAGCACAGCGTATCGTTCTGTGTCATTAACACCAAAACCTTCTTCCTTGGATATTTAGACGTCCAGAAACTATAACAAATAATGATATGTTGAACAAAAATGATAAGGATTTGACACATTGCAGTCAGTGACTTACCGTGTGAAGAATAAAGAAGTACGTTACAGCCCTGAAGAAGTCGTGGGGTGATTAAACCCGAAGACGAAAAGACGTGTTGGCTGTTGCAAGGCTGGTGTGAAATTAGTTATTAAAGAGAAGATTTGATGGACTTGAATACTACTGGAGTACTCTCATTTGGACTAAAGAGTGCATGTGCTCAGAGTTGTTGTTCTCTCTCCCTCTTGTGCTTCAAGCTGTCTCGTGCTTCCTTCCCTCACCAAACTGTATTCTGCCTCATGTGCTTTCCCCCGTCCTTCTTGTTGCTTCTCCCTAGTGTGCTGTGCTGCAATGCTGCTTCCTACCCATTACCTGCTGCACTCCTCCTCACCACCATGGATATATATATTCACTGACAAAACCAAAGGTTACAGGGGTGTCATAGTTATGAAATAAAAAAAATTTTAAACTTAGAAATTCACTGAAAAAACCAAAGGTTACAGAGAAGTTCTAGTTAGGCTCAGGTTTCACTCGTAGAAAACCAGAGAAATTCAGCAGTTCTAGTTAGCTGAGCCAACTATAACTCGCACCCCCGCAGTGCACTGCTTATGACCACACATATTACTGAATTTCTCTGGTTTTGTACGAGTGAAACCTGAGCCAAACTATAACGTCTCAGTAACCTTTGGTTTTTTTCAGTGAATTTGTGTTTTTTTTAACTAGAAGTCACGTTTGCAGAGTGGTGGACTTCATCCCCCAACCAGTAGTGCACCACGAGCCGCGTTTGCAGAGTGGTGGAGAAAGGGGGCGTGGCCTCCAAAGACCTCTTAGCAATCTCGCTGTGTGGGACTTATTGAAGATTACAGGAGGGGTAGTTGGTCCCCAAAGACGTCCTTGGGGGCCAGCTACCCTCCTATTACTCCAGTAAGTCCCACACTGCAGGATTGCTGAGACCTGATAGGCCATGCCCCCTTTCTCCACCACTCTGCAAACGCGCCTCCTGGCACACTACTAGTAGGGGGATGAAGTCCCCTTGGCTATTAAGGGCCCTTGGGGGCCACTTACCCCTCCTGTTACCTCCAGCAAGTCCCACACAGTGGGTTTGCTAAGAGGTTTCCGGTAGCCACACCCCCTTTCTCCACCACTCTGCAAACGCACCTCCTGGTGCTCTACTAGTTGGGGGATAAAGTCCCCATGGCTCTTGAGAGTCCTTGGGGGGCCAACTAGCCCTCCTGTTATCTCCATTAAGACCCACACAGGTAGATTACTGAGAGGTTGTCAGAGGCCAAGCCCCCTTTCTCCACCACTCTGCAAATGTGCCTCCTAGTGCACTACTCGTTGGGGGAGGAAGTCCACTTTAGTCCTAAGGCCCTCATGAGGCAAGGGGATCTCATCCCCCCACCAGCAATGCGCTGAGAGGCTCATTTGCAGAGTGGTGGAGAAAGGGGGCGTGGCCTCTGACCACCTCTATGCAATCCCACTGTGTGGGGCTTACTGGAGGTAACAGGAGGTCTTGTTGGCCCCTAAGGAACCTCAGCAGCCAAGGGGACTTAATGCCCCAACCAGGAGGCGCGTTTGCAGAGTAGTGGAGAAAGGGGGGGCCTCCAGCGAGTTGCAGGCTTTTTTGTTTGTTTTTGTATTTTTTAGGAAGGGGGGCCGCGTGTCCCCCGTTCCCTGGACCTATTTGGGCCCCAGGGGGCCCATCTCCCGGGGTTCGGACTTTATTTAATTTTTTTTTATAATAGAAAGGGAGGGGGGGGGCCACACAGGCCCTTTTCCCAGGCCAATTTCGGCCCAGGGGACCCCATTCCCTGGGGCCAGTCCTTAATAAAATAAATTTTTAAAGGTCAGGTGGGCCCGCGTGGCCCCCCTCCCCTGGCAGATATCGCCCTGGGGACCCCATCCCCGTGGCCTGGCCACTTCGTTGGGGACCGCGGAGGAGCCTGAAGGCTCCCGCAGTCTCTGCCGGCTCCACGCCTCCTACGGGAGCCGGCATTGCTTTGAGACCCAGGGAGCTGCTGAATATGCAGTTCCCTTGATCCCAAAGCAATGTCACAGTGAGCAGGGAAACACACTTGCTCTGCTTTCGGCTAGCGAGACATTTTGTGCTCTCGCTTCCTGAAAGCAGAGCACTTGTCTACTATGGCTTGGCGGGAGCAGTGCTCCTGCCAAGCCATAGCAAACTGCAATGTCCCGGGGGTGGGCACCCCAGGACATTGCTGGAGCTGGCCCTGGAGGGTGGTCGTCCCCAGGGCCATGTAAGACTTCTGGAGGGGGGCCGCGTGGCCTTCCTTCTTTGTTAAAATTTGCCCGTGGAGGTGATGGTCCCCAAGGACTGGGGTCCTCTACGGACCCCCTTAATTATTGTATTTGTGGCCCGGGGAGGTGGCGGTCCCTGGGGCAGCGGGGAAGGCCCTACAACCTGCCCTGCATTACTTACATTTTTTTTTTTTTAAAGCGTGCCCCGGGGAGGTGGCGGTCCCCGGGGCAGGGGAGGTCTGTGAGGCCCCCCACACAATTGGAATTAGCCCCAGGGAGGTGGCGGTCCCCGGGGCTTTGATAAGCCCTAGGAGGGGGCCCTCGTGCGCCCCCTCCTATATTTAGCATATGTCCCCAGGACCTGGTCCACCCGGGGGTTATTGTAAAGCAGGCACGGGAGCCCGCGCATGCTTTTATTTTGCTGTGGATTCACGGATCCTCCCGCGAGTTAGCGTCAACATTTTTAAAAGAAAATGCTTTCCATATCTGGGGGGGTCAGGGTATTCCTACCCTGCCCCCTTTTCTGTATTTTTAAGTTTTTTATGGGACTCTGCTTCAAGCCGAGTCCCAAGATGGCTGCCAACACTTCCTGGTTGAAGTGTTGGCAGCCAATCAAATTTTAGTAGGATCCGCGAGTCCACTGCAAGGACTCGTGTCCCCAGATATCTATATTTTTTGAAGTTAGATATCTCAAAATACTGAACGGATTTACACCAAATCACAAAAAGCACACTTTCTGCCCCAACATCTAGCTTCCTACCAAATTTGGTGTAATTCCGTTCAGCAGTTCAGGCTGTAGTCGTGCTCAAAATGAAAAATCCCCATAGGCTTAACATGGGGAAAACGCGTTTTGGGACCCCCTTTTTTTCTCGGTCCCCGCTTGACAGATCACCCCAAAACTTTCAATGCAGCAGCTAACCCAAAAAGAGGACGTTTTGTGACAATTTCGTGGAGATTCGTCAAGCGGTGACAAAGTTATTGGCAATACAAAAAATGCTTTTCCTATGGAAACTTTGGTCCTAACTATAACTGCCTACTGGCGGTCGCCAGTAGGCAGTTCTAGTTAGGACCAAAGATTCCATAGGAAAAGTGTATTTTGTTTTGTTATGTTATAAGTTTTGTAGAGCACACAGCTGCCCCAGCAAAGGGGCGTCCCAGCGCTAAAAAGCAACTGTCATAGGCAGATCGAGTGACGCACCGAAAGACCAATTATACAGGGAAAAGATAGGTTTTTATGGTTTTACGGAATAGCGCGTGGTTTTGGATACTTCTGATACTCGCAGGGAGGGAGTTCCAAAGCTTCGGAGCGAGGACACGGAAGGAACGCCCTCCTGCCCGTACTCTCTTAACCCGGGGGACCACCGCCAGGTGCTGGCCCATGGAGCGCAGGTGGGAGTATAGGGTGTAAGGAGCTTAGCCAGAATATCAGGGGATTGGAGATTCATGGTTCTGTGGGCGATGCAGAGAGTTTTAAACTGGATAGGTTTCTCCACCGGCAGCCAATGCAGTCTACGGATAGAGACGGAAGTGGAACAGGTTCTTGGCAAGCAGAGGAGTGTCCATACCGCAGCGTTTTGTGCCCTTTGAAGGCGAAGTGTCTCTGCTCTATTAGCCCCTAAGTATAGGGAGCTAGCATAGTCCAGCCTGGATAGTATTGTGGCCTGGACGACCACCTGACGGATGGTGGGATCGAAGAATCCCAACAGAGGTTTAAACCCACGTAGGAGCCCAAAGCAGACCCCGGCTACCGTTTTGCCAATAACTTTGGCGCAGTTTGACTAATCTTCACAAATTTTTCAAAACTAATACCATGCTCACTTCAGCTGCTATCTTGAAAGTTTCGGGGTGATCCGTCAAGTGGGGGCCAAGAACCAGGGGGTGCTTAAAAGCGCGGTTTCCCCATGTTAATTCCCATAGTACCTTTTGACACGGCTACAGCCCGATCTGCTGCCCGGAATTACACCAAATTTGGCAGGAAGGTAGATGTTGGTTCAAGGTAGTGCCTTTTGGTGTAAATCCGTTCAGTAGTTGCTGAGAAATTTAAAGAAATTCCTATTCATATATAGAGAGACGCAGTGGATCCGCGACCCCTCCTGATCTCGTGCTGATTGGCTGCCAACACTTCAAACCAGGAAGTGTTGGCAGCTACTTTGTGACTCTGTTGAACGGAGTCACAAGAAAAAACGTAAAAGAAAAGGGGACCGGGTAGAAACACCCTGACCCCTAAGCCTCTTGGGGGGGGCCAGGGGGGAGTTTCAGAGGGACCCCCCTCCCTCCCCCCAAGAGCCAAAAAAGCATTTTGGAGGGAGTCTCGTTGGATCAGTGAGTCCAGCTGAAAAAAAAAATAATGAAGTGTGGTCTCCCACGCTTCGTTATATATAGGCCTCTGAGTGGCCCAGGTCCCGGGGGCAAGTTTATAAAGTAATGCAGGGGTTGCCAATGCGGCACACCCCAGGGACTGCCACCTACCTGGGGCAAACCTATTGAAAGAGATGCGGGGGTCCCGCACGGATTATTTTATACTTGCATCTCTGCCCCGGGGATCTCCGCCTCCACGGGGCAGAGATGCAAGTATAAAATAATGCGGAGGAGGCCCTACGGCCTCCCCCGTTGCCCCGGGAACTGCCACCTCCCCGGTTCAAAGATGTTAAAAGTGATGCGGGGGGCCTGCACGACCTCCCGCAGCTCCAGAGACTTCCACCTCCCCGGGGCTGTTTAAATGAATGCGGGGGCCCTTATGGCCACCCGCGCACCTCCGGGGACGGACACCCTGGGGCTAAATGACACAAATGGGGGGTGCCACGCAGTACCTGCCACCTCCTCAGGGCTAAATTTAATAAAAATGCGTGGGAGCTTCCTCCCAACCGCCCCCCCGCAGCCCCGGGGACCGCCACCTCCCCGGGGCAAGTCTTTAAAATTAAATATGGGTTCCACGCGGCCCCCTCAGTCCCATGCATGGCCATGGTGACTGCCACCCCCCCAGGGCCAGCTCCAGCACTGTGCCGGGCTGCTCACTCCGGGACATTGCAGTTTGCTATGGCTTGCCGGGAGCACCGCTCCCACCAAGCCATAGCAAACACTCTGCTTTCAGTAAGCGAGAGCAGAAGATCCAAGGAGCTGCATGTTAGCAGCTCCCTGACTCTCAAAGCAATGCCGGCTCCCGCAGGAGGCAAGGAGCCACAGGGACCGTGGGGGCCTTCAGGCCCCCTGCGGTCCCCAACGTTTCAAAAGTGGGTGCCCTGGGTGGGACCAGGGCACCCACACTACAGGCCAGGCCCTGGGGGATGGGGTCCCGGGGGCCAAAACTGGCTCGGGAGGAAGGCCACGCAGCCCCCCTCCCTTGTTGTTGTTTTTCTTTAAAAACTTTTTAAAAAGGGGACAGGCCCCGGGGCATGGGGTCCCCTGTGCCGAAAAGGGCCCAGGGAAGGGGGGCCTCGCTGCCCTCATTCCTTAATTTTAAAAAATATATATAAAATAAATAAATGAAAAGCCGGGCCCCGGGGGATGAAATCCCCCGGGGCCCAAATTAGCCCGGGAGGGGTGCCTTGTGGCCACCCTCCCCTTTATTTTGTTAATGAAAATAATTTCAAAATGCGGCAGGCTCTAGGGGGTGGAGTCCCGGAGCCCAAAACAGTCCAGGGTAGGCGGCCACATGGCGCCACTTTCTAAAAATTTGAAGAAAAAAAAAAAGCTCCCCACCACTCTGCAAACGCGCCTCCTGGCTTGCTGATTGTTGGGGTATAAAGTCCCCTTGGCTGCTGAGGGTTCTTAGGGGCCAACAAGACCTCCTGCTACCTCCAGTAAGCCCCATACAGTGGGATTGCTGAGAGGTGGTCGGAGGCCACGCCCCCTTTCTCCACCACTCTGCAAACGCACCTCTCAGCGCACTGCTGGTGGGGAAATGAGGTCCCCTTGCATCCCAAGGGCCTCCGGACTAAAGTGGATTTTTCCCCCCAAGCAGCAGTGTGCCAGGAGGCGCATTTGCAGAGTGGTGGAGAAAGGGGGCTTGACCTCTGACCACCTCTCAGCATTCCAGCTGTGTGGATCTTACTGGAGGTAACAGGAGGGCTACTTGACCCCAAAAGACCCTCAAGAGCCAAGGGGACTTTATCCCCCAACTAGTAGTGTGCCAGGAGGCGCGTTTGCAGAGTGGTGGAGAAAGGGGACGTGGCCACCAAAAACCTCTACGCAAACCCACTGTGTAGGACTTGCTGGAGGTAACAAGAGGGGTAGTTGGCCCCCGAGGACCCTCAATAGTCACAGGGACTTCATCCCCCTACTAGTAGTGTGCCAGCTGGATGAAGAGCAAAGGAGATATTTGGAAAGAGAGATAACAGAAGAGGAGGTCAGTATTCAGTGTAGAAAGATGGCGAGGGGAAAAGCAGCAGGACCAGATGGCCTTCCGGTGGAAGTATATCTTTGTATATTAGAATATATAGCACCTGCTCTAACTTCTATGTGTAATAGATTATATAGTAGGGGAGAAAGTATCCCCACCACTTGGTCTGAAGCTACCATTACTTTAATTTTAAAACCCAACAAAGATCCGCTAAAGATTGATTCGTATAGACCTATATCCCTTTTAAATGCGGATTACAAGATCTATTCCGGAATTATGGCATTGAGAGTGTCTAAGGTGATAAAAGGGGTTGTACATCCGGATCAGAGGGGTTTTATTCCTGGGAGGCAACTTAATGAGCTAACCTTCCAGATGATAGGAGTAGTGGACATGGCAGAAGAAAAAAAAAATCCCCTGACGGTAGTGGCAGTAGATGCTGCCAAAGCATTCGATCAAGTGAATTGGCAGTATCTGTGGGAGGTCTTAATCTGTTTTAATTTCCCCAAAAATATGGTGGAGGCAGTAAAAATCTATATCAAAATCCCAGGGCTAAAGTGTTGATCAATGGAGACTTAACAAATTGGATCAGTATAACTAGAGGGACAAGGCAAGGTTGTCCCCTGTCTCCGCTTTTATTTAACCTATACATAGAGCCTTTCGCTAACTTAATCAGGGCAGATATTGAGATCCTTCCTATTAATTTTAATGGGTTCGAAGTAAAACTAGGATTATATGCTGATGATTTGATTGTATACACTATTAATCCCCAGGAGGCGATACCCATTTTGATGAAAAGGGCTGAAGAATTTGGCTCACTTTCTGGGTATAGGGTTAACACAGATAAAACTGAGATCATGCAATGGAATCAGAGAACAAATATTTCAGGGATCAAAACCCAAATGCGATATTTGGGTGTGACAATAACACAAAAGTTAGAGGATATCACAAGGGTGAATTGGAAGAAAGTGAGTCAAGAGATATCAAGTTTATTGTTAAAATGGGTGAATTTACCATTAACCATCTACGGCAGGGTAAATCTTATAAAAATGGTCATACTCCCGAAGGCTACTTTTCTTTTTAATTCCATCCCCTAACTTTTAGGAAAGAGGATATAGCTAAAGTACAGGGAAAAATTGGGAGTTTCATATGGGCGTCAAGGGGACCCAGGATTGCATGGAGGAAGTTGAGAGAGAAAACTTGGGGTAGGAGGATTAGCATTACCCGATCTGCTTGCTTATTGTTATGCCTTCCATTTTAAAAATGTTCGTATGTTGGCAAATAAGCCCGATAGGTCATCGTTGGGCTTATTATTTTCCGTAATGCTTGGGGATGTTAGCCAGGGCCAGCACTATTTTCTTTTTAAGTATGGAGACCCGAAGTTCTTCAAAAAGGTCAGATTAAAAGTTTTAAATACTGCGTTGAGAACATGGATGTATGTCCGGAAAAATTGCGATTCACATATTATTCTGCACGGGCACCTGTTTGGGAATCTCCAGGTACCCCGAATGCCTGAAAGATAAATTGAGCCAACCATTAAAAGCAGGGGGTATATTTTATTGGGCAGATCTTATAAAGGAGAACAGGTTAGTGAGTTGGGAAACACTTAGTAACCTGACCAGGGGGAAATTGACAAGGTTCAAATATTATCAATTAGGCTCCTGGTGGGTAACCCAAAAATGGACGCACGAGGAGGAAGATTTGAAGCTAGATCAGCTTGTAAGAACAGATGATTGGAAAAAGGAAATTTCCTTCTGGTATTGGTCCTTCGTGGAAGCAGAGGATACGCTTAGTATGGACATTAGAAACCTATGGGGCGAAGAATTTAGGGAGGAGGAAGCCAAGACTCTGTGGACGGATTCTTTCGATATGTTACGAGTAGTTGTAAAACCCGCCTCACTAAAACGAAATCATTTGTTTACTGTTCACAGAGTTTATTGGTCCCCGTGGAAATTGTCGAAGGTTACTGGTAATCAATATTGTTGTCCAAGATGCAAGCATGAAGAAGCTGATGACTTGCATATGTTTTTAGAATGCCCAAAGATTACCCAATATTGGTTGGACGTATGTAATTTTCTAGGAGATGTTCGGGGAAAAAGATGAAGGTAAGCCCACATTTAATATTTTCGGGCTTACGCAAGAAGAAGGGATGAAGAAGGAGGTGGGTTCTATGTTTACCTTTTATGTAGTAATATTGGCAAGACGCGAAATATGTATTAAGTGGAAATCTGAAAATTCACCGACCTTTGCTGAATGTTTAAAGAGTGTTATATCAGCAAGTGAATCAGATATGGCCTGTGATCCAGAAAGTAGAGACAAGATCTGGACCTTACTGTTGGAATGGAGAGAAAGGACAAGCGGGTCCAATGATTAAGCCTAAAAGTGCTGGCGGTTCTGGTATCTCTAAGGGGCGTACAGGTAGAAGTGGAGATGGGACTAGAAACAGCATTCCTCTTAGAGAGTACTCCATCTCCTCTCAGACGGTTTTCATACGGAATGTAGGGAGAGAGGAGGAGACTCAGTATGAGAGTTGGCAAAATGAGGACAAATAAAAAATACAAAAATGCGGCAGGCTCTAGGGGGTGGAGTCCTGGAGCCCAAAACAGTCCAGGGTAGGCGGCCACATGGCGCCACTTTCTAAAAATTTGAAGAAAAAAAAAGCTCCCCACCACTCTGCAAACGCGCCTCCTGGCTTGCTGATTGTTGGGGTATAAAGTCCCCTTGGCTGCTGAGGGTTCTTAGGGGCCAACAAGACCTCCTGCTACCTCCAGTAAGCCCCATACAGTGGGATTGCTGAGAGGTGGTCGGAGAGCCACGCCCCTTTCTCCACCACTCTGCAAACGCACCTCTCAGCGCACTGCTGGTGGGGAAATGAGGTCCCCTTGCCTCCCAAGGGCCTCCGGACTAAAGTGGATTTTTCCCCCCAAGCAGCAGTGTGCCAGGAGGCGCATTTGCAGAGTGGTGGAGAAAGGGGGCTTGACCTCTGACCACCTCTCAGCATTCCAGCTGTGTGGATCTTACTGGAGGTAACAGGAGGGCTACTTGACCCCAAAAGACCCTCAAGAGCCAAGGGGACTTTATCCCCCAACTAGTAGTGTGCCAGGAGCGCGTTTGCAGAGTGGTGGAGAAAGGGGACGTGGCCACCAAAAACCTCTACGCAAACCCACTGTGTGGGACTTGCTGGAGGTAACAAGAGGGGTAGTTGGCCCCCGAGGACCCTCAATAGTCACAGGGACTTCATCCCCCTACTAGTAGTGTGCCAGGAGGCGCGTTTGCAGAGTGGTGGAGAAAGGGGGCGTGGCTTCCTACCAGGTCTCAGCAATCCTGCTGTGTGGGACTTACTGGAGGTAAGGAGGGGTAGTTGGCCCCCAAGAACGTCCTTGGGGGGCCAACTACCCCTCCTGTTCTCTCCAATAAGTCCCACACAGCAGGATTGCTAAGAGGTCTTCGGAGGCCAAGCCCCCTTTCTCTACCACTCTGCAAACACGGCTCGTGGTGCACTACTGGTTGGGGGATGAAGTCCACTTTACTTCTGAGGGACCTTGGGGGCTAAGAAGCCCTCCTGGTACCTCGTGAAAGTCCTACACAGCGGTATTCCTGAGAGCTGGTCGGAGGCCCAGCCACCTTTCTCCACTACTCTGCAAACGCGACTACTAGTTAAAAAACCATTACAATTCACTGAAAAGCAAAGGTTACAGGGACGTAATAGTTAGGAATTAGTATTTAAAAAACCTTAGAAATTCACTGAAAAAACCAAAGGTTACAGGGGCGTTATAGTTAGGAAATGAAATAAAATAAACCTTAGAAATTCACTGAAAAAACCAAAGGTTACAGAGACATTATAGTTAGGCTCAGGTTTCACTCGTACAAAACCAGAGAAATTCAGCAGAGCTAACTATAACTCGAGCCCCCCAATGCACTGCTTATGACCTCACATATTACATCACTCATGACATCATCAGTGACATCACTGATATCTCAAATGGCATCTCTGATGACATCACTTGAGACATCATCCACAGAATCAATGGCGCACCCACTCAAACCCCCATAGAACATTTCTTACACCCACTCAACCATTCACAGACCCATGCCAGTACTTACTCACCCACTCACTGATTTATAGATCTACACACACATCCACTCGCTCACCCATACCGCCTTTCATACACCCACTCAGTCACTAATATAGCCAGTGACATATCCACTTATACACCCATGCAGCCATTCATACACTGAGTCAGTCACCCATACAGCTACTCACACACCTAGTCACTCACCCATACAGTCAATCGCACAGCCACTTACCCATACAGAAACACACACACCAGCTCACTGATGCAGATACTAACACACACTCACTCACCTATACAGTCACTGACACAAGCAGACACTCACCCATAAAACCACTCTCACATTCACTCACCCATTCACTCATATACCCCATCACTCACATACCCCATCATTCACCTATACTTTCTTTCACATACCCAGTTGGTCACCCATGTACCACTGACACATGCACTCAATCACCCACACAGCCATATACACACTCACTCATTCAGCCCCTCACACGCACTCATTAACCCATACAGCCACTGACTCACCCACTCACCCATACGGGCAGTCACACACCCTCTTACCCACCCGCACAGACACTCTGACACCCATACAGGTATTCACACAACCAATCACTCACCCATACAGCCACTCACGTACCCCCTCACACATCCATGCAGCCACTTAGACACCAACTAACAGACTGATACAGATATTCACAGAACCAGTCACTCACCCATACATTTACTGAGACACCTAATAATTCACTTATACAGCACACCAGAAGATACTGAAATAGATACTTTTGGCAGATATGTCCTATCCAAGGGACGACTGAATGGGAAACATATGGTGATAGGCTCCTTATATGCCCCAAACATGAATCAAACCAGGTTCTGGCGTGCGTTATTAGACTTACTCTCGCGCTGGTGTGATGTTCCCTGGCTACTAGGCGGGGACTTTAATGCGGTCCTTGACACTACCATAGATAGGTCCTTCACTCC
The DNA here is from genome assembly GCA_963921515.1 of Calotriton arnoldi. Lineage (NCBI taxonomy): Eukaryota > Metazoa > Chordata > Amphibia > Caudata > Salamandridae > Calotriton > Calotriton arnoldi. The sequence continues at coordinate 118,792 of CAWUFW010006165.1, forward strand.
ACAGCCATCTAATGCGCGAGGGCTGAGTGAGTGGTTGCGCCACTGGGGTCTAGCGGATGTGTGGAGAGCCCTAAACCCGCAGTTGCGCCTATACTCTTATTATTCCCACCCACATGGACTACATGTCCGCATCGACCGTTTTGTTGCAAGCCAGCAGGTATTAACACAGTGTATCAGTGCAGACTATTTGGGTAAAACGCATTCAGACCACAACCCCCATGTATTACAGTTACAGGCAGATACCGAGGGACTCGCTACCCACCTCTGGAGGCTGCAGCCCCTGGCATTGGAAGACCATTCATTTAGGCAGACAGTGGATGCGGCGATAGGCACATATTTCGAAGACAACACTGGCTCTGTAACTGATGAGGGGGTGCTCAGGGATGCAGGAAAGGCGGCAATCGGGGGACGCTGTCTGGGTTTGAGCTAGTCCGTTCGAAAACAACTCGATGATGAAGTAAGTCATATAGAACATACCCTAACCAGACTAGAAGCCTACTTGGTATGCGGTAGGGCCACGCAACAGGCAATAGACGCACAAAGGAAGAAGCATGCGGAGGTGCTAGAGAGATTGCGCTGCTTAAATTACACATCCCATGCTGGGCACACTCATGCCGCAGCTGACAGGGCAGGCAGACTACTCGCGCGTATGATCCGACAGGAACATGCACAGTTACCTATACTATGCTTACAGTCCGCCTCCGGACAAACACTCACCAAACAATACGATATCCATAAGGAATTTATATCACACTACACCAGAGTATACAAGTCTGCACGCCGTGCGGCTGCAGAGGAATTAGCCTCCTTCCTCTCCCCACTAACCCTGCCGCAGATCACTGCTGATCAGCGGGATGAACTTAATGAGCCAATCACATTGCCGGAAATACAAGAAGCGATACGCCCGCTGGCCACTGGTAAAGCTCCGGGACCCGATGGCTTCCCGGCTGAGTACTACAAAGCCTATCAGCAAACACTGGCACCGCAGCTTCTCTCCATGTATAGCAATGAGATAGGGATACTGCCAGACACATTGCGTGAATCGTTACTAGTGTCCTTACCAAAGCCACATAGGAATATGGTGTTGCTAGGCTTATACCGCCCGCTAGCACTCCTAAATACAGATTATAAAGTTCTAGCTAAACTCCTGGCGTGTAGACTGGCCCCTCTGGTACCGAAGTTGGTTCACACGGACCAGAACGGTTTTGTGCCGGCTCGCAGACGTCCCTAAATCTGCGTCGGTTCTTTAGGGTAGCTCATTACTCCAGGGAAATTTGGGGTCATTCTGGATGCCTAGTATTAGACCTGGAAAAGGCATTTGATCCCTTGGAGTGGGGTTTCTTGTTTGCTGCGCTGCGTACATACGATCTGGGGGAGGAGTCATTAAGACTTGTCCAGCTCCTCTACACCCAACTGGTGGCCAGAGTTAAGACCGGCCCATACCTATCAGATCGGATTCCAATTGAGAGAGGAACGCGACAGGGGTACCCGCTCTCGCCGCTCCTGTTTGCGCTGGCCATTGAGCCACTGGCCGAGTCTTTATGCAAAACACAGGACGAGTGGGGAATCCCCCTAGGGGATGGCATGCATGGCGTCTCATACGCAGATGACGTGCTCATATACCTCAGAGACGTTAGGTCATCGTATGCAACGATAGATAAAATACTGCTTGAATTTGCTAATGTTTTAGGGCTTCGAGTAAACTGGGACAAATCATGCCTGTACCCCTTCTCGGAATCCACTCTAGACCCGCATTCGTTCCTCAGTGGCAAGCCAGTACACTGGCAAACATCGGCATTCAGATAACTCGGGATACTTATTTATAGAGACCCCGCAGACCTCCTTGAGGGTAAACTAGTGTGAGCCATTACTGCGATAAGAGCGCAGATGTCATTCTGGGGCACTTTACCCCTGGCGGTCATGGGGCGGATTGCATTACTTAAGATGGTAGTCCTCCCACGACTTCTGTACCACTTAGTAAATGTGCCCCTGTGCCTTAAACCAGCGCTGTTTAAAAGTCTTGAACTGGATATGCGTGGTTCATTTGGGACGGGTCGCGCAGAAGGGTGGTGCTAGTTAAAATGTACCCTTCACAGACCGACAGAGGGCTCTCACTACCCAATATGAAACAATACTACCTAGCGGCGCAGCTTCAGTGGGTGGCTCGACGCGAGCCACCTAGAAGACTCAGCGACTAATGCCCCGGGACTCCCCCATCCTCAGATGGTAGTGCTGTTCCATCCCAATAGAAAGGGCAGACCGCCTGCCCAGTTGCTGGTGGAGGTGGCCCACTACTGCTTTCGTCGCGGCCTGCGAGTCACGAGCTGTGTGACCCCATATGCGCCGTCTCTCCCTATTCTAGGTACACCCAGAAGACACCAGGCTGTCACGGGTGCGGAGCTACCCCAGTGGGAGGAGGCGGGAATCTTAACGTTAGGGGATTTATATAGTGACGGACAACTCTTATCGTTTGATGCACTTGCTGAAGACTCTGGTCTGCCCCGGGGTTAATTTTTTGTTACACGCGGCGGTGGCTCGCACGCTACAGGCGGCAAGGGGTGATATCACACAAGAGCCGGCCACGCATCTGACTGTGCCATACCTACACGAGCTGGGCGCGGGTCGTCATCTCGTCAGATGGTTTGCGGAATCGCTGAGGGTACACACAACACAGCGACTGGAGTCCCTTCGCGTCCACTGGGATGCGGATCTGCGACGCACCAGCACTGAACGTGAGTGGGAAGAAATCCTCAAGAGCCCTACCCATATCCCGCGCAACGCTAGGTTTCGGCTCATCCAGTACTATATTGTACATAGGGCTTATTTGACCCCAGCCAAAATAAACAAATCCTTTAACCGAACAGACGCCAGCTGCCCAAGATGTGGTGAGGCAGGAGCGGATTTACTACATATACTATGGGCCTGTACATCCATACAATCTTACTGGGGTGTAGTCACCAGAAGTCTAGCGCAGTGCACGGAGCGCACGCTCAACTGGTCGTGGGAGGTATGCATCTTGGGATTATACCAGAGGTCTAGTAAATACAAAGTGACATCCCGCTACATAGACTTAGGGCTTATAGTAGCCAAGCGTTTACTCACGCGGCGATGGAAATCCCCTGAACCCCCACCGGCGAAATCCTGGTTTCAGTCTCTACTTTTCTGGTCGCAAGCGGAGAGCATAGTGCTGCGTTGGGAGGATGCAATAGGTATTCGGAAGAAACCACTAGCGACGGAGTGGGACGCGATCCTGGTGGACTTCCGCGCAGCATGGCAGAATCACCCTGAGGAATTAGATAGCGCACCTGAATAAGCAGCTAGCCAATATCTGGCGGACTGAACGTAGTGCATGAGGCGAGTTAATGTATGCGTTACAACTCAATGCTGCATAGCAGAAACTGTGCCCCCACCGTTGACATTTGCCCAGGCCAAACAATACAGCATATGACAGATATCAGCTGAGTAGTGGGGATCTCGGCAGGGACATACATCCAAGAATACACATAGCCGTGTGTGACCCACAAGTGAGCAGATAGGCTACATGGTAACGTGCTATATGATGTTCTGAGAAAAGCGCTATCATTGTTTCAAATCTGAGAGAGGAGATAAATGTGTCATTCACCCTGTTAAATCAATGTTATGTTGTAAACAGTTTACTATTTTATTGGAAACACACTAAGATGTAAGACTGCTCAGTAAAATTATTGAATTCACACAATTGTATCGTGATGTAACTGTACGACCTGATGCACACTACAAAATGGAAAACCAATAAACAAATTTAAACAAAAAAAATCATTCACTTATACAGTCAGTCACGCACCCACTGAATCCTCCATACGGGCACTCGTACTCCCACCGGTTCACCAATACAGCGTGGTGTGTATATATATTTAACACTCATACATTTTTTAGAAACGCTCACAGTCACTGGATGATGTCATCAGTGATGTCAATTGAGATGTCATCAGTGATGTCAGTGACCATGCAGGGATGGGGAATTCCTATAGGCCGACGCCCAGGACATATTGTTTGGGGTCAAGGGCAACAAGTTTTCATGTGTATTTTGTCCTTGAGACAAGTAGGCCCAACCCCCTGCAGCACAAACCCTTTGGCTGCCATTTTGCAGTACCACATTATGGATCAGAGAAGGGCACTGTCTGCAGTTAAGGTAATATTTGTGCCCATATGTTAATGCTGTTTGAACTTGTATTTATAGTTCATTAATGCAAAGCCTTCATTATTAGGGTGAGCGCGCTAGGTAAATGTTGTAATCTCGGACTGCTCTACTGACAGTGGTTCCAGTATGAAAATGTGTACACACGTTTTCAAAGTTTAACAATATGAGGCTACGTATAATGCTCCCAGAATGCTCTCTTATTATATGCGAATATTTGCAGAAGCTTGAAGGCAAGATAGATTCTTTGCTTTCAAAATAAAATGTTCATAAAAAAATGAAAGCAGAAATAAAAACATTTTGCTAAACTACTGTAAAATTTCAGGTACCATTTCTTTGCAGCATCATTTTGTAAAATGTGCTGATGCATGCTAGTATTTCCCAAAAATATTTATAATAGAAAATCAGTGTAACCAGTTTCAATAAGATTATGGGAAACAAAAATAAACAAGCATTGGCAAAGCCAGGAGGTCTGAAATTGGTGGTCAGCGTTTTAGTTTTGTCAATTTGTGACTTGTTTTGGCATGGTTTTTGTAAAAACCTTATTGGTGTGGGAGCTGCGGGGCTCTCACCATTTTAACTAACATTGGCAAAAGCAAAAACTGTTTTTTGGTCTCAAAAAGCACACACTGCCACTGTAGTTACTGGCACTGAACAAAACTACTTTGTGTGCCGATATGCTCCTGGTGAAAGAGCAGAATGCTGTTACTCACAGTGAAGCCAGCCGATACAGAGAGAGAGACTGAATTTTAATAAACACAAAAGGTCACGGTCAACGCCAGACCAAATTAGGGGCCCAATTATTAGAGAAAGTCCTAAAAGTGCACCCATGGTATATGTCCAGGGCCGGACTGGCCGTAGGGGGCACTGGGCGTTTCCCTGGTAGGCCGCCAGGGTGGGGGCCGGTTTTGGGGCCCTGGGGGGGCCGTTTTTGTTACCGGGGTTCGGCAATATCGGCCCCCTGTAACAAAATCGGCCGAAACCGGCCCTCGCAAACAGCTCGGCTGCACTCCCCAGCGGGGGCCGGCCGAGCAGTTTGCCAGGGCCGGTTTCGGTTTCCAGTCCGGCCCTGTATATGTCCTTGCATTAAGTGCAGCTATACGGCTTTCATGAATTCCCAAGAATTTACAGAAGTAGGACAAGAAATAGTACTCCTAGAAAATATTTGTGAACTGCATTTTAGCATGAGCAAATACGCAGGTGTAGATTTGCTCATGCGAAAATCTGAGTTTTTGCAAGTTCACTTTCCCTCCAACTTTTTCCCCCAACTCTGGAAGAAGGTTTACGTCTGCCATTGTCAGGAGTAAATTTCCAATATTTCTCAGTATGGGTTGTTGAAACCCTTAAAACATGCAAGTTAGTAGGTTTGAACAGACTCAAAAGGGCATGCTAACCCTGGAACTATTGCGTACCACTACCTTCAGGCCCAGTATGTAGATCTGCGGAAACGTGGCAACATAAGGGGATTGCAAGTATTCAAACACTACTATGGTATGAGCCCTGCATAATCAGAGAGGCTATATCAGAGCTCTTACATAATGAGATTGCTGCCATAATTTGTCGCTGCACTACATGGCACCAAAGGGGCAAGTGGATTTTGTTACAGGACAAGTAGATTTATGGAGCAACCTTCCCCATGGACAAGTAGATATTTTATTAAATTCCACATCCCTGCCATGTCACGAGTGATTTAATATGTGAGGTCATAAGCAGTGCAATGCGGGGGCGTAAGTTATAGTTAGCTGAGATAACTATAACTGCTGAATTTCTCTGGTTTTGTACGAGTGAAACCTGAGCCTAACTATAACGTCTCTGTAACCTTTGGTTTTTTTCAGTGACTATATATATGTGTGTGTATTTATTTATATATATTTTGTTGGGACAGAAAAGTCCTCTGCATGGTTATGGATGTTTTCCCCTGCCCTGAGTGCCCAACTGTACTGTTGTCTGGATACCTAATGTTGATTTTTGTTGTCATAGACAAACACAGATCATGCACCATGACATAGGCCTGTCTCACTGATTGCGGTCTTGTTGGACAGTGAGGGGGCACCCAGAGCGCTACCTTATAGTGATGGAACGTGTAGAGTTGTCTTTATTCCTTGTGATGGAATTTGGAACTATCTGGATGGGTGGAATGTTGTTCTTTGAATGCTAAGGGAGGTCGGAGCTGGGAGAGCAAGCTGGAGGTACCCTTACTTGTCTTGTACAGAATAAAGTTTATATTTGGACTACGCTGCTGCTGGAGTGGATCTTTACATTGGCGACGAGTTGAACCCGAACTGCGCAGGGAGCAGACTACTACTACCTCCATCCCTGGATTTCAATTTGCTTACTAAGGTACTGCTCTCCTACACCGTTCTTCTCAATCTGTGAGTAATATTCATATGACCAAGGCTGCATACTCTAAAGAGATTTCATTGCGTGTTACGCACTGTGTTATATATTTACAAGTGCCAAGCCTTGATTCGAGTGAACCTACTGAACTGTGAGTAGCGAGTGAGGCCGCGCTGGAATTGTCTCACGCTACACTGTTCGCTCTTGGATCATTAACTTTGATGCCATGTATACTGTGCGTGTGAGGCCACATTGGAATCAACTTTTCTCCAACTAATCTGTGAGAGTGTGAGACCGCGTTTGAAGTTCATACTTCACATACTGTGCCTCGCACTGAGCGGTTAACTTTTATTTAAGTGGACTGTAAACATGTGAGCCCGCACTGGAACCAAGGCAGCGCTAGAGTTAATCTTCACATTGTGTGCGTCGCGCTGAGCAATTGACTTTAATGACAAACTATTAAATTTCAAAAGCCAAATTTCAAAAGCCGTTATTCACGCTCACCGTCTCGCGGACTCCCCGTGCACACTTCTCTGTTCTGCACAGTTCTGAGCTGCCATCTATTTCCCGTCAAAATTCACGTAACGCGACGTATCGTGGTGGCCATCTTAAGGTGTTGGGCTGGATCTGCCATCTAATTCCTGTTGAGATAATACTCGACGCAACATACTGTAGCGGCCATCTTAAGCGGTTGGGCTGGATTTGCATCAAAGACATTGACAATGCAACGTTTATACTCTACGGTAAAAACCTGTTGAAGCTGCACGTCGATTTCCTGTACTATTTCCTTGGATTACAAGCACGGATCAAGAATCGAAGCAAATGATCTTCTCTCGACTATTGTGCTGGTTTGTTATTTTGATTTTATTATTTTAACTTTTTGTATTAATTTATTATAATCTACATTCCTTTACAGGTGGGACTCTTTGTGGATTATAAATAGTTGATTGCATGGTATTGAATCCTTAAAAAAACAGTTTGGGGCTATTTACATGTGAGTGCAAAAGTTAATATCTACTTATATATCATATATATTTGTCAGTGATTATGGCTGACCAAAGCTTGTCTGCACCAGCTTTCTTGCCACTCCTGGTGAACCTTCTATTCCATGGAAGGAGTGGAAAAAGTTATTTCTTACTTATGTGTTGGCAACTGGTGCTGACAAGTATGGTCCGGTATGCAGACAAGCCATTCTACTCCATCATTTGGGGGTTGAAGGTCGACGTTTATACGAAGATCTTCCTAAGACATCCTTGGGTATGGGTGATGGTCAGCCAAATAATGTCTACGAAATGACATTGCAAATTTTGGAGACACGTTTCACTAAAAAAATTAACACTGTTTTAGAGAGAGACAATTTTTTTTGCCGTGTCCAAAAGGTAGATGAAGATATTGCAACGTATGTTGCTGCGTTAAGGGGGCTTTCGCTAACATGCAAGTTTGGGGAATTGGAAGATTCTCTTATACGAGATCAGATAGTGAAGTGCACCACGAACACGAGAGTAAGAGAAAAATTACTGATCAAAGATCCCTCACTAGAGGAAGTGATCCAGATAGCTAAAGGGTTGGAACACACAGACTTGTGGATCAAAGAGATGGATAAGTGTAATAGTGCTATGTTATCCAAGGAACTAGTCCCTAAAATGCCGGAGGTACATGCATTCGTCGATGAAACTAAAAAAGTTAAGCCCGTCACGAGTTTGCACTCTTCTCACAAGTCTAGTTATACCGGGCAAACTACCTTAACCCCAAAATTCGACACTAGAGTAGTTAAATGCTATCGTTGTGGTGCTCCTGGGCATATTGCTTCCAGTACTAAGTGTATGGCCAGGAATGCAATATGTCGAGCTTGTGGTAGAAAGGGACACCTTGCTAAGGTTTGTAGAGTCAAAGCTCAATTTAGTCGTGTGCAAGAAGTGCACGATACACGTGAAAGTGTTTGTGAATTAATGTTGAGTGTGGAAGTTTGTGAGGTTTCAAAGGAATCTGGTATCAATCCACATGTGACAGTGGACAATGTTGCCAGGGAAAGCACAAACAAGTTAGAGAAACCTCACTGTATTATAGGCTTGGACAAGTGTGGTGTCAAGATGTTGGTGGATTCTGGAAGCCTGTATACACTACTGTCTAGGGAAACATTTTGCAAAACATGGAAGGGAGAAGAGCCTTTGTGGGATAAGTCCGACATAAAAGCTGCTGGTTATGGTGGAAAGATTATTGAGATATTGGGAATGAGATGAATGGTAATCAGTTTTAATGGGAACAAAGTATATGGCCGAGTGTACTTAACCGAACAAGGTTCTGACCTACTAGGCTGGCGTCGCCAGAAGGACCTCAATATCATTTTGAATCCCAATGCCACTGAACCAGTCATGACTACGATTGTACGCGACATTGATACTTATGAAGTAACTGTGATGGAGAAGTATCCTAAGGTTTTTTCTGACAATTTGGGGAAGCTTAGGGATTTCTCTCACAAAATCATCTTAAAGAAAAATGCTGTGCCGGTTGTGCACAAAGTTAGGAATGTGCCACATCTGATGAGAGAACCTCTCCAAGATGAACTTAAGAAGCTATTAGCGCAAGGAATAATTGAACCCATTGAGGCCTCCAAATGGTTAGCACCCATCGTAGTCGCACCCAAAGATGGGGGCAAAATTCGTTTGTGTGGATTTGCGCGACCTGATCAAAAATATTTGGGTCGACGGGCAACCTCTACCCAATATCTCTGAGATGTTGACAGCTATGGGTGGAGGAGATGTATTTAGTGTGATTGATATGTCGGCAGCATACCACCAAATCGATCTGCATAAGGATTCCAGACACCTCACATCATTTGTGACACCGCTGGGAGCATTTCGTTATTGTAGAATGCCGTTTGGTTTGGCATCTGCCTCAGCGGTGTTCCAGAGAGTCATGCAACAGATTTTTGAAGGGTTGAAAGATGTTCTCTGTTTTCAAGATGATGTGCTGGTTGTGGGAAGGAATGGTATGCATCATGATGAGGTGATGGATGAGATGCTGAGGAGGATGGAGAACCATGGACTAACAATTAAGAAAGAGAAATGCCAACTGAGGAAGGGTTGTGTGACGTATTTGGTGCACGAAATATCTAAAGCGGGGATCAAACCAAAGAAAAGTATTGTCTCTGCTGTGAAGAATGCTCCCACTCCTCTTACCAAGGAATAATTGAAATCTTTCCTTGGTTTGGCGGAATATTGTTCAAAGTTTGTGGAAGGTTTCACTGAGATTGTAGAACCGTTGAGACTACTAATGAAGAAGGGCACTCAGTTTGAATGGGATGAGACCTGCAATGAGGTATTCGACAAAGTGAAGACTTGTATAGTTCATGCCCCGACTCTTGGTCACTTTGATGTCAGAGCCAAAACTTTTATTACCACTGATGTGGGAATTAGGGCTGTGCTGACCCAGGTATATGATGGTCAAGAGAGAATTATAGGGTTTACGTCTAGGAGACTTCGGGACGTGGAAAATTCCTATTCAGTTATTGAGAAGGAAGCTCTGGTGTGTTGTTGGGGCATAAAACACTTCAGATACTTTGTTTGGGGTCTACCGTTCAGGGTCCGTACTGATCACAAGCCTCTTATTCATTTGTTTAAGGGTGGAAGGGGTTTGGAAGGTAGTGTAACCCCCAGGATATCCAGGTGTGGATGTTGTCAGTTTTGGAGTATAATTTTGAAGTAGAATATGTGAAAGGTTTGAAAAATGTGCTGATTATTTGTCCAGGATGCCAGTAGATGAAATTGAATTGGAGGTGGATGAAGAGATTGGTGCTGTAGGGAGTGGAAGAGAGGAGATGGCTCTTAGCAAAATGGAGTGGGCAACTGCCATGTCAGAAGATGATGTTTTACAACATGTTATGAGGTTCGTATCTGAAGGCTGGCGAAGGGATCAAGAGGAGGATGTCCACTTCAAGGGTTATCGCCATGTGGAGGCTGAGTTAAGTGTATGTGATGGGTGGTTGTTGAGAAGGAGTCAGTTTGTGCCACCAGTGGGACTCAGGAGGAGGATTATTGACATCGCACATGAAGGTCACCTGGGGAGGAACATGACTAAAAGAAGGATGCAGCAGTCTTTCTGGTGGCCTGGCATGGACAGTGATCTAGAGGAGGTTGTGAAGGAGTGCTGTGCATGTGCGAATAGTAACAAGACTAAGGTTGTGAGGCAACCTCCCCTAGTTAGTGTAGCTCTTCCCAAGCGCCCTTGGTAGAGGGTAGCGATTGATGTTTTGGGCCCAATATCTAAACTTGGGTCACGTAGCAGATTCGTGATGGTTCTGGTGGATTACCACTCTAAGTTGTTTGTTATTGAAACCACTGATTGCATTGACACAGAGAAGGTGGTGGGGTTTTTGGAGAGTGTGTTCAAGAACGAAGGTATTCCGAAAACCCTAGTGTCTGATAATGGAATACAGTTGGTATCAAGGAAGATTAAGGATTTCCTGAGTAAACTGGGAATCGAGCATGAGAGGGTGGCTTTGTTTAGGCCTCAAGCCAATTGATTGGTTGAGAGAATCAATCGTTTGATTATGGACAACCTACAACTCTCACTCTCGAGTAGGCTGTCCTGGTTGGAAGAGTTGAAGAAATTGGTGTGGTCGTATAGGGTGACGCCACATTCTGTAACTGGAGTGTCAACGTTCATGTCTCTCAAGGGGCGTGAGCCGGGTGTGAAGGAGGTTCCTGGTTGGTTGAAAGATCAAGAATGCTTGTGGGTCGATCGTGCTGCTGTAGAGAGTGATGTGTCTCAAAAGCAACAGGTTGCAATGGAGCATTATAACGTCAGGAAAGGTGTCAAAGTACCTGACATAAAGGAAGGTGATTGGGTTGCAACGAGAAGGTGTGGGGTGGTAATCAAAGGTGAAAGCAAATTTTCTAAACCAGTGCAAGTAAAAGCAGGGAAGAAAAATGTTCTTATTCTAGCTGATGGTTTTGCTTGGAGTGTGGGGAATGTCTGTAAATGTCATGCTCCCCAACCAACTCTTTGTGATTGATGCATTATTGGTGATGTCTTATTCCTTCCCTGTTCATAATGTTTATTTCAACATGTTTGTGTAGTGCTGTAAAGGACTTGTATTTGTTGATGTGTATAAGGGGGGAGATGTGTAGAGTTGTCTTTATTCCTTGTGATGGAATTTGGAACTATCTGGATGGGTGGAATGTTGTTCTTTGAATGCCAAAGGAGGTTGGAGCTGGGAAGTGGGAGAGCAAGCTGGAGGTACCCTTACTTGTCTTGTACAGAATAAAGTTTATATTTGGACTACGCTGCTGCTGGAGTGGATCTTTACAGAACGCTTCTGCCTTCACCAAGAGTTGAGCAGCACGAGCGCTGTGATTGCAGCATACCGTGTAGTGATCAATAGAAGTGAACAGGTTCTTAACCTATGTCACTAGAGTGAGGCCTACCAGCTTACTCAATCTTTTTAAAGTTCCCCTGTAGTGTCCTTGACTCACCCTTGGCCTACATCAGTTGGATGTAAAGTGCTGCACAGCACAGGAGTGATGACTCTACGCTGGATGTAGGTGTGCCTGAGATGGGTACAGTACAGGGATAGAGCAGTGCTGTGCAATGCATGCATGGTGAGTGCGTGTACTGGGTGTATGTATACCAGAGAGGAATATATTACATGAGAGATGTAGTGCTGTACAATGTGCACACAGTAAAAGCATGTGCTGGGTGCATTTGTGCTTGCGAGAAGTACAATACATGAAGTATTGTGCGGTACACGCACAGTGAATGTGTGTGCTGGCACTGGGTGTGTTTGCATGTAGCACCCCAAGCCACAATACAGAATGGTTACAGTACTGAGTAGTGGGTGCAAAGTGAATGTGTGTGCTGAATGTATGTATGCCTGGGTTAGCACAATACATGGAGGTTTCAGTACTGGACAGGGTGTGTGCTAGGTGTGTACACTGAGCAAGAGTGTCTCCTCAATAGTTCATTATATGGAGGACACTAGTTTCCATTTTGGCAAACCCACGCCTGCATGGTGAAGACATGAGGAGTAGAGGATTCCCCACCTCCCAAATGACAGATTTACTTTCCTGTGAGCTGGGTGGGACAGACTGGAGAAGGGAGAGTCTCCCACTTCACACTCCAAAAAGTTACTCTTTGATTCAGTGATGGATCACAAGGAAGGTGGCCTTGACACATTGCAGGAAGGAGACTGGGCTGATATGGGAATCATAAAGAGTAGGTCAGTGTGCCCAAAATTAACCTTTTGATGCACTGATCACTGTGGCTGACATCCCGGTTTGAACTCTAGTCACTCCCATGGCCTATGTTGTGGGACAAGAAGCTTTGGATTCTCTCCTGCTGTGGCAGACTGCCTTTCAAAAGGAAGAAAGAAAGGAGATGGATGCGCTTTAAAAGAAGCTGCACCCCAACATAAAACTTAAAAGACCCAGACCTTCAATACCATTTTGTGTCTGGAAATGAACTATAAGAAGGGGAGGTTGAGGCCCCAAAAATTGGTCATCTGCCAAGCAGCCAGATGGGCTGTGTTGGGAGGGGAAGCTCTGCAAGATTTCTGCCTGTGACCAGGACTGGGTGAGAGTACATCACCCAGGGAAACCAAGACCACCTGCTCTGGGCACAAATGCCTGCATGCTTGTTAAGACAAGTGTGCGCTGTGAGAAAGAGCAGAGCGCTGGAGGGAGTGAGATCCAGTGGGGAGCCCAAACGAGTGGACTTGTGTTGTGAGGAGACGGCTGCTGCACCGATGGTGTCGTTGTCCGTGTGCAGATTTTATTTGCTAGCCTCATATGCCGAGAGAGGGCAGCCGTGAGCAGAATGCCGTGCAAGGGGAGTGAAGCCTGCACAGCGCCTGTTGCGACAACCATGTATGGCAGGAGGGGCCATTGTGAAAATATTGCCAGAGTACAAGTGCTGAGGCCTGTGCGGAGCCTAGCGGCGACCTCCGTATACCAGGAGGGGCAACCGTGGTACCAACTACCATTTGGTGAGGGCCGGCACCTTGGCCTTAGAGGTATACTGCAAGGATTGCTGAGGATCGGAACGTCGCCCAAGAACTGTGAATCTCCTGCCCTGTGGGTCACCACCGAGCATCAAGGATTGTGCCGAAGTGCTGCTGTGAGTTAAAGAGGACACGTGAGTGCTTCGCCACATCACTGGGATCCCTGCTGGGAGGGCCGGAATGCAATCCATCCCCCCCACCCAAGCATTGGGAAGCATCAGACTTACCATGCAGGGGGTGCACCGGAGCACCTCCGATCACTGCTGGTGCCAGCCGCGTGAGCTCAGGAGAGAGAGCCCATGCATGCAGCCGACTCCTCCACCAAGACCGGATCAGAGTGCGTGCCGGCGATTGCGGCACCAGCTGAGAAACTTCAAGCTCCCTCGCTGTTGGCGCAGGTAAAACTGGATACAGGCCTATTAGGCACCCAGGACACTGAGGCGCCAAGACACTTTTGACTACTTTGCCAAGAATCAGAGTGGACTCTTGAGTTAGGGCATTTTAGTGAGCATTTCCTGAATGCAGCCACCAGAATAACTCCTACCACATAACAAAGAGCGGGTGGGACAGGGATTTGTCAGTGGAACACTAGAGTCCTGAAATAAAATACTTATTTTTAATATATGTATTTGACTGGACATCGATATATTGACACTGCTGCATGCACTTTGAGTTTGAGTCATGCTCACTAGCTGTATTCACACCACCACCCCCCTCCCACCGGGAGCCTTGGACTGCGCTACCACTGAGAGTCAAGTGCTGAAGGGGTGCTTGGCCCAGTTGCTCAGTATCCATAGTAGTTCGGGCCCCCGGACATAAGGAGAAAAAGGCCTCAACTGCTACAGTTGGGCCCTGTAACTCCTGCGTCCTCCTCTGAAAGGGTTTCTGACATCTATATTATTATTTTTATTTTTTTGGTGGGCCAGGCAGAAAGATGCTGCTCCCCTCCTTCCATAAAAAGTCGTTCTGGACCTTGGATCGGTAATCCCCCCTCCCCCCCCCCCCCCAAAAAAAAACTGCCTGTGTCATTTTGTCAAAGTGCATCTGTGCTAACACATGTGCACTCCTACGGAATGATGTGTCCAGCAATGTTATTATGCTTTTTTATCATATATCATTTTTATTTTTTGGGAAGGTGAGACCTATTGCTTTGCCAGTGCTTGTTAATGTCCTGTTGAAATTATTTGCGCAATCAGGTTATATTCACCTGCCTGTCTTTGTGCTGCAGTTGCTGTTCTCTGCTAAAAGAAGATATAAGGGTAAATAAAGAGCACGTAGACATTCAAGTTTGATCACTGAATGGTCTTCATTCTGGCCTTTGCTAGGACAAGACAATTTTGCACTGCTTACACCGAGTGAGTGATATTGCAGGCTTCATTTGAGAGTGAAACTGCACGGCTGCCTCTGTCTCTGTAGCGCTATAACACCAAATTAAATAGATGGTTGTAATGCCTACTTCAAGAGGATCTAATTATAAACAAGCATTTGCAATGCAATAGGTCTCGCATTTACGAGAGTTTGAGCTATTGGCATTGTAAATGACAATGCATTTTATTTATGTTTTTTTTTTTTTAATGGATAAATTGCTGAAGTGGTGACGGGAAGATACTACCTATTCGTCATTTGCTAGAGGGGTGTTGATTTTGGTGCTTCCTGGGACTACTTTCTATCCCAAGTTGTAATCATTGATCCAGAGGACGCTACATGGTGCCAGGGCGAAAACTGGATAGTAATGACATAGCTTTAATTAATGTACACGCCCCAAACACAGATCAACCAACTTTCCTGTCCTCCATAGTGCCACACATTAAGGCTGTACTGCAGTATCCACTGCAAGCAGAATGAAAAAAATCGTTTTTGCAATATTAGCTTCTAATAATAGGTTTATGTGTGGAATTTTAAGAAAGAGTCAGTAGATTTGTAGATTTTCAGGTAAAGGCCGAATATACGGTTGTAACGTTTTTCTTTTTCAATTATGCAAAGGTAGGTTCTTTCCAACAGGGAAAGTAATGATATGTTGATCAATTAACACGTTAAATGTAGACTTACATTTTCAAAATAGAAGGCACTTGGTCACCACAAAAGCTTTATAGTAAGCCATGTTTTTAAAGATGTCAGTGTATAAAATGAGGAAACATTGTTGAAAACAATCTTCGGTGGGGTAAATCTGATCTCCTAACTCGTGCTCCATGGTATTCTTACAAACTGAAACTACAACAAGACATCCAACAATAATGTGGGAAGGATTAGCCCAGAGAGGCCTGGCACATCCAATACATATGTTAAATTAAATGTATGTATTTTTAGAGGGGTGCAAGAACATCTCATGACAGTCCTTTGTTAAGTGAACTTTTGCCTCGATAATCGGACTAGAAAACACGTCAGTAACCGGTGGTTAATAGATCTGATATGGGAGTGAATGTATGTATTTCCCTGTTCATCAGAGAAAAGCAGAAACAGAAAAGTGATGGGTGAAAGGCATGAATCATTCTCACCACGGATAATTACTCTGGGCTGCATCCTAGTGGACTGTTTTAATCAGTGTCAGTCTAGATTTGGGGCAACCATATGCAATGTTCTAGGCTCTCATCCAATAGGAAAAGACTAATGTGAAATGTCAGGAAACGTCCCCTCTGAACAGAAAACAAGCAACCACCGACTTTGTTTCGCATTTTTATGCCTCAGCAGTGAAGTGCAGCTTGAGTCCTATGATACAGTGGGCTAAGAGACCCATGCCTGGAAATACCTGTCGCTCTTAAGGTCACACATTGAGAGACAAAATGTTATAGGAGGAAGATTGAGATTATCTCAGCCAATCAGTTGCTTTTTCAGCAATGTGCCAGTCCAGACAAGAACCACCTATATGCAAATGCGACACACACAACACTCTGAAAGAACAACCTTCATGTTTTCTACTTTTGAACCGGTAAAATTACTCGAATGGTTCAAAGGAATACTTAGCCTGCAGTTATAAACCTGGTAACGATCCCACTCTTCACCAGAAATATAATGCCACTTAGCAACTACAACTCAAAATAGTCAACAGAGATCTAATGCACAGCCCAGCACTAAGGTGTTGTTATTTCTCTGTGTTATTTATATGGTGAGGCCTAAGCTGCTTAGGCAAAGAGCCACTTTACAAGCTTGACTAATCTGTAATCTTTGACCATACAGTGGCATGTCATAATATAGAGAAAATATGCATACTAGTGTAAAATGGGAAGATAGTATACAATAGTGTAAAACAAGTTAAAAGGGAAGATTCCTCTAAAGCATCAGATGTAACCTTAAGAGAGCATGGTGTTGACAATACTGCAGGATGCTGTATGATGGGGGCAACTAGTACCATTTATCTGTACCCAAGGAAGACATTTACAAGGTGGAGCACAGCTACTAGTTGGAACCATATTCAGAGACAAGACAAAGGACCATTTCTGACATATGAAGAATGGTTATATCATTCATGACGTATGTTACACAATAATTTTAAATCTCTCCATCTCATTAAAAGTCACTTTAACATGGCGCTCAACAGGAAGGAAGGTCTATTTTCCCTGGGTGTTGACCAGCAGGGCCTAGACAAAGGATCTGATTACCTTGCACTTTTGGAATCACAAACCCTTCGATTTGCAAAATCACGAAGCTGGCACCTGCAAAAGTGCGTTTTAGTAGTTACTCAATCCCTTTTAAGAGTCAGAATTGCCTTTTTGCTCACTAAACAGTTTTAGCAACTCATTCAGAATTGCAGTTAGGAAAAGACATGAAAGAGGCATCTTCTTGTAAAGCGTTTCACAATGGCGTGTATCAATGGTTTATAACTGGAATTGTGGTTGCAAATCATTGATCAGATACCAACACCCGAGTAGGAGTGGTATGCCATTTTCAAACAGGAAAGTGTCAATGTCGATCAACCTCCCGTTTAGGAATCATCTAATTTCCCCCACTCTCTTTTCCCCAAAATAATTGGAAACAGGAAACATTTTTTTTTAAGAATAACCTGTCCCTTTAAGGGCCATAGGCTGCTTTAAAAATGTTCCTGTCCAGGAGGAATACTGAACGCAGGGATAGAAGTCTGCTGTCTCCCGCAGGCCACCATCTTTGTGTTTGCAGCCAAACGCAAGGGGTCGCCAACAGCAACCTGCCCAATTAATATTTATTAGATAGGTTGTTTTAGGACCCTCTCCAAATAGCCATTTAGCAATGTGACCTATTAATAAACTGGTTGCAACACAAAATAACATGAACATTTCAATAAGTAAGTGCTTAGTTTGTATTCACTATTTGTGATCTATACTTCCATGAAGCTGGATGATTTACGTAGATTTGAAGACAGAGTGCAAACTCATACAGTGGGTGGCACCTCACTCCATGTCCTTACATGTGTCCAGTTCTGGCCTGTCATGCGATATCCTAATGAATGCTAGGGGTTGTAGTCTTAACTTGATTCCATTGATCAAACCAAGCTAACAAACCTTATAGCAAAAATGTGAACTGGAAACAAAGCATGTGTTGACATGCAGTAAGGTGGCCACCCTCAGGGTCAGATTAGAAAGGCGGGCAGTCGGGCATTGGGCGGATGCCTCAGGGTCACCTGTGGGCCATTCTTTAGAGCCTCAGTCAACTTGCCCACAGAGCCTTACTGTCTTCCAGGCTCAACCAGGCCTCTGAAATGTGGGGCTAGCATCATGGGGAGGCAGACACTAGGCCAGTTTTGCACTGGCACTGGCAGACTTCAGCTTGGCCCCTAAAATTCTTAATTTAACAAACGTTTCTCTAAAAATTACTCCAGTGAGACTAAGCAAATGGCGATCCATGAAAGGGATGATCCCGGGATGTGGCGGGCCACTTTTTTGGGCGGGGGGGTAGGGAGGGTAGTGTCCGGGCTTAATCGTGATCCCAATCTGACCCTGGCTGGCCGCTGCCAAGGGTGGCAAGACGGGGCCGTGTGCCCCTGCCTCTGATGGTGGAGCTGCGCTGTGTGATACTTTGTCTCTCTGCACCTGCAGGCAGCGGCTCGTTCGTCCTGCAGCCCACGTTAGCGCGATACCCGCCACACAACATACGCGCAGGATGTGTACGTTTAATGAAGACCGGAGCACATGAAACCACTTATTGCTTCATTGGCAAATCTGTACACAAACAGGGGCGTTCACAAAGCGCGGAGCTGGGGATAAACATGCTAAAGGCCGCAAATACTTTCGCGAGATGATATAAACTAAATCCAGAGAGTTAACCCGGCACACCGCCAGCATGCCCAAGCATTCATCTCGTCAATTTCCTCAGGGCGACATGGCGCGTACAGCGAGGGTTATGAATGTGGGAAATGAAACGGCACGTCCGACCTGCGGGGCTCCGGACCTCCCCGGCTCCTGCCGCCCCTGCCTTCCCCTGGAGCTGAGGTGCATACGTGGATGGGAGGGGGTGGTCGCCGGAGGAGCCGGCGCTAAATAGAGGCTGTGAGGCGTCTGCACGGGGGCAGAACTGACTTTCAAAGGCGGCAGGTTGACAGAAGTGGTCCGCGGGAGATGGGGTGCAGAGCAGGAGATAAGAAGTTGCTCGAGCACACCCTCTCCAGTTTCCTCACTAGGCCAAGCATTCAATAGTACAAATGGAAGAGGAGACTGACGTGATGGGAAGGTGACAAACAAGCAACAACTTAAAAAGGTAGCATACGTATACCAAAGGAAAAAAACAGTGGTGCGCGCGCACCACAGAGGAGCGCGGGGGGGGAGAGGGAGCGCGGCAGCGAGGCGAACGCGCGCTGCTGCGCGTTCTGGCCACCGTCGGGAATGGGAGGAGCGAAGGCGGGACATGCGCCCGCCTTTGCCCAATCGCGTGCCGTCTCGGGGAAAAAACGCACGCTCCAGCCATTGTGGGCTTCACAAAGCAAAACCACACGCACGAGCGTGTGGGTAGCTTTCTGAAGCCCTTTCTAAAGGTCTCGCGCTGCGCGAGCAGTGCTGCGCACTGCAACGCTAGGCGCGAGACCTAAAAATAATAGGGACCACATTCTACCATCAATTGCAGAATAGTTTTTTCAGTGGGAGACGGATGATTAGTTGTGGTCATTTTCGAGTTTAGGACCACAACTAATCTATGTTTCCTAATGAGGAGAAACTCTGCAATTGTTGGTAGGAAGTGGACCCTGTTATTTACACTTCTCTGGTACTACCCATGTCTCTGCCTAAACAGACTTTGCCCCATCTTTTTTGTTATGATAACGTGAGTGAGGGGGCACACCAGGACTGTTCATCCGAGTAGCCAACTCCTTCCCCACACCGCACACATAACCACCACCTACTCCAAGACACAACTCCTGGTGTGCCTGTTTGCAGGGCTGTTCTTCCTCCAGTGCTTGTTCACAACCACAGCTACAGTTGATGGCCGCCTGATCCTGTACTCCACCACAGAGAGGACAGCATGCCAGCTGCCAGACTTAATGCCCATGACTTGCTACTGAACACACAGACACACCCACCCACCCCCAACTTACACCACCCAATCCCCTGAACTAGTGCCATCACTCGCACAAGGACCCATCCTCACATCCACACAGGCATAGGTAGGAGACCATAACACCGGTAGTCTCTCCAGCACTCGCACCTCCACCAGTGCCCACTTTGGCACTGGCACCTGCTTTCAGTGGCACTGCCACGTGCATGCGCCAGCACTGAAATCTGCACCCCCTAACACAAGCACTTGGTGCGTCCATCCACTGGCGTCTGCACCCCCTATCGGAAGAACCTGCACTCTGTGGCATCTCTTCCGGCCCCTGGACATTTCGGCTGAACTCCCTGGCATCAAATGCGCACTTTCACCAATGCTGTCCTGACGTCCGCGCTCGCTGCCAACAACCGTTTGATGATAGTGCTGAGAGGAAGGGGCAAGGCGGCACAGACATTAGGACACCAAGAGACCTGGACATGGGTGCTGTGAACACTGGGGCTTCAGACACAGATGCTGCCATAGAGGCTAAGATCCTGTGGAAGGAACACACCTTACATCAGGTGCTTTTGAAACACCCAGTGCAGCTGTGAGGCGACCTCAAAGTGCTGGAACCAGATGAGATCAGTGGAACAGAAGGGCAAGGAAAGAGGAAAGGAGGAAACAGGGTAACTAAGGGAGAAGTCTTGCAAATAGGATGATCTTCACCTAAATGGTTGTTTCACCAGACAGTCAAGTGGTAGTGCATAGAGGGTAATGGGTTGCTACCTTGGGTATCTTGTCAGCCGGATAGGGAGATGGAAGCAGAAAAGGCAAGGTGCGGCTGAAGAGGGATGGAGGCAGCAGTCAGAGTGCGAAGGCGAGGGTAGGATAGAGTCGGAGATAGTAGTGGGGGTGGAGAGCAGGGGTTGTACCCGTGAAAAAAATCTGTACCTGACAGGGTAGGATAGCCTGAGATATGTTACGCTCAGGTGCCACTGCAAGTCACCTCTTTGCATCTGCCTCTTCCTAATACATGCATTTACCTGTAAATCCAGAGGCTGGGGAGTGTGGGAATTGAGGTAGAGCATGTCTGGTATGTGTGTGGAGAACAAGTAGGGAGAGGGACGGCATGGTAGGAGGAGGCACAAGAGTGAGTGAGTGGCACCAGGGGACAATCAAACTCTCACTTACACGCTCTTTCTCTTCATTAGAATTTAACTTGAGGTTAACATTATAATTGGGGTAAGAGTACTAAGTTATTTAAAATTCAGTTAACTTATTTAAAATTACATTAGGAATTAGCTGTAGGGTAGGAAAAGGGGTATCACAGTGAGGTGTCTGGTTGTGCTGTCAAAGCATGTTTATATTCTGTTTGGATGTATAGTCAGGAGGCAGTGGCTGGTCCTGCTGTCAAAGCATACGTTTATATTCTGTTTGGATGTATAGTCAGGGGTCGGTGGCTGGACGTGCTGTCAAAGCATACGTTTATATTCTGTTTGGATGTATGTTCAGGATGCGGTGGCTGGTCATGCTGGCAAAGCATATGTTTATTATATGCTGTGTGGTTGTGGAGTGAGGAGGAGGTTCCCATGTTAATGTCCTCTCTCACATGCAGGGTTATGAGGATGTGCCTGGTCATGCTGGGAAAGCACGTTTATATTCTGTGTGGAGGAGGTGTCTGGGTAATACGTAGGTGGTTCATGCCTGGGTGTGCATGATTTGTTGTGTAGTCTTCTGCCACCCAGACTTGGCTTTGATGTCTCAGAATCCTGAGGTTCATTGGTTCTGTGTTGTGAGCTGTCACCAGTAAGAGCTGGGCTGAGCGACTTTTTAGGTTTCGCCTGCACAGCGCTGTGCTTATGAAATCTATTGTATTAAATATATCTTAAAAGGGGTTTACATCCCCGCCCCTTGCTTTTCATTGGCTCCTGTGCTTGTCACTTACTTTTCCTCCATTTCTATTGGCTGTAGCATGCTGTTTCCTGTCGTTCCTGTGTTGTTCCTCTGTGCTCCTCTTATCAATTTCCCGGTGCCGAAGTACTGCTTTCATCCACTTTGAGGGACTTTTTTAGGTTGAGCCTAGGCAGCGCTTGTGCAGTCTCTAAGATCTGCAAGTACTGCTTACATCCCGCTCTAAAGACGGTGCTACAGTAGGAAGTGGAGCCCTTCAGCTCACAGTGCTCCCGCAAGCACAGTGCAGCCACTCCACTGACTACAGGAGCTGACTGCGGGTAAACACAACTCACACAGCGTGTATTATTTACATTGGTCCCGCAGGCACAGTGCAGCCGCTCTGCTGACTCTACAGCTCCTGCTCTACAGAAGCTGACTGCTGTTAAACAATACACACACACTGTGTATTGTTTACATTCTTGCCTCCGACACCTTGTGTTTATGAGCTGGGACCGTGAATTCCGCGTTAACATTTGCGTGTCTCCCTCCTCAGCGACAGGGTCGCCTGTCGCTGATAAGGGAACCCGCCTTTATGGACACCAGCCAGGCTGAAAGTCGGCGTGTCTTGTGAGCAGGAATTAAGGGGCACCTCCTCATTATTTCTTCAGCAGTGTGGGTCCGCCTTCTTAATTTACTCTGCCGGTAGGCAGACACTTGCCTCAGGCAGCTCCTTTTTTAGGTCTCGCCTACGCAGCGCGCATGCGCTGCATAGGAGGGGACCTCTTGTAATCGATCAGCTTTTCTCCCCAAAAACGTGCACGCTTTACATTGCTTTCTATTGCAAGGCGTGCACGTTTGGCGATTCCCTTGCGGGAGCGAGCGGCGCCATCTGTTAGCAATTATCGCGCTCGCTCCCGCAAGGTAAACGCTGCTGCGTCCCTGCTCTCGGCCGCACTCCCCCTCCCCCCTCCCACTTGTTTTTTTTTTGCTAATCACAGGCGCTGTTTACATGCAAAATACGTCCGCCGGGAATCCGGCGAGTTGGCAGCTCCGTGCAGCGCCCTCAGATTCCATTTTCATTGCACTTTGGACATCTTGGTTCTTAAAATAGCGGTCCGTAATATGTAACAGTTGGGCTGCCCACCTTGGGTTTTAGAATCTGCAAACGCATTGGGAAGGCACTTGTATTGAATTGTGCAAAAAGAAGAGGTTTTAAACAAAAACAGGTATCTGCCTTGTGGTGCATGGCGACTCGTTTGTTTTGGAAAGCAAGCTTGGTGACGACAATCGATATCCGCAGCAGTAGTAATATTTTCGGTTTTGGGCGCGTGCAGTGTTGTAAGTACAATCTGCGGGGCACGCTCCCGTGTTGTCAGTCTGGCGCGTGCGCTTGCTGGCTCGAGCCACGTGTTGCTCCCTCCCAGGCGGTTTGCCCTGCGCATTTATCATAGTGTAGATTTGTGAAAGTGGCCATTAGCCGTCTCGGTGGTTGCTTTGACGCACTCTCCCTGGGGCCATTTTCTCCTGCTTTACTGCACCGCCTCTCACGGGCCTTCGCGCACGTGTAAATCATTCTTACTTGCCTCAAGCGACTGAATATTGGACTCGAGCCTGGGGCTATGTCTGCCTAAGGGATCTGGGGTGGGTGGTATCTCACCTGGGACCCGGAGGGGCTTCTCCTTCCTTGCTTAATTGTCTGCCTAGCAAATCACAAATCCTCCTCTCTCTTAATTGAAAAATGGAAATAGATGACAGACAGGCGCTGGCAATTTCCTGTCATCTCTTCGCGAACACATTCTACACCGTCTTGAGCTTTGTCTTGCCATCTTCTGTAATTTTGCTCCACGGTGTATGTCCAAAACTATTTTTAATCTGGTTACTGTTGTTGGTCTCTGTATGCAGCTGTTACTAGACATTAAAAACAAGCATTGCCATAGCCAATAGGTCTCGCCTTTGGGACCTTATAAGTGTTTAGCCATGCAACAGTGATGTTGTTGCACCAAGAAAATTGTGCTGCATAACTAAATACTTATAAGGTCCCAAAAGCGAGACCTTTTGGCTATGCCAATGCTTGTTTTGTTTTCTCACTGCCACCAGCCATTTTCACTTCCATAGGATGCACATTTATTTTGTCTAGGGTGACCAATCGTCCGTAAATTTCACAGACCGCCCGTTATTTGGGCCTCATGTCCGTTGTCCGTAAGGATTTCTTTCACGGACTCCTTTTGTCCGTAATTCTGCACATTGCAGCGAGCTGTCCCCCTGCAAGCAGCCCGAGAGTTCTGTAACGCTCAGTGCAGGGGCCAGCTCGCACTCCTGCTGTGATCAATGGCCTGCAGCAGCCCCTCCCCAACCTGGCACAGATTGCTATAGGCCCATTATCATTCTGTATGTGGGCCTAACTATCACAAACAGAATGATAATGGGCCTCTCTGTGCAGTCACAGGGTGACCTCTTTTCACTAGTAAGTTCACTCCACATGATGCCCTGTGCAGACTCCAGCATGCATCCAGTATTTGGTACTTTATTTTCTCCTCACAACAATCTTTTAGAGGACTCAATCTCTGACTGTGAGCCAGAGAGTGACCTCTCAAAACAATGTTCAATAATCACAGACAGTATGAGCCCTGCTTGGCTCTCATCTGTGAGATGAGACAACCTAGTGCAGTAACCATATAAATAAATTATGATGATATGAAATGCCACAAAAATTCTTGCACAGTTGCTCAAAGCTGCATGCATACCAAAAACCGCGAAGTCCACGATTGTCGCAAGCTAATATAAACTTATTTTGACTTGTACTTACGTTGGTTGTCTATTTATGTACTCGTATACTATTGCATGACCTCCTCTGATGTGTCTGTAAACGTACCTTTTGTCCTGAATTTTGACCTTCTGACCTGAATTCTTGTCCTGAATTTTGACCCTTTGTCCTGAATTTTCACACTCACCATCCTGAATTTGCACTCATGCCAGTTGATCACCCTAATTTTGTCAGTCGCTCATGTTTGGGGGATAGCGTTTCTTTTCAATAGGGAAGAATGTTGAAAACACATTTTTCGTCTTTCGTGGACCTCCGCCCACCCCCTTCATGCTCTCCGGTGCACAGCATTTGTTTGCAGTAAGTAGCAACAGCAATGGAGTGAAACAGCCTCTCCCTTGAGCTCTGGTCACTTTCCTCCATTCAGGCTTTTCACAAACAATTGAAAACTTTGCTTTATCATTATTAGGGATCTATTCGTTTCTGGGGTTATTCTTACTTTGTTCTGTGGTTATGTTTGATTTGGTAGCACCATAATGCTACAGATCACGCTATAAGTATTAAATAACCTCATATAATATATGCCCAAGACGTTCCGTTGATTTATTTAATTCGGGTTTGAAAGATTCGCTTCCTCAGATATGCATGGACTGATCTTCTCAGCGGTACTATCATATTTCCTTTATAGATTCAAAACGGGAAAAATCTCTCATGCTTTCATTCAATTTTATTGTCGGGCTTACTAAATACAAATAAAAGCTTTCTAAAGTCTTGCGAATAGTAGCACTCAAAAATGTTATTCGTCATTCGAGGTCCACACAACAGAATGTATTACTAATCAGGATAACACTACGGAAATTGATAATAAATGCATTTGCAATCTGTATTGATTGTGCATGCGAGTCCAGGAAAAATAAATAAGGCAAGTAAGAGGAAATGTACTTGCCCTATGTGCTGAGCAAATAATAAATTATGTGATCACATTTATCGAAGTCTGCAATGATAAGGCTTGGCCTTCGTCCACGAGGTTTCAACCTTAGCTTGAAGAGCCCTGTGAGTTAGTGGGCTCCTCATTGACCTGTGCTGGTGTAATTGCAGCAGCCACAGTCCCCCCTCCAAGGGCACAGCTCATACATGAACAGTGAGTCAGGTGGTTCTTTTCTTGAAAGGAAAATCCCATGAATAATAATAATCCGAACTGCACGGAGCCATTGTCGGGATAGTCCAACTAGAAAGTCTTCCAATACAGTCTAAATCTGGTGCATTAGCCAGAGACGTTTGAAAGAATATCGTGCAAACGTCCAGAAAACAGCATACTGATAGTCTCAACATTAACATACCACCGAAACGTGTTTCTACCACAAACGAAACAGCCCGTCTCCAGGCTTTGACGTGTTTGCTACGAAAGCTGATTAAACACCCAAGGCTTTTAAGAGGAGGCCCGATGGACTTCACTGTATTTGCCTTGCTCAGTACAAACATCATTTCGTCTCTAATTAGGGGCTTTGTGTTCCTTTACATTATACAAAGGAACAAAGCTGAGAGGATGCTATGAGTTGTGAGTTGGCCAAAAGTCCTGGATTTCTTTTCACTGATTCCATGCATTCAAAGTACAAAACACCAGCATACAAGCGACCTCAGTGGTTGTACCAGCTAGCAAATGTTACAAGCTTCTTGGACTACACGTGTTCAGATAGTACGAGCTTGGGCCAAAGCCTCGTCCTTCTATGGCCCATATACAATGGGTAGTGAAGCAAAACATCGATTAATTCATTATTTGATTGGTACATTTTTGTGTAGCACGGGCTCTATCTCGCTGGACGTCGGAGCATGTTCGAGTCTCAGTATTGTTGGATGGCTTAACAGCAAGGCAGTTTCATATTTGGAATGAGTTGGGTGCATGTTCTGTGTTTGGTGACAGTGTGTACTGTTGACAGGTGGTGATATCTGAGCAGCAAGCCCTTAACTCAATGTGCCTTCCTGCCAGCCAACAATAGTTATGCAAGATTCCTCCCTGTTTTTTACTTTTAATAAAGTGCTCATGTTTCACAAACTTGGAAATTTGGACAGGGTGAATTGGAGAAAACAGTTGATCATTGTTTTGATTAGATTTTCAAGAAAGAGGTAATCTTTACGTATTGTAAAAATTTATTCTGTTGCACAACACTTGCATGCCTTTCACCTACTCTCAGACACCGCTCGCCCTGCACTCACCCACCATTTACCTAGCACAGTCACCCTGACATAACGCAGTCGGTCAGATACTGCTCACCCACCACTCGCACAGTGCTGACTGCACTCAAACACCATTGACATACCTCTCACCCAGCACTCACTTCCTCTCACCCTCCACCCACACCTTTCACCCTGAACTCAAACCGCTCATCCTGCACTTATACTATTGACATACTGCTTACCCTATACTTGCACACCTCTTACCTTGTACAGGGTAACATCTCTCACCCTGTACACTCACACAATTCTCATTCTGCACTGAACCAACATCAATCACCATACATTGAGGCACTTTCACCCTGCACCCAGATACTTATCGACCTTCATTCATGGACCACTCACCCTGCACAGAGAGCACTCAAATCATTCTCCCTGCACTCATACACTACTCCCACACCTCTTATTATTAATTCCATAGGCGAATCCTAATGCATTTACCACTGCTTGTTACATCTGCTCTTGATGTGGTCATTGCTTAAACCTGCACACACCTCCCTTTAAAAAAAAAAACAGGCATTGGCAGATTTGACTAGAAAGCGGATTGGCCCGTATTTTGCAGCCTTGCTGTGATTGGCTGTGAGCGACACCGCCATTCAGTACAGCTCCCAAACAGATTATCCTGCAGGCCAAGTGCAGTTGGAGAGTTGAATACTGTCCTAGAGACTAACTTTGCTTGGAAGACCTTTTATAAACCAAACCGACAAGACACAGCCGACAGCTGCCTTGTTTTGTGGGTCTGAGTGTCTGTTGCAGAAGGCTTCTTCTTTGGCTGCTTGTGATTTTACAGAGTCTGGGCTATAAAAGTGTGTGCATACAAATATACCACCCCTTCTTAGGGCTGCTTGAGGTATCTGCCATCTCAGCTGCAAGCATCCATGAATCCTCCGCTTCTGCCAGGGTCTCTTCCATTGATGTATTGTTTCTGCTGACAATGGCTGTTTCATGGATCTCTTACCTGTCCTGAGGGTGTGACTCCACCACATTTGCTACGGTCTCAACACCTCCTCTGCAAGGGGCTCTTACATGTCTGCAGAGGTGTGCATAGACCCATTACCTCACCTGGGGGTTCTTTCATGGATTCTGCTTGTGGGTCTTGCATGAGTGTACAGCCTCTTTGGAAGGGACTTGCATGAATCAACCACAACTGGCTAAGCTGGGTACAAAGCTAATTTGAGAGTCTATTAGGGTGCATTGAAGGTACATTGGGAGTGGTATAAAATTGTGTACCATTGTGCACATTAATGGCAAGACTACTTCTGGAGTATTCTGTCCCGTTCTGGAGGCTTCACCTGCAGAATTTTCCCAAATCTCTGGGACGCGTGTAAAGTACTATGGACACTTCTGTAGGTCTCCTTTTTCTGTATTGCATGCCATTCCGCAGGTCACCTTTAGAATATACTCACTAACGGTGAATACCGCCTGTCTTTAAGAATACAGAAAGTTTGAAGACATTGCGGATATTGTTAGACCAAAACCATGACTAGTTTAACAGCATAAGTCTTATTATTTGAGACCTGGGAATCTAAATGTGTTCAGTGGAATGATGGGGATCTAGAGACACACGGCATACCACAACAGTAGCTTTGTACAGGATAAGACACTACAGTTTTATCCATAATGAGTGCTCCTCATACCAGGGAGTAGGATATGAAACTAAACGTGAGTGCTCAAGAATAATATACTAAAAGACTTATCTCAAGAAAGCGTCCTGAATGGGTAGAACAACTCGCAGCCATAGAGAACGTGTCATAAAGCATACATGAATTGAATGTATGAAAGAAGGAAGAAAGCTAGAATACCAAAAGCTAATGACTTCTTCTCCAATTACTTCATCACAAGTGTTATATAAATTAATCTTTGAATTTTAATAGGTAACTGTATTGTTCACAAGGACACAGAGGTCCTATGTTTCAAAGGATTTGCTATAAGTAGAGAATGAGAACAGTTGTGCAGATCTAAAACTGTCAAAAGTCTCTAGAGGGTGCTCATACGTGACGTATGATTGCCTTTGCCCCATTGCATCCCTTTTTACCATCGCAGATACACTTAATTGTCCAATATGTGATTGACTAACCCCACTGTGTGCATGTTCTTGTAGCAGTAGCCCATCCAACATGTTACGGACTCTGCCCATCCCTTCCACCTATATAACACCATGAACTCGGAAAGACCACCACATTTCCCCTTTGACCAGCAGTCTCCTTTTCATTCTTAACTTTTTCTCCAGCCTCTCTACTTTGGAATTTGTTTGACATGTTTGTTTTCTTATCTTTCAACAGGTGAGAAGTGGATGGGGCCTGTCCTACCAGGGCAGAAGGCTCTGCTGTAGAGGCCAGTTCCAGGAGAAGAAACTGTGATCAATATAAAATCAATCACTTAAAGATAGCTTGGCGAGTATGGTGGAGAGGTGGGAAATGGGCCTGGTCGTGTCAAGTGGATGAGTGTCGGGTTTAGAAGAGGTATCGGTATTGACATGGCTTCAACGGGCTGCAGAATATGAACCAATTCAGCGGTGCCTGCCATTAGCCCCAACTTCCTGCGCTAAGAGGAATGCAATAGGCTGTCTGTCCATTGAGAGGAGAATTGATTTAAGCCAGCTGACTGGGACATGGAGGATTACACGCTTGTATATAAGGAGGTAACACTGTTATGGTTGAGATCTATGAAAGCTGATGCAGAGCTCTCCAAACAGAAAACATTCTCTTAAGTGAACATTGCAGCTCCTAAGCAAGAACTGAGAGGGCCTTGGAGCTGCTGCCCTCACTAGGTCACATGTGGCTTCCTGTCATTGCCCTACTCCAATCCTGACTCCGCTCTCATTACATCCATCAGGCTTACAGCAATAATCCTCCCTATGGGCTAAATGAGCGGCCCTCACATTGATACATGCTTCATTGACTGGTTGCTTCCCTCCTAACATTCTGTGTCCCACTCTTTCCAGGCTTGATATTGTAGGTAGGCTTGTATTGACTGGTGCACATAGTTAAAGTTGTAATTGTGCTTGGGTGATCAAAAAAGTTTAATTAAAAATAAATTGACTTTGGAGTCTTCTTTGGGTATGATCTTGATGTATACATATATGCTTTTGAATGAGGTATGTGTGATGCTTCAGTGGCTGTGGAGTGGAAGCAAGGCCTTGAAGCCCTTATTCTCTTGCAACCAGTGCTCCGTTCACCTCTGTTGCACCCAAGCCGGATAGAGCATCACTCCGGAGCATGAATCTAGACACTCTGTGGCCATGCGCTTTATCCAGCTGGACAGTAAGCCATTTCATTGTGTTACCTATACGCCAACCTCAGTTTCCAGTAGACGTTTGTGAATTGGAATCACTGACTAGCAAGCTTTCTTTGAGATTTTTATTATCTTTCTGTACCGCGCCAATCTGCCTTAGATATTTCACAAAATTGATTATTTTTGGTTTTCTTTTTAAACAGAATTTTCTCCTTTTTACTGAATTGGACATAGCACTGTAGATCTTTGGAGCCACCAGTAGACATGTAATGCAGAGAAGAGGACCACACCTTCAGTGTGTAGTTTTCTTTATACCTTTTCTTCATTATTTGCAATGTGTTGCAATACCATACATTCTACACTTCAAGGAGAGGAATATTTAACAAATACAGAATAAAAAAATAAAGCAGTTAAACTAATCATTTACAGTGGTCATGAAAACCTCCAATGCAAGCTTTCTTGCCCTGTCTCAAGCGCAAGTGGATCTGGTGGGCAGAATGCTAGTCTTTTACTTGGTTCATAAACAAGAAATGATAAAACCTAAGTCCTTGCCTTCAGTGAGGGTTTGTTGTGCCCTACTTGAGACCTTTACCGGGCCAGTGCAGCGTCCGCCTGCCGGGGCTGTAGAGCTCTCCCGTAGCTGCAGAGGGCTCCAATTAGACAGTGATTGTGTTTGCAGGTTTCATCTATAGCGTCTAGTCCAGCACATTTTGGGGGTATTGGAGTCCTCTTTGTTTGAAAAGTGATCTCAAAATTCATGTGACTCATTGAATCTTTCTCTCCGGTGGTAGTTTGTAGATGTCATCTTGGTAGTAAAATGCTTCGGCCTACATTTCTTTTTATTTGAACACTGGATGCTAGTCTCTGGTTGGGGTAGCGCTGTGCCCTTGGTCTTTGCTCAACCTCCATGGTCAGCTCAGATGTCCAAAATCTCTTGATGGAGTGAACTAAAAGCTACCTGGATAGGAACGGAGTGCATTTCTATCTAGATCCAAAGGAAGGTTCTTTGTGTGCGGACTGCCAACCAGCTCGCAATACCATACATCAGTGGTAGGCAGGCTCAAGGTCTCAATCTTTGGCAAACTCGCTATTGATGTTCGTGGAGTCTCAACCTCATACTGTCTATCCTCATTAAAATTCTCTATAAATCTAGTGTGTTTTCAGAAAGTCCAAAAGAAATTGGGGACCCTTTGGATGAACCTGTTTGCTTCTAAATGGAACACTGTACTATCTGTGTGTTGTGCACTTTGGGGCTCAGAGAGTATGTTTGTAAATGGTATTTCTATACTGCAAACCTACCTGTAAGGCAGCCGAGCACTGCACATGGTCAAATGCAAGCTTAAAGTCTGTGTGCAA
Source organism: Calotriton arnoldi (assembly GCA_963921515.1). NCBI lineage: Eukaryota > Metazoa > Chordata > Amphibia > Caudata > Salamandridae > Calotriton > Calotriton arnoldi. The sequence continues at coordinate 150,205 of CAWUFW010006165.1, forward strand.
TAGGAGAGGAAGCGGAGTTGTGGAACGTTAATGCATTGTTATGTAGAGTTCTTTAAAAAAAAAAAAAAGAAATAGTCTGATTTGTACAGCACGGCTTATCATCCGTGAGGGTATCCAGGTGCTGTCCATAGGCATGGGGAGATTAAGTCCATAATCACAGGATGTTGAGCGACACCAAGACTCGAACCTGGATCCCCAGCTCTGAAGTCGGCAGTTCTGGCTGTTACGCCTCCACCTCTCCTCTCTAAAGAGATGAGTCTTCAACTCTTTCCTAAATTGTAGCAGCTGTGGGACAGTCTTGATGGATATGGGGTGTTGTTCCAGATCCTGGCTGTATGGATGGAAAAAGGCCTGCTGGCTTGTTTTTTTTCTTTTTTACACTTCTTTGTCTGCGATCTGATGGTGTCCTGGCTGCGGGTGTGCCGAGAACCACCAGAGCTGGTGAGCATGTCTGCAATAGAAGCGGGTTGCTTTTTGTGGTGGCTTTGTAAATGAGGCAGCTGGTTTTGAAGATGGTGCATGCTGGCAGGGGGAGCCAATAGAGTTCCATCAGGATGGAGGTGATGTCATCATATTTTTTGGGCCCTGGTCCACACATGCAGCAGCGTGTAGAATGAGCCAGAGGGGTGCCAGTGTGAAGTCTGTCAGGCAATTCACTTTCTGAATGAAAATGTTTATCTTTCTTTAGAAGAGAGGGCTGGTACAGGCAGACTTTGTGTTTTTGGTCATGTGTTCCTTGAGGGAGAGGTTGGTGTCCAGAGTGAATCCAAGTGATTTGGCATTCGGGGAGAGCCGTCCAGGATCATGTCACAGAGGCAGGTTTGTACTTTATCTTGTTTGTTCTTGGAAAATAAAAGGAATTCTGTCTTGGTTGGGTTGATCTTCAGGTGGGCACTGGACATCCAGGTGTGGATGATGTGAAAGCAATGTTTTAGGCAGTGGCTGCCTGAAGCAGAGGAGACTTTCAATTAAAGTTGTATATCATCGGCATATTGATGAATCTTGATACTGTTATCTGTACTGTACGTAGTGCACCAAGTGGCTCCATGTCAACATTGAAGATGTGTGGAGACCGCATGGAACCCTGCGGGGACTCCATATGTGAAAGACATCTTTTGTGACCAGGCAGTTTCCAAAGTAGATGCTCTCTTCTTTCAGTGGCATCAATGTTTGTGGTTTGCCTTTTCCCCATTCTGCCTTCTGCCCAAGCTTGTACACAAGATCAGGAGGGAGAGGTCTTCATTCTTTCTGATGCCTTCCTTCTGGCCTTTCAAGACATGGTTGCCACTTCTTCAAATATTGACAGTCAGGGCCAAGTGACCTCCGAGATTGTCCTGTCTACCACTACAGTGGTCAGCTTATCTATCTGCTAGCTGTGCCATTTACAGTTGTCGTCTTGGGGCTGAATGGCAATGCGTTTTGAAGCTGCCATTTCTAATGAACTGACAGGCACCCTGGAGTTGGGAGGCATATTTTGGGCTTGTATTTGCAGCATTGGAAGTCCTTCTGCTCCTATTGATCGGCTCTCAATATTTTGTCTCCTACTTGTAACCCTTTTAAATTATGTATTTTTTGCATTGTGGTTTTGGGTTGGGGCTGGCTACTTCTTCTTTTCGTGCTTAGCTGGCAGCCAGTTGTTTATATACAGCCTTTAGAAACTTTTTCCTTAATTGAGAGCTATGCATCTCCTGTTTTAAGAGGGTTTGAGCTGGCTTGTCTTAGAGTTTGGCCTGTTGTTTCATTTTATGTTCTAAGCCTGGTCCTTATGGACCACAACAAATGCTACTTTTCAACCTTTAGTTGAGGGGCTCTATAAATGTTTTGACCTTCAAGAGGCTTTTTTCGGTTGCCTTTTGTTGTGGGAGATTGCGGTCCTTTGGTGTAGGGAACATTATGTAAGATTCTTCACTGATGGACTGGTGTTGAAGTCTGCTTCTTTTATTACTGCAATTTTGTTCCGTTTTCACCCGTGTCAGGACATTGTTTTATCTAGGTTGGCTTCTGAGGTTGCTGATCAAGCCGATCAGGTTTATTTGGCCCCGAACAACATATTCCATAGGCAATATGCTCCGTTGGTGTCTTTTCCACTCTACTGTGTAAAAAGGTTTTGCTCTTTGGGTGTCTGTATTCAAATTTGCTGTCTGAACTGTAATAAATTTTGTGTGAAGTGCACTGTCAGTGTCTGACTTTTGTTCTGGACACCCACTTTCTAAATAATACATCCTCATTTGTAAGGACTCTGGGTGCATGAGGGGTAATGCCCGAATTACTTATTGGTAATCTTCATTTCACCATGTTCTACTTTCTTTGTTGCAGTCCCAGGCAGGGTGGGTGTCCAGTAGTCTGATGATTCTTTTGGCTTGCTATTTTTCAGGAAGTACATTGAATGGAGGTCCCTTGTAAGAGGTAGCTGCACCTGTGTGAAGTTTATTAAAATGTTCTATTCAATCTATTTGTGCGTGGAGGGTAAAATCTTGTTGGAACAGGAATGTCCCCTGCATAGTTTCAATCTGTGCACCTCTGCCCTGAGTAATTGAACTGTAGTTTTCACAGGTATACTGATTTTCTTTTTTTGTGGCCCCCCCAGCACAGTTGTGTGTGCGCCCTGAGGCATAGACTGTGTGAAAGCTTCCAAGACCCAGAGTGTTCCTCTCTGGTCTCGAGGAGCACACGAAGATGAGGAGAGGGTGTAGCGGGAACATGTTAGAAACCTTTTCTGTGTGATACTTTTAGGTTGAAGTCCAAATATGGACAGTATAGCTTTCTTCACTTTAGCTATGTGATCTAGGGCAGCGATTATCTAAGAGTTAAAGGATGTATATGTTCAATGCCTACTTCAAGTGTGGATCCATCAAGCAACTGTATTGTAAAAGCAATGAAAACCTTTTTCACCTGTGCTGGTCTTCAAGGTTCCAGAGGGCACTTCATGTGAGCAGGGTTTATTGAAGAGCCTCAAAACAATCCCAACACTTGGAAAGGAGCGTCGATGTACTCACTATGGTAATCAATCAATTATTGCCTTTGTTTAAGAACCAGATCCATAGGCAAGCTTGCTTTGTAGAAATGTTCCATTTATTTTTTCACTATTCGATATTTTTCAAAAACCATCGATCCAAGAACTCGTACAATATCAAATCAACAGCCTACCCGTTTCGTCCCCTACTTGGACGTCATCAGGGCTCCAATTGCATTCATAAGTGTTTCTCTTTAAAGTCCTTCTGAGCTTCATATAATCAGCCAATTAATGTGGAAATTCTTTTCTATTGCCGGAGGGTCTTATTCTCCCGCTTTCATGCCACGGCCTGGCCCGATCAATCCCGCCGTGCCTTCTATAATGGAGGCTATTCCTTATTCATCAAGTCAGGTAAAAAGGAGAGGAGACCACAATAATAGTCTGTGCATGCACCAAGCTTAGGGTCCAGAATGTTGGGGGCGGGGGGAGGGAGGGGTTGGGCTCCTACTTAAGAGCCTTTGAGGAAGCGATTAAGAAGAAATCATTTTGAAGCTACGAGCATATTGCATTGTATTGGCAATTATGAGGAAACGGTAATGAAGGACGTTAAAATGAATAAATTCTCTGACCTTTAATCCAAACTTTAACCCTCAACTCTTCTTCTAATTGTATCTCTAGCCACAACCCTAACCCTCACACCTACTAACGCCCTAACTCCAAAAACAAATCTTAAGCATAACCTTTACCAGAGGTAAACATCACTCACCCCGCATCCGTGACCCCGCATGTTATTACAACGCGGTCGTTACAACGACCGCGTTGTAACAACACAATACCATTACCCCGCAAGTCAAAACCACGACTTGCGGAGGGGGGGAGAAGGTGTTGGATTTAAAATCCAACACCTTCCCTACTGTCCGCACAGACTGGAGTTGGAATAGTAAATCATACTATTCCAACATCCAGCGCCCCCCTCCGCAAGTCGTGGTAACGACTTGCGGGGTAATGGTATTGCGTTCTTACAACGTGGTCGTTGTAACGACCGCGTTGTAATAACATGCGGGGTGAGGGAAAGCGGGACAAGGAGTGCTATTCCTTACCAGAACTCTATTCCAAACCAAAGCCCTAAGCCTCACCTTAAACATTGCTCTAATTGTGGCCTTCCCCTGACCTCAATCCTAAACCTAACCTAATTTGAATCAAACCCTTCAAACAGCAGGAGCCCCAGATCCTATCTTCAACCCTGCAATGCTGAAATCAGTTAATGAAAAATGCAGGTGTCCGATGTTTAATGAACTTTGTCATAATTACTCAAAATTAAGATTAAATTAAGCAAAATTGTGTTTGTTCATTTCTATTCATAATAGGTTTCTTAAAAACGAATTCATCATGTTCACATAATGCTCAGTGATGGTAATTAATTGACTTCATGGAAAAGGAAGTCCTGTGGAAGCAATCTTGGAGAATAAGCTGCAAGTGTGTGTGTGTTGTATTGAGACCCTGTTCCCACACCCCTGTGGTTCCTTTACTTACAGAATCCAGAGTCCCTTGACACTTAGTCTAGGAACATTTACTGCACTGATCAAGGTGCCTTCTGGGGTCCAGAGTAGGGTTTTGTGGGAGAAAAAAAGGAAGGGGACTTGGTACATTCTCTTGGTGTTGTTTTGTGTTTGATCTTGAATGCCATACTCTGAACAAGCTGGATCTAGAATCACTCCTGTGGAGAGCTACACGGTGCAAGATCCGCTCCAGTAACCACAAGAAAAATGGGAAATACTTACGCCTTTGTAGACTGCCAGAGGTAATGGAGACACTAAATGTGATATTTAAACACCTGTAAGGGTGTAAACACAAGAAGACTGCCAGAGAGAATGGAGACACTAAATGTGATATTTAAACACCTGTAAGGGTGTAAACACAAGAAGGCGAAGGGGGGGGAGGTTGCGGGTTAATATGTATGTATCATGGTTATTTTAGCTTCAGGATTTGGGCTATTAGGAGAACCTCCTCCAGAAAATGGGATGTTCCTATAAGGGGGGAGCGTCCAAGATTTAGGAGGAATCTACAGCTTTTAGGATGTGTTTCACAGTTTTACAACATGAAATAGAAAAAAAATGGTTGTCCTCGTCTCAGGAACTCGACTTCTGGAAGATTATTATATGCAAAACCCAGTAATGAAGATGAGAGGTGCCGTTCTGGGAAATGACTAACTTACAAAAGGGCTGCACGCCAACACCTTTCAGAACCAGTAACTTTGAAGAAATAAAATATTTGTAAATCACCTGTGACTGGAAAATCAAGTTCTAGCAGATGGTCTGACTCTCAGCTAACCTGAAGGAGAGAAAGTGTGCATCGTTCGTGTAAACGGGCTGCTCGGTCTAATTTTACTCCTTGGGTCCGTCATATTAGCTGGGGTTATTCTCTCAAATTAATTAAATGCATCCACTACTTGATTACAGGCGACAAAAACTGATAGCTTTCTCAACTCCTTGCTCACCTTAATATTGTGTGACCCTGGACAGTTTTTCAGGTTAAGCACAGATTGTCTTTGTAATAGTGCACTTAAATTGAACAGTTTAAGTGCTTAGAGCAACCAGGCTGAACTGTTTAGAAGGCAGTTGGGTAAATCATTACTGAAACAACAGCCTGCAATTAAATGTAGTTCTCTGATAGAAAAGCACTTGCTTATTACCCACTACTTCTAAAGGTTGTTGTGGGGGCGTGGCTAAGAAGGCGGCCTGAGAGGACATGTTCTTCGGTCCCTCCACTCTGGCCTCGGCGAGTCAGCTAGCTGTCCCGGCGCGTTGGCCCGTTGGAGCCGGGGAGGGGTTCCGGCAGTGCTGGGGAGTTCTTCGGAGCGGGGTGGCCCCAGCTGTGAGCCTTTGGGTCCCGGCTGGGACGATCACAGAGGTGAGGCCTGAGGTCCGCCACGGCCGTGTGCAGGGCCGCGGCAGCCGAAGAGGGGCAAAATTAGCCGACCCAGAAGCATTGGAGGCTGGCCCTGTGGACGGAGGCCCCGGGGGTGACTAACCAGGGTGCTGCCCCCTCCACACCTGCGGAGCCCAGGTGAGCCAAGAGGAACATCTTGCAGATTGGGGTCCTGTTGGGGCGGACCGGCCCCCTCGGGTCGTCGCAGGAAGACCGGTTGCAGTGCGGCAGCCGGAGAGGTCTGACTGAGGCCTAAAGACACAGCCCGGGACGCCTGACTCTACCGTGGGCGCTGGGCAGGCCCACTTCGGGAAAGTGGCTGGGGCCTTGGTTGGCCACGTGGAGACCTGTGGCGCCTGGGCCTATGGCGGGCATAGGGCGGGCCCGGCCGGAGAAGTTGGTATCAGCCCCCCATGCACCCCCACTGATCTGGACAACGATTGCTGATAGCGGTAAGAGGGGCGGATGACTTGCGGCCCTACTGGATTGGAGAGCAAGGCTGGGGGAGATCTTGACTGCTGGGGCCCAGGGGTGAGAGGAGCGTCCCAGCAAGAATGTGTGCTGCTTCCTATAATCCTTGAAGGTGGGGCTACGAGGGGCTCCCTCCCAGCATACCGGGAGCCGGTGGTGGTCGTCCTGGGGTTGCCACCTGTTGGATCTCTTCTGGGCCCGCTGGGGTCCCGGTGTAGCAGTTGCTGCTAAATCTCACTGAACATTCTAGGCACTCCCACAGCACAGCGCAGTAGACTGCAGTCCTGCAATGGCGACACAGCGCACCAAAACAGATCGCTGCCTCAGAGACATGCTTACAAAATCCTCCACCTCGAATGCAGAGCGGATCAGGGGTGCTGACAGACCCCTGTCTCCTGGGGATGGAGAGGCACCAGTCACCCGCTCCTATTCAGAAGCGCTGTTCTCCTCCCTCAGGGAGGACCTGCAAACAGTCAAGAGAGATCTGGCACACGAATTGCAAATGGTTCGCAGAGAGGTGTCGGAGATTGGAGACAGGGTAGACACCCTAGAAAACCACTAAACATCCCGGGATGAGGAAACCGAACAGCTTCGGCGAGAAATTGTGCGTCTTTCGGAGCAGCAAATTGACGTCCAGGCACACGGCGAGGACCTTGAAAATAGGTCACGATGCAATAACATAAGGATTAGGGAGGACCCCAGGGCCGCGCAGGCGAACGATACCCGAGAATATGTGATGGCCCTCTTTGCCCAGATCCTTGGGGACAAGCAGGCCACGGTTGTCCGTCTAGATAGGGTCCACAGGGTGGGCCTTCCACAGTCTGCGAACTCGCCACCACCGGACATTTTGACTTGCGTGCATGACTTTTCCCTGAAGGAGCGTATTCTCCAAAAAGCCAAAGACATGAATCCAATAACGTTTCGTGGCCATCCGCTGCAATTATTTCAGGATCTCTCTGCTACCACGCTCCAGAAAAGACGGGAATTTCGCCCAGTGACAGCCTTCCTCCGCAACCAAAATGTCTCGTACTCCTGGGGCCACCCCTTCCGACTAGCCTTCTCGTGGGAAGGGAAACTCCATCAACTCCGTTCCTTCACAGCAGCTTGTAACCTGTTGAAGATAGAGTGCTCTGATGGCTCTGCTCCTCAAATACCTACAACAGCGCAAAAATCCCACAGACGCTCATGGTAGAGGAAAAAGCCATCTGGGGCCGGGCTTACGAAACCGGACCCTGCCACCATTGCCCATGAAAGAAAAGCAGTGCTGGAGAAGCTGGGGGGGACCTGCTCTACTGAGGCCAGCAACAAACCCCAACTCTTCTCTCTTTCTCTGGACTGGCATTGTTGTCTACTGATGCCTTCCCTTTTCCAGGGACATTGACTGTGTTTTTGTTTTATCACTTTAATTCAGTTATGTTTATTGTTGGGGTAATTTTGAGGGTACTTCCACACATAGCATGCGCACGACATGACAAGATAACTCCACACCTGGTCCTCCACACCGATGGGGCTCATGCCATACACCGCAGCGGGTATGCATCCCTGGACACCATGCTGATGCTCACATCTAACCAATGCCCACTAACTCCTTGAAAGTGCTCACTCTCAATGTGAAAGGGCTTAACAATCCTGTCAAGAGGTGCACCGTCCTCTCCTATCTAGAGCACAGACAGGCGGGCATCTGCCTCCTTCAGGAGACACACCTGACCGTGGGAGATTGGCACCGGTTGAAGTCCAGAGCCTTCCCGCACCAATTCTTCTCCTCCACAGGCCGAAAAGCGGCAGGGGTAGGGATCTTGCTCTCAAAACCTTCAGGGGGAGGGTTGGACCCACAATAGCGGAGATCAGGGACCGTCTTCTGGTCTATTGCTTTGAGTTAGGCACTCAGGCCCTTGTCATGGGTTCTCTTTAACGCGCCTAATGAGGGACAGGAAGAATTCATACGGACAGCCATAGCAGACTCTCTCACTATACAGGACCACCAGGTCTTAATTGGAGGTGACCTAAACCTGGTATTTCACAACGACCTCAATCGCTCGGCTCGCAGGCAGGTGGCAACAGGAGCACCCTCCTCCCGTATAGGAAGTCTTGGGCGACTGGGTCCTAAGAGGGGGCCCTGGTGATACCTTCCCTGCCACAACTGGTGCCTTGGGCTGCAGGCATGGATTCATGGCCCATTTGGACAGGCCCGGGTCCCGGAGTGGCGTAACTGAGGCCTACTGTGTGCAAGGCCCAACTGATTTTAAGGTGGCGGGGTAGAAAGCCACTCCTGAGCATAGAGAGAGTACTTGAGGGGGGGGCTGTCAATGGCCCTGATGCGTCAGTAGAACGCGGAGGCCTTTTGTTTGGCATAGGTTGATGCCCCAACTGGAAGTGGTGTAGGGGAAAACCGCAAGAGCTGACTTACACACCTGAAGGACTGGTGCCCCTCATTGGCAGTGAAGCTCGCTTGCTTGGCCCTGAGATCTGAAGGGGGGGAGAAGTGCAGCTGGGCAGTGGGGGCTGAGGCGCTTGAGGGAGGGTCAATAAAGCTAATGGCACTTGGAGTGTGGGGACACTGGACTGCCTAATTGGGATCTTATCAGGCCTACCGTCCTAGAGGTGAGAACGGCAGTGTAGGTCGCAGCCTGGAGTGAATCCTGGGGTGTTGAGATTTCTGACGACATGGAGGTGTCTCGTGACGAGCCGCTAATGTGCACTCGGTCCCCCTCCTCCGGTGTGTAGTGACTAGGAGCGATAAAGAGGGCCGTTTCTGAATCAGAAGCAGGCCTGCGCCTGGAGTGGTTTGGGCCCCGCCACTTGTATATACATTTAGACTACTTGATATCTGACCCATACTTGGGGAGTGTTGCTGTTATGGGAAAGCTAAAGAATAGACAAGGGAAAACTCAGTTGGAGGTGAGGGACCTCTTACCGTCCCCCTTGGGGTCTAAAGAGGAAGAGAGTGGTACCACGGACATCTCGATCCACACCCACTTAGACAAAGTGCTGGCTGCCATAGCGGACACAAAGGCCACGCCACAATAAGATATTGGCGCAATGTCCGTGGGCCTGGGTCTATTGCAAGCAGAACACCGCAAACTGGTAGATCGAATGAAAGCCGTGGAACATTCGGTGGACAAACTCAAACCGGACCAACAGGCAATATCCCGTAAAATTGATGAACTCGCAGCTGGGGTGACTAACCTCGAGCGGCAGGCTGAAGATGCAGAAGGCTGCAACCGCTGCAATAATATCAGGGTGGTGGGTATTCCTCAGTGTGCAGAAGGAACGGACATGGTATCTATCCTGGAGTGCTGGCTTTGTGTCACGGTTGCCCCGGGCCAGTTCACACAGTTTTTCGCCCTAGAAAGGGCACATCGGGTGCCGGCTCGCCCATTGATGCTGGCGTGTCTCCTTTACTATAGGGACCGAGACATTATCCTCCAAAAGCCCGCGCCACTGGTCTTTTTGTGATGGAAAATGTTAGTGTTCCTTGACTTTATTGCTAAGGTACAGGCACAGCGAGCAACATTCCTGGAAGCAAAAAAGGCCCTCCTCAAAGAAGGTATTAATTAATATTCCCTGCTACGCTCCGAATCATCCTAGTTGGAAGCACCCACTTCTGCGAAACTCCAGTCGCTGTGTGGACCTGGTTGGAAGCCTAAAAAGCAGGGAATTCCGCTCCCACAATTCTGAGCTGGGCTGGGACTACAAGCTGATCTACTACGAAGCGGTTCAGACGATCGACTAGGAAGGCCTTCTTGAAGAAACCTTCATTTTCCCAGATGAAACAAGAACGGAAGGCAGCGTTACAGGCCGTGGTAGAGATAATGTCGACGCAGAAATCTGATATAGGCATGGACATATCTTCAGATCATAAATCAGTGGGGGCTCAGTCACGAGTAACATGATCCTACCAGTTGTAACCCCAAGATCAGTGGATCTAATGAATTATCAGGGGGCCTGGGCTTCCCCTGATGCGCGGCGAAGGTCGCTGAACTCTGCTTGATCTCTCTGCTGGGCGGCCAGTCTACATCTTTGTTGCTGTAGTTAAAGATGGTCTGTGGAGGCAACGTAAAAGACAATCACGGACCTGGAGCATATAGTTGGCCGGGCACCACCTGGCAAAAGCAGTGGGAGCGGGGCTGCTGGTGATGTAGGAGCATTCACCCTGACTTAGCCCACTCCTGAACAGATCGTCCCTACTAGGCAACTAGAGGAGGCCTTCTTTTCACAATATTTTCTTATTACAGTTTTGGGCAGTTAGCTGTTGCGACACAGCCCTTGGGAAGGTGCGTTTGTAGTTAGGGGTTTTATCTGTTCACCCAGAGGGCCACTTACAGCTCTCTTACTGATAAAGGGCTGTCAGGGTGAATATGGGAGGACTTGGTGGCGGCGCAGGACACAGCTTGCTTATATGTCAGATGCAAGAGAATTACATAGTTAAGTAAAGTTATTGTCCTGGAATGTGTGGGGGGTGGGCTCTACAGCCAAGCGACCTAATATTCACTGATACTTGTGCCGTAGGGAAGCCCACATAGTGATATTGCAGGAGCCCCATCTTACTGCAGAGGATGGCATCCGCTTGCGACGTAGATGGCGTAGCCAACTGTATGCAACCTCTTACTCTGCTTCTTCCTTTGGAACATTGTTATGGATTCAGGCGGGAACCCCTTTTGAGGCCACCCACTCTCTCTTTAACCATGAGGGCCGTTATGTTTTGGTGAAGGGCAGGTTGCTGGGCAGGGTGGTCACACTGGAAAGTATTTATGCCCCAATCAAGATCAGGTTCCGTTCCTTCGGACACTATCCACACCCTTGTCCACTGCTATGGCAGAGGACCTCCTTTTGGGGGGTGATTTTAACTGTGTGGCAGATGTAAGTTTAGATCGATCCACACCTCATTTTGCATGGAACACTGGTATCCAAGACCTCACAGGGTTTTAGGGACTGAATGGAACATTGGGGCCTCACTGATATCTGGAGATTGCAACGTGGGCTAACACAGGACTATTCTTATTACTCTCACCTCGTAGCCTACACACTCGTTTAGATATGCCTCAGTCCAACTGTGACACATTCTGAATATTTGGGGCAAACATTATTGGATCATAGCCCACTGCTGCTGACGTTTTGTCCCATAGCCGAACCCACGGTGACCCCTACGTGGCGCATTAGCCCTGCCTCCTAGAAGACACGTGCTTTAGGAATTCCCTTCAGATGACCATCTCTGAATATTTCCAGTTCAATCAGGGTTCGGCTTGTACCCCGCTGGTTGAGTGGGACACCTTTAAAGTGATGGTGAGGGGCCATTGTATGGGCCAGACTGTCGGGGTGAGAAGAGAACTACACAGGGAACTCTCTGTACTGGAGAACAGCCTACACTATCTGGGTAATAGGCTGGGTTCTGTGACTCCCACTTAGCTGCAGTTCACAGAAACGAGTGGTAAATACAACGCTGCTTTGGAACGTTTAAGGTTCCCAGACCTACAAGACTATCAGGCGAGAGTACAAGAGGAGGGGGGCAGATCGGGCAGACTCCTGGCGTGGCTGGTGCATCCGGAGACTAAAGGTACACCCATTACTCAGATCCTAACAGACGACGGGATTATATTGCATTCACCCAAGGCTATCAATACAACCTTCTGTACATACTATGAAACCCTTTACGAGAGCCCAGAGGTCAATCACCAGACAGCCTGGCGGCTTTCCTGACGTCACGGCGGATGCTCGACCCCGTCATGCGGGAAGGGTTCGAGGGCCAGTGACCGTACAAGAAATCCGATTGGCCATCAAGGAGATGGCAACTGGAAAAAACCCCAGCCCAGCTGGATTACCGGCAGAGTTTTCTGTTTTCGCACATACCCTGGTCTCTAAGTTGGAAGCGCTGTATGCAGAATCGCTGCGTATAGGGTCACAACCAGACTCGTCTAAGGACGCAAGTGTAGTCCCTCTTCCAAAGTAAAAATCTCTGGCAGCACACCCATCTGAGTTACGCCCCCTCTCTATGTTGAACATGGATTTTAAGATTCTCAAGTAAAGTACTAACTATGAGATTGCTTCCGTTCATGTCGGGCCTCATACATAACGACCAGAATGGATTCATACCGACTAGGTCCACCTCTGGTAACCTCTGCCAACTCTATCACATTCTCCATCACCACGATATTGGCCTTCAGCAGATGCCTTAGTAATGTCAGTCGATCTGGAGAAGACATTTGATTCAGTTCGGTGGGACTTTCTGCATGTGGTCATGAAGCAAATGGGCTTGGGTGAGGGATGGCTTCAATGGGTACGTCTGTTATAAACCCGCCCCATGGCACAGGTCTGGACGGGTGGTGGCATTTCGGCCTCATATGGTGTTCATCGGGGCACCAGGCAGGGATGCCCACTACCCCCCTTTTATTTGCTTTGGCCATTGAGCCACTGGCAGAGCTCTTTCGGCAGAATGGTGTGGGTCACAGTTTGCTTCTAGAGGGAAAAGAACATGTTATATCTTTATGTGTGGATGACTTCTTATTGTATTTAGGTGATGGACGCCTGGGGGTGGCTCTCGCTCTGAAGCTGCTGGAGAAGTTTTCGGTATTAGCGGGCCTCAAGATAAACAAATCGAAGACTCATATTTTCCCTGTGATACCTAGGCGGCAGCGGCCAGCCGATTTACGAACGGGGCTCGCCTGGTCTCCCCAGTTCTTCAAATATTTGGGTATACAGGTATTTCATACCTTAGAAGATCTCCAGGAGGGCAACCTGGGACCAGTGTTGAGATCTCAAAAGGCTAGCGTACGATTCTGGAAATTTCTCTAAACTCTAAACTGGAACTCTCTAAAGTTGCCAGTAATTGCTTGCATCGCCTTGTCCAAGATGATTATGCTCCCTAGACTCTTGTATTTCTTTGTGAATCTCCCCGTTGTGTTGCCATGCACTTGTTTCAGGGGCTTGGACACTACTCTGAGAATTAATTTGGGATGGGGAGGGTGGAAATGAGTCTCTCTGGCAGTGTTGCGGAGGACCCCAGAAGATTGGGGAATGGGAGCCCCTGATTTTGAGTTATACTACCTGGCCGCCCAGCTTCAGTGGTTAGCTCAATGGTTGGATGGTCGAGGTCTTGAGACACTTGGCCCTATAGGTTTTGTGGACAACCAGGGACTGTTGTTGGAGAAGCCCCTCCATCCAAAGGTGGTTATCCCCGCGCCGAGAGTCCTGTTGCAGGTGGCACTGAAATGTTGGCAGAGGTGCCTCTGGCGCACATCTAGAACACCTCTTCATGCATGGACCTACCCTTGGTAGGGCTCCCACATGGTGATGCCCTCTCCAGGTTTGCGAGAGGTCAATTGTCCGAGTGGACAACAGCCAACATCATCATGGTGCGCGACTGTTTTCAATAAGGAGAGCTCATCCCGCTGGATGATTTCCTATCGCAGTATGATCTACCCCCGGCCAGTTTTTGAATTACCATGCACTGGTGAGAACGTTTGGGGATTTATGGCTTGCAGGTAGACCAGAACCGTAGACACATGGTGTTCTCCAGGCACTGGTGACCCTAGGGGCGGCACGACATCTTGTGAAATGGAATTGCAGAGCACAACTAGAGATGAATACGAAGCCCTTAGTTCAGACTCTGGAACGGTGGGGAGCGCTATTGAGTAGGGAGTTGACAGATACGGAATGGAGTAGAGTATTGGATAGCCCAATTTAAACTCATCCAATTCAATTATTTACACATGACCTATCTAACCCCGCACAGACTGCAAGTTATGTACGCAGGCGATGAACGGTATTGTCCTAGATGTGGGGAACTGGACGCAGGATTTGCACATATGGCATGGGGATGCCCGAATCTGCAAGGCTTTTGGACTATGGTGGTAACCATGATTAATGGAGTATTGGCTCGCTAGCTCCCCTGTACGGCAGAGGTTTGCCTCTTGGGTCTGTTTTCTAGACCCACGGCTAAAAAAGTAGGTTCCAGGTTTGTTGACCTTGCTTTAGTCCTGGCACGGCGATGTGTAGCTTTGAAATGGGTGGCTGAGACAGGCCCCAAATTGGTGGCTTGGGAATGAGATTCAATGTGTGGGCCAGAGCAGAAGAGAGGGCATTGATGAGAGATGACGCCCGAGGGGTATGCTGTCGCCTGTTGGCAGGGCTGTAGGCGGAAGTGTTGGGGGCTGGGATGGTAGGAGAAATGGCCCTACTGGTGGTAGTACTAATGGGGCAAAACAAGATGAGCAGGCTGTGATATCCCCCTGAGGCATGCCACTCACTTAATGAGGCGCAATTTGTAGGAGAGTATAACTAGATGTGGAGCCCCTAATCACCCTCAGGCTCCTTAAAGTGCATACATTCGTGAATCATGGAACCGCCCCCTCTAGAAAAGTAAGGATCCTAATGATGTGCCTTAAAACAAGAACCCATGGATGACACAGTTTTTTCTTTTAGTAGTTGTTTGCTTTACATAGCTTGTTTAATGCTTATCTAATATGTCAGTAGTAAGGCTGCTGCTACGACTCCCCAGGGGTCCTTATCAGTGTAGAGCAATAGGGAATGTTATTGTACGATGTCGGCTGATGGCAGATTGGACAGTGCCAAACAATGTTATGACACACCACTAGCAACCTACCATATATCGGGTTGTGACATGCAAAGGTCACTATTGAGATTTGATTTGGTGCTCAAATCATATGTGCCTGATATCTGTACGACTTAACTCTTCTTCCAGCACTGTTGGCTTTGGAAATGTATTGAGAATGAACTGAGGAGAGGCCTGAGGACTGTATGCTACACTACCTACTACTCTTGTAAACATGTTTGTTATGTTAAATGAATTTATAGAGTGCAACGTATACCCGAGGGTGTCTTGGCGCTGGTAGCTAGGCAAAGTACGCGGGCATGGTGTAGGAGGCAGTTTGCAGGTTAAAACGCCAAGATTTAAGAAGTTTTCTAAAAGCCAGCAGCGAGGATGGTGATCTGATATGGGGGCAGGGTGTTCCACAGTCTTGTGGCTCCTCCCTGGAAGCTGCTGCTGCCCCCCCATCTATTTTTCTTAAATCTAGATGGAGTGACTGTATAGATGCCCAGAGATCTAAGGTTCCTGGTAGGGGTGTACTATGAGATGGTACTTCTTAGAAATTCTGGACCTATGCCATGTAGGGCCTTGAAGGAAGACAGAGGGTTTTGAATTTGATGCGGTTGCTGACTGTCAACCAGTGTAATTCTTTAATGGCCTGGGATACAGACTGATGTTTTGGAAGATTGAGCAGCACTCTGGCAGCCGAGTTCTGCAAAACCTATAATTTATTGAGGTGTTGTTTCTGCAGATTGATGTATAGGCCATCACAGTAGTCTATTTTAGACAAAATGAGAGAGGAGATAACTGTTGTTGATTGGAATATATTAGGAAGAATCTTTCTGATGATTCTTCGTGTATTATATGAAGTGGATATGATAGAATTAACTTGTTTACTGAAATTAAGTTTGTCGTCCAGAATCACTCCCAAGCTTTTAACCTTGGGAGACGGAGTCGGAAGCGTGCCCATCTCTGGTGGCCAACAGTCAGGGGTCCAAAAGCAGGGATTGTTTCCAAAGAACATCACTTCCGTCTTCTCTGAATTTAGCTTAAGACAATGTCTGTCCATCCAGATGCAAATTTCTTTCATCCACATGTGAAGCTGAAGACTCGTATTATTGACCTTATTTTCCGCCAAGACCATAAGATTGAATCAGCGGGGCAAGATCTGCCACATATAGGTTGAATAGAGAGGGGCTCAGCGAAGACCCCTGCGGCACTCCACACGGAAGAGAAAACGTTTTTGAACTGAACTTATCTAGCTTGAACTGAACTTATCTAGTTTGTGTACAGAAATGCCAATAAAGACATTTTTTTTAATTAAAGAGGAGACTGTTGACTGTATACTGGCTGCTGCCTGCACTACAAGCATCGTGCATCATTCAAGTGAAGGGAACCAGTGATTGTATACTGACTGCTTCCTGTACTACAAGCATTGTGCAGCATTCAAGTGAAGGAGAGTGGTGCTCGCATACAGGCTGTTGCCAGCACTTTAAACAGCATGCAGCATTAGGGGACTGGTGATCATCTATTGGCTGCTACCTGCTTGTACTACTAGTATTGTGCAGCGTTCAAGTGAAGGAGACCGGTGATCATATACTGGCTGCTGCTTTAACTTCTTCTGATGATAGAGAACTATCACACCCATGAAACAAATATTACGTTTGTACCGTAAAAAGAACAATTGATGGACAGAATGTTGAACAATGTCAAACATTCACCGCAATACAGAGATCTGGGCCTAAATCCTTCGTTCTTTAGCTCACTTCGCCATTCCAGTTTAAACCCAGTCATTTGCAAATCAGTCTTGACCCTGTGCCTCATGGGAACAGTCCAGCCCAAACTGAGAGGCCAGGTCTTCCCTGGACTGGAAACAAGCATTCTGGGACCGGTTTCGGGGTTTCACCCCTCATCAGCCAGGCTAGCTTCTCTCCAATGGCATGGAGAGCACGGGACCCACGTCTGCGCATACCGTCCCACTCGGGGTGACAAATGCAAAAAGAACAATTGATGGACAGAATGTTGAACAATGACTAGGGGGAATGTTTGCATTGTTCAGCATTCCGTCCATTAATTATTCCTTTTATGGTTGTACCGTAGCCAGCAGAACTACTCTAGATTACAAAAATCTAGGAGGCTGAGGTACCAGAAAGCATTTCTTTCTGTGATTTTACTTATGTTACAGATCTGTACCCCAGAGCTATCCTTCACAATATGGAGATGATAACGCTTTGCACTTCAGACAGCAGAAATATCACTTATGATGCCTAAGATACACGACTGGATCTCCTCACTGGTAATAGTGTGTTTTACAAATACACATAAGATAACTACCTCAGGCAGCAGAAATATGTCATTCTTACAAAGCAGAGCTATCCTAGAGGTTACAAAGATGACACAGCCTTGGATCCCTGCCATGCGCAATCCCTTTGATTACACAATGAATCAATGTGCATTTAAGATACCTAACTAATACCACAATTTTTGCAGATGGGTATGCTAAGTATTGTGAACAGCGAAACTATCCCCCAGATTAAACAAATCCAAGAGCCTGACATCTCATACTGTAGGTCTTTCGTTGGTTATACAAATGTTACAAATGTGTACCTAATTCCCCGGAGCTATCCCTCACAATACACAGATAACAAATCTGTGGACTTAAGGCAGCAGAGCTATTACTCATGGTGAATATATGATACAGACCTATATGTCCAACAGCAGAAATGTCCCTCAGACCTTGATAGCAGATATATCCCTAGAGCTACGAAGATGGCAGAGTCATTCCATCCCTCTGATTACACAAATGTTGCAGTGTGCACTTAAGATGCCAGACTAATATCTCTATATATGCAGATGATTCAGCCAAGCTTTGGGAACAGCAGAACTGTGCCTCAGGACACGGCAGGCACATGTAAATGTGTGCAGGCACACGACTCACTGCAGGCATACTATTGCCACCTCAGTTCCTGGTCCAGCTGCTGAGACTGATGAACTTTCCATCCCACCACCAAACATTGGCAGAAGTAGGTTGGGGAGCCAACTGCAAATCAACACTAAATAAGCAATCTTCTGTGGACAGAGTAAGAAGGTAGAGCTTGGTTGTAAATGTTTTAAATGAGATTTCCTAAAAGATTGACAAACGCACTCCGTGGTTATATCTGAGTTAGAAATGTACTCTCTTTATCATAGTTGAGTGGGGGCATCAGGGTATCGCCATCTGATCCTGGGCCTACGTCAGAACAATTGCAGGATGCTTTCCCCCCTTGTAGTAACGTCCCCTCTCTTGGTAAAATTAATCTCAGTAGGTCTTGGTAATAACTCTGATTGAAATATTAATCCAATATGAAATCACAAGTCTCTCAAAGGTTCAGCATTGTGATTTCTCTTTATTTATCATTGAACGAAATTTTCTTCAAGGACGTATAATGTTGTATCATCACATTATTCCATTCAAGCATCACATGTATTTCATGATCCCAATGCATTTCGGGCATAGCCCTTCTTCTGGGGAATTATACTCCTAAAGGATGGTAAAGCAACAAATAACCAATAGGTTTTAAAATGAAAACTCCAACAAATAAAATATTTTATTTTTTATGCACTGATGGTCTTTACATGTTTACAAATTTTAGCTGCATACATCTTGACTTACTTTGGTGTGACGCATCCGCCACTTTGTATTAGGTTTAGTTTATTGCACTTCCTTGTATCTTTTTTTGTATTTTTTGTATTTTCTGCTCTTACACGGTGATATATTGTGAGTACTAGTTCCGTTATGATGACGGGGTCCGTACCATTCCAATATGGCACTTGAATACCTTTGGACAGTGCGCTTTCTATATATTTTGCGTAATTATAAACACTTCTAGATGGCGACTGTGGTGTACGCCGCTAGTGACACCCTGAAGTCAGCAAATGTTTCAGTGAGTTATTATAACTTTTATGGCTTAAAATTCACTCTTTTAATGAACGACACCTTCTGAATGGATTTTAAGGTAATGCATGCAGAGCACGGTTTGTTTAGTTGTTGTTCTAGCACTTTTAAAGGGATTATCGTACTGACATTGTACTTACTATTCCTAAGGCACACTGGTCCCTCCGATTAAGGCCCCACGCTGGCACCGGTTGTCTTATTGTTATAACAGCGAAGCACACACTTTCGGTCTATCGTGGTACAGCATGAGTTTGGGTCTACTGTTCAAGGTGCACCTCTTGTGGGTCTACGATATTCCATTTATCTCACTTCACGTTCAGTCATTTTCACATGTCTGACACATCTGCTGTTATGTCACCATTGATATTTCACGTCTGATGACAGAGTTCATAAAATATTTTATTAGTTGGAGTTTCCATTTCAAAACCTATTGGTTATTTATTGTTTTACCATCCTTTAGGAGTATAATTCCCCTGAAGAAGGGCTATGCCCGAAATGGATTGGGATCATGAAATGCATGCGATGCTTGAATGAAATAATGTGATAATACAACATTGTATGTCTTTGAAGAAAATTTTGTTCATTGATTAATAAAGAAAAATCGCATTGCTGAATCTTTGAGAGACTTATGATTTCATATTGGATTAATATTTGGATAATCAAAGTTACCAAAACATACTAAGATTAATTTATCAAAGAGAGTGCACCGAGCGGATGTTAATCCCTACCAGGGAAACGCATCCTCCAAATAAATGAGATTTCCCAATCACTCGTCCTGAAAAATCTAAGGAGCCCTCTTGCAGAAATACACAGTTTTTCTTTACAGTAGCCATGCTGGGGATATTTTTGTTCACAAAATTGACTTGGTGCTCCTGTCTAACCATGCCCGACACCCTATACACAAAATAAGTGTGAGAATTTGAGCTTTATTACATGGGCGACCCTCAGTAAAAGGCGCTTTGATGAATTCTCCTCAGTTTAGTGTGCTGTTACTACTGTCTGTTAGTTCTGGGCCATGACTTGCGACGTCCTTAAAGACGAAGAGCCGTAAAGCTAACTGAGCTGCATGGAATCCACAGAGTGCACAGCCTGCTCTGACCTTGGTATTCTGCTGCAAGAGTCTGGCCTGGGATAGATAGGAGGAGGCCAATGCTGCTACTGGAGGATACAAAGACCACCGCCTGGGCACAGGGACTTGATGAGAAGTGCAAAATCTGGGAGTCATTTCAGAAAATCTCTCCACAATGTTAGCACTATAGTGGAGAAAATTCTGCTGGTGGATTCGCTTCTGGATTATGCACTCCACTTAAAAAATTAGTATTTTCGTTACCAAGTAACTCCCACTCATGTAGTCTACCTTTATCTGTTGAAGGTTGTATCCCGGAACCTTGTAAGCAAGCGATTATCAGGCCACTTTAAAAAAAAAAAGGCATCTCCAGACCCAGACAAATAAGAAAATTATAGACACATATCGTTATTGCCCGGAATAAGCAAGATCTTAGAAAAATGGCTGATTTTCTCCCTCTCAGGGTTCCTGGATAGCAATAACCTGCTACATCAGACACAAACGGGCATTGGCCCTGGATGTAGCACGGAGGCAGCCTTATTATTGGCAATGGAAGAAATGAGAATGACCATAGATCAAGGAGGGGCGGCTGAGCTCATCCTATTAGATTTGAGTGCAGCTTTCGACACCATTTCCCATTCAGTCCTGAAAGAAAGGATGAAAGAAATGTGAATCACAGGGTCTGCTCTAAAGTGTCTCACTGCTTATTTAACAAACAGAAGCTTTCAAGTTAGTGAAGGCTCTTTCTTGTCCGAAAGTATGAAAGTGGAATGTGGTGTGCCACAGGGATCAGCGTTGAGCCCCACGCTTTGACCATTGTCTGACATTATAGGTGCACTTGGCTTTACCACGGTGTCGTATGCGGACGACACCCAAATTGTCATTTCCACGGCTCCAGATATTCATTCCACCTCCAGGAGACATAACACATTTCAGAACATGTGGCCAAGTGGATGGCGGCAAGCTACCTCAAGCTAAATGGAGACAAACCAGAGATGTGGATGGTGGGCAATAATCCCTCACTCTGGGGGAAAATCCCATGGCCTTCCTGTCTGGGGGATCCCCTTCTCCCAAAGACGAGGTAAAGAACCTAGGAGTCATACTAGATAAAGATCTGACAATGAACTCCCAAGCCAAGAAGTTAGCGGGGACTTGTTTTGGCCTGCTGAGATCCCTGAGAAAAACGCTGAGATGGCTGCCACTGCAGTGTTGTAGGATGGTGGTTTAGGGATTGATACTTTCCCACCTTGACTGCGGCAACTCCTTATACATGGGCGGTCCAGTCTATGTCATAAAGAGATTACAGGTAACACAAAAGGCGGCAGCCCGAGTACTTCTGGATATCCCAAAAAGGAACTCAGCTCAACAGACTCTAGGACAACTGCATTGGCTCCCCATCAAGAGACGCATAGAATTCAAAGCCCTATGCATCGTGCATAAGTTGAAATATGCATCCAGGCCGCTGGCCTTACAACATCTCATCACCTCTCATACAACCGCAAGAACACTGAGATTGAACAATCTATCTCTTTTGGCAGTTCCAAAACTAAGAAGAGCAAGAGGGGAAGGCAGAACATTTGCCTTCCTCACTGCCAAGTTATGGAACTCCCTTCCTGTACAGCTCAGGTCCAATAACAACTTGCTAGGTTTTAGGAAACAATTAAAAACATATCTCTTTAGGTAATTACTAAATCCCAGGTCTCTCTTTGGTAAGATATCTCCTTTGTGAATTTTAGACACTTTTGGACACCTTCTGAAACATCCACACATCCGCCTGGAACATTTGCTAGTTATCGGGTCTGTCAGCACCGGGAAGCCTGTTTTTGGGTATCTGTTGCGCTTTATAAAAACTCTATAAAAATATTTTAATTTGTTTTTAATAAGGTGTAATGGGTACAACATTTGCCTGAAGTTATGCAAACAGCAGTGTGGGCAATAGGGGCTGCACCAGTGTATTTAATTCTCATATATGTTGACCCCACCGCTAAGAAGTCACAAATAAAAGAGAAAAGACTTTCTCTCAAAGTAATTAGGTTCTGAAAAGGAGCATACAATTGAACGTAATACCTTCATTAATACACAGGATTTTAATCTTCCCCACATTTGATGATCTAGAAGAAGATCACCTCAAAGAATGGGAAGACAATCTCTATTCTGCTTCCTTATGCATGATGAATATTTTAATCAAAAATTCGGAAAGGAAAGTAGAAAAACTTAAAAAACAAATTTCAGAATTAGAGAAAGAGATCAATGACATGAAGCTACCTGAACTGACTGACAAAAACGATGTCATCCTTAAAGATGTGATAAGTAAACATCAATCACAAATTAAGGAAAGGAAGCTAAACAAAATTAGACGGGATGAGAGAGATTACAATACTGGACGTATTTTTACTTTCTCCTAAAACTATGACGATGTTAACAAATTAAAACAGAGACAGTTGTCAGATGATGGGGCTGAATTGAGCTCAGTACACTACAGTAGTTCTGGCCTGTCCTCAGTGGAAGAAACTGGGTCAAATAACAGAATTGGACCCAAGCCAGCTGAATGTTCTTCTTTTTCCGAGGCAATCCAGCGCATGAAACTGGGAAAAAGAAAAATTATAACAAAACAAGGAGGGGGCAGAGAAAAACCGAAAATATAAGGATGGGGACCAGAAGTCAGGACAACAAGGAATCATAGATCTTGACATAGTTGTTGATCCCACTAGTTCTGAGAGTAATGAGGTTCTACAAGTAATAAATCTGTCGGATAGACCCATTAGCAATATAGAATTGAATGTTTTGCAACATGGTTTGTCATTTTGCCCGGATGGGGATTGTGATTTGGTGAATCTAGAAATTGATTTGTTTACATTTTCAAGAAGACTGAAATTGAAAAGCTTCTTCTCTGAATGTGATAAAAAAAAGTATCATGGATTACAGGCAAAAAATAATAAAATCTGATTTAACAATCTCGGAAGTTCAAAATATTCATTTGTTGTTATCATTATCGAATGAAAATGATGTTGATATAGAGGATTTACCTGCTATGTTAAATGTTGATATGGATTACAGTTGCACAAGTGGTTTGGCCCCCTCATCTAAATTCACTCCACAAGGGAATCAATATGCTGCTATTGACATGTTTGTCAAAAAAACCATGTGTGAGCTCTACAAATTCCAAGATAAGAAATATTCACAGTATTCCCATTACTCTAAGCAGTCCAGCTTATCTGCACAGGAACTTAAGGTTCTTACTGATTTGGGCTCAGATGAATCAATTGTAATCAGAGAAGCCGATAAGGGCGGGAATATCGTAATTTTGCATAGAGATGATTATGATCAGGAAATCATGAGACAGCTAGAAGACACATGTAGTTATAAGAGATTAACTAGAAATCCCATGGGTGAAGCTACCAAACTATTATCTGATAAACTCTACTCTTGGAAAGAAATGGGACTCATTGATGATAATGAATTCAGATATCTCTATGTACAGCATCCCAGATCTCCCTTCATATACATCTTACCTAAAGTGCATAAGTCGAGGGAAAAGCCGCCCGGGAGACCCATTATCTCTGGGATAGGGAGCCTTACAGAACACTTTTCTGAATTTGTAGATCTATTTCTGAAACCCTTAGTGGTGAATCTCCCTTCTTATATCAGAGATACAACGGATGTGCTTAATAAATTACAGGATGTGGAATGGGACTCATCCCTGATGTTCTCGACTTTAGATGTGGTAGGACTCTATACTTGTATAGAAAACAGTTTGGGCCCAATGGCTTTACAATACTATCTATCCAAGAGAAGTGCTAGTCTGATGGAACATTCCAACATTATTATTGAAATGTGTGACCTAATATTACAGAATAACTATTTTTTATTCGGAGAAGATTGATACCAACAAGTGAGAGGGATGGCTATGGGGTCGAGGTTTGCTCCCTCTTACGCCAACCTCTTTATGGGTTGGTTTGAGAGGGAGCATGCCTGGTCGCCCAGGGCTGCTACTTGGACAGATAACATAATCTTTTGGGGTCGCTTTATTGACGACATCTTAATAATTTGGAGAGGTAATGAAGAGAGTCTGACAAGTTACATGAAGTATTTAAATGATAACAGCATGAATGTGAGTTTCACCAATTGCCACAGCAAGAATCAAATTGACTATTTGGATGTACGGCTGTACATTGAGAACAATAAAATACAGAGTAAACTGTATAGGAAAGAGACCGCCACCAATAGCTTGCTTAGAGCTGATAGTGCACATCCCTGATCTGTCATCACGGGCATCCCATATGGTGAGATGATAAGATTAAGAAGGAATTGTAGTATGGAGCAGGACTTTGTAGAATCCTTGGAGGATCTGAAACAAAGGCTTCGTGATCGTGCATACCCTGAGACACTCTTGGACGAGGCAGAAAAAAGAATCTTGAAGGTTAACCGAATAGATACACTGAGAACTAAAACCAAGAAAAGGCCCATTGACCGTATAGCATTGGTCACCACTTACAACAAATACCATCATCAGGTTTACAAAATCCTACAAAAGAACTGGGACTTACTGAAAGGTGTGCCTGGATTAACTAATGTGATTACCAATAAACCTTTGGTTACATATAGGAGAGGCCCCACGATCAGAAACAAAATAATGAGGAACTATCTTAAACCTAAAAGCAACAATGAAGGAAGTTCCACTTGGCTAACCCAACCGAAAGGTTTTTTTTTACGTGTGGTGGTTGTACAGTATATGAAAATGGTTGCAAACTTAAGGAATTTCAATACAACACACAAAAGAAATATCGAATTGACCAGTTTATCAACTGCAATAGTTCTTTTGTGATCTATGTTATAATCTGCAGTTGCAGTAGAATCTACATTGGTAGTACCATTAGAGCTCTCCAAATGAGAATACAGGAACACAGGAGAGCAGTGATCAACAGGGATGACAAATCACCACTCGTCCAACATATGCTGAAACACCACCCGAATAAGATGGAATTTAAATTCCATGGGATTCAGAGATTAGAGAAAGATCTGAGAGGTGGAGATAAAGAGCTGAGTTTAAGACAAAATGAGGCTAAATGGATCAGTAAACTTAGAATGGTACAGTTGGGCCTGAACCTAGAAAGCGAACTACATTTCTTCTTATAGCAGGCAAAATGTATTAACATGTCCTCTATTAATTTGGATCAAATGGCTTCTTTTTAGAACTACTGTAGCTAATATTCTATAATGAAATGGAGAATATTAGGGATATTTGAAATATATAAGTGAGACATGTGTGACATATTTTGTGCTTATCAAGTATTCTATTATTCGTATGTACTGTGGTTCTTTGGTTTTCATTCTGTAATGGGTCAGTAACATTAGGACACATACGTTAAGGCCAGTCACCCCAGAATATATATTCTATCACTATCTAGTACACTGTCACCTTGCTTCGGATTTCAGCCTGAGCAAGAGGTGTCAGTGGTTTAATCCGCATATTTGGAAATCATCGAATTACATTAAACTAGCTCCTACGAATCGAGATAATGGATTTTTAGCGTTTAAACATGTGACCGGGTCTGTCGCTATATAGTGCACTTTCCACTTTATTATTGCCTACCTGGGATAATATCCTAGTTATTTTTCTTGCCAATTCGGAATTCTTTGAATAGCATGTATTCACTCTATATATAAACAAGCTTTTGTTAATTTATCGTTATTGAGATAATGAGATTTTTGGCTTTTCAAATATATGACCGGGTTTGCCACTTTATAACTCCCTTTATGCTTTACTGTTGCTTGTAGAATTCAGTCGATTCGATAGAACTTATCTCATTAATCTGGATATTTGTGATATACGTCTGAATAACATGCATTCTCCACGCACTTGTGAATAATTAGAGATATATCAGTGACGATATCATGGCACTCTAAATCTCTACAATAGATTGGTCTTCACGGTAATGATATCTTTGAATGTAGATTTGATCTTTAGTTTTAACTCGAGATCTGACATTAGTAATGGGGGTTCGGCCTGTGCAGTTAAATTAAAAGCCTAAACAGAGGGCATAATATGATTGGTCCACACAATAAATGGACCAGAGAGAGAGCAGGATTATAGAACGAAAAAGGAGTCAATACTGCTCCTTTTTGTTAGGATTGATATGGCACATTCTGATTGGTAGACTCCGGTCCGGACCAGAGAGGGAACATCCGCTCAGATTCAATATTCTTTTTACTGGGGAGCTTGAACGGAACTTCCTGTTAACACAGGAAGTGATCACAGTCTTCTTGTGCTAGGAGCCAAATGATACGTTTTGATTGGTTGCTTTTATATACGGACCAGAGAGGGAACCTTTTCCCAGACTGAATAGTTTCTCCTATGATGTACTTGGAGCAGGGATTCTGATTGGTAGACTCCGGTCTGGACCAGGGAGGGAACATCCGCTCAGATTCAGTATACTTTTTTCTGGGGAGCTTGAACGGGACTTCCTGTTAACACAGGAAGTGGCCACGGTCTTCTTGTGCTAGGATCCAAATGACACGTTTTGATTGGTTGCTTTTATATACGGACCAGAGAGGGAACATTTTTCCAGACTGAATAGTTTCTCCTATGATGTACTTAGAGTTTGCAACAAGCTTTTTCATTGGCTGATACTACATATATAAGGGACAGAGAAACCATCACAATCCTCAACGGATAGACAGACGGTCTCACCTACCCGAGCAGATAACATGCTAGGTGAGTCCTCCTGAAGGAAGGGATCTCTACGGGGCGGCTGGATTTTTTAATCACTTGGCAGTATTTTAGACGTGTGGACAAGTAACCTTGCTGGTTCTTGGACCCTTATATTTGTCCAGAAAGATTGTTATTAAGGGGAAACCATTCTTAGCCATGGGACTATGTTTAATTAGTTACTATTCCCATCTCTCATAATCTTAAATGGACTTTTAGGAAGGTATACTCCCCAAGTGAATTAGACACGTGTGATCTTGGAGGGTGGCCCCTCGAGGGACTGACCTAAAACTGGGATTACATTCGGGAATGCCTTATTTAACTCCACTTTTGGAAGATTGATATTTGACCTAAATAGCAAATGAAATTCTCTTGTCTTTTAGCAATGATCTAAGGCAATTATCCTTTTAAGATTTTATTGAACGGACGCAACGGTGATTACCAGCGCATTGACACTAGATCTGGCAATTAATTAAGCTTCTGGGTGATCATCATTACGATAATCTCAAGTGAGTCAATTTTTGAGAGATTTATTTGGGTGCTGATATCTTAGTCATATGGTCAATTGTCTTTATACTTAACCATAATATAAATTATTTCTGGTCACAGTGAAGAGAACCCTTAAATCTGGGTGCTGCGATCTTAGTCCTATGGTTAGTGGTCTATATATTTAACCAGAAATTAAAATTGTTTCTGGTTACAATTGTTTTTTGTTTAAATCTGTTTTATTGATTTTATACAGTTTTATGAAAGGCGACAGTTGTATACAATGCCTCTACCGGCAATAAAGACATATGGAATAATGCATGTATATCGTCTGTCCATCAATACGATACAAAGCTTGGTATCAATTATACATTTCGTAGCATGCATGTCTAGCGTATCTTAACAGTTTCTCCATTGAAAAGGCATTTACATCATCTATCTTCCAGCCATCGTTGCACATTATGCAGAGCTACAGATAGATACAATCGAGTGGAAATGTAACAATTGTGGTGCTCTGCAAGAGTTCTTCCAGCTCTGTCCTATTGGGTCTATGAACAGATGAAACAACAAAAACAATAACAGTGACCTGCCCATGTTATCTCTTCCCCCTGTCCTCGCACATGCTTACATCGCACTTCCTTATTAGTGCATTACTTAGTGTCTCCCGTTTGCGGTGCCCACGCTTGCGCATACATTTATTTGGCACATATGTGCCCATGGAGTACTGCGGCGCACCCTCTGGTGGTATGTGTGGTTTACGCTATCTGCTCGCCTACCTCTCAGTCGGGCAGTCCCTCCGGCCCTCCCTCAGTCTGCTGCAACTCATGCAAGAAGGCGTCCCAATATGTTGCTATGGGGTCTTGACGCAGTCCCAACATTTCCTCGCGTCTGATGGCGATGCTTTCTGCCTTGGCCCATGCCAGCAACGAATGACGCCATGCCCGCGCATGTGGTGGATCCGCTGCTTTCCACCGCTTAGTTAGGAGCCTTTTAGCAACCACTATCCCCAAATCCAGGAACCTAGATACTACCTAAGTGGTAGACGTCCTCCTAAATTGGTGCAGTAGATATACTGACCATTCAAAAGGCAGTTCGCGGCCCGTGCATGCGTGTAACATTCTAGCTACTGTGCTCCAGTATGCACCTATCCGGGGGCAGCTCCATAGTATGTGTATTAGGTCAGCCCCTAGTTCAGCACATCTCGGGCACGCCGCGTCTGCGCGGTTAAAATATCGATTGATCATGGTAGGCGTGAGGTAGGCCCTGTGGATGATGTACAATTGAATTTGCCTAAACCGCATATTTCTGGGTATGCGGATCGGACTCTCCAGTATCCGTGCCCATTCCTTGTCTACCAGCTGTCGCCCCAGGTCTAGCTCCCACTTGCGACGGAGGGGGTCAAGGCTTAGCGCCGCATGGGTCCTGAGGGAGGCGGCAAACCAGCGTATGAGATGTCTGCCACGTCCCATGACATGTAGATACTGTATGGTAAGGTGTGGACGTGGCTCAGTAGTCATG
Source organism: Calotriton arnoldi (assembly GCA_963921515.1). Lineage (NCBI taxonomy): Eukaryota > Metazoa > Chordata > Amphibia > Caudata > Salamandridae > Calotriton > Calotriton arnoldi. The sequence continues at coordinate 178,815 of CAWUFW010006165.1, forward strand.
TCCCCCCATCTAGCTGTTAGTGTGGTTATCAGTGAGTGATGAGTAGGAATTGCCCCGGCAGAAACCCCTCATCGTCCACCAGAGACGTGTACGGTATTAGCGTTCCATCGCGGTATAGGTCCCCTAGTGTCTGGATACCTCCCTCTAGCCACTCCGTAATCGATTGTGCCGTGAGCACCGTAAGCCCGCTAGGAGACCCGTCCAGCGGTATCACCGGCGCATTGGGGGTGACTCCTCTGGTGATGTACAGGCATCTGCGGAAGCATTTATATACCACCGCAAGCAGTAATGGTTTTGGCGTCCTCGACCTAGTGGCAGGGTGGAAGTGCCTGACAATTTGCGCCAGCGAGTGGGGTGGTTGTGTGGTAGCCGTGTCTGTGCGATTCCTGTCTGCGAGCCATCGGGCTATCCATTGCAGTTGGGCAGCTAAATAGTAATGCTCAAAGCAAGGCGCCGCAAGGCCCCCTTGGTCTGTAGGTAAGTATAGTTTTGCTAGCGCCATTCTGTGTCTTGCATTTCCCCACATGAAATCTCTGACTAGTTTAGTTAGTGTGGCAAAAAAAGGACGCAGGGATGTATAAAGGCAAATTGGCAAAGTAATATAAAAGACGGGGGAGGATTACCATCTTGGCCAGTGCCATTCTGCCTGTAACTGCTAGTGGAAGTGTGCCCCAAAATCGCATTTGCGACCGGATTGCCGTCAGGGCTCTTCCCAAGTTCCCATCAAATAGGTCTCTCGGCTGGTGATAGATCCGGATACCCAGGTAGCGGGAAGTGTCTTCTCTCCATTGCACCTTTTTACCATTAATGGTGAAGTCCGGGTCGCGGCCCCCTTCACGGAATGCATATATACAGGATTTTTCGACATTCACCCGCAGCCCAGAGATTGTGGCAAAATTCTGCAGTAGGTGCGCCAATTGGTCAGGATCCCTCTCAATATCTTTGACATATACTCAGAGATCATCCGCATAGAGCGACACCTGGTGTACTGTGTCTCCCAGAGGTATACCGTCCCCCAGTGTGGTGCGCATCGCCTCTGCCAGGGGCTCTATTGCAAGCGTGAAAAGGAGGGGGGACAAAGGGCACCCCTGCCTAGTGCCCCTGCGCACCGGAATAGCATCTGATATATATGGTCCCATTCGCACACGAACCATAGGGCCTGTGTACAGTAGATTAATTAGATGAAGGGACCCCAGGCCCAGATCATATTTTAATAATGTCGCAGACAGGTAGTCCCATTCTAGGGAATCAAAGGCTTTCTCCAAGTCTAGAATGAGACATCCTGCCCTAGGCCACTCCTGCACAGCATCCGTCGCCACTCTAAAAAAACATCTCAAGTTAAGGGAGGTGCTCCGTGCGGGCACAAAGCCATTCTGGTCGGCGTGGACCAGCGTAGGGACTACCGGCACTAGTCTATCAGCTAACACCTTGGCAAGTATTTTATAGTCGGTATTAAGCAGGGCCAAGGGTCTGTAGGAACCAAGCGCCGTGGGATCTTTGTCTGGCTTCAATAGGGACACTAGATATGGCTCTCGCATCGAGGGAGGTAGCTCTCGCTTTTCTAAGGAGTAGTGTATAAGGCGTGAAGTCTTTGTGTGAGTGACACCCGGTATGCTTTGTAATACTCCGCCGGTAGGCCATCCGGCCCAGGTGTTTTCCCGGTGGCCATGGATCCAATGGCGTCCCCAATCTCCTCTAATGTGAGCTGACCATTAAGTATTTCTCGGTGTTCCGCTGAGGCTGTGGGCAGCTGTATGGTGGCCAGAAACCCCTCCAATTCTTGATCAGCACAGTGCCCTCTAGACTGATATAATTGGGTGTAGTGTTCCGTCATAGCCTTGTGTATTTCGTGTTGCGTATATAACAGATTTCCCGCAGGCGTACGCATGGCCCCTATCGGAGCGCGGGTATTTTCCTGTCGCATCAGCCAGGCCAGTAGTCGGCCCGCTCGGTCAGCTGATGCATGTGTGCGGGCTGCATGCTCTGTTTAATTATGGCCAGAGACGTTTTAAGGCATGGGCAAAGTGGGCTCTGGCCCAGGGCCCCAGCCTTTGAAGGGGCCACCTGATAGAGCCAACTCTGTTCTGCAGAGTCTTGCCCTGATGACCTTGAATAATTCTTAAACAGATTGTTGCAAATAGTGTTTTCCTTTCATTTCTTTTTCATCTAGGTAATATGTGAGTCTCGTACAGACATTTTGCAGACAAATGTTGTGTTTGTTTCATGCAACATCCATAAACCTGTTTATTTTTGATGGAAACAGGATCTGACGTGAGAAATGGGAGGGTGTCACAGAGCTTATTTGCAGTAATTTTAGTGATCTGGTGCTGTGTTACGATATTGGAAACACACATCACTATCCCCGAATATTAGATATAAACACATTTAGAAGTTTGACCGGTGTGCCTATGCACTGTTAGTGACCTGGCCAAAGAGGGCATGAAAGAGATGAAACTGGATCATAAATTCAAAGCTGATCCGAACAGGGGCCCCCAAAATACGTTTGGCCCAGGGCCCCCAAAATCCTTAAGCTGTCTCTGATTATGGCATCTTAAACGCTCCAGCAGTTCTGCATGCTCTGCACGCAGCTGTTCCAGGCGTTGCGGGTCCTTACCCTTCCCTTCCCCCTCCTGCTCATGCCACAGTAGTTGGGCCTCTATTTTCGCGAGTGAGGCAGTCAACTGTTTGCGTACAATCCATGTGGCCCCCAAACAATGCCCTCTGATCGTCCTTTTCAAAAGCCTCCCATTCTATGAGTGCATTGCTCGGTGTACCCTCATTGAGTTCGAAATATGTAAGAATGGCCGTCTCTAGCGACGAGCGGAACTCTGGGTCTTCCAACGCATTCGTCTGGAGGCGCCATGTTGGTATGGGAGGACGGTCCACCTCCCAGCCAAGTTGCATCCACAGGGGGTTATGATCGGAGTGCGTCCGACCAAGGTATTCTATCTTCTTAATTATGGGGAGTAGTGACTGGGAACCCACCAGCCTATCAAGACGTACATGTAGGCTATGTACCGCTGAGTAATAGGAGTAGGTACGCTCTGTAGGGTTGAGAGTGCGTCATATGTCTATACTCGCCCAGTTTGTGAGCCAGTCCGCAAGTGCCTGGGCATTGGATACAGCGGAGGTTTTGTTAAGGGGGGGAAATGATCTATCCAGGTCGATGCTGAGCACTGAGTTGAAGTCCCATCCCATCACCCAAGGAATTCCAGCCCAGGGGGTCAATTTCTGCGACAGTCGCGCAAGGAAGGAGGGTTGGTCTACATTTGGGGCGTATACAGATCCTAGCAATACTGTTTGACCATTCAATCAACCTTGTGCAAAGGTGTACCTACCCTCGTCATCGACTACAGTTTCCTCATGTATAAATGGAATTCCTGCCCTCACCCAGATTAATGTGCCTCTCGCGTGTGCTGAGTACGTGGTACCGAATACCTGTCCTCTCCAGTGCCTGCGCAGCCTTTCTAACTCCGTCTGGGACATGTGCGTTTCTTGCAGTAAGGCAATGCTGGTCGAATGTCTCTGTAGGTAGGCGAATATTGAGTATCGTCACGTGGGTGTATGCATTCCACGTATATTCCATGTTAGTATGTTAACTCGCGTCATGACAATTGTGTGTAAACGGCCAAGGAAAATGACTGTCTGACATTAAGATGTCTGGCACCTCAAAGGTTTATTATGAAAACCCTCACACACCAACCTGGTTGGTGTCATGCTTCATCATCGGGTCCCAGCCGGGTAGCCGAATGCTACCCAGCTGTACTACAACACCTGTTTACAGTGGAGCAGGTTTTAGGTGTATGTGTGTGATGAAGTGAGTGAAATATGTAAAAATACCTCCAGATTACAGGTAGCAGCCGGGTAGTAATCTGGAGGTATTTTTACATATTTCATCACACTCACATACACCTAAAACCTGTCGTAACCTAAACGACATCGGTTCAACCATTAACATCGTAACGACTGGGGGCGAACTCCACAAAGATGTCCGTCCAAACTGTGTGTCTAACAATGACAAGAAAGAAACTATTCCCGTACAGTGCCTGGTGGGGGTATGTGTAGCGTGCGCTTGACTACAACATTTTCAGTCCTTTCATATCTAGTAGGTTTACCATCCGTTAGCCAGCCAGGCCGGTGCGCAGGTGTAAATAAGCTCAGGGTATATGTGTCATGAGCTGCGGGTTTGTGCATGTGGTGGACTCATAATCAGATTGTACGCCAGTGCGTGGTAATCTAACAACATGGCGCATGCACCTAGACAGATACCACAACAGCCCATCTAGTGTCCTATGTGGTCGCTGACGCGCTGACTAAACCCTTTGGAGGTGTCAGCTGATTAAAATGTATTTTGGCTACACTCAGCTGTATTATAGCAGGTGCCGCGCGCTTCCCATGAGTGTAGTTACTCTTGTCAGTGGGTGTGACATGCCGCGCTGTGCTATAACAGGGCATCGTTGTCCACTCGCCTATTCAGTACGGTAGCGTATGAACTAAGTCGAGCACTTGTTTCAAGCGGATGTGAGGCTCACGCATGTGATACACAGCGTGGTGGCTTACACGTTGGTGTTACCTAACTCAGCAGCGCGTATTTATGCACATATACAAACTTTGTAATTGAGTCTCTACTTGCGTGAACTGTCTCTGGCATAGTTCTTGGCAGTGGTGTCTCTTCATATGATATCATCGGCAGTCTGTGGAGTCACCTCAGGGAGTCTCGCTTCATCAGGGTCTTCTGGCCCTGGGGATGACGAGCCACTGGCTGCTGCTGAGTCAGTGGAGCACACTTCTTGGTGCTCCCGATACTGCGCAGCTCCGAGTGCTGCAACAATTTCTAAGGCGTCCTGACGTTCCATTCTGCTCTGGGCTCGGTGCCACAGTCGCTAACTTCACACGCCCCTGCTTCTCGCGTCTCCCCCGTCGGCGGGTCCTTTTGCCAGGAGTCTTGACGTGATCTGCATCTAAAGGGCGATTTCCCGACCACAGGCCTGACTCCTCCAGCCAGTCCCACGCCTCCGTAGGCGAGTCAAAGAAACGGACCCCGCCTTTCGTCACCACTCTCAGCCTGGCGGGGAACAGCAGAAAGTAGGCCAGTTCCAGTTCACGGAGTTGGCGCTTCACTGCTGTGTAGGTGCTTCTGCGTCTCTGCACCAGCGCCATGTAGTCTGGGAACTTGTTTCCGGTTACAATGAAGAGGACTTATAGATCTTAAATTGATAACTAATTTGTGGCCATACCTTGGTATAATATTCTTCATCCAATCGTTGGAAGAGTGATTACTGAACTTTAATAGTAAATGATTTCCTGTTCCTTTCCAGTATGAATCGAAGGCATTAATTCCTTCAAAGTCTTTATCTAACAGACGCTACGGTGGTTATAATAGAGAAACATCTTGATGATCTTCAAAAAGACAATTCCAAGTGAGTCTCTTGAGAATTTGATTTTGGTGCTGCCTTTTTGTTCAGACTGTTATTGGTCGAGACATTCTACCAGGAAGTAATTTCTTTTTCTGGCCATACTGAAGAGGACCCTTAGATCTTGATAGGAGAATGTCTCCTTTATTTTTAGCTTTTGATAAACATATGTATTGTCTCAATAATGTCCGATTGAACATATGCAATTTGAAAACTTTAGGACTAACAATGGAATCTATGTTGTATTATCCATGTCTGACTTTTAGCAATTGGAGTCACTTTTTGAATTTATAATGCTGCTTCTGTGTTTCATTAACCAATCAATTGTTATTTGTAATATTATATTGAGATTGTATATAGGCAGGGAGTCTTTGAGGTAACAATCCTCTGGGATTACTGATGATTGTTCATTCAAAGGATTATTTGTTTTGGCTGTTTTTGTATTTCATGTCTATCTAGTCTTTGCACCTAGGTTTTACTAACCTTTTGGTGTATATGAGATATTTTAAGTGACATACGTTTTATTATTGTTTTTTCAGCCCTGATGAAGACTATGTTGGACGAAACGCGTTGCCTGGGCTGATGCATTTGACCACAAATAAAGAATAATTGAAAATAAGAAATCTCAAGACTCCTTGCACTCCATTTTTGCATGTATTTTGTGGATCCTATAACATTTTGTATAATTTGGGGGAAAAAAGATGTTTAATTACATGCATGTGCATAATTAATGAAGGTATTGCGTTCAATTGTATGCTCCTTTTCAGAACCTAGGTACAACATTTGCAGTGATGTTTAGTTTGATTGACTTCTTGCATACGCGGAGGACCTGCACTGGGAGAAAGAGGGAATTGTCTTAAATTGCCATGACGGAATGTGAAAGAGACATGGTTCACATGACCAAGATGTGCAATGCAATGTGGTAAAGGCCATGGGAAATCGCTCATTGATGCCTGGAATCCTGCCCAAAGTACCTGCTGTTTTTCAACAATAGGAAGCCCAGGGGCAAAGATACACATTCAGGTCAGTGAGGCAGACACCATGATGGCAATGGAACGGGACAGGGTTGATCACTTTGTGACAATGACCCAGCTCACCATTTCGAGTCTTCCCTTTTTTATGTTCATGGACCAATGTAAGACATTAGGTTATTGGTTGAGGGGGTGGAAGCTCACTCAGGCAACAACCATAATTCTTTTTAAGGAGAACCTCAAAAAGTCACTAAATTAAACCCGTGCTGAACCCTCTGGTAGCTGAGCACAAAAGCAGTCAGGCTTAATTTAGAAGCAATTTGTAAAGTATTTATGTAGATCACAAACAGCAATAAAGTGAAAACACAAGACAAATTCCAAACTAATTTAGAAAAATAGAGTACATTTAAATCAAAATGATACCAGAATGACAAAATGCAATCAGTAGAACCGGAGATACTCAATATTTACTATTTCAGTGAAAATAGTTCCTAAAAGCTCAGAGCATCTCTCACGGTCCTCTGGTCGTACGAGACTGGGGGAAAGCCACAAGTTCAGACTGCCCACGATGGAGCACGGGCTGGGTATTGGGACCAGGTTAGTCCTCCTGAAAAATTACCTTCTAAGTCCACACAGATTTCCGATCATGTTGGAAGAGGCCGCGAGTAGGGGGCTAAGCGTCGTGGATGGTTGTCACTGTAGAGTGAACAGCAGGTCGGGGGTCACAGACGGTCATCGCCGTAGCACAAAGAGCTGGTTGGGCATCGTGGACGGTAATTGCTGTAGATTAGCACTGCTGGTTGTTGCTGGCTGTCCTTGCTGTAGTTCAAAGTGCCGGTCTTATGTTGCTGGTCGCCATGGACAATCCTTGTCGGCCCGAAGAGCAGGCTTCACTGGAGCTTCACGTTGGTGATCGTTGCGAGCCAGCAGTCTTGGCATGAACGGGTCGGTTCTCAGTTGGGAGGAGCCAAAACTTCAGGATTTTCACCTTTTCTTCTTTGAAGGAGCTTTCACTGAGGCCAACCAAGGGTCAAGGACCAGGGAACACCTCTTGGGGATCAGGACTCACTCCAGCAGAGGGCAGCAGCAGGACTTGGGCTGCTCCAGTTGAAACAGGTCAGCTTGGGCAGATGCAGGGAGACCTCTAAAGCTTGCTGGGTTCCTGTAGCTCACACCATCAGCCAACTGACCCTTGACGGTCACTCTAGGTAGCCTGGGAGGAAGGCAAGCTGGTCCAATCTTCCTTCTCAGACAGGAAGGCAGTTCTTCAATTGGCAGTTCAGTCCATTTTCTCAATCTTCCACAGGTCAAATAATGCTCTGATGAGTGTCTCTGGAGGTCCAATTTGTATTCCTGTGCCAGCCTTTGTTTGGAGTGGGGGACTCCCTGTCCTAACCCCACATCTATTTCTGGAAAGTTCTTTCTCTCCCCCCGTCAAGGCTCCTTACAGTCTGCGGGTGACAAAAGGCAGGGCAGTCCTTGTGTCAGTTTCCTTTGTATATGCAGTAGACAAAGCCCTTTGAAGTGTTAGTGGGGCTTGGTACAGCCCATCCCCAGTCATCTTGCCAGGATAGCCCATTTCGTCCACACCTAAGCCCACTTTGTGTTGCTTTCTGTATGCAATTAACAAACCCCAACAGCAGCGCCATTCACAGTCGATGTGACCCAGGACACTGACTGAAGGCACAGATTGGTGAAACAAGAAAATGCCAACTTTCTTGTAACTTAAAATTCAATTTCACCATTAAAGAGGATTTTAAATTACAATTCAACAGCATATCCCTAGCTGCTCACAATCCAAAGTTAGCACTTAGTAAATGTAATAAGATAACCCATTGTTAGTCAATGGGAGAGATATGCCTTACAACAGGGCTAAACGACTTTAGGAGTCTTTCATTGCCAAGAGATGTAAAACTTAAGTGCACATGTCCCACTTTTTAAAAACAATGCAGCCTGCCCTGTAAATCTTTAGGGCCTACATTAGGGGGTGACTTATAAGTATTAAAAAGGACGGTTTTAGCATTACAAAAAGCTCATTTTACCAGGTTGAAATGGCAGTTTAAAACTGCACTACAGGCTTCAGTGGCAGACCTGAGATGTTTTTAAAAAGCTACTTTAGTTGGTGGCACAATGAATGTTGCAATCCCACTAGTAGCATCAAATTTACAGGCCTTGAGTGCATGTAGTACCATTTACTAGGGACTTAGAAGTTAATTAAATGTGCCAATTAGGTGTAGGCCAATTTGCCATGTTTGAAGGAGAGAGCACAAGCACTGATTACCAGTGGCAAAGTACATAAAATCATAAAAGCCAACAAAAACGGGTTCAGGAAAGTGAGGGAGTGAAGGTAAAAGGTTTGACAACCAACCATACCTATCTGTACATTAACTTTGTTTTTCACAGTGCCTCTTACCACAAATGACATCTGTAGGTATTCACTCACGAGTCTGGAAGTCATAATTCATTTTTCCATTCCGTTATGTCACTATGCATTTGTGATTAACTGCAGTGACCTTTAACTGAGGTCATCTCTGTACTAACCAGCTTCAGTGTGGTGTCTCGTTTTTAGGCCTCATCTAAAGACAGCTTTAGCTGTCTGTTGAAGACCTATTGTTTTCAATACATAACATATACTTAGAGAGGGTTTTGAGTCAGTCCATTTCTCATTATTGGATGGCTTTGTTGTATACTATGTACGTCCGTCTCTTCCTATTTCATCCTCTTCCCCAATCTCCTTCTCTTTCCGCCTTACCCCCTTGTCACCCCCTCTCCCTGCATTTACTTCTCACTCCTCCAGCACAATTGTACTTTTTTTTTCCCTGCCATGCTATTTGTGGGCAGCCATCTTAAAATGGCTTTGTAATCCTTTCAAGATGGCTGTGCATGTGCTATGGGCACCTTTTAGGAATTTGTTACATTTTAAAGTATCCCATTCTGTGATGACCACCAAGGAAAGGTGCACATCCACAGTAGCCTCCTTTAACTAGGATTTAAATATAATATTAGAAAATGCATTAAAAGATAGCCACTATGGATGTATGTGCATCAATGGCAGCCATCTTTTCAAGCATTTTCTAATTATCTGAACAGACACGTGGACTCTTCTTGGAGAAAGACATATACACTTTTCTACTCTGGAAGAGATGCAAATTTCACACGTTAAACTTCAATGAGAACCACTTACAAGTATAGAATGAGGATGCTGCTACCTCGAATTGCTGAATGCTTATCATGGGACTACAGTTAAAGTTGATAAAGTGGTATAACAGCGAAATACTTGTTGACTGTAGCTTTGGTTTCAAATGATATACCATACTGAAATCTGGAATGTGATTTTGAGACACTAAGTTTGGAACCATTACTTCAGGTATTTGGGAGTCAGAATTTAAGAAAGACTTAAAGAGGAAATGTATTTGATCTGCTCGTTACTTTGTACAATACATTTATTGATTTTCCTCCAGTTATTGATTTGACAATAACCAGTGCCTCAGTTGAAGCTTTACTTCTGTTAATTCCCAAATGATTAATGGTAGTAAAAACATTATACTGGCTTCACTGATGTCAGTTATTTCTGCTCTAGCTGTGAGGGCGAAGACAAAAGTGTACTCTCAAATCTGCTCCTGGACTGAGTGGAGAGCTGATGACTTCTAGCTTTAAACATTATATTCAAGGGCACCAAATATTCTTTTGCCAGAATTTCTCAACAATGCAGGTCCTCCAGTTCAAGTCGCACTTCTGTGAACTCCCAAACGATCTGAAAAACTCAATCAATCACAGAATTTGTAAAGCGCACTACTTACCCGCGAGGGTCTCAAGGCGCTAGGGAAAAAAAGGGGGGGGTGCTGCTACTGGTCGAACAACCAGGTCTTGAGTAGCCTCCTGAAGGTCAGCAGGTCTTGGGTCTGTCGTAGGCTTAGTGGAAGGGTGTTCCAGGTCTTGACGGCGAGGTGGGAGAAGGATCTGCCGCCGGTGGTAGTTCTTCGAATGCGAGGGACGGTGGCGAGGGAGAGGTCGGCGGAGCGGAGTTGGCAGTTGGGGACGTAGAAGAGGAGTCGTCTGTTGAGGTAGGCTGGGCCAGTCTTGTGGAGTGCCTTGTGTGCGTGGATGAGGAGTTTGAAGGAGATTCTCCTGTCGACGGGGAGCCAGTGCAGGTTCCTCAGGTGGGGGGTGATGTGGCTGTGGCATGGTACATCGAGGATCAGGCGTGCGGAGGCGTTTTGTATGCGTTGCAGTCGCTTGATGAGCTTGGCCGGGGCTCCCGCGTAGAGGGCGTTCCCATAGTCAAGTCTGCTACTGACGAGGGCCTGGGTGACTGTTCTTCTTGTGTCTGTCGGGATCCACCTGTAGATCTTGCGAAGCATGCGGAGGGTGTTGAAGCAGGAGGATGAGACTGCGTTGACTTGCTTGGCCATGGAGAGCGTTGAGTCGAGGATGACTCCCAGGTTGCGTGCGTGGTCGGTGGGTGTTGGGGCTGCTCCCAGCGTCGTTGGCCACCAGGAGTCGTCCCAGGCTGAGGGGTTGGAGCCGAGGATGAGGACCTCTGTCTTCTCCGTTTTCAGTTTTAGTCGGCTGATCTTCATCCAATCGGCGACGGCCTTCATTCCTTCATGGAGGTTGGATTTGGCGGCGAGGGGGTCCTTGGTGAGGGAGAGGATCAGTTGAGTGTCGTCGGCGTAGGAGATTATGTTGAGGTCGTGCTGTCTGGCGATGCGTGCGAGCGGGGCCATGTAGATGTTGAACAGTGTTGGGCTGAGGGACGATCCCTGGGGTACGCCACAGATGATCTCGGAGGCTTCGGATCGGAATGGTGGGAGGCGGACTCTCTGGGTTCTGCCGGCGAGGAAGGAGGTGGCCCATTCCAGGGCCTTGTCTCGGATCCCTGCGTCGTGGAGGCGTGCGCGTAGAGTGCGGTGGCAGACAGTGTCGAAGGCGGCGGAGAGGTCCAGCAGGATGAGGGCTGCGGTCTCACCGAGCAAAGGCATTGCATTGACTATAGGGAACTCAATCTCTTATATTGGGGAAAAGACAAATATGTGCTTTCAACTCTTCTGCTGATCTCAGTGAAGAACCTATGGTTTCCCATTTTAAATAGTTCAGAATATTCAAGAGCACTGATACACGTACAAGATACACCCAGTCCCCTGCCAATTCTCAAAAGCAAAAATGAATCCTCAATGAGAATGTCCTACAAATATGAACAGAGCAGGTGCCCCAGTTAAAGCTGTACTTCTCTTAATTCCCAAGCAGTTTGAAATCATTTAGTGGAGTAAATCCATTGCGTTGACTTAAGTGATCTAAATCGCTTTTGTTCTGCCTATCGGGGTAAAAATGAGCGTGCCTCTCTGCTCTGCGTGCAAAGCCAATTGTTCAATGTTGTGATTACCGTAGAATATTCAAGAGTCCAAAATCATCTAAAACATTGGTGCTCTTTACCTGCCATTTCTCAAAAGCAGTTGAGATTAGACAATGCATTCAAAGATGGATGTGCCTTCATCGGTGGCAGTCATCGTTGAACAGGGTTTCTTCAGATATTAGAAAATGCTTTCAAATATGGACCTCTGGATATTCATGCAACTGCAGTGACTTTCTTTTAATGCATTTTCGAATTTTTGAAGTAAAGTATGAAAAATGCCTTGGCTATACCGGTAGGTTTCACGGCTGACACCTATTGGCTTTACCAGTACTCGTTTGGTATTCGTATTTCATCTTCAGCTGTGCCTCTCTGCAATTATGTTGTGCTCAGGCCCAGATTCATCAGCAGGTGACATTCAAGTGGCTTTCTGGAATGCAAGCTGCTCTGTGAGTGAATGGTACAGAAGCTTCCCTTGAAGCAGCAGATTCCTTCATCAACTTGCCTGACAGTTCTGCACAAACTGTTGGTTTCAACACTGATGCTTCGCCTTTTCCTGCTACTTTGTCTTCTTGCGCCATTGTAATGTGAATCTTCTGCAAAGATTCATTCACACCATGAATTAATAGTAAGTTTTTGTGTACGTTTTGAGGGGGTGTATTGTATTCATGCTCATCATTTCTAACACGCTTGTTATGTGGTATGTCCACTCTCTCTATACGAGTATGTGTGGGCGGGAGGCAGAAAGCGGGGTGAGGGAAGAGTGGGCAAAATGCAAGCAGAAGAGGTGAGAAGCTTTGTCTCGACTCAGTTCCTACCTACAATCTCCTTTAAAGGCCTTGAGTTACAACTCAAAGAAAAGACTGTTCCATCTTTACACAGATAGTAGATGCAACCCACAGCTACAAAGATACTTTGTTCAATACAGCCTTCAATTTAGCTGGAACTCATTAAAAGTCACGAGCACAACTCTCCAGAGCATTCAAAAAATGTATGTCAATTACTTGGAGGTGAGTATGTAATTAATAAACAGCCCATTTCCCGCTGATTACTAGAATTATCTTCAGTGTTTCCAGTAGCCTTTTCTTGTGGGGGAGTTTTGCAGCAATGATTGGTGCAAAACATATTGAAAATGTTAATTTTGGAACGAAGTAATATTTACAGCGTTATTGTATGGGAACTTAAGCATCACAGTCTTTAGACTAACAATCACTTGTAAAGCCAATGGGTCTGACTTTCAGAAGTGTGCAATGTTTTGTTTTTTCGCAAATATATGCAATAAACATACTTAGGCAACGTATCCATGAAAAAAATGGTTCAAACATATCAAAACTGAGAAATAAAGGAGTAACCGAGCATCAAAAGCACATTAGTCTTCAGTGAAGTATGCTCTTCAGGCAGCTGTGTACTTGTGATCAGGTAAAATTACATAACTGACAGTGCAATGCAGCTAATGGTTGAAGTAGGCTCACCCATTTCCCCACCTTCCTGGCAGGAAACATGTCACCAATTTCTCACATCCCGTTTCATGCCTAACTATGCCTACAACTTCCCAGATTGTGCCGGTGGGTGAGTTCCAAAGAGACCCACATTCACGTGGATAAAATAATAATTAAAATATGTAAAAAACAAATATCTGGAGGTGGGGCTTAAAGCGAGCCTTAATGAAAATGGTAAATTATCTACGGCATTTACCGCGTTACCAAACTAGTTACTGTTTTCACGAATTGGCTTTGTCCTTTTAGGATATTGATATTGCAGTAGTCCTTCTTCTATTAGCATGCTGCTTTTCCCTTAACATTGCCATAAATTCACAAGTGTTTTTCATGACTGAAAAATAACCTGTGCTTGTTTTCACTGTGGCACTGGCCCCACGCATTTCTTTTCGTCTCAGACTCTTCATCTATGACTCATTCCACAAACTTAGGGTTTCATTTCACTACAAACCATGCCCCCATCACATACCACAGCATGTCGTGAATTTCTGACCTGCTGTGGCATATGTGGTATGCCAGACTTCTGCGCCAAACCTTTCTCTAAAATCGTTTTAACAATGCGTGTTGTTTGTGGTTGCAAACTATAGATCAGAAACAATATACCTGCGGGCGCTGTGTATCTTCTGTTTTATTATTTCAACGCGTACATACTGCGGCGCCAAGCAAGGACTGAACGTGGAGGTGTAATGCAGCTGAAACTACATTGAGTCTTTGTACTGTTGCATAAACAGAAGTTAATCCCAACATCCGAAACTTCTTGGACATAGACCAGGCGCCAAGCTGACAGTCCCCGATTGGCCACTGGGTGGCAGCAGATGCCGTCAGATCGCCGCCTCGCTACTTGGGTGAATGTCACTCACTCTATCACTTCCGGGCTCGTGAACTCTCCCCAGCGGGACTACCTGCTAGACCAAGGACCGGAAGTTGCGCAGTCCAGGGACCCCCTCTCTTGCAGAACCAACAACCGTCATGGCCGGCAAGCGAGTGCTGGAGCTCTTCTACGACGTGGTGTCCCCCTACTCCTGGCTGGGGTTCGAGGTGAGGCGAGCGGCCTCCTCTTGCCTTAGTTCATAGATTATCAGAACAATTATTTACTTATCTCTGTTGTTTTCGGTGGGCTGCAGGAACCTCGCCCTCACTCCCCTTGGAACCGTTTCCATCCTTGGTATGTTTAAGGCCTCACACGGACGCCGGCGGGTCACTCGGCTTGCAGACTTTACTCGCTCGCCTTTCTCTACATTGACTTTATACGGACAAGCGCCACTAAAACCTGGAACCTTACCAGATTGTGATACTTATCTTTGGACTAGCATATGAGAGTAAAAACGGTATAACCATTTACATTTCCTGACCTTCCGCACCCACTATTTCTAACAATGTAAAAAGTAACTTGTGGACGGTTAAAACACATTTTCAGCTTTATCCAGTTTCCCACACTGCTAACTCGATTGCCTTGGCATTGAAAAACTAAGGGTCCGCGCCACAAAGAAATATGAAAATGTACCTGAAACAACGTGTAACAATAATATTTTTAAAGTAAGCCTAGCTTTTGGGCAATAGCGCATGCTAGGTGATCAACACTCGCCATTTTGTGACTACGAGGCGTAGCGGGCTCCACCCTCCCAATCACAGTGCAATTTGCAGTACGCTCAGGGCACAAGTCCTAAAAAAAGAAGTGGGGGGGACTAACCTAGTTAATCAGTATGCAAGTGACATCACGTCGCGTGACATCAGATCTTAAGCCCTCACATATGTGTTACATGTTTATCATGAGTACATTGGAGCGCATTTCGAGTATACAGGGAAACCCTCCTGATTTAGGCAGAAGAGTCACACTTTTGTAAGCTACGCAATAAACAATGTTGCCTTTTGTCGGCGCAAACTTCCTCTACCCATAGTGCTTTACAAGAAAAAATAGTGATATTTAAATGATTACAACGCCTCGGGGGTAGTAAGCACTATATAAATGCTATTTTCTTTTGTGTAAATACTGTGTAAGACCAACACATCTGACATTCTTACTGTGCAAGTGTATCTTGTAAACAGGGACTGAACAAAGTGAAAAGCTGCCTCTCTTAAGTATGTGTGAAGCGCTACCAAGGTGTGAGCCTTTGTTTCCCCTCTGCTGCATTTGCTTCTAGGTGTGAGGCTCCGGACTGCTCCCAGCCAGGAGACTCGAACAAAAGGAGGCCTGATGACCCCTCAGATTCGGCCTTTATTGGCCCAGCAGGAGTCTTAACTAAGGAAGCCCCCTCCCCGCCTGCACGTTGTTGCGGATGGAAAGCAGACAACAACGTGCAGGTGCTACTGAATGTGCCCCGGTGTTTGCAAATTACCCTGGGACGAGTATAGCACATTTTTCAATGGGGCCCAACTTCTTGGCAGGGTGGACGGCGTCCACCCTGTGGAAAAAAGTGGGTGGACACCGTCCACCCGCGTGTACCCCCGACTCTTGCCCTGAGTACGCTCAATTCGGTTAAGATATATGGGATAAAATACCCCTGCCGTACACTTTAAGGATAAGTCACTGAGGCGATGCCTGGCCTTATAGCGGAATGAGGGCAAAGGCAGAGTCCTTTATATGGTTATGGAATTCCGAGGTGACTTGCAATATCCTTATCATGTACGTCAGGGTGTACCATATCCCTCAAAATACATGGTCACACCATCACCTTTCCCGTAAACCACTTAAATCCTTGGTGTGTAGCTCCTTAATATGACCGAGACAGCATGTTTTGCAAACATGAAGAATAAAAATAGAATCTGTGAATTTCTTATTTGAAGAGTTGACACCAAGATGAATACAATTAGTTCTTGAGTTCTGTTTATTTAAAAGAAGAGTCCAGCCTCAACCAGGTGCAGCAACACAGCTCCTCCAACCAGATTCAACTCCTTTTTCCAATTGAACACAAACATTCCATCATAGAATAGGATGGGAAGCAATACATTTCTAAAGGGCAGAAAGGAATATACCAACTTACGCAAATACTAACAATTCCCTCCCTAACACAACCAACATGAGATAGCTAAAATGATTAATATCTGACATTCTAACAAGCTAAAATAAAGGAAAATACAGTTCTTATCACAAGTTAATTAAATCAGAGCGAACATGGCAAACGCAATTTTTTTTTATTTCTTAGTAACTATGACTATACGGTTAGGGTTCCAGATTCTTCCGTTCTCCACCATAACTGCTCCCTTGAACACTTTAATCATTTTATAAGGATTGGTAAAATGCGAAACCGCACTACCATAGCTTTTTGGTAGCTTCACTCTCACCACATCCTGCATCACAATATCCATGGGTTTGACAGCTTTACGGAAGTCATACCTGTTTTGTGTCTTCTTGAATGCAATCTTCTATCATCCTTCCCTCCTTCACCTGGTCTGCCACATGCGACAGTTCCTTACAATATACTCTCTTCCATGATGGACATACCTTGGTATGTGGGTTGCGCTCCCTAAACTGTACGAATGGACTCATCCCTGTGGTGGTGTGTGGCATGTTCCTATACTCCTCCACTCTACATTTCACCATGTCAAACCTTTCAACTCGGCAATCTGAATTGTTTCCTTCAGCGTCCTGTTAAACCTTTTAACTGTGCCATTGGTCCCTTCATGGTACACAGCACATTTCTTGTGTTTTATACCTCTTGCCTCTAAACACTCTTACATGGCTTTAGATGTTAACTGTACCCCATTGCCTCTGTTGCAGGGATTCTGCGGAGTCACAGAACCATGCTTGGGATCATGGAACCTTAGTGGGCAGGGACTGAGTCATCCTACCATCTGAGTACCCATGAGTCCGGGGACCGACTAGCTATAGTGTCTCACCTGCCCTTCTACTCACTCACAGAGGAACAAGTGGTTAGACACCCCAGAACACAACACTCCCGACCCTCTCAGGAATCGCGTTTGCAGGACACCCTTTCGCTCTCATTCTCGTACCAGTCCACAATAAGATTAGACAGACACGAGAAAAGTTTAAAATGTTTATTTTAACTAACTTTCTCTAGTATGCAGTATACGTGCCACAACAAGTAGAAAAATGGCTAACACAAATACAGCCAGCATAGCAAGTAGTCCGTAAATCATAAAAGGTGCTGTCATTATGTAAGACAGTAAGATCTAACCCCCCCTCACCTGATTATAAGAATATCTCTGGGTGTTTAGCAGCAGACCCCGTACCTCAGTCTATAGATGGAAGATCTACATCTCGTGTGCTGTCACGCTCCCTTGTCTGGAACGATCCCTCTCCGACTAACTGTTACCCACCTGTGTATACGTATAATGACCAAAGTACATGTTCCCAAACAACAGCTGCATCTGCGTGTTTTGTCTAGGTGCTAGGGCCTGATCAGAACAACAAGGGGCATTGTTGTTCAACCTTGTCTGCGGTGTTCAGACTCAATCCCAGGAAAGAGCAGAACGCAAAACAACAGTATGTTCTGTGTGAAAATTGCAATGTGGAACAAAGCAAAAATATGTTTGTCTAGTAACGTGCTCAAAGCAGAGGACAGTCTGGCACGGGCTCATACTAACTTAGGGAAAACGACAATGGCTACCAGGACCACATGACACCCTCCCTTTGGTCAGGATAGTAGCACGTAATGGACATAGAAATCAGTGGTAAACCGAGTCAAAGCATCATATGTGAGCGTCTTGAAGTAGCCCTAACAACCTGCATGGAGAATCTTTTGTACACAAAAATATATCAAATTACAGCGTGTCGTCAGGGCACAGTATGTATGCGGCCAAGTGGAATGCCATCAACTCCAGCAAGGCATCAGAACCTTCCAAATTGAAGAGTGCAGCCATCCAATTGAGTAAGTGAAATGAACAGACGTGTTCCTCATATCCAGTGGTCGCCAGGAGCATCCACGGAGTGTCGGTATTGACTTCAATGAAACTGAGATCCAAGAGATGGTGTGCACCTGCGTATGATGCCATGTCGGCCACTGGCCCCGACGATGGATTGTACACAAGCCGAATACCCAAGGAACAGTCCTGGTTATGGGACATCTACGGACCCATCAACAGTTCATAATCCAGGGTGTGACGGTGTAGCCTGGCAGATATCCAGAGCCCACTGGAAGGGGCACCGGATGCAGGAAAACACAGGTTGCACACAGGTGAAATAGGCATAGCGAAAAGTCAGACAGAAATCGACATCCAGTGCTTCTAGTGGCATTAATCCAAAAAGCTGGCGGAACCCCCCACGCTGCTGCTGTTCCTGTCCGGGCAGAACCACAAATCGAGCAGCCATTGCAGAACAGTAGGAAGAGGACAACGATGCCACAAATCAAGCAGAACAGCAGTGAGAAACCACTGAACACGCTGGAAAAAATAGAATGTATAAAAGCAGAAATTACTCCAAAAATCGTCTGGAAAGAGGACACGAGGCCAGAGCCCACGAGTTAAAAAAAGTGTGCTAGGCCTGTCGTATCAGACGCATTAAATATTTGATGTATCAGTTCACCGAAATGAAGGGGGAGATTTGTGTTCAACAATGATTGTATTTCACTGTAAGTTCTTGCCACCTGCAACTCGAAGGTCTAACTGGCTGACGTGAGAGCTACTTCTTGTTGGAACAATAGCGCTTTGAGTCTGCTTGGCTTATTGAAGTCTGTTTTCAGGGTTGGAATGGATGCCACAACGAACTATCTACACTCCCATGTGGAGGGGGAAACAGTACGCTGTTGCAACAAGTAACTAGCTGGGAAACAGTCACCACATACGGGATTCCCGCCCGCCCGCATACCGCAGCAGTCTTGATTATTAAGGACAAGATAATGTGAGAGTGGGAATAATAGCGGGAACAGGAGTTCCTTTTAGAAAAGCAAAATTAGGGGCAGAAACATTACAGGCGACATGCAATTTTACTTGTTGACATACAAGGGAATGGCCGGGAGTGGAGTCACGCTCTTCCCCCATTAGAAAAACCTCTCTTTCTGCTCGTTGACAGCAATATGTAAATGGTAAGACCATAACTCATGTATGTAACTACTACCCAGGGGGTCATATCAACCTACGGGAAAGTGCTGCATACACGCCGTGAACTGAAACATAGAGATGGGCAATGAAATGACCCCATGTACTAACCATACTGCACAGTCCGTTTCTGCTACCGTAAATAGAAGTTGTTCAATTTTTTCTATATGTAACAGTGTATGTAGCGTCTTTCATGGCCGTTAATTGTTGTTTACGTGTTAAATTGAAAGGTAGGAACAGCGCACTTGCATTCAAATAATCCCAGGGAACTTTCCCATTTTTGAGTGCTTGTAGGGTCCACCCAAACTGATCTAAGTTGATGTTGTCCATGATAATATGCAGACACTTCATTTTGTACAGTATCAATAACAGAAGAGACAATATTGTCCAAGGTATAAATACGAGATGACAATGTGTTAATACTGTTATCGACCACGGCGAAGACTTTGTCCAAATTGTCCTGATCTATTTGTTGTAGACATACAGCAGCTTCTAGTTGTGACAATTGTCAAAAACTCATTATACACAGCATAAACAAAACGCTTAGTACGGGGGGATTTTGGACCCAGAAGGAAATCAGCAAGATTTAATGTCACCCGACAAAAGAAAAGATGTTGTTTCACAGAAGACAGTGTGGAATGTTCTAACCATTGTTGACATAATTTTCCCATAGAATAAGTGGTGACGTTGTTGGAATGGGGGGTCTGAGGGTAGTGTGGATCGGGTCTATGTAGTGAAAACCCTGAAGTAGTATTCATAAAGCGTGAATGACAAACATTCGTGTCCAACGGCACAGAGCCCACCCTGCGGGATTCACCATAGGGGAATTAAAGGTACAGTTTCTTATCATGCAATTAAGTTGATCTTCCGTATAATTTGTATAAGTTTGCCAATTATCATAAAGGGCCAATGATGGAATAGTGGGAGAACTTAATTCTTTAATTTTAGCCAATCCCAAACAAGTAGTTTGTTGGACTATGTCATTAAGAAAAATGATTTGGATCAGTATTAGACATGCACGGAACAAGGACTCTGTGCCCTGCACTTGCCAAGGCTTAGTGCCCCATACTGATTTTAAATCAATGATATCCTTCCAATAATCATATCCCGTCAGCGCTACATTTTCAATTAAAGAAAAGGAATAGATTAATTTAGTTTGGGTCAATATATATTTTTTTGAAGACACAGGCGCTAATTTAAAGAAAAAAGAAACTGGGTTTGAAAGGTTATAACTGGTAAAAATACGTGTATTTTCGCTTTTGCGTATTTGAACTACCCTGTGATGGAGTAGGGCAATGCTCCCATTGAGTATAAAAAATGGCCGGTATCCATTAGTTCTATGTAGAAAATGATGTCCATAGCAGGCCTCGAATAATCCACTCGCAATTGCGAGTGAGATTTTATCAGGTCGAGCTATTTTTAGAATTTACTCGTCCCTGCTGGCGAGTTAACTTAAGCTGAAAGGAACCGGTGTTCTTTTCTTTCAGAAAGTGAATGAGCAATAAAGAGGCCTTTAAATCTTGGTTTTTCTCTTGACACATTTGCAGTCTGTTCAAGGACAGAGGTCAAATGTCAGTTTGTTTTTATTAATTGTTGATTATCTGTTCCTGGAAAAATGTGTTTAATTTTCTTTCTGTTATATAGGTAGTGCTTTTTGTCAAGTGAGTTATCTGACAATAATTGTAGAAAAAAGGCTGCAAAATCTCAGGTTTTGTTTTCTAACAACATTTAAACAGCTTGTAAATGAATAGTACAAGTATATATCAGGAATTATGAAAGAATTTTTTTTTTGTAATTCAGAAGTGTGATGCAAACAATGATTTACATAGGAGCATAACAAATCAGCACACTTTACTTGGTGATGTGTAAATGACAAATATTTGCAGAAACTCGATTTCCAGACATTGTACACTACACAGTTTTAAAACAACGTGTCAGTGGGAAATTCTGTGCCCATTTGAATGCAAAATCTGCTGTTTGCAAATGACAGTGTGCTGCTACTTTATGCTTTAGTTATGTATTTAATAAAAATGAGAGTTTTTAAACATGATTTGAGAACATTCCTGCCCCCGCGCTGATGACAATGCGGTTAATGAACTGAGGCAAGTCAGCGGCCATGTGTATCCTATATGTGGCTAGATATGTATTATATATGGAGCAAAAGTTTACTCTATTAAATCAAACAAAAGAGTTTTCTGTACAGCAGACATGCCGAGCTCTCGTATTTGAAGGTGCTCTCATGTGTGATCAAGAAGAAAATGGCGTCTCAGTGAATTAAAATACTTGCCCAGGATCACATAATTTTAAACCAGTTTATGGGTCAAGAGCATTATAATTAGGTCGAGTACATTATTTAAGTCACTAGACCTGCAGGTCTAGTAACATTTTTAGGATTTTTCAAGGCCTGCATAGTGTTGGTAGCAAAATAGCTCGACATAGTTAGCAGAATTCAAATATAAATCTTCAGCATCAAAGAGAGTGTAATATTGTAATTCAGAAAACAAAGAATGCACAGCATTGACATCCCAATCATCTGACTGTAACCCAGGTATAATCACATCACCCATAGAAACACGGAATACATATGGTATCTTTAGGGTCTCCGTAGGACCATATACATCGAATGGCACTTAATCCCATACAATTCCATCAGAAACTGGGACCGCTGAAATGTTAACAAGGGACAGGTCTCTCTTCATTCTATGGGAGGAAGAATGTGGGGCCAATACTCCGTTGACCGATTCCACGTTGGCGCGCTCGGGAAGGTAGTGACCATTAATCAAAAGTAAGCACACAGTCACAAATCTAATCCACATGAATAGGAACACCATGGAAAACACGATCCAGACGTATGTCCAAGGGGGAACCAGAGAAGTGTGTTTCAACCTAGAGATAACACAAATCCTTGCCGGTGTAGACGAAGAGGAATTATCCAGATCTATATAGTATCCAGAAGAACTCAGCTGAAACAGCGGAGGCTAAGAGTCCAAATGTAGAACAGAGGCTTGTTGGTCCGCAGGGCTCTCAGCAGGTGGATCAGAATACACAATTTCAGTTATAGAACTTGAGAATGGTAAAACTGACAATCGGTCCACCAAATACTCAACTTCCCCCTCCGGCAGCCGGGGTGAATCAGAAGGTACAAGGCTCATAGGATGTAAAGAAATACTCCCTTGTGGGACACTTCGAGGTATACTATTAAGAATTGGCCATATGGTGTAAATTGACATGTACAATTGAAATGAAGTGATTATCTTTGTATCCAGGTAGTGGAGGTAAAATCACTGTTCGGGTGACCTTAAGACCAAGGACTGGGACAGGAGCTCGGTATGTCGGTCCGAATTCTTTCTTGACTGCTAATTTCTCACAAACCATATCACCAACTTTGGGAAGCCAGCCAAAACCAGGAATCTGAACTGCTGCATCCGCTGGAGAGGTTGAGGGCAAATGTGTTTTCGACAGAGCGTCACAACTCTTTTGTAGATCCTGTAACACAGCATAGTGGTTATCTACGTCGAAGGTTGCGGCAGCTGCCACAATGTCGAGACCATCAAGGTCCGGTACAAACATTTTAATGCCAAATAGCATTTCGTACGGGGTCCGCCCACCCAAAGATCTTCGAGAGAGATTATTAAGTGCACGTTGAGCCCCATAAAGGTGAGTTAACCAGCCATTGCCTGTACCCAATACCCTTGCTGTTAAAGATTGCTTTAAGTCACGGTTCATCTGCTCCACAACAGAATTGCCTTCTGGCCTATATGGAGACGAGAAATGCACCTCCTCTCCCAAAGACTTCATCGAATCACGGTAAGCCTTGGAGGCAAAAGCCAGACCTTGGTCGGAACGGAAAGCGCTGCAGGCATAAGTCCCGATAAAGACATGCAAATCTTTTATAACAGTACAAGCGTCAGCAGATCGCTGCGGCCAAACCCAGTGGAACCTAGAGCAAGAATCCACAGCAACTAAAATATATTTGAATGCATTATCGGATGTTAAAGGACCGCAGTGATCAAGATAAATACTCCCAAATGGATGATTGGAAATGAAAAGATGAGTCTCAGGTGGACGAGAGACAGTAGAGCACTTAATTTGTTGACAAATATCACAACAAAGGGCATATTTACGAGTCTGCTGATTTAACCCGTGCCACCAGTAACATTGTTGTAAAAGAGAAACTGTAGCCGACACTCCCGCATGAGCAGAAGCCAATCCTTCATGGGAGGCTAGAAAGAGAGATAGTCTGCGGTCATTGTTGGGAATCAAGCGATCACCAACAGTAGGAATAGTCACAAATGGCACATTTTCAGAAGTCGTGATAAGTATAACGTGATGGGAAACCCTGAGGAAAAGGAGTACCCTCCTTGGATGCGGCTATAGCCGCTAAAATGTCAGTCAATTCTAGTCTTGAACCTAGTAACTGCCGCTACTTTAATTGTGGCTACTGTAGATTTGGCTGCTTCATCAGCTATGGAATTTCCAATAGAGTGTGCCCCCGCACGTTGATGTCCTAAAGTATGGACTACATGTGTAAGTGGCAAACGATCTTTATGAGCAGCCACTCGAACCCAAAGCAATTTATGCTTGATTGTGCTACCTTTAGAATCCCGAAAATCATTCTGTTGCCAGAATAACAAATTGTCATTGTAAGACTGTACACAGTAAAAGGAGTCACTCACTATAAGTGTGGACAAATCAGAATTTGCATATTCAAGAGCTAATAGTAAAGCTCGCAACTCGGCCAATTGGGCCGTGCAGTCACTGAGGGACTGCGTTTGAACTAATGTAGATTGAAAGGCTCCGTCTACTATTGCAACTATCACAGTAGTGCAAGCCGCAGAATAGGCTTGTTTAGAACCAATGGCTGGTTGAGCCGAGCCATCAGTGTAGATGATACATTTGTATTGGTCTAGAGGAAGAACCGTTGAGGGCAGAGGGTGAACATGTTCATACTGTAAAAACTCGAGTTTGTAACGACGGGTCAAAAACAAAATTGACATCAGCCGACGTCAAGGAAGAAGCCCACTGGATCCAGCGCTTTAGAATTAGGAACACTGGCTTTCGTGACCGCTTCTAAAGCAGGCACTGGAGAAACAAGAAATATGCGTTTACCTTGTGCAAGAAGGCGTTCTTTCAGAATAGCCATCTGCACTGCAGTAAGAATTTTCTCAGTGGAAGAGAAATGCAACTCTGCCGGAGTATACATATAGGATATGAGAATTGTCACCCTCCGTAAAAGTCAAATAAGTGAAACCGATTGAGCCGGGAACAATTCGGATAACCAAATTGGTAGTATTCAATCAAGTCTGTAAATATTGTGTTGTGAGCAAATCTGATTGTAACGCGCGCAGTACTGTGGTGTGTTTCTGTAGCCAAGAGGAAGCAGAAAAGGAAGGATGTATCAATGCGTATAGCGGTTTGATACGCTGAGCATAATCAGGAATGTATGTTCTGCCGAAATTTTTAAATCCCAGCAGAGACTGTAACGTTTTGAGGCTAGTTGGAGGTTGCAATTGAGCACACTTCTCCAGAAAGTGAGGTGCTAAACCTTTACCTTCGTTAGTAAGTTCATAACCCAGAAAAAGTACAGCTAAAAAAGCTATAAGCGATTTCGCAAAGTTAAATTTGTACCCTAAGGTTGCACATCGAGTTATAATGCAGTATGCTCGCGCTAGACGAGGATTCAATTCATCATCCATCAGGTAAATGTCATCAACATATGAAAAAGCTTCAGGATCAGTTTAATTTAAAATGGACACTATACGTGCCGCAAAAACACCGGGGCTATTCTTATACCCCATAAGCAATCTCTCATAGCGCTTCTGAAAGCCGAGAGCGCTAAATGCGGATAAGTCACGGCTCTCCGGAGCCAAATTGTGACTGAAAAATCCATTTGAAATATCTAAAGTAGTTTAATACTTTTTACGTACGATATTGGTAACAAGTGCTGTAGCATGATTATTTTGTACGGCAAAGGTATGGTCATGACTATTCAAATGTCTGTAATCCACAACAATGCAATATGAACCATCAGGTTTCAAAATAGGAAGAAGAGGATTGTTCATCGCAGAAATACAGGGTTCAATTACTCCCTGGTCTTTAACTGACGCTTTCCCGTCACGTTTAATTGGATATTGAGGCTGAGGAGTAAAGCGCACAGGGACTACATGAAAAGGTGAATCCTTATCCCAACCCGCTTGGTTGCGGTATAAGGCAGGGGCTAAGGCCAGAACCCACTCCGAAGCATAAGCATGCTTAGTCTCATCCAGGACATATTGAGAAAAAGAAGGAATAATCACCTCCTCGCTCGAGGACAAGCAAGAACAAATGGGGGAGGCTAATAAACCTCCGCTAATAAAATGTCATAAGACGACGTCAAGTTGTCCTAAAAAAAAGCATTTATGGTGCGTACGATATCACCCTCTATTTGAAGGGTTGCATGATAAAGTCTATCTGGAGGACTTACGCCGGTATCCGCGGTTTCTACAGTTATAAATGTGTCAGTTGCTTTCGCCTCCAGAAACTGGTGAAGTGTCTGCCGCACTACGGTAACTTCTGTCGAGGAGAGTCCCCACCCAACTCCTGTCCAGGAGTAGGGTTCTTACCGTCTGGGCCATACTTCGCAGTCAAGGCAGCAACTTTTTTCTTCTGAAAAGGTGCTCGATACGGAGGTGGGTTCTCCCGTTTTATTTTCACGTCAAACTGGCGCTGCGGGTTCCGCTTGAATTGCATGGACTCGCCTTGTCTGCGATCCTGACGTCCCCCTCCACCAAATTTTTGATCCAGCAATTCCTGAAAGGAATGAGAACGGGGATCAGGAAACTGAAACCTCTCTGAAGTTTTAATTTTAGAACAATCATGTAAATCATATCTACGTACAGAAGCCTCCGGTGGTGGTGACCCAGCACGATTTAGGCTTCTGTTGCTGTTTATTTATGTCCCATGTTTTTTTTTTTTTTTGATAAACACATTTTTATTGTTTGCACACATGACAACAGCCACTCATCACGATACAGTGAAAGAGCATAGATGCAATTATCGGCTAAACTGTCCCAGCATGTGGTTCTGGCAGGATACAAAAGTAATACAGGCAGACAGTTCCTAAAGAGCTAAACCAGTCCTCCCAGCCACTTCCCCCACACCCTACGGTATTTCTTGGGACAGCCACGGGCCTCGTATAGAGTTTTCTCCTGTGTGGCGCACCAGTCAACCCCGCTTTGCCAACGTCCCAACGCTCGGGGGGGGGGTCGGGGTCAGAGCGTTTCCAGGAGGCAGCTATGTCCCTTTTAGCCACAGCCATTGCGGTAGTGAGAAACAACTTTTCGTTCCTGGACCCATCTAGCCCGTCTGTAATACCCAGGAGTGCATGTCGAGGGTCGTGGGGGACCTCCCACCCCAATACCTCCGAGAGTTCCTCTTCGATGTCGCCCCAGAACCGAGCCAGCTGGGGACAAGCCTATACCATGTGGAAGAAGTCGGCGGGTTCCTGGGCGCATCTGGTGCAAGCGGGGGTCGGGCAAAAACCAGCCCGGTGAAGGCGGGACGGGGTCAGGTAGGCTGCGTGCAAATAATAAAGTTGGACCATGCGGAGTCTGGCGGAGGCAGTGACAGTCCTAGGAGCCATAAGGGCGTTGCGCCAGTCCTCCTCATCCAACGTTCCCACCCACAATTCCCACTGGCGTCGGACCCGACCTAGGGTGGTTGGGGTGTTGTTAATTAGTGTGCGGTAGATGCAGGAGACGCCCCCCCCTCCCCAGGCCCCCAAGCATGATCTGCGCTTCAGGCGGGCTGTGGTCAGGAATCCGGGTGCCATCAGGGAGGTGCACATGTAGGGCATGACGCAGCTGTAAGTATTTGTAGAATTGGGACTGATGCAAGGAATATGGGGTACGAAGGTCTGCGAAGGAACGCATATGACCGCTTGCACACACGTCACCCAGCTGTGAGGTCCCAGGAACGAAAGCCCTGCAATCCACTCACCTCCTTAAGCCAGGTGCCCTGCCAGAGGGGAGTACACTGAGTTAACCTACGTGTCCACTGAGTGTGCCTCAAAGCGGCCCGCCAGGCCACCAGCACCGAATGTGTCACCTCTGGAAGTCGGGATGGAATGGGGTCCCCATATAGCATGGATTGGATGTTGGGTAGATCCAGTGTGTGCAGTTCAAGCCTGTAGGACGGGTCGGACCAACCTCCGTTGAACCAATCGTGAATGGAAAGTAGGCGCGTGGCCAAATAGTAAAGATATAAGTGGGTCATCCCCAGGTCCCCGTCGAATGATGGAACCCTACAGACGCTCAGGGCCAGACGAGTCTGTCCCCTTCCCCACAGAAACCTAGAGGCCATACTGTCCAGTTCACGGAACCAGGCCCTCGGGAAGCAGAGGGGGGTGTTTTGGAGGACATAGAGAAACCTGGGGAGAATCATCATTTTAAACAGGGCGACTCTCCCCATCAGGTTTAGAGGTAGCGTTTGCCATTTTTGGAGATCCGATTTCGCTTTCTTCACGAGAGGAGTAACATTGAGGGCCCAGCCCAATTCGGGGACCAGAGTCACCCATATCCCCAAATATTTAAACGATTGGTGCCGGAGTGGTATGTTGGACTGCCAGTTGTAGCGTTCCCTGGAGAGGTGGAGAGGGACTAGGACAGACTTGTCGGGGTTCAGCCGGAGGCCCGCTCGAAGGACTGAAGAATCCGAAGGCAGTGAGGACCGGACCGGGCGGGATCCGCCAGGTAGAGAAGGACATCGTCCGCATAGAGGGGGGTCTTGTCGGCCTCAGCGTTGGACCACTCCCAACCCTGCACACGCCTCTCGGACCTTATCAAGGCCGCCAGAGGTTCCATCGCCAGGGCGAAAAGTAACGGGGAGAGGGTGCACCCCTGTCTCGTTCCTCGACAGACTGGGAAGGGCTCCGACAGAACCCCATTGATTAGGACACGAGCTCTTGGGTGGGCGTAAAGTATGCGGACCATGCCTCGAAACTGTGGACCGAAGCCCATCGTGGTGAGAACAGCATCTAGGAAGCCCAAGTCCACCGAGTCGAAGGCTTTTTCAAAGTCCACCAGAAGGACCGCCAAGTATGGAGTGAGCAGGTGTCGGTGGGCCAGGGCCAGGTGTAGTCGTCTGAGACAGTGCCGGATGCGACGGGAGGGCATAAACCCGCACTGATCCGGGTGAACCACTACGGACAGGTGCGGTCTGAGCCGTTGGGCAAGGATCGTGGCAAAAAGTTTTAATTTCGTGTTAAGAAGGGAGATGGGGCGGTAGTCCGCACACCGCGAGGAGGGTGGTTGGGATTTGGGAAGAACCACGATGGTGGCCATGTGTGTCTCAGGCGGAAAGGAACCCTTGTCAACCGCCTCCTCAAACTTAGCAAGGTGTGGCAGAAGGATCTCGCGGTACAGAGCGTAGTATTCTTGTGGGAGGCCGTCAGGGTCCGGCGTTTTGCCGGAGGAGGTAAGGTTGATTGCCTCACCAATCTCAGCACAAGTGATAGGGCGGTCCAGGTCTGCCTGGACGGCGGGGTCAAGGCGCGGAAGGTGAGTGTTCCCTGTTTCCAGCAAGCCCTCGAGTGAAAGTGTCGGGGGGTATAGCTGTGTAAAGTTGGCGGTAATAGGAAGCGAAAGCGTGAGCCATCGTCGGGGGGGCTGGTGGGGAAGCGGCACACCGACCCATCCGGTTCAACTATTTCAGGGATAATGCGATTCACCCTAGGATAGGTGGGCAATCTGTGAAGAAGGGAGCCGTTCTTATCACCCCATCCGTATACTCTGGCAACTGACGATCGCCAGAGGAGCTTGGCGTCCTCCATGGAGAGTTGACCAATCTCGGCTCGGAGGCGAGCCAGAAGTCTCTCCCCAGACGCGTCCGTGGTCACGGACAAGTTCTGTTCGAGGCGCAGCGCCTGCGCCTCTCGTGAGGAAATCTGGTGCTGGTGCTCCTGCCTCTGACGCTGAAGCTGACCCTTAGCAACACCGCGGATCGTGGTCTTGCTCGCCTCCCACAGGGTACCCGGGGAAGACACTGTTCCATCGTTGGTCAGAAAATAGTGCTTGATTTCCTGTCCCACTACCTTCCGGAAATTCTTCTTCTGAAGGAACCATGCGTTCAGTCTCCACGTCTGACGCATTGAGGGAGGAGGGGGGCCTGTGCTAAGTAGGACCGGGGAATGGTCAGAAATGCCCGGGGGAAAATACGGACGTCCAGGATCGCGGTGCAATCCGTCGAGGGGACAAAGATGGCATCAATGCGCGCGTCTGTGTTGTGGGCCGCAGAAGTATGAGTGAACTGTTTGCTCTGTGGGTGCCAGACACGCCATGCATCACAGAGGCCCAGTGACTCGGACCAGTTTGTTAAGTGTTTCGCCTGCGAGGTCCTGTTGTGGGAAGGGGGGGTCTGATGTGTCTAGGCCCGGGGATGAGACCGCATTAAAGTCCCCACCAATAAACGTGGGTCCTAAAGGAAGTGAGGACACAAGTTTGGCGGATTTTGCCAGGGTCGCTGCAAGCATCGAGGGAGGCGCATATATTGAGACTAAGTTCAGGGGGTTACCGTTCAATGAGCCACAGAGAGCCAGCGACGAGCCCTGTGGGTCGTGAATGACCTTTGAAACCACCAAGGGGAAGGAACGCTTTAGCAGGATTGCCACCCCACGGGAGCACCTAGTGAACCCTGAATGCCACACACAATCATACCCATAGCGTGCCAGAAAGGGACAGTGATTACCTAACAAGTGTGTTTCCTGAAGTAGGAGAACCTCCACCCAGAGGCGTTGCGCGTATCGCAATACAGCCATTCGTTTGAAGCGGTCCAGGAGACAGTTAACGTTCCAGGACAGTATGTGAAGGGAAGCCCTTGGTATGAGTGTATCAGTCATGGCGGCAGGCGGTCATAATGGCGAGAGGGAGCCCCGTCAGGAGTCATGGTCGGGATCGCTAGCGCGTGTGACCAGGTGCTAGGAAGAGGCCAGTTAAGTCCCACAGGGAGACGGATCCGAGTGTCGTGTGAGTGTCCCATGTCTTTTTAGGAAAGACTGGACATCACTCCTTGTCAGGAGGTGGCTTACCTTGAGATTGGGTCGACGGTCTGGTCCCCAAATTATTGCGACCCAAGGATGTATACACATCGGCAATAATACGAACGATGGAAAGAGTGTGGCGAAGGGCGCCATTAAACCAAATCTGGTACTCCCAGGCCGTAAGAGGAACTTCAATCACTGCATAAGGACGATATGCCACTGGCACCGCAGCCGCTGTATAGGAATGAAAGGTATTATCAATGGCGGGTATTGTAACCCATGAATAATAAACTTCAAAGCGGTATGCTGCCTCCGCTTCAACCATAAAGACAATAGGAGACCCCGTATTGGGGACTCCATGGTGCAACAAATGTTGCGTAACCTTTGCACGGCAATGTGCCGGAATCGCAACTAGTTAAGCCATAATGGAAAGTTTGCACGGGAACTATCGGTAGCACAAAAACGTGTTAAACGCCTTTTAAAGAATTCAAGCTTGAATAACCTTCAGTAACAGGTGTACCCTATCAACCGAGGAGGGAAAGCCCTCCCACCACAGATGTCTCCGGAAACCGGTGTGAGGGATTTGTGGACCAGCACAAGCGCTACTCAGGCATTCCGTGAATCAGTACCAGACCAAACGTTGGCGCCATGTTGCAGGGATTCTGCGGAGTCACAGAACTATGCTTCGGATCATGGAACCTTAGTGGGCATCCTACCACCTGAGTACCCATGAGCTCGGGGACCGACTAGCTACAATGTCTCACCTGCCCTCCTACTCACTCACAGAGGAACAAGTGGTTAGACACCCCAGAACACAACACTCCCGACCCTCTCAGGAATCGCGGTTGCAGGGCACACCCTTTCGTTCCCTCTCTCTCGTACCAGTCCACAATAAGAT
The DNA here is from genome assembly GCA_963921515.1 of Calotriton arnoldi. NCBI lineage: Eukaryota > Metazoa > Chordata > Amphibia > Caudata > Salamandridae > Calotriton > Calotriton arnoldi. The sequence continues at coordinate 209,952 of CAWUFW010006165.1, forward strand.
TAGACAGACACGAGAAAGGTTTAAAATGTTTATTTTAACTAACGTGCTCTAGTATGCAGTATACATGCCAGTAGAAAAATGCCTAACACAAATACAGCCAGCATAGCAAGTAGTCCGTAAGTCATAAACGGTGCTGTCATTATATAAGACAGTAAGACATAACCCCCCTCCCCTGATTATGTATTAGAAGATCTCTGGGTGTTTAGCAGCAGACCCCGTACCTCAGTCTATAGATGGAAGATCAATATCACAGGTGCTATCACGCTCCCTTCTCTGGAACAATCCCTCTCCAACTAACTGTTACCCACCTGTGTATACCTATATGACAAAAGTACATGATCCCAAACAACAGCTGCATCTGCGTGTTTTGTCTAGGTGCTAGGGCCTAACCAGAACAGAATAACAAGGGGCATTGTTGTTCGACCTTGTCAGCGGTGTTCATACTAAATCCCAGTAAAGAGCAGAACAACAGTATGTTCTGTGTGAAAATTGCAATGTGGCACAAAGCTAAAATATGTTCGTCTAGTAACGTGTGCAAAGCAGAGGACAGTCTGGCACGGGCTCATGCTAACTTAGGGAAAACGACAATGGCTACCAGGACCTTATGATATCTGTCAAAATACACTTGGGATTGCCTTCTCGGGCAAACACCTCAGTCAAAAACTTTAAAACAGACATTTCTGTTGTTAACATTACATCTGGCCACCTGGAGAGAATGTCTACCAATACCAGTAAATATCTTGCGGTAGATCCACAATTTATGGGTGCCATTATGTCTAAAGCACCATCATCCCACACCTGCTTGGGAATTGCACGGCAGATCATAGATGGAGTCCTAACCTTTAGGTCTTATCAGCTAACTTACACTCCTCACAATCCCTGACCATTCTTTCCACCATTAAGTCCATTCCTGACCACCAATAGACAGTTCTCAATCTTTCCTTAGTTCTGCTAATACCTTGATGTCCCTTATGGGCTAAACGTACGACGCTCTGTAATCCCAGTAGGAGGAACTAACTTGCATCCCCTCAACACAATAATACCATTGCTGACAGCAAGTTCTTCAGAAACCCTAGCATAACCAATCAACTTTTCATAGCAAGACAAAGTGTAATTTTCTGATAATATACCATCACGTACACTCCTCATTACCTGATCTTTTTCCAATTCTGATAACCACTCACTCTCCGACACACAACTGTAATGGCACAAACCTTTGCATCCTCTTCCATCCATCATGCTTCTTCATGAGAATTCGATTCTCGTGTGGTATTCATTAGTGTTTGCGTAAGTTGGTTTATTCCTTTCTCCCCTTTTGTAATGTATTGTTTCCTATTCTATGATGGAATGTTTGTGTTCAATTGGAAAAGGAGTTGTATCTAGTTGGAGGAGCTGTGTTGCTGCACCTGGTTGTGACTGAAGTTTCTTCTTTTAAATAAACAGAACTCAACAAGAACTAATTGTATTCATCTTTGTGTCAACTCTTCAAATAAGAACTTCACATTGGCGATGAGGTTGGGATTGTGGTGAGTGTAAGTTAGCTAATAAGCAGTACCCTTATCATGTACAAGAGGGGGTACGGTATCCCTTATAATACATGATCACACCATCATCACCTTTCCCGTAAACAACTTAAATCCTTGGTGCATAGCTCTTTCACACGACAGAGGCAGCATGCTCGCAAACATGAAGAATAAAAATAGAATCACTAGTGCAAAATTAAACACACAAAAGTTGTTAGCTAGTTGTTAAAAAAGATATTCAAAGTTCAGTACAAGTAAAAAAATTTAAAAAAAGAGGCGCAGCAACAAAATTCTAACTTTTCTATAATTTCCCAAGGAGTGCAAAAATTAAACAGGCTGCCACAAACATCTACTTTCTGCTTGGAACTGTAGAGTTAAAAAAAAAAAAAACTGAAGAAAGCAGTTTAAACAGCTGCTTTAATTGTGCTCCCTAACCTGCCTTTCCCCTCAGCAGGCATTGTGACGTCAGAACTTGACTATTAAGAGTTTTGATTCAATTTCTTTGTAATCGGCGACTGTGTGTGTCACAAATTATAAAGAAATTAGGACCACTTTTTTATACAGGGATTGCAGAATCCCATGTAATGTAAAGCATTATTGATAAAGCACTCTGTAGGGCCTCCAATATTCACTGAAACAGTGTACATTTATGAATGGGGCAATGTTTCGCCTGAGTGTAGTCCTTGTTGAATTTTTTCCACCACAAGAAAAAATATTATGAGTAAACCCCCTTTCTCTTTAGCCCTAGCCATTCTTGTGGTGATCCCTTCCTGTTTCTACCCTCCTAACGCATTGCTCATACCTGTAACAGGAGTACATCTCCAGTCTTTTCCTAAGGTGGGAGTGGGCTAAGAAAATGTTTAGGCTTACCCATAAATAAGTACATTTGTAGGTCTTCTTTGGAGAAGATTTACTTACTCAAAAAGAAAATTGTGTGAAAATCTTTTTACAGTTCTAAATCCACGTTTTGTGAATCGTAGGTATGGCTTTAAACTAATACAATTGAAATTTGTACATGCAAGTCAAATTACCATGCACAAGTCGGTGAGTTATTGGGACCATATGTGTTTTAACATCAAACTGAATGGTGATAATTTTATCTGTTGTTGAAAATGATGGGCGACCTGCAGACTACACATTTGAGCAGCACGAGTATGGACTCACTGGGCTCTCTTACTTGCTCCACTAGCGGTAATGCCTTCTGTAGCACTCACTGTGTTTGACAACCAATTTGGCAGACCCTTAGAGTAGAAATAAAAGGCTAGCAAAGAGGGGAGTCCTGGCTTTTGAGAGCATGGTTATGAAGGGTCGCTGTACCTACTGACTGAAGACGTGCGTTCTAATCGGTGCTGGATTTGGGAAAACTTTATTCTGAGAACCCGTGAATTGAGGGTCAAGGTGGGCAACAATAAGGGGGTGTAGTCACAAGGGGCGGAGTCAGATAAGCAGTCCGACAGTTAACTTATACATTCATTTTTTTTTATTTTTTTTAAACGGTCACGAAGAAAGTGGCACTAAGGAGAAACGTATTAGTAAATCTGTTCTGGCTTAATTGGTTGCAAAGGCTGCATTTTAAAATATCTTTTGGGGTTCAAGCACCTGCTGCAGAGAGCTTTGTGTACCCAGTAAATCTCAAGTAGTAATAATAATGGTAAGATAACTCTGGTGGTTAAAGCAGTTTCTGGAGATACCTGTGTTTTGCCTAGTCGCAGTTTTGACTCACAAAGTAGCTAAGAGGGTTAATGTGTCTCCTGGAAAGCACATCGTGTAACATTCAGATGACTGATTATTACTTTATGTAGATAGGTTTGTGGGTCACTGCTTTTGACAGAGATCCTTGTATTGCTTGCAGTTCATAAATTGCAATCCTAATATAGCACAGCGAGCAATGAACAGGCATCAAGGACCTGCATGCGAGCAGCAAGACATGGTTTTAGAACCTTATTGTTTTTTCTTAACCTGTTATTATAAGGCTGCTTAAAAGGGTTTCTTTGGCTAGTAATAAAGGACAAACCCAAGCACTGGGTACGTTTTCTATCCTGACTTTTTGTTTCTCCCAGCTATGCAATCTTAGCATATAATCCCTACCAGCAAAGAGGATGTGTGACTCCTACACCTTGAAACCATCTTTCTTATGTAACATCCTACATATTGATTTACACAACACACGTGTATGATTTATTGTCAACGTGTAATATGCACGTGCGATGTAAAGGGTTCTGACACCCTAAAGTAGAATGAGTAGCGCTATAAAAGTATTAAATATAAAAAATGAGCAAGTGCTGTTTTGTTACCCTTGTAAATACTCATCCATACTGCTACATCTGACATTCTTACAGTGCATGCATATCTCTTACATACAGGGGTTGTACAAAGTCAAAATACCTCCAAATCGTGCTTTCTCTTAAGTATTTGTGAAGTGATAAGCTGTGTGTCTTTGTTTCCACATTACATTAGCATGTAGGTGTTAAGGTGCAGATAGTTCCCAGCAGGATTGTACTAGAACAAAAGGAAAGCTGATGGCCCTTTAACTTTGCCCTTTCGCTTGGGGCCAAGACGGAGAAGAAAATAAACAAGTATTGGCAAATCCAAAAGGTCGCACCTATGCAAGAGCTATAGGCGTTGCCTATGTCTTTTAGCCATGTTGTATACCAGTGTGGCTGCTGTTCAGCGTGTTTAAAAGTCAGTGGCGTAGAGGAGAGTATCAAGGAGTGGAGGGTTGTAGGGTGGAGTGCCATTGAGTGGATTGTTGTTTCGTAAGAGTGGAGTGGCATAGTGTCATAGAGTCGGGTGGCATATAGTGTCGTGGGGTGGCATAGAGTGGAGTACAGTGTCGTGGAGTAGTGTCATGGTGTTGAGTGGAGGGGCACAGAGTAGAGTAAAATAGCGTAGTGTCCTTAAGTGGGGTGGAGTGGCATAGAGTGGAGTAAAGTGGCATAGAGGGAGTTCTGCAGAGTAGAGTAGAGTGGAGTGGCTTAGAATGGAATGGCATAGAGTGGCGGGGAGGGTCATAGTGTGGAGGGTCATAGAAGAGAGTATCGTAGAGTGTTGTGGAGTGTCATAGAGTAGTATGTCGTGGAGTAGAGTAGATTGGCCTAGTGTCGTGGAGGGGCGTAGAGTGGAGAATGCATGGTGTGGTAGTACACTGCCATTGCAGACAACACATTTTCAATTGAAATGACCATTACATTTGCACTGACATACAGTTTTACTGATAAAACTATACAGCGCACAAATGATAATGTGTGGAAATGGCATCCCCTAGTGTATTGCTTTGTTTTGATCGTATTAAAATATTTGTTTCCAGCACGTCAGAATTACAAAAAAAATGGCTTCATTTGCAAGAATTGATATGCTCCTGCACGAGTTCAACATTATTCATGTTTGTTTCTTCTCTGGCACTTGCTTTTATTTGAGCCCGAGCAGGTCTCCTGCCTTTTCTTGTGCTGGGTTTGAGTTCTGCACCTTCTATCACATTATTTTTGGTCAATCTCTTTGGTTTTATGTTGCTGCATAGAGATTGACTAGGTATTACTTTGCTGCCTGTTGTCTATCACTGGGAACATATAGGCATGTGTCTGCAATACTTCTGATGTTGCATTCAATACTTGATACCATTTGCCTCCTCTGTGCTTCTGATGGCCATAGCAGTTGTCTTTCCCTTGGGAACAGTGGGGCCTGACATAACTCTAGTTCTCCTGGTTCTAAATGTTAGTGAAAAAGCCAAGTTGAAAAAATTAAAAGGGGGTGAGCATTTGCTGGCCTTCTTTGCTAGAAACCTCAATGAAAGAATACTTTCTACAGACAAAGCTGAGTACCCCAAGTACTCATAAAAAATTAAGCTTGTCTTTAGTAGGCCTGGTGGTATATTGATCATTAAAAGCTGTGCTAACTTGTGAGGCCTGCCATTCCCTACTGGGCAAAGTACATTGTCTGCTGAGGGGCTGCTTTGCATTACATGGCTTTAAAAACTGCATAGCCCTGGAAAGGCCTGTCCTTCACTTAGTGCAGCAAAAACCTGGCTCTCCTTGGTCACAGTAGTGGGGCTCTTTTCCCAGGGATGAGCTCTTGACTAGTGCAGGAGGAACGGTCTCACCTGGGGGTATGTGAGCAGTTAGGCGTTGTGGATCTCATTATGGGATTCTTAACCAGTCGAAGTCGCATGTTCACTTCAACAGGTTATTGTCCGTCTGCTCAGCATAATCTCTTCCAGGGGTTCGAACTCGGGCTTGACCTGTTGATGGATTATGATGCAAGGTCACCGTTCTGGATTCATGTCTGCCTGATGAGTGCACCTCTAATAACCGTGCTTGTTTTCTTTTGCAGGTGATGTGCCGATACCGCAGTGCCTGGAACATGAATGTCCACCTCCGGCCTTGTTTCCTGGGTGGGATCATGAATGAGGCAGGTGGGTTCCACACATTGGGTTCCGTAGTGTTCACAGGTACGGAGTGAGACCAGTAAAGGAATGCTGGGTCACTGTGCACACAGCTTAAAGTAGGGATGCACTATTGCCTGGAAGAACTTTCCTCTCTAACTGCCTCATTTGAATAACATATTCATCCCAGAAACCATCTGTGGAAGTTTGTATACACAGTGGAAATGGAAATCTTATTTATTTAGCTTTGCTAGAGAATGTCACTAAGGACCTTGGATAAAAATTACTGCAAAAACCATTAGCTCTTTAGATCTGAGACTCTGCGGAATCTATTGCAGAAGTTTGAAAGGCTTTCTGCTCTCCAGCCAGGTGATCCCCTCTTATTTCCCAATCCTTGTTGCCACAGGAGCTTCCTTCACACCTAGGCTATCACTGTTTCATGCAAGGAGTGAGGTACGTCGGCTGCTCATTCTTGTTTCTTAGGCCACCTCCCCACTATGAACATGGCACTAGGCTGTTAAGCCTTGAGAGATGGATCTCTCCTCTCTCAAAGCTCTAACTTCCTATTCTTTGTTTTCGCAAGCAGGAAACCAGCCTCCCGCCATGGTCCCCAATAAGGGCATCTACATGCTGAACGATCTTCAGCGACTTTCTAAGTACTTCCAGGTCCCACTAAAGGAACCCAAAGACTTCTTTGAAGCTGTCTTCAAGAAAGGTAAGCCATGCATCAGCCCCTAGATTTAGTTTAGAGGTAAACCTGGCACTGTTGTTTCCAGTATTCATTTGGTGCCCTCTGCACAAGTTTTCAGTCACTGCATGAAGAATTACAAAGAACCATCTGTACTTCTGCTTTTCACAGACTGGTACAAGATACCACTGCTGAATCCATCCTGGCATCTCCTTGCCAATTGCTGTTCTTCACAGCAAAGTGTTCCTCTCTGTCAATCGGTCTGTCCCTTTATTGATAAACTTATAATAACTTGTTTTTCATCTATTTCCTAATAGCACAGTTTTGTTGCTTCTCAACGCTGGAAAATCTCAAGTGTGAATGTTACTCTTTTTAATGGTACTCAGGTTATTGACACAATTATAAAAGTCTGTGGTGGTCTTGCTGTGCGTATCCACTCATGTCTTTCATGGTACCTGTTTGTCTGTAATGGTGTCTTCTTCATTCTGGAATCTAGCATGTCCAGGATCATGGTATCTTTTTCCATTATTGTGTCCCTTTATCAATCATCGTGACCCTTGTTTTTTTTCCCCTTTGATCCTGTCTCTGTGTCCATGGACAAGTCTCTTTGCATCTTTTTCCTTGATGGTATCAGTTTTGTTACTTTGTTCAGTGTGGTATCTTTGTTCATAGTCCTTTTTCTTTGTCCATTAAAGTCTCATTGTCCATCATGGTGCTCCTTGATTCATTTAGGTCAAACGTTTTACCAAATTCTGCTGAGTAAGCAGTCCAAAGAGTGACTAATTAAATAGGTGGCAGAATCAAATATAGGCATTTCTGATCAAATAACGTGAGTGATTTTGTAAACTACAACATTTAAAAATAAAATAAAAGCCGGGACCCCTAAAAATCTGGCCAACCATGTAATAAAGACAAAAGTTCAGTCATGGAACATTAAACAGAGGGCAGCAATGAAATGAGTCAAACAGTAGATAGACTGTAGAGATGTGGAATTCCTATTGGCTGCCCAGGACATATATGCGGTCTAGGACCACAAATTATCATGTTTATTTTGTCCATTGGACAAGTGTGCCCAAAACCCCCGGAGATGATGAACCCTTCGGCTGCCAGTTTAGAGTGCTACAATATGGTTGGGCAAAAGAGGATCGCCTGCTAGCAAAATAAGCATCCTTATCTATAAGATCTATGAACGTGTATATATGGCTCAGTAACGCAACCTGTTTGTTAGGGCAGGCGCTCTAAGAAAATACAGCGATATGTAAGCTCAGTCTGTTACTGACTGGGTTCAGCATTAAAAAATGTACACGTTTTCAACATTTAACAATGTGCGGCTATTTATAATGTTCATAGAATGCTCTATATTGAAAGAAATCAAGACAGACAACTGTTTTCAAAATAAAATATATCCAGATACTGTTTGGAATTTTTAAAAAAGGTGAAGGTTTAAGGCAGTTTTGCTAAACTTTTGTGCACTTTTTAAAGGACAACTTCTAATACTATTCCTTTGAAGGCATTATTTAATAAAAAGTCTTTATTGCATGCCAGTATTTAAAAAAAATACTAATGGAGACAAAGTGTAAAGCCATTTAGGGCATCATTACAGACATATAAAAAAACAAACTCAGGGCCCTCATTCTTATAGATAGTCACACACGTTCAGCCGCAGTTCTCGGACCTTGCAACAGGGCAGATATGCGATTTCAGGACCTCACGAGTTCACAAAACCAAGGCTAAAAACTTACTCCCAGCAATCTTCTATGAATTCTATTAGCACATGAGCTAATGTATAGGCGTGCATTTGTTTATGTGAAAATGTGCACAGCAAGTGCAAATTCACTTGTCAAATTTATCTTCCCTTTTTCTCAGAGGAGAAGATATTTTCCCGCATGGTAGACTCCTATGCCTACAAGCGCACCTTTTTATATCAGCGGGATCCCGTCCCTTCCCTTGAGTACATTTCTGACTTTTTCCAGGGTGGGAGATGGTGAATACCCATTAACATATAGGTTTGTAGGTATGTACAAAGTCATAGGGCATGCAGTTCCAATCTACTTCCGCCCTTTAAGTAGATTTGTTACCACAAAATTCTTCATGCGAGTAAATCCTTTTATGAACGAAAAACCAACTTTTGCACGTTAGCCAAATTATCATGCATTTATACCTTTGAATATTGCCCCCATACATTTTTGACTCTACATGATCTTGCAGTGTTTGGCTACTTGTATAGTAGAAACCAATCACTGATACAGCTCTTATCTGCTTGCGGTTATGACAATCATGGCAATTGAGTCGCGTTGAAATGTCGCGTTGAGTGATTTGCCCAGGAATTACACAATGTGGTCAAGTGGTGGAGAAGGTCAGATTGTGAGCCATCTCATTGACCCTTAATTTACAGCATAGGCACTGAAGCATAAATATAATCTTGGATAATGTATAGTAACATTTGTGACATCGAGTGAATGCTCAAAAATAAATTGGCCAGAGCAATTGACAAGATGCTTCCTCAGAAACTAAATTGATTAAGAGAGCAGTGGTACTATCAGAAGGATCTGCTACTGTAAGCTTCTGTTCAAAGTGTGTAGTGCTGTAGATTCACATTACAACTTGTTTTTCTTCTAAGGTACAAATTGCAGGATGTGCTGTGACTCCTCCCTTAATCCACAATGTACATGGGCACCGACTCCACCTTAAATTCTGTTTTTGCTCAGCGGATGAAAAGTGAAAGTGGAGTGTAGAGTAAGGCTACCTTGATGTGGTATGTGCACTTTAAGTTGTTATATCGTGTGAAGGTAAGAAACATGCCCTCATTGCCTGCTTCCAGAGAGGAGGGTGGGCTTGTGAATCTATTGCACAACACCCTACCTACAGATGCTTACAGGGTAAGTAAGATTTTCTGTTCTTAGCATGTGTGGCTGAAGATGCACATGCTCTCCATAGCCCTTAAAGCAGTTTCCTTCCAAGCAGTGGCTAGCGGACAAATGATGCTGATGTTCGGACTAATGTTCTTAACGCAGTCTATCCAAGAATAGCCGGCTGGCAGGCTAGTATGGCCATACTGTAATGTTTATCTAAAGGTGTGCTGTTGACATGGTAGCTACTTTGTAGATGTATGTTAAGGGGATGTTACCTAGGAAAGCCATGGTGGCACATTTCTTTTTTGGATTCCACATGATAGGCATTTTTCTATCACAGTGGTAATCCATTGAAATCTTTCCACCAGCTGGCTAATGTCACTGCTTAATGTCTAGGAAAATAAGACTACGATTCTCCATAATGCCTATTGTGTAAGTTGTGCGTAGTATTAATTACTCAGGCCATACATGGCCACCTGTCAGTTTGATGGTCCTGTAATTCCAGGAATGGCAACTTTGTGTTTACTAGTAATGCTTGTACCTGGGCCCTTATGTCTTTAGGCCTCTTGGTCATAGAAAGTGTAGAGTGGCAAGTTTCCAGTGGCTCCCATCGTAGGTTTAGAGTGTGTTCTGGGAGGTGCCGTGATTAGACTTTTTGGCATAGCAGGTTCTGATGCATTTGATAATCCACCCTGCAGTGTTTGCTTTGGAGATAGGGTGACATTTGTGAGGTTTTGAAAAGGCTACAAGGAGCTGGTTAGTTTTGTAAAAGGACTTGGGGCCTGATTTTGAGATTGTCGGATGGTATGCTCCGGTACAAAAGGGACTAATATACTGTCCACCATATTACAAGTATGGTGGAATATAATGCACTTTTAATACAATGGAGAGAGATCTGTCGTGCTTGTGATAGAGTATCCCACCCACCAAGCTTTAAATCGGGTCCTTAGTCCAAGCAGTGTAATACGAGCGTACCTTCTTGACGTCTAAGGTGTGTAGCGCTTTTTCCACTACGGAATTAGGTAGTGGAAAGAATAAAGGTAGTAAAATAGTTTGGTTAATTTGAAATGGTGCGACGACCCTGGGCAGGAACTTTGGACTGGTTGTAAGGACTACCCGTTACCTGTTTACCTAAATGACGAGTGATTGTAACTCATTGATGCTCCTGAGAGAGGTTCTGGCTTTTAGAAAGACCACCTTCCAGAAGAGAAACTGAACGTTGCAAGGGTGGAGAGGTTCAAATTGCAGACCAGTAAGCTTTGTGAGAAATACGTTAAGATTCCACACTGGGGCTGGAGGTGTTCTGGATAGTATTATCCTCTTGAGTCCATCTATAAACTCCTTAACCACAAGAATCCTGAAACAGGATAAATGTTCCCTGTTCTTCATATACGCCGGCACAGTGGCTAAGTGGAGGTATATGCAAGGCCCGCCTACTGTAGGTGTGAAAGATAATAGATGACATATTGAATATTGATTTTGCAGGGGTCTAGTTGCTTGGAGACACGTATGTGCTTCATGCAGCATGGCTATACACTCCCCAGGGAAGTGCAGTAACCAACCCTGGGACTTCAGGTGCCACATCATTAGTTGAGGTGCTTGGGATCTGCATGCCTGATTTGGCCATGTTGTTGTGTTAGAAGGTCGGGCTTGATTGGTAGCTTCTTGTGGGGACTGATGACATCTCCAGGAGCAGTGAGTACCTGGACTGTCTGGCCCAAGTTAGGGCCACCATGATGAGGATAGAGGACACATGCTTCATTTTCCTAACAATGTACAGGATGAGTGGGATGGGAAGAAAAGTATTGGCAAATATCCCAGTACAGTGGTGGCAAATTCTGGCATTTTGTGTTTTTTGTGTGGGTGGCGAAGAGATCGCCGGCTGGAGTTCCCCATCACCAGAAGTACCTGTAGAGGACTTGCAGTTTGAGTGTCCACTAATGGGCTTTTGATGTACCCTTCTTAACAGCTCCATTAAGTTGTTGTCGATCCCCAGTAGGTGCTCTGCTGTTCAGCCAGTGCTTCATCTCTTGTGCTAATGCAGACAGCTAAGGGGAGTGGGTACCCATGGTGCTGTATGTTATATATGGCTGTATCGGTATATATGGTATGTCGATCGTGATGGTAATAGATGCAGGGTGCCATGCCCAGTCATGTCACTGAGATATGCTCAGAACCCAGTGAGCGTTGCATCTGTGGGTAATGGTCACTTGTGGAAAAGTGTCCAAGAAAGTCCTACTGAGCAACAGATTCTGCAATGGTGGAACAGCAACAGAGTGCTGAGTGCTGGCATTTTTCTACACTGGATCTTCCCAGTGACCCTCCACTTGTGACCTTTGCCTTGTAAGGCACTGTTAGAGCTGGTAAATGTGTATTCTGATGTGCAGCACAATTGCTATGCAAGATGCAACATCATACCCAAGAACCTCATTACAGTCCTTACAGTTAGCAGACAAGTGGACTGAAAAAGAGGCTGTAGCTGTTGGAATGCCATCACCCTCTGCTGGTTCGGATATGCTTTCCATGTAAAAGCATCCAATATCAAGCCTAGACAGGGCTGCATCTGCTAGGGTTGGAAATGGTACTTCTTTGCATTTACTGTCAACGCTATGCTGTGGAGCAGGGGTAGCGCCATCTGAATGTGTGCTAGGCATTGTTGTCTTCTGTTGCTCTTGATTAGCCAGCCACTGAGGTATTGGAAGACGTGGATACCTGCTCTGCGTAGATGAGCAACCACTGCCAGTCACAAATTGTAAAGGCCCTTGGAGCTGTAATGACTTTGGAGAAAAGTTCTAACAATTGTTAGTGTTGTTCACTTTCCACAAACAGGGGTATATGAGAATATGGAAGTAGGTGTCCCTGAGGTATAAAGCCATCATGAAGTTTCTCTTTGGAGAAGCGGATGACATTCAGCAAGGTTGCCATATGGAAGTGCTTCAACAGGATGTACCAATTCAGTGGTCTCTGGCCCAAGATGGGCCAAAGGGAGACGTCCTTCTTTGAAATGCAGAAATACAGCAAGTAGACGCCTTTGCCTCATTGGTGTGGGGGCACAAGCTGTATGCAACTATTTTGGGGAGTGCTTGAATTTCTCCCTCTAATAGAGGGCAGTGGTCTTGGCCAAAGATGTGTTAACATGATGGTAGTAAGTGGGTGGTGGTGTCAAATTCTGAGCAGTAGGTTGCCAAACTACTACCAGCATCCATTTATCGCAGGTTATGTCTTCCCAGCGCAGGTGGAAATCCCTTAGTTCCTCACCCAGCAGGTGTTGTCTGCTTGCGCGGAGTGTGGGTAAGTCAGTGCCTGGAAGTTGAGGTTCCTTACACAGTGCCGCCTCTGCCGTTATTGCTCCTGCTGTTATTGCTCCTGTAACTGTTGATTGATTATTCTCTGCCTACCTGGGACTCGTGAAGAGCCTGCTGTTGGTGCCTGTAGGCTTGCGCCTGGTCAGAGGGTGTGGTTTTCTTCCCACCCCTGGACTGCTGTCTGCATAAGGTGCCCCTTGGAGTAGCAGACTGGAGGGTGTCCATAGACACTGTTCCTGGTGGCCTTCTTGATTTTCTCTAACATCTCATCCAGTTAGAGTCCAAAGAGATGTCCCTGTTGAATGAGATGCTAATGAGGTATTGCTGGACCTCTGGTTTAAACCCTGAGGCGCGAAGCCATGCTTCATAGTGGAAGAGAGAGAGGATTACTTTATTTAGACAATCAAGTCCATTAAAGTGCAAGCAAATTAATTAAAAAAAAAAGTTGTACAGAACTAGCACGTTTCTTAATTAAAATATGCTATAACAGATTGGCCTCAATTTGATCATCAATATAAAGTGCAAAGGTCTATTTACAAAATCATAATTGTTTCTTGATTGAACTAATGCTAAAAACAGATGAACCTCAAAATAATTACCAGTGTAAAGTGCAAATGGGTATTTACAGAATCATAAATCTCATTAGTCAATCAATGAGCAGCAGGGCATTAAGGGGATTCACGGTTTTGGCCTAATGTTTCTAAGGCTGAGTGAAAACAATTGTTCTTCAGCACCTATCAAAAAAACAACCTATATAAATGAGCCCTAGATATTTAAACTACCACAAAGATATGTAACATTCTGTGCTCTGTTGGGATAATATGCTAAATCTAGTGCAAAGCAAATATTATAGATATGCGTTTCGCAGGCCAAGTAGCTTTTCTACATTAATAACAAAGAAATGTCAGAAATTGCGTAAAAGTGGCTCTACAGCAAGATACCAGTGGTGGCTCCTCCGCTAAGGTGGACGAATGTCGCCCCACTGCTTTTCGCAGTGGAGCAAACTGTGTGCTTGCCTGCGGCATCGAGACGCTTACTCTTATCTGGGATGGGGCATCTCCTCTTGTGTGAGCTCAGCCCTGCTTTCTTGCTGTATGTACTACCAGAGAGACTGGGGGTGCCTGGCCACATGTGGAAAGAGCTCTATTGGGAGTAGCCTTAAATTTCTTCTCGACTTGTCACGTGACTACCATAGCCCTGACGAGGTCTTTACATTTGTCAGGTGCTGACTTGAGCATGGGCAGGAATTGGGCAGTGTGTTTGGTCTTGAGGAGTGTCTTCACCAAAATGTCTTCTTTGTTCTGTAGGACATGCATGTTGACTTTATGATAGCAGGCTGCTCTCTGAATGACGGTATGATATGTGATAGTATACCTTGGCAGAGATCCGTAGGGTCACCATTGTAGTTGTCTCAGGGGTCAACCCTGTGCCCACCAGACTGGTCATAAGTATCTACATCCCCGTAAGGGCTGCCTGGGTCCGAAAAGGAATGGACTGACCTTTCAAAAGATTCTGTTGGAGGTGGAAGAGAGTATGGCCGTCGTAGTGGCGGCGGAAGTGGTGGTGATTGCATGGGCAGTTGAGAAGGAGGACTTGTTGCCTTATCCTCGTGTCTCTTGGCTCTAGTGTGTCGTGGTACATGAAAGGTGAGCTCCTTCTCTAAAGCTAGCTTTTATTTCATGGTAATATGCGGCAGTATGGTCAGCGGCTTCCCAAGGAGTTGCTTAACAAGAATTTTGCTAGTTTCTGGAAGATGAACAGCTGTGTCTGTCGGGCATTGGGTTTTTTGGTCAGTCTCAAGGAAAGGAGTCACTCTGATCTCGGTGTTCACTTAGCGCTCAGTCTTGGAGGCCTTCTTGGTGTAAATTCTGCCCCTAAAGGGGAGGGATCAAAGAGTCCCTTTGTTGGGAGTTTGTATGGCTCCGAACCCTTCTCTCGATGCCAACTGTAGCCCGAGGGTGGCGGTGGGCCAGAGATCGAGGCTCTCTTTCTGCCCTGCTCGAGGCTCAATGCCCAATTCCAGCAGGAGTGGTGCTCTGCCACTGCGTAGGGGTGCTTAAGTGAGTGTGTTTCTTCCCCTGACTTTGTGCTGGAGTGGCACTTGTGCCCCTCTGTCTCTTTTTGGTGCTGGGCCCTGGTGGTTCAATGCCAAAGGCACCCACTCAGTCCTGATCTTCTTCCTCAGAGGCACTCGCGGATAATGCCTTGGGGCTTGGCGGTGGTTGGGCTGCTGGGATCCCAGTGGGACCCACCTCTTCCTCCTCGATACCAAGCGGGTTCTGTTCACCAAAGCTGTCAGGTGTCTCCGAGGATAATCTTCTGCTGCATTTTTGAGACATTTCAATGCCTTTCTCTTTGGCACCTCAGAGTCTTTTTACACTAAAAGGCGAGTCAGAACTGGAGGAAAGTGGGTTTCTGTTGCAGTAACTCCCCCCACTTTTTGCCAGATTTCTGATTCACCTTGACTGAGTGTGCACTGGGTCCCTGCCAATTGGGTTCCCAGTGCCTGTGTTCTTTCCCTAAACTGTACCATTGCTCCCACAATTGGCACACCTCTAGCCCACCTATAAGTCCATTGTAAAATATAGCAGTGGTACCAAGGGCCTTATGACCAGACAGGATCTCTTTAAGTTGCAGCATGTATTTTGCCATCCTAAAGGACCTAACCCTTACACACTGCCTTTGCAGGCTATGTGTTGTGGTGTAGCTAAAATAAGAGTCAACATGGCACACCTTTCTAGGTCCCATGCCTACACCCCTATGCCTGTGGCACAGGAAAGTCACCCCTCTGGCAGTCTTTACAGCCCTATACCACAGGTGAGGGCATAGCAGCATGAGCAGTATGCCCGTAAAGTATCTGAGTCCATTCTTGGACACTGTAAGTGCAGTGAGGCCATTTTGTGTACATGGGCTGGGAGTTTGTCAACCCAAACTCCACAGCTCCATGATGGCTTTACTGAAGACTGAGAAGTTTGGTATCAATCTTCTCAGCATAATAAACCATAATAAGTGCCAGTGTTGGATTTATTATAGCATACACTCAGAGGGCATCTTGGAGATGCCCCCTGAAAAACAACCAGCTTCTAGTGTATTGGCTGACCAGTCCCTGTCAGCCATTCACCACCAGACAGGTTTCTGACCTCATGGGGTGAGAGCCTTTGTGGTCTCGGAGGTCAGAAACAAAGCCTGCTCTGGGTGGAGGTGGTTCACTCCTCCCCCTTGCAGGAACAGCAGCACTTGGAGGTGAGCCTCAAAGGCTCTCACCTTGTGTTATGCTGATGTGGGCAGCGCCAACTAGTGGAAATGCCTGCTCCCCTGTCCCAGTCCCGCTTTTTGGTGGCAGGACAGGTGGGAAAAGTAGTAAGTCGAGATCATCGATTCAGGTTACAACCGCTGCACAATTTACCTCTATTCAGCGGTTCTCCAAACAGGAACACTGTTCTACTTCTACTGATTTCTTTGCGTTGACGCCTGGTCCCCGAGTCCTTTTTGCTCTCCGCAGAGCTCGCCTCTGAGAATGTAGACAGGAGGACTTTGTATTTAAAACCCCTTGCCAAGCCTTAAACTCCCCTTCTATTACAAATAAGTCACTGCTAAGCTTGGCCCTAGGTAGCCCATCGGGCAGGGTGCTCTGTAAGTAAAAGGTAGGACATGTTCTTTTAAGTTTTGCATGTTTTGGTAGTGAACAACTCCTGAATTCGTTTTTCACTACTGTGAGGCCTAGTCCTCTCATAGGTAAACATTGGGAATTCCTTATTACACTTTTAAGCAGTAATTCCTACTTAAGAAGGAGTAGCTCTGTCATGTTTTATATCTTTGGAATGGTAATGATAAATACTCTTTACTGGTAAAGTTGCATTTAACATTACTATTTTAGAAATGCCACTTTTAGAAAGTGGACATTTCTCTGCTTTTAAAGCTGTTTGTGTCTGCAGCCTGTCTCCAATACACACCTGGGTGGGTGGCAGCTTAACTTTGTGCATTCCCTCTAGACAGCCACACAAAGGTTTGGTGTGTTTGAGTGCCCACCTGCATCCTGATGGCTCATCCTGGGCAGGATAAGAGGGAGGAGTTGACACACCTGAATTAGTTGTGACCGTGTTCTGTCCCCACACAAAGGGTTGATTAATCCACCCCCCCCCCCCCAACCTCCCCTTTGTAGTGAGTCTGGAGCCAGGGCTGGAAAGAAAGGACCTCTGTGCACTTCAAAGACCCTTCTTCGAAGGCACCCTCACTTCAAAGGCACAACTGGTTATAAGTACTGGGTCTCTGACCCCACCAAATCAGACTTCCACTATGTTAGCAGGCCACCAGTATACCTAATTATAATTATAGCATATCAGTCATACTTATAAAACTTTTAACATCATGCAACCCTTTGCTCCTACCAACCAATGTGCAGGTTTGCATTGGAGAGACAACACAGTTGAACCCCTGTCAGAAGAACTGCTGTGCTGCTACAAGAACTGTCACTCTGCTGGACTGCTGCTCTGGAAGAACTGATTTTCTGCTGTGCTGCCTGCTGCTCTCTGACCCTGCTGAGAGCTGGACTCTGCCTTGAGCCCAGAGTGATCTCCAAGGGCTTGTTGGCTTTTCTCCTGTTTCCTGAGACTCAGGGATATCAAAGTCTCACCACCTGCTCCTGTGCCTGTGTGACGAACCGTCAGCGCATCCGGCAGAACAGGAGGACTTTGCATTGGACCACCGTCCCCCTTACCTCTCTCCTTGTTCCCTCCTCTGTTTCCAGCCACCTCGATCGGAAGAAGATCACTGTTCCTTTAAAGGACTCTTGCTCTCAGACTCTGCGGGCGGTCATGTGAGCGGATCACGTGACATGAGCCGGGGACTGAAGAAAGACGCGGAAGGAAGTAGCGGGGCGGTTCCAGAGAGAAGAGAAGGAGGCGAGCTGTGCGAGGGTCGAGAGAGTGTCCGGACCTTCTTCGTGCCACCAGGACTGTACGAGGCGGAGGGCAGAAAACCGGAACTGGGAGACGAGCGGGCGAGCGCCACCAAGGACTGAGAGAGGGAGCCGGTTCCTGTCCGGCAATGCGCAGAGACGAGCCGCGTCCCAGGAGGGGCGTGGCTTAGCAAGGTACAGGCTAAACTGGGGGCCGCTTGGGGTGGAGGAGCGGCAGCTCCCAGAGACGGGTCGGGCGGGGATACCCAGAGCGACTACCACCACTTGCCACGCGAGTAGAGGAGACGCGCGTGCTTGCTAGAGCAGCAGGGCAGCGACTTGAGCACGGGTGTCGGGGTTTGTTTTGTTCGGGTGACCGTCCTTCCCCCACGCCTTTTCCCTGGTCACGTTTAAGAACAGTGGAATTACGTACTCACCTTGGTTTCCTTCTTTTTTTTTTTGTTCCCCATCGCATGACCCCGAGAGTTCCTCTCTGAAGAGAAAGAGGGAAAACGACCGCCACACCACAGCAGTCCAGAGGAGCACCTCCCTTCCACCGGTTCCTGAGTGACTCAATGATACGTAGAGCAAAGATATAGTGCATAACCAAATAAACAACTCGAACTCTCGCACCAGTGTCTCTGTCTATTACTCCCCTGCGCCACACGTGGTGTCAGAAGTGGGATCCTTTCCATAGGCAGGTGCTATGGAGAACCTCTTCCAACAATTGATCCGTGGCCAGGAGAAGCTGGAATGGGCTGTTGAAAAGCAAATAGCGGCAGCCCAAGCTGATAGAGACCTATTCAAGGACTCAATGAGCAATCAAGTGGACTGCATACAGAAGGTCGCAGTGGACCAGCTGCAATTGACCGCCCAACTACAGACGAGGACAGGGACCGGTCCCAATGTAGCCCTGCAGAAGTATCTTCCAGGGGAGGACCCCGATGCCTTCCTGTTGAATTTCGAAAGGGCCGCAAGGGCGTCAGGTTGGCCGGAAGCTAAGTGGCCTTTCTTTTTGGCTCCCCTCCTCACCGGGGAAGCACAGGCAGCTTATCAAGTGGCCAACGCCGATGGGAATACACCCTATAAAGAGATAAAAGAAATAGTGTTGGACCACCTAGGAATGGATTCTGAGGCTTACAGGGTCCGATTTAGAAAAGAACGCGGCACCCCAGGTGACAATACAAAGACCCTGTTCTTTAAACTGAAGACCGCCGCAGACAAATGGCTGAAGCCCCAAGAAAGATCCAAAGAAGAGATCATGTCGTCCATATACCTAGAGCAATACCTAGAGGCATTCCCTTTCCCCATACAAAGGTGGCTGAAACAGCACAACCAGCTGACGGTCGAACAAGCAGTCGAGATGGCCAACACTTTCTACCGGGCCCAACCGCGTTCCTTACCCTGGGACTTAGAGAAACCCTCACGCACCTCCACTCCCCCCAACAAGAGTGAGAAAAAGCCACCCAGACCTGTTTCTGAAGCCACAAGGCCCCGTGCCTTTCGCCCTGCCCCTCTTACCCCTAGAGGACCCCAGTGCTTTGAATGTGGGGAGTGGGGCCACATCGCTAGAGCCTGCCCTAACAAGAAAGCCCAAGAAGAACCGATGGACGTCAGTAGTGTGCCTTACTCCATCCTCTATGCAGCCGAAATGGGGCCTTGTTTTTATGTGAGTGTTCAGGTGGGAGGGGTGACCGTCAGGGCTTTATTGGATTCTGGTTGTCGCCAGTCAGTTGTTCTTCAGTCACTGCTGGGTCCCACGGCCACTCC
This sequence comes from Calotriton arnoldi, assembly GCA_963921515.1. Lineage (NCBI taxonomy): Eukaryota > Metazoa > Chordata > Amphibia > Caudata > Salamandridae > Calotriton > Calotriton arnoldi. The sequence goes on from CAWUFW010006165.1 coordinate 229,365, forward strand.
CACCGGGGAAACCCTACCCATTAGGTGCGTGCATGGCGACGTGCGTCGCTATCCCCTGGTACGATTGCCTATCTCTTTACCAGACGGCCAGGTCATGCTTGCCAAACTCGGCGTGTTGCCCTCTCTTTCTGAACAGCTAATTATAGGTGTAGACAACCCTATGTTTCTTTCACTTCTCAGACTTAGGCTCCAGTCCCCGGAGATTAAAACCTCAGTCCAGCAAACCCTGCTTACACAGGCCCCTTGGCTTTCTGATAAGTGTTTTAGGTACAATCAAGCACATGATCCTACCCTACAATCTGCTTGGGATCACGCCAGAGAGAGCAGTCAGGTACCCACCCTGACCTACCCTCATTTTCAAATAAAAAACGACCTGTTGTATAGACATGGGAAACCTGGTGACCCTCCCCAGTTGGTAGTACCGCAAGCCTTCAGAGAACAAGTCCTCTTCTTTGCCCACTCTCACCTCCTGGCAGGACATAGGGGCACACAAAAAACCACCGAGGTGATCCTACAACACTTCTACCGGCCGGGGATCTTCTCTTGTGTTGCTAAATACTGCCAGGAGTGCGAGGTGTGCCAAAGGAAGAACCCCTACAAGCCACCGCCCATTCCCCTACAGCCACTCCCTATTATTGGGAAGCCCTTTGAGAGGATAGGGATGGACCTCATCGGCCCCCTACCTCGCACTAGGAAAGGCCATCTCTACGCCTTAGTAGTGGTCGATTATGCTACCCGATACCCCGAGGCCTTCCCCATACGCACTCCTACCACCACCAACATTTGTGACCGACTGTTGGAATTGTTCTCTAGGGTCGGTTTTCCCCGAGAAATTCTTACGGACCAGGGCACCCCTTTTGTTTCCAAGCTCATGGGACAGATCTGCTCCTCTCTCGATATGTCACATTAAGACGTCCGTATACCATCCACAAACCGACGGTTTGTGTGAGCGGTATAACGCTACGCTAAAATTAACCCTAAAGAAAATGCTGACTGTGGAAGGCAAGGAATGGGACATGCTCCTCCCTTTAGCGTTATATGTCATCAGAAGTCAGCCTCAAGCCAGTCTGGGCTGTTCCCCGTTTAGGCTTCTATACGGTAGAGAACCGCGCAGCCTACTGGAAATAACTAAAGAGGCTTGGGAGCAAGAACAACCCGAAGAAACCAAGACATTTCTTGATTATACCCTAGCTTTGCGGACCCGATTGCATAAGTTAAGTGAGTTCGCCAGTGCCAATCTAGAAATGGCCCAGGTCAAACAACAAACCTTCTACAATAGAGGGAAAAAGTGGAGACACCTACAAGCAGGGGATTGGGTCTTCCTCCTCTTGCCCGCAGCCATTGCAAAGGTAAAGGCTGAGTGGAAAGGACCCTTTAAGATTATAGAGAGAATAGGAACGACCTCTTATCGCCTACAAATGTCCCCAAAAAGGACTCCGGTATATCACATTAACCTACTAAAGAAGTGGCTAGGTCCGCTCCCTAGGGATGTCCACACCACTGTCCTTTTCTCCGAAACCAACACCACTGTCGAACAGTTGGTGATCAACAACGAGCTTTCCTTAGAACAGAAAAAGCAATTACACGACACCCTGTTCCCTTTTGCTTCCCTGTTCTCCGACCTGCCTGGGAAAACCACCCTCATGGAACACTCCATACCCACCCAGCCAGGGAAAATCGTGAAGCAAAAGCCCTATCGCATCCCCGCTGCCCGTAGGAATGCGAATACAACAAGAGGTCGAGAACATGCTCGCTATGGGGGTGATTAAGCCGTCTCAAAGCTACTGGTTGTCACCAATCGTCCTGGTGCCTAAACCGGACGGTTCCGTTCGGTTCTGCATAGACTTCAGAGCGGTTAACGCCATATCCAAATGTGACGGCTACCCCCTACCCCGAGTAGACGAGCTGATCGAACGGCTCGGCGATGCCCAGTACATCACGACCCTTGACCTCACTAAGGGATACTGGCAGGTGCCCCTCAGACCACAAGACCAAGAAAAAAACGCCTTTTCTACACCCTCGGGCTTATAGGAGTTTACCGTCTTGCCATTTGGTCTGCATGGAGCCCCTGCCACATTCCAGAGACTCATGAATAGGGTGCTGGCAGACCACCAGGCGTACTCGTCTGCCTATATTGACGATATCGTAATTTTTAATCCTACTTGGGAGCACCATCTTTGCCACTGCCACCTAGTCCTCCAAGCTCTTCAGTCAGCGGGTTTGCATATTAACTCAAAAAAATCACGTGCAGGCTTCCATAAGGTTAAATATCTTGGGTTTCTCCTGGGAAACGGTCACATAGAACCACAACAAGAAAAGATAAAGGCGATAGTCAATACGCCCTTCCCCACCACCAAAAAGGAGGCCAGGGCTTTCCTAGGCCTCCTGGGCTATTATCGTCGCTTTATTCCCCAATATTCAGAGCTGGCCACACCCCTAACGGACCTGCTACAAAAAGAGACCAAGATAAAAGACATAGCGAATCCCCCACCAAAAGCCGTCAAGGCGTTTCAAGCGCTGAAAGCCACCATTACCACAAGTCCTATCCTCTGCTCAACTGACTTTTCCAAACCATTCTTACTCCAGACAGACGCCTCTGAGAACGGCCTCGGTGCCGTTTTGTCACAGGCCTGTGAAGATGGGGCCGAACATCCCATCCTGTTTATCAGTCGTAAGTTATATCCACGAGAACAACGATACCCCATCATAGAGAAGGAGTGTCTCGCGATAAAGTGGGCAGTTGAGAAACTCCGGTATTACCTAGAGGGATCCCATTTCCTGTTGTTTACTGACCATGCACCCCTTCTCTGGATGAGCCGCAACAAGGGAAACAATCCCCGAGTACTACGTTGGTTCCTCTCCCTCCAGCCCTTCTCCTTTGAGGTTCGACATCGAAAAGGGACTGACAATGGGAATGCGGACTTCCTCTCCCGTGTTCCCCTGTTCCCCGACCGGGAACAGGCTGGGGTAGGGGTGTGTGACGAACCGTCAGCGCATCAGGCGGAACAGCAGGACTTTGCATTGGACCACCTTCCCCCTTACCTCTCTCCTTGTTCCCTCCTCTGTTTCCAGCCACCTCGGTCGGAAGAAGATCACTGTTCCTTTAAATGACTTTTGCTCTCAGACTCTGCGGGCGGTCATGTGAGCGGATCACGTGACATGAGCCGGGGACTGAAGAAAGACGCGGAAGGAAGTAGCGGGGCGGTTCCAGAGAGAAGGAGGCGAGCTGTGCGAGGGTCGAGATGTGTCCGGACCTTCTTCGTGCCACCAGGACTGTACGAGGCGGAGGGCAGAAAACCGGAACTGGGAGACGAGCGGGCGAGCGCCACCAAGGACCGAGAGAGGGAGCTGGTTCCTGTCCTGCAACGCGCAGAGACGAGCCGCGTCCCAGGAGGGGCGTGGCTTAGCAAGGTACGGGCTAAACTGGGGGCCGCTTGGGGTGGAGGAGCGGCAGCTCCCAGAGACGGGTCGGGCGGGGATACCCAGAGCGACTACCACCACTTGCCACGCAAGTAGAGGAGACGCGCGTGCTTGCTAGAGCAGCAGGGCAGCGACTTGAGTACGGGTGTCGAGTTTGTTTTGTTCAGGTGACCGTCCTTCCCCCACGCCTTTTCCCTGGTCACGTTTAAGGACAGCGGAATTATGTCCTCACCTTGGTTTCCTTTGTTTTTTTTGTTCCCTATCGCATGACCCCGAGAGTTCCTCTCTGAAGAGAAAGAGGGAAGAGGACCGCCACACCACAGCAGTCCAGAGGAGCACCTCCCTTCCACCGGTCCCTGATTGACTCAATGATACGTAGAGCAAAGACAGAGTGCATAACCAAATAAACAACTCGAACTCTCGCACCAGTGTCTGTCTATTACTCCCCTGCGCCACAGCCTAGTCCATTGGAAGTGGACCCGGGTGCTTGCTCCAGTAAAATCGGTGCATCTCCAGTCTGTGTGTATCAGAATTAGCGCATTGCAGTCGGAACCAGCGTACCACCTTAAAGAACCGACGCATCGGAATTGATGCCACTGCAGTGTGGGAAGATCCATAAATCCCCTTAACTGCGTACGGAACAAATGCACCTCGACTTTGCGGATCGTCTTCAGAACTGGCGCATCGCCACCACTGAATGAAGAAAATCGACGCATCACCTAGACTGCAGGATCTCTCGGCTGCACCCCGCATCTCGCTGTTGCAACCAGGATCAAGGTACTTTGTTCAGCGGGCCTGCGCGGCTTCTGTATCTGACCCGCGCTCCATCGTGGTCGGCCTGAACACTTGACTTTGCACCAGTCCAGCGCGACCAGATAACCCCCATAGGCGCTTATTGCGTCTAAACGATGGGCCCGATTCACAAAGGTGAACTGAGACGAAAGTCTGACTTTACGACTGTCATTATTCACCAATGGCATTTACGACTAGTAAAGTTAGACTTTTGTAACGTATCAGATAAACTTAAGTTTTTGTCTTAAGTTTAACTGAGACCAAAACTGAGACAAGTCTAACATTACCACTCGTAAATGCCCTTTGTGAATATCGAAAGTCGTAAAGTTAGACTTTCGTCTCAGTTTACCTTTGTGAATTAGGCTCGATATTTTTACATTTAATCTTTAAAAATTCATATCTCAACTTCTACTTATTGGATGTTTGTCGTTTTGGTCTTGTTTTATTTATAAAAATCATATCCATTTTTCTTACCTGGTGTGGAGTCTTTTTATGGTGTTTTCATATGTTACTGTGTGTTGTGTTGCACAAATTCTTTACACATTGCCGCTTAGGTTTAGGCTGACTGCTCTGTGCCAAGCTACAAGAGGCTGAGCACAAAATAACTTTTAGTGTGTATCTTACTTACCCCTGACTAGGATTGTGGTTCCTGCTTGGACAGGGTGCAAACCTATGCCAACTAGAAACCCAATTTCTAACAGCTGGACTGAAGAGAGCTCATTCATAAACAGTCTGTGACTCTTCAAATGTTTGATATAGACAGAACCGTGATATGTTCAGAATTTAGTATAATTAAAAAGATGCCATAATCTGAGCCTTGTTAGAATCCAAACTGTGGCACAATATGAGAGGAGTAGTGTTAGAGCGCTACTGTAAGAGAACACACAATAATTTGTAACCTCGTGCAAGGCACCAAATGAGGCAAGTGGATTTCAGACGCACCCCATTCCATGAAAATAAGCGTTAAGATGCAGGTCTGGATAAATGTAGAAGCGATCCTTAAACACTCCCTTGGTCAGATTGGTGAGGTAGCATCACCTAGTGGATAAATGTAAGTCACACTTAGTTGTAGGAGACGGGGAGGAAATGCTGTTGGAAACAAGACTTCAACTGGACTTGTGGGTTATCTTGCCGCATGGGATTCAGACAAAGAAGTGTCTTAGCCAAAGCCTATTCAACAGTTTGTAAAGCGTATTAATGCCTGTCCAGTAACAAGAAGCTATAAAAAACCTTCTAATTAATAAATGGTGCTACCCCAGGCTTTTCCGGATTGCCTTCTTTGTGCCATGCCATAATCTCTCCAGATTCCTATTTTTATATTTTTGCCTCAGATGCCGTGTTTTTTGTGTCTCTCTGACCCTCACCTCTTATCATTCTCATGGAATCCAGCACCTCTATCAAATGTTGTCCCTACCGTTCCAGTAAAACATAGTCTCCTTCACAGTTTTTTTAATGAGCTTATCCCATCCTTCATGTCCCCTCTGCCAGCCTCCCTCGCTTATCTGTCTCTGCCCCTCCTGTGCCCCGCAGTAGCCATGATGTATTGGTAGGCACATGATGTCTTTTTTTTCTGAGAAGGGACATTTGACCTCTTGGATCCCTGAAAATGCTGCAAGAAGAGTCCCTTCACTTTAGATCTCTGGAAACAGTAATTTGGGAAGCCTAATATTAAATCTGAGGAGCAGTGCAAAGTTCTGTTGATCGGGAAAATCACTACATAGTATATAGCAGCTTAATCACTAGAATCACAAGTGTCACAAAATTATAGGGCGTAGTATAATATCCAAATGAGTGTTGTTATATATATCTCCTCATTATCCTTCTATATCCTTTTGTGTTTGAGATTGAAGCGCCATGAGGCAGTTTTGTTGACCACCAAGATGAGCTGCTTATTGGCATCATAGAAATAACTAGTTATGTGCAGATGCACTGGACTGCATTCACAAAAGTCATGCAACCCCATTTTAACTTTAGCCCATTGGAGTTGCTTTGTGCATAATTTCAGTCCTACAGACTCAGTATTTTATTTATTACTTTTGATTGTGAAACCCGAGAAATGAAAGCTTTTCGCTTCGCCATTCAACTCTGTTCTGGTGTGCTCTGCCATTGCTTGTATCCTACATTTTTGCATTAACACAAGCCTGAATTCTTTTAATGTGCAACCTTACTATATTTTGTTATTCTTATGATTCTTACTGTGCAGTGTGTACCAGAAAATAAACTGTTATCCACTTTTATAAAAATCCATCTAGTTTTGTAGCAACCCCTTTCCCTTGGTTATTTTATTGTTTCGACTTGAGGTTTATTCCTGACCTAAACTTGGAGCCTGCCTGAACCTCATTTTCACCACACTCCAAGGTATACCCTCTAAATCTTTAGCTGCCTTTGCTTGTTCATAATATATCAGCAGGAGAACACGTGAGCACTTGAAGTTGTAATAAACCTTCCCTTGTTTTTTCCAATTTGTATACAGAAATTTCTATCCAGAAGCTATTTCAAATGGAAATATTTCAAAAGTAAATACTTTCTGCCTCGCACCAACAGAAAATACATTTTGAATATTTACAGGTCTTCAATTTGTCAATCATTCCTCATACTGTATCCTCCCACCTGCATTTAGTGTGCAGTACCTATAGCCAACCAATAGCTGTATTTTAAACCTTGTGAGCTGGTGGTCAAAAGAAAACCCTCTACTGATATATACCAAAGTATTTACTTCACTATCCACTACAAAAGTCTGCTGATTGTAATATGTTATCCATTTCCTGATCATAGTGTAGGTCAAGGTGCAGTTCCTGTTTTTATGATTAAGCAAATGTTACTATTCTACAAATAATTCTGGTGTACATTTCCACTATGTTAGCAGGCCACCAGTATACCTAATTACAATTATAGCATATCAGTCATACTTAAAAAACCTTTAACATCATGCAACCCTTTGCTCTTACCAACCAATGTGCAGGTTTGCATTGGAGAGACAACACAGTATTCCTATAGATGCTCCTATTCTCTGCAAGGGATGTCTCAGAGAAAATATGTGCAGTGGTACAAACTGCATTAGATCGTAAAGCATGCTTGTTGTTTCCAGTAAGCTAAATGGCTATTACTGTTGAATATAGTATCAGGCATTCAACCCAGTCCTTGCATTTTACTTTTGTAGACGCAGGACACATCTGCCTTGGTATGGCAGTATTGTTTGTCCCAGAATAAATTAATTGTACCAGATTACCTTTTGTGCAATTCACAAGTGGTAGTATAGTGCTTACAGATTACGAAATCAAGTGAGCCAGAGAAAGAGAGAAACCAGTGAGTGCTCGGGATGGGGCCAGGGAACTGCTAAAGTCAGAAGACTTTACTGACACACAGCACTGTCGCCATCACCCAGAGACTGCTTCTTTCTTTTAGATATCCCTTACAGAGAGATTGAAGGTTATAAAGCAGGAATGCGACAAACCATCAGGGAAGGGGGACAACATGAAATGTTTGCAGTCCATACTGGACCATGGTCCATCCTACTGTTTCACTTTGTCTGTCATGAGGTGTTTTAATATCTTCTCTTGTAGGCAGTCTCCCTGCAATGCGGTTTGTCGCAGCTGTAGAAATGGAGCAGCCAGATTTTGTAGAGCCTGTCTCCCGGGAGTTTTGGATGAGGATCTGGTCAACGGTCAGTATCTTTACTCAATATCTGCACTAATAAAGTCTCACTTGTAGACACCCCTTCCTCTTGTTTCATTCACTGCTGTCTCATTTGGCTGGTAATGTAAATGGTGGCTATTTTCTTCTAAGTGTTTTTGCCTGTCTTCAGGTGCCTCACATCTAGTCTCACCTAGCCTCCCCCTCTTCTGAGACTGGGAAGACTGTGCTGAAAGACTCCCCACACACAACTCATGTATTTTAATGTAACCAACTATGTGTAACCTGGCAACTTCGATGCAACAAATTAAAATAAGTGATGACTCCCAAGTTGTAAGTTTTGGTATGGTTTGTATCCAGGCACCCACCTCTTATCTGTGTATAATGGCTAATCATGCTTTCATAGTTGTGGCCTATTCCCTACTCCTTCATGACTACTCCGGTCATGGGAACAGTCCAGCACGAACTGCCAAGCCATGTCTTCCCTGGACCGGAAACAAGCACCCCCCTTTTGTATCGCTTTGTTCGCCCTAAGTTGGCGGGGGTATGCCCAGACGTGGGTCCCTTGCTCACTTTGCCACTGGATTCAAGCAAGCCTGGCTGATGACGGCTGGAATGCCAGAAACCGGTCCTAGGATGCTTGTTTCCGGTCCAGGGAAGACATGGCTTGGCAGTTCGGGCTGGACTGTTCCCATGAGGCACAGGGTCAGACTGATTTGCATATGGCCATGTCTGAACTGGGGTGGTGGAGTGAGCTAAAGAATGATGATGGATTAAACCCAGATCAGTTGACTGGGGGTGAGTGTTTGATTGGCTCAAACGTTCCGTCCATCATCCCCTTTTGTATCACTTTTAGAAAGTTGGCATTTTCTTGTCTTAACTTACTGGTGCCCGCAGCCTGTATCCTGGGTGACATGACTGTGAATATCTTGGCATTTGTATTCCTCTTAGGTGGTGAGTCAGAGGGGGACTAGATGTTGGCAGTCTGGGCCATCATGCTAGGATGGGTGGGGCAGAGATGTTCCCTGACCCACTTGGATTTCTCAAAGAACTGCCTCCAGCACACTCAAAGGAATTTGGCACCCATCTCTGGTCACCCTAGACTACTTGGAGCTTAGGCAGAGTAAGGAAGGAAGGAACTTTCCAGGAGCAGATTTGGGGGTGGGGGGTGGAGGATGGTAGCCTTAAAGTTCCTCCACTTTAAAGACTGGCACCAGGTATACATGTGGGACACTCAGACCAACTCTTCAGTACAATCCTGGACATGACAATGGAAGGATTGTCCTCTGTTTGAGGCTTGCCTTGTTCTCCAGAGGGCTACCCTGTTGCTTGAGGCCTGCCTTGTTTTCCAAAGGGGCTGCCCTGCTGCTTTGGGCTGCCCTGCTCTCTGCGAAGGAAGACTGGACCTGCTCCCTTCATCCCAGGCTACCTGAGTGACTCCAGGGTTCAGTTGTCCAACCTCCTGTTCCGAGCTAGGGGACAAAGCAAGCTCCAGGGGCCTCCCTGCAACTGCCTAGGGAATCTGTTGCCCCTGGACCTCTCTGAGCCTTGCTGGCCTCTGCTACAGTGAGTCCCTGATCTGCAAGAGGTGCCTCCCCAGGTGCTGGGCCCTTGGCTGGCATCAGAGTGCACTCCTCTACAAGAAAAGGAGAAATCCTGATCTTTTTCAGTGGGGCTAATCTGGTCCCTGTATCCAGCCCGCGCTCTATCACGGTCTGTCTGAACTTGTGACTTCCCCTGGTCTATCACAGAGTGGCGCTTTGTGTCTTTAGGCGCTATACTTACCTTAAAAAATTGAATTTCTGTATCTCCGGTTGTACTGATTGGATTTCTGTAATTTTAGTCTTGTTTTATTTAGTAAAACTTTCTCTAGTTTTCTAAATTGGTTTGAGATGTTTCTTGTGTTGCGTTTTCCCTTTTTCTGTTTGTCTTCTGCATAAATAATTTACACAGTGCCTCTAAGTTAAGCCTGACTGCTTTTGTGCCAAGCTACCAAAGAGTTAAGCACAGGTTCATTTAGTGACGTTTGTGGTTCACACTGACGAGGAATTGTGGTTGTTGCTTGCAAAGGTTTTCACCCCCAACCGATAACCACATTTCTTACACGTGACACAACCTGTCAAATGGATGACTCAGAGATGCTCTTACACCTTGGTTTTCAAAACTTATAAAAAGATTGGGATGGCGTTATTCTGAGAGCCCTACTTAGTTTACCCCAGCTTGATTATATTCACTCCCTGACCTATCAGGCAAAAAAAAGTAAATCTGTTTTACTGGATGACGTCTCAACTCATTTTACTTTCTTCCAGAAAAAGTCTCTTGACAGCGGGAGAGAATCATAATTATGAAATGTTTTTTAGGTGGTCCTTCTTTTTCTACTATGGGCGATTCTGTACCCCTTTACATTCAACCTGATATTGGACTAACAGATATGACAGAACTTAGCTAATTTGTACCAAACCATAACTCTGTCTCCCAGCTCCATATTTTTATATCTGCATGAAACCTAAGATTCCTGCACTAATGCGAAATGTCTGCCAAATGTTAGGTGAATTTATCTGCAAATAAACTCTTTACCCCCCTTGTATATTTTTACATGGTTTGACTAAAGAGCAGAATTTGTCAGGTTGTTTTTGTTTTCTCACCAGCATTCCACATGTTGAATTAAACTCCAGGCCTTGGCATTTGGCAACTTAGGAGTGCGATCGATTCTGGAAAGTGAAAATTAAATAGCTGACTTGACTTCAAAGCACAGTTGAATTTGGAAGACTAAGGATAAGTCATTGGACTCTAAATCCAGTCAAGATTGAGTTCCAAAAGAAACTAAAATGCTTAACACTGATAAAACACAAAATTGTTAGAGGTAGGAGAGATATCAGAGGCTAGGAAATGGCTCTTTATGCCAAAATATCAGAATTAAAGAAAAGAAGCAAAGATTTGAAGAAGCATTGGCCATTCACAAAATGCCAAATCAATTTAGTGTTAAAAGACCCAGAGAAGATTTTTTTTAAGGGCAAAACTGGACGGGCTGTGATTTGTTTTGATAAAAAATTGCAAAAAACACGTTTAACTAGATGTGCAGTGGAAAAATGCTTCACATTTTATAAATTACGCATGGTTCACCAACCATCTGCAGAAATAAATAAAATAAGTTTAACTGGAAATGTAGGTGCAAACAGCGCACACTTTGACTAGTGTATACCCACATTAGAGATGCGTTTTAATCTAACCAAATTCAGTGTCACTCTGCACAAGTCTGTCTTTCAACACAGGAGTGTTCTCTAACAAAGACATTGCTTCTCGGGGCCTTTCAGGACAATTCACTTTTTTGTACTTTATTTGGATTGTTGATACTATAAGCAGAAGGAAAAAGATTACAAAGGATAAAGGATGGATTCCATTAATCATTACTGACATAAACCAGTAAGGCATTGTCTGATCCAATAAGATCAGAAATGCCCATTTGATAGCAATATACAGATTAAAACACACAGTCAAATAGGTGGTATATTTTACTATGCAACTGCTTACCGACAAATATAACCCACCCACCTGTGTGTCTATATTGTCTACTTAAGTGGCATCGGCTGTATTGGTCACATCTGCCGGACTGATCGAGCTTGTGTGCAGTTGTAAACCTCTGCTGACCAGAAAAAACAAGCAAATCAGAGTTGGCATAAAGCTCAATGTTTCTCGTTGCAGTATATTAAGCTTAGTTTGCAATGTGAAGTGGGGTACCTCTGTCCCGACTAATGGCTATATATCTCTTAGCCAAAAGCAAAACTATGCCCATATATTTACTGACCATTTTAGGAAAGTCATAAACATACCCCAGTAGTACCGCAAGTGAGTATGGTTCAGCCTGTAACTGTTATAACAGTGAAGTCTTTAAAAGACTTACGTTCAAAATGTTGCCACTGGAAGACACTCCCACACCAGATGCAGGAAATCAGCCTCAGTATGTCCCCAATGTATTCAAGCATTCTAGCCCAGTAGGGATTAATTCAAATATTCCATCCAGCGCTTGTTTGTAATTTTCAGTCTGTCGTGTTATGCAGGTGTGGGGCTATAAGCATGGTATATTCTTTATTAAATTAATTTGTGAGCTCATCACTCCCAGGACCCTTACCACTCGGCCTGATACAGATTGGGTCCTTTACCTCTTCTGTGGTGACAGGGTGTGCCAGATGTTTCCAGTGGGCATCTGTAAACCAAGCCAATGCTACATAATTAAGGTATATATAAACAACTGCTATGGGGACACCACTGCTAGACACATATAGAGAAGTGTAAAAGTCTACAAAAGCCTTCTGAATGGCAATTGAGTCGGAGGAAGTGGTGCACAGGGTGTGTGAATCTCTGTAATGCTCACTAAAGCCCATGGTTTACGGGTCACAGCATCTAGGGAATTTCCTGATTCCTCCGTACCTGTGAGATACATGGTATTTGCCCATAAAGTGCACTTCTCTATCCACTTCAAATAGCATCCAATCTCTTGGCTTACAATTCAGAATTTTTGCCTGATTTCAGGTCTGCTTCTAGGGAGTGGATATTTTGCTCGAGAGTGGACAGTCTTGATAGTATAGATTTGAGAATGAGCACATGTTTAGAGGTATATATGTATCTGGCATAGGCCTTTAAGGCCTCTCAGATTTCGCTGAGCCTAGACACAGGTGGCACATCAATTTGGAAATATTCTGATATGGCTGTTCTCAGCTCCTCCCAGAAAACCAGATCCAGAAGGAAAGCATCATTGTCTATGGTGCCTGTAGTTGGCCGAACTTTTGAGTGAAAGGAGTATTGGGGAGTGGTTTGATAGTCCTGGCCAATAAATTTACATCCACGGTCCATGAGTTGACATTTTAGAGGTTACCCAATAATCATTTTGTGATAGACATGCGTGAACCAACAATCAATACGTATACTCTCGGATTCCAGGATTGTGGGTTTGCTTAATGTCAATTTATAGTGCATGATAATTTGATGGAGCATTTGTGTGGCATGGGAAAGATGATGGTGGGCGATGGGCAACCTATTTGGGAGTTTAATACAAGACTAAAATGGGGGGGGTGGGGCAGTAGGCCTTGTCCTACCGTCTTCTCATATGCAGCTGAAGCCATAGAGCCCGATTCACGAAGAGACTTGCGTGTAGTGTACACGGCGGAGACTTCACAATTGAGGCGGAATCGCAGCATGGCGCACGCATGCACCATGCGGAGATTCCGCCGGAGTGCGGAGGCTCCGCACTCGTAATTCAACTGCACGTAAGTCCCTTCTTGAATCGGGCCCATATTATTAAACCATTGTGTCACCGCGATTTTGCAATCAATGAGTTTTCACTGAAGCAAACAATCGACTAACGCATCTAGAATCAACGGATTGTGAGTCCATGTGTGCTCAACAGACATTCTAATTACTATTGACACTGAAGGCTACAGTCATAGTTTCTCATTATCCACTTGACTTGAGGGTGAGTAGGCCTTCAAGGATGGAATGGCCGATGAGTTATTTTTCTTCATTAGTTTAACAAAGTCAGGTGTACTCTGAACATCGTTGCAGATGTGTGTCTGATCATTTATAGTGCTTTGCAGCAAGCAGGGCAAAGTAATGCATATGCGATGTTGGCTTTTTGAAGTTTCCTCTTGAAAGGTCTGGCATCTTTTGGGGAATAGTGATATATATACACTCCCTAGTAGTTGAGGACTCCTTTCCCTCTGGCCAGTCGGAGAGCAAGATCCTTGTTGCAATAGTTTGCCACTTCTCAATGATGGTCTTATGTGGTGCCCCAGGGAAGGCCATAATGCCAGCGACTTCCAGAAATGTCTGCCAACATTTACTCTACGAGGGGGCGTGGCTTGCCGCGAGAAGAAATGGCCGCAAGCTAAGGGAGCTCCGCCGAGCCTAATCTGTAATCCCCAAATATCCGGTCATAATCCGCCCAAACAACGCCGTGCGAGAAACAGGAGAGCGGGAGATTCCCTCGAGCCGGAGGGGAACAAAACAGTGGCTCTTCCGGACTGCCGAAGCCGCACCGAGAGCTGTTGCGCAGATAGGCCAGAAGGCCCAGGCTCGAGTAATGCGATGGTCTGGCCGGGAGGCAGCAGAGATGAGGGGCGGGCCGTGATTAGCCCGGTGCTTAAACCCGGGAGCCGCTCATCCCCCCTCCTCCCTCCAGCCGTTACCCATGCCAGCGACTCACGCACATCAGGGGACCCGGGACGCCTAACAACGGACGACAGGATTCCCAAGTACTGCCTGAAATGAGGGGAGGAGCGTCTGGCAGACGGGAGCAGGGCAGCGAAACCACACACGGCGGTCCCAAGAGGACATCGGGAGGGTGGATTGAAGTGGCCCAAGTATTAATCGAGGTGGAGGGACAACCCACAAGCGCCACAGAGACATTATGGACCCCGGTGCAAGTGTGGAGGTAATCGGGTGACAAAGTCCCAGTTGCACCAATCACATAAGATTAAGTGAAGTGTAGATGGCGGTGGCCCCTCCGCTCCTCCTCCCCCCCCCCATGAACAGCAGCACGGACCCCCCACCAACGGGGAGCAGATGATTCAGACAGTATAAAATACTAATTGGGGGTGAAGGAGGGGAACTATCCCCGGGAACGGGGCACAAGAGACTGAAAAACCCGGACTAGAACGCCAGCTACCCTATTGCGTAATAGCGACAAAATTAGAAAACGAACACCAGAAGAGGGACTGCCTAAATATTCAGGCGACGTCAACGATCAGTAAAAGCCTTGTAAGGCGGACCAGGGACAGCCCAACTGCAGGACAACGCAGAGGCCCTGGCAGGAAAACAGACAGGCCATCGGGGGACAAATTCCTGAGCAGGTGGCGGTGAATACTGCGGGGGCTCAAGGTATTTCCTGACCTGACCAGCCATAGTATATTATTTACACGAACAAGAGGCGAACCAAGAGGGACAAGGAGAGGACCCAAGAGCCATGATGGGAGGAAGGGGCCCAAAGGGACCCCATCAAACGAAGCTTGATAAATATACAGTAACGAAAGACCGTACTGCTGCGATTATGAGCCAGACGGAACCGGACCCCGGGGCGCAGCTGGACCCGGAGGCGGAGGGTCCAACACTAAAAGACTTAATGACAGCGCTGCAGGGAGTGAGAACAGATCTAGCAGGCAAAATAGACACTGTGACCACGGAAGTGTTGCTGATGAGAGCTGATCTGAGAAACATGGGAGCCATGGTGAAGGAAGTCGAAAAAGTCACAACCACTTTGGTGGATGACACGAAAGTGTTGAAGAAGCAAGTGCAGGAACTGGCTAATTCGACAAAGACACTGGAGGCAAGGCTCGAAGATCAGGAAGGAAGGTCTCGGCGCAATAATGTGCGAATAATTGGGGTGCCGGAATGGGCGGAAGGACCCTCAGTCGATCTTTGGCGAGGATTTGATCATCAAGAAGCTTCAACCGAGAGGCCTCTCCAAGCACTTCTCGGTAGAAAGGGCGCACAGAATACTCAAAACTAGGCCGAGACCAGCCCCCTCACGCCCCATAATCGCGCGTATTTTCAACTACAGGGACCGGGATGCGATCCTACAGACAGCACGAAGCGCCCCACCACTCAAGGTAGACAATGCAACAATAAGCTTCTATCCTGACTTTACGACAAAATTACAACAAGCCCGACGGGCATTTCTGGAAGTCAAAAAGGCACTACGAGCAAAATATATCAACTATTCAATGCTATTCCCATCGACCCTTAGGGTGATCGCAGATGGCAAGATTTGGAGGCTTACCACCCCGGAAGAAGCATGGGAGTGGCTGGATGGGTGGCGAAGAATCGGAAAAAGACGCCAACCGAACAATATTGAGGGCGATGCTAAAGATCACGAGGAAGAGGCAATTGACAAAGCTACACAAGGATTAGAGAGATACAGAGACAGTCAGTCCCAGTCGGGAGAATGAGAAACGAGACGACTTCCAAGAAAAACTTGTAAGGACTGAAGAAAAAAGCAGATAAGACACTTTGATAGAGCTTAAATCTGGTCCTATTCCAGAAATTATATTCTGGACTGATATGTTAATTTATGGTATAAAGGACACCGCAGTATTGAAGGGGGGAGGAGGGATGAAACTCGGTGGGCAAAAGTATGGCTTAGGCCCGCCCAAAGCATCAAAGTTGATTTATGGGGCGACAGGCAAGTTTGGGGGGTGGGATGTTGATCGCCCACTGTGCAGGGTAGCAGAGAGGGGGGAGTTATACAGTTGGGGTTTACAAAAATGTTTGTTTGTTTTCAGTATCAATGCATAGACGCTACAAACAGTAGGGTGAGATGGGGTAGGGTGGAACAGAACACAGATACCCAGGGCGAAGGGAAGTACACGATGCGCAAGCTGCACATATTTACACCTTGGAGTGTCAATGGCAGTGAAGGACACTGAGAAACTGAGCCATATACCGCTCGAAGGGCACACCCCCACCGGACGTACCCTGACGCTCATGACCTGGAACGTTAACGGACTGGGTAATAAAATTAAGCGGACAATGGTTGTGCAATACATTCGCAGACATGCTGCTGATGTTGTGCTATTACAAGAAATGCATCTAAAGGGTAATTCATGTAAATCCCTAGATAGACTCGGGTAAAAACTGTTGGCACATTTGGGGTTTACTTCAAGGTCCAGAGGGGTTGGTATATTAACAAAAACAACGTTGCCATTAATTCCCCAAAAGATTTGGCATGACCAACTGGGCAGATACGTAGCCCTATCTGGGAAGTAGGAGGGCAAGACAGGTAATATATGCTTGGTATATATACCGCCTAAAATGCACTCCAGTACACTGCCGGAGTTAAGTGCACTGCTCCTTAAACTCCCAAATGGGACGTTAGTAATGGGGGAGACTGGAATGCTGTGATGGACCCAAGCATAGACATGTTATCAAACGCCAACAGGGAAGTGGGTGGAGACACTTTAAAATCGTTCGTGGAAGCAATGGGACTGCTTGATCTTTGGCGGGCACACAATCCACTAAGAAGGCAGTACATCCACTCGTCCGCAGCACATCAGGGGCAGTCCAGGTTAGACTACTTTTTAACACACGCCTGCGGTGCGGGCGGTTTCAGAGGGGCTGTCCACAAGACGAGGCCTCTCGGACCACTCGTCAGTGGAGGTTACACTTCAAGGGCCCACTAGGACCTACACACTCCCGCCATGCATTGACCTGTGGTTGGTTAAAAACAGGAAGACGCAAGACAAAATCTGGTGACGTACGAAACAATACTTTCAGGAGAACCAAGGGAGAGGATGTAGCCTTACGGCTAGAGCTGTCAACCTCAAAGCTGGGGAACCGGGTTCGAGTCTCGGCAACGACGCTCAACATCCTGTGATTCTGGGCAAATCACTTACTCTCCCCGTGCCTAACAAAAAATGAATGTGTCCTCATGTAACGAAACTGGTGCTCATGTAAAGCGCTCTGATATTCGATGTCTCCGGTCTAGTTCGCTCTATATAAAACTCTTAAAAAAAAAAATTTAAAAAAAGGACAGTTGACTCACAGGTGGTTTTATGGGAAGCATACAAAACAGTAATTCGAGGCTATACACAAGCATTGGCAGGGGGAGAGGAAAAAAAGATAGTCACAATACGAAGCGCTTGAGAAAGAACTACTACAATTGGAAAGTACTAAAACAAACACGACGATCACAGACTCGCGGCTCAGTCACCAACTACGCCTCAAGCAGAAGGAGATAAGGGACCTAGTGGAAGGGGCTGCCAGGGAGCACAATAGGGCCACCCAGTGAAGGATATATGAGGTAGCGATAAAGCGACGAAGCTATTAGTATGGCTTGAAAAAAGAGACCGAGAAAGGAATTGCGTGCTGGAGGTCACAAATGAGAAGGGGGAACCCTGTGCAACAGGAGAAAGTGCAGCAGAAACCTTTGTGCCTATTACGAACAAATATACCAATCTGTCACAAACCGCACAAGGGAGGACTGTGCTGAACTGCTGAGAGAGAGGTTAGACTTCCCACAATAGCACAAGACGATATGAAAGAACTAGAGAAAGACATTACAGAAGAAGAAATCTGGGGTGCAATAGGCGCCCTCCAATCAGGAAAGGCAGCTGGACCGAACGGTATACCAATAGAGCTGTACAAGGGAGTGGCAACAACAGTGGCCCCATACATGCTAAGTATGTTCGAAGAGTCACTACAACAGGGCAGATTACCAGAAGACCAAAGGCTGGCCACAATAGTGGTCATCCCAAAGCAAGGGAAGCCTTCCGAGTGCTGTTCCTCATACAGGACTATATCCCTGCTAAACGCAGAAGCAAAGATCCTGGCAAAGATTATAGCCACAAGATTGACCGGGGTAATAACAGGCCTTATACACCCAGATCAGTCGGGCTTTATGCCTAAGCGACGCACCAGACTGAACCTCAGGCGACTATATGGGGTGATACACATAGCTAAGATCAAACAAGATGAGAGTGCCGCATAACTGTCACTAGACGCCCAAATGGCGTTCGACAGCATATAATGGGAGTACTTGTTTGCTGTACTGGAGCGCCTGGGATTTGGTCCCAAGATACAGGCCTGGATCAAGCTACTCTACACTGATCCAAGGGCAAGAATACATGTAAATGGAACAATATCGAGGCAGGTGACACTTGGCAGGGGAACAAGGCCGGGATGTCCGCTCTCTCCTATGCTATTTGCACTCGCAATAGAACCACCGGCAGCTTGGGTCAGAGGAGATCCGATAATAAGAGGCATTAAGATAGGAGATGAATGGGAGGAGAGGATTTCGCTATATGCGGATGACATACTCCTGTATGCCACAAGACCCTACTCGACGGTGCACAGAATACTGCACATATTTCAATTGTTTGGGGGTTACTCAGGTTACCGAATAAACTGGAATAAATCATTAATACTTGTATTGGCAGGAGGGATGGCGGTCTTGTCGGCTATGAGTAGTGCACTTCCAATAAAGACCAAAGTTTAAATATTTGGGAATACTGATTACAAAGACAGAGAATGAGTTTAGAGAGGACAACCTGACCCCCCAACTGCACAAGCTGAGAGGGGATGTGGCTCATTGGAGGAAACTATTGCTCTCACTGATGGGCAGAGCGGCAATTTTTAAGATGATGTCCTTGCCACACCTTCTGTATGTCTTGTCAAATACTCCGTACAGAATACCAGCGAAATACTTCCAGACAGTAGATGCGGAAGTGCAGCAGCTCCTATGGGATGGGGGGGGGACCCCAGGATAGCGTTAGGCAAACTACAGAAGGGCCGATTTGATTGGGGGGGGATAGCAGTCCCAGATATACGCAAATATTATTGGGCGGCACAGTTAGCCACGATAAATGACTGGGTCTATGCAGGCAGAGAGGACCCGGCCTACTGAGTAGACCATTAGGCAATTGAGGCTATATGTAGCAAGAGGCCCATTGGAGGGCTACCGACCCACACGCAAACAACAGTCAGGATATGGAAAGAGGTGACAAAAGTTCTAGGGTGGGAGGATTGACTGACACCCTTATGGGCAGGGGATCTCCTAAAAGTGCGAAAGTTACAAGGTTTCCGGGCATGGGAACTCCAGGGTATAGAATCGTTGGGAAATGTGTGGAAAGGCCAGGAAGTGGTGAGCTTCCAGAGTCTGCAGAAAGAATACCAACTTTCGGACACAGAAAGATTTAAATAGAGGCATGCCCTAACAGTACACATAAAAAAGGGAGAAAGTATACCTGAACACTCACCGATGTAGGATAGACTCATAGCAGATCCAATAACGGAAAAAGCAACCTCCCTAAAATATAGGAAAATAATGAATAACACTCTGGATCTGTTGGTACACCTTAGGGAGCAATGGGAGAGGAATGTGGGACCCCTGGAAGAAGAAGACTGGATGGAGGTCATACAGAGTCATCGGAAGTAGCCATTAGGTCCCGCTTTAGATTGATACAACTTAAAATAGTACACAGAGTATACATTACCAGACAAAGACTCAGTCAGATGAGTAAATGCAATACATCAGATTGCCTGAGAGGTTGTAACGGGGAAGGTACTTTTCTCCATACGCTGTGGAGCTGCCCTGTTTTGCAGGGATTCTGGAAAGAGACGACAAAAGTGATGTCCAGGGTGGTAGACCAGGTGGTACCAATGAAGGCCAAGTGGCAAATATTAACAGTAACAGGAGTGGATTGGTCACAATACACAAAAATATGGCTGATGTTAGCTGATATGGTGGCAAAAAAGAAACATAGCTAGGCTATGGGGGACAGCTCGGGTTCCGACAGTGAAAGAATGGGAGTGGGATATGGATTGGTGTTGTGCAGCAGAGAAGGTTATCTATAAGGGGGGGGATGCCCTGGCAAATGGGATAAAGTGTGGGGAAACTGGGCGAAATACAGAGAGCTGCAAATATAAGACAGATTTGGAGTGCACGAAGGGTGAGAGTGAAATTGATTCTTGGCACTACAAAGAGTGATTGAAATGCAAACTGGACATTGCCGAGATGTGTGCGACAACCAGAGGGACTTGATAAGATACAAGGGGACTGTATTGGAAGCAGGGATTATACCGACATGTACTGTAAAGTTTTACTATGCATTGTATGTTTGACAAATAAAAAGATTTTTTTTTAAAACATTTACTCTACGATCTCCTGCACTTTCCACTATTAGAGGATTCTGAAAACCCCACTATCCGAAGGTTGTTCCTCCTGGACCTTGCCTCCAATTCTTCATTTTTGCTTTGGAATCCGGCACTTTTTCCATTTTGATCTGTTTGGTGTAATTTATAGTAGTCCTTCATGTCTGCACCACGTTGAATGACCTTGTGCCACAACAAATTGAATTATTTGTGTTTTACGGGGCCCAAATTGAGTAGTTATTTCATTCAGTACTAGTGATCGCCTTGGTTGAATTCACCCTTGTTCTGCTATATACAAGTTTGGTGTCATTATATTAACATTATGTTAACAGGCAGTTGTTATAACTACACTGCATACCTTAAAGTGTGCATGATAATTTGAACCGTGAGTGGCGCTTTGTGCTTCTAGGTGCTATCTTTGTCTACAAATTTAAAATGATATATTTCCAGTCCTATTGATTGGATTGTTGCTGTTCTGGTCTCATTGTATGTATTACAATGTGTAGGAAGCTGCCTCTTTATATAGTGGACCAAAAAGAGGTACACTGTGTAGAGAGTCCAGGCAAACCCCAAAGGCACACATGACACCCCAAATGCTCTCTTCTGTGGGAGTGTGGGTGAGCAGTTAGACATATCAGAGGGTAGTGCTAAGCATTTTTTGTACACACAAAGGCAGTAAGTGAATCACACACTCAATAAAGAAATCTTACACCAATTTATAAAAATAACATGTGTTTTTATATATTTTTAGACACCAAGAACTTTGTTATTGTGTAAGTACTTTTTAAAATAGCAGTTTTGAAGAAAACAGAGTTTTGGTACTTTAAATCCTAATTAAAGTCCTTCACGGTAATGTTAAGCTATCGAGAAAACATACGCTCGCTTAACGACTTACGAGCCCCTTCTCCTGGACTTAAGGTGAGTATGGGGCAAGGTCCGAGGCAGCAACAACAGATCACCTCTGGAGGCTCTGGGGCGCCCGGGTGCAGAGGTGCATTTCGGCGTTTTTGGTAATTAAAGTCAGGGAATTGAAAATCATTAAAGCACGATGCAAACGATCAACGAAATTCTTAAAATCATTAAACATTAGTGCTTGTTTAAATATAAGGTTGCATTAATCTAGTTAAAATATGATCTGAAACTGATGATAAAACAATTAAAGTCTTTCATGGTAATGTTAAGCTACTGGGCTCGGGTGCAGTGGTCTTTTGAGGTGTCGGGCTTGTCACAGCCAGAGACACTCTTCGTAGAGGGGAACTGCACAACGAGGCTGCAGGCGATGCTGGAGAGTCCAGTCTTGGCAAACCCAAGGGTGGGGGTCGACTCTGGAGGGCCTGCGGATGACGCTGGCACTTTTGGGCCTTTTCAACTCTGGCTGGGGGGGCACAGGTGCAGTAGTGCTTTCTGGTGTTGGGTTCTCAGTGGTCCAGAGTCCTTGCAGTTCTTCTTGGGTGCCTGCAGGGAAGTAGCTCTGATACTACACTGGAGACCATGGGTCGTTTTTGAAGGCAGGCAGTCCTCCCAGGCTTTTGGAGGCACAGCAGCTGCAGGACGAGTCGACTTTGCCGTGATTGTCGAGCATGGCAGGCAGGCAGGCAGAGTTGGCACCATATAGTGGCTGCTCCTCAGTCCTTCCTTGCTTTTCGTGGCTCTTCGGTGTCCTTCTTAGGTCATCAGGAATCTGATTTCCTGGTGCCAGGGGCTCCCCTAAATATTAGATTTAGGGGCATTTTGGGAGTGTAGGGTGGTAGCCAATGGGCTACTTACCCCTGGGGTCACTATGCCCCTTATAAAACCCCGTCCTAGAGTTCCTAATTCTGCCAAGATAGCAGAATCCTAATTTTCGTATCCACATCCGGTAGCCCACCTTAGGTGTAGAACTAGCCTAAGGGTGAACACGCCTCTCTGACTACTAATTTTCCTGCCTGTCCTGGGGCCAGATGGGCCCAGGGCAGGTGGTGGCATCTCACCCATCTCCTTTGAAGCCTCCTTCCTCAATATGCAGATTTACTGCCTTCCTGGAGGGGGTGTGATAACATCTCTCTCCAGAGCAGGCATTGTTCCTGACCTCCTGAGAGCGTGGGCTCTCACCCCGGGGGTCAGGAATTCTTCTGTGGTGGCAGGCTAGACAGTACCAGTCAGCCAGAACACTAGAAGGCTAGTGGGGTTCAGGGGGTACCTCTAAGGTACCATCTGTGTGCATGTTTTAATAAATCCATCACTGGAATCTGTGTGGGTTAATTAATACGAGGTGTTTGATACGAAACACCATAAGCTTTAGTAAAGCCATTATGTAGCTGGGAAACTCGTTTTGACCAGTGCCCAGTACATACCTTAAGATGGCTTTTCTGTTCACTTGTACTGTCACTAATTTGATTGGCCAGCACAGGGGCATATCTGCTCATGTGGATATGCCGTCACATGCAATATAATGCACCCTGCCTTAGGGCTGCAAGGCCTGCTGTAGGGGTGACTTACAAATATTACATGCAGTGTTAGGGGACATGGCACACAAGTGTGTGCCATGTTGTGTTATCACTTTTTAGTGCACCTTGTCATGCAGCCTGCAGTGGCAGTCTGTATGTGTTTGGAGTTGGGTCCCCTAGAGTGGCACAAGATATGCTGCAGCCCTTAGGGACCCTCTTTAGTACCTATGCCCTAGGTACCAGAGATACCACTTAGTAAGGACTTACAGAGTTACTAAAGGCCTTGTCACTTGGGGAATCAAGTGAACAGTTGTCTTGTTTTGGGGAAAGAGCACTGGCACTGGGGACCTGGTTAGTAGGAACCCAGTGCACTTCAGTCAAAGTTGTATCAAATACCAGGAACAAAGTGTGTGTGGGGGGAGGGGGGGGGAGGTGGGGGGAGGAACTGCAACAGAAACCCAGTTTCCTACAAAATGTATCCTATTTTTCTAAATTGGTTTTGGATTTTTGTTGTGTTTTCACTTTATTACTGGTTCTGTGCTGTATAAATTCTGTACACTCTACGTTAAGCCTGACTGTCTTGTGCCAAGCTACCAGAGGTTTAAGCACAAGCTAATTAAGTGACTTTTGTGGTTCACCCTGACTAGGATTGTGGTTGTTGCCGGAGTGTGTTGCAGGGATTCTGGGAAGTCACAGAACTATGCTTGGGGTCATGAAACCTTAGTAGGCAGGGACTGAGTCACCCTGCCACCTGAGTACCCATGAGCCCGGGGACCGACTAGCTATAGTGTCTCACTTGCCCTCCTACTCACTCACAGAGGACCAAGTGATTAGACACCCCCAGAACACAACACTCCCGACCCTCTCAGGAATCGCAGTTGCAGGACACACCCTTTTGCTCGCACTCTTGTACTCGTCCACAATAAGATCTGACAGAGACACGAGAAAAGTTTAAAATGTTTATTTGAACTATCGTGCTCATGTATGCAATATACGTGCCGCAACAAGTAGAAAAATGCCTAACACAAATACGGTCAGCATAGCAAGTAGTCCGTAAATCGTAAAAGGAGCTGTCATTATATACGACAGTGTAGCTTAACCTCCCTCCCCTTCTATAGAAGCAAAGCGATTATATATCAGAAGATCTCTTGGTTTTAGCAGCAGTCTATAGATAGAAGATCTACTTCACAGGTGCTGTCACGCTCCTTTCCCTGGAAAGATCTCTCTCCAACTGTGTGTGTTACCTATCCGTGTATACCTATTTTACCGAAGTACATGTTCCCAAACAACAGCTGAATCTGCATGTTTTGTCTAAGTACTAGGGCCTGACCAGAACAGAATACCAAGGGGCACTGTTGTTTGACCTTGTCTGCAATGTTCAGACTAAATCCCATAACAGAACGCAAAAGCAACACCATGTTCTATGTGAAAGTTGCAGCGTGGCACAAAGCAAAATGAGTTTGTGTAGTAACGTGCGCAAAGCAGAAGACAGTCTGCAACGGGCTCATGCTAACATAGGGAAAACAACAATGGCCGCATGGACTACGTGACACAACGTCCCCTTGCTCAGGAGGGTAGCACGAAATGGCGACAAGTCAGGGGTAAGCAGAACCAAAGCATTCCTGGCGAGTGTCCAAGGTAAAATATGACCAAAAGGAAGGAAAGAAAGTTTTGTACAAAAAAATATATCCAATTACAGCGTATTGTCGGGACCCAATATGTAGCATACCAAGTGGAAGGCAATCGGCTCTAGTAAGCGATCCGAACCTTCCAAAGTAAAAAGCGTAGCCATCCAATGGAGCAGGTCAAACGTACTGCATGCTCCTCGTATCCAGTTGTCGTTCAGACCATCCAAGGAGAACCTGTGTTGACTTCAATGAAACTGAGATCTAAGACACATGGAATCGCTCCGGCCATTGGCCCGAACAAAGGATTGTACACAAGCCGCATACCCAAGGAACAGTCCTGGTTATGGGACATCAAAGGACCGAACAGCAGTTCAAAATCCAGGGCAGCGTGTGTCAGTGAAGCCACTCAGATATCCAGGGCCCATTGGAAGGGGCACTGGATGCATTAAAACACAGGTTGCACACAGGTGAAGTACGTATAATGGAAGGTCAGACAGAAATCGGCATCACTCCAAAAAGCTGTCTCATGCGCTCACGGTACAGTTGCAGCTGTTCCTGGCCTGGTAGAACCACAGATTGAGCAGCCATTGTGGAAGAGAAGTAATAGAACAATGATGCCACAAATCAAGATGAGCAGCACCGGGAACCCACCGAACACATTCTGGCAAAAAAATACAATGTATAAAGGCCAAGATTACTCCAAAAATAGTTTGAAAAGAGGTCACGAGGCCGGAGTCCACAAGTTTAAAAAAGTGGGCTAGGCGTACCATATCAGACGCATTAAATATTTGGTGTATTAATTCCCCGATTATGGAGGGGGAGATTTGTATTTAAAAATGATTTTATTTCACTGGACGTTCTCGCCACCTGCAGTTCGAAAGTCTCACAAACTGACGTGAGAGCCACTTTTTGTTGAAACAATAGCACTTTGAGTCTGCTTGGCTTATTGAATTCTGTTTTCAAATTCAGAATGGAAGGCCACAGCGAACTATCTATACTCCCATGTGGAGGGTGAAACAGGACGTTGTTGCAACAAGTAACTAGCTGGGAAACCGTCACTACGTACGGGATTCCTGCTCGCAAACCTCATCAGTTCTGAATATTAAGGACGAGATAACTGCCATTGGAAAGCAATGTGAGAGTGGGAATAATAGCGGGAACAGGAGTTATTTTTAGAAAACAAGCCAAATTAGGGGCAGAAACAATACATGCGCCGTGGAGTTTTACTTGTTGACACACAAGGGAATGTCCAACAGTGGAATCACATATCTTTCCCTGTAAGAAAAACTTCTCGTTCAGCTCGCTGACAACGATATGTAAATAGCAAGGGTCATAACTCATGTATGTAACTGCGCCCAAGCGGTTCATATCTACCTACGAGAAAATGTTTCATGCGGGTAGTAAACTAAAACAACGAGATGGGCAACGAAATACCCCGTGTATTAACCAGACAGCAGAATAAGTCTCTACCACAGTAAAGGGTAGTTCAAGTTTTGCTATATGCAGCATAGTGTATGTAGCGTCTTTCATGGCCATTAATTTTTGTTTGCTTGTTTAAATTAAAAGGTAAAAACAACGCACTTGCATTCAGGTAATCCCAGGCAACTCGCCCGTTTTTAAAGTGTTTGTAGTGTCCACCCAAATTGTATAACTGATCTAAGTTGATTCTGACCATGATACAATGTAGACACGTCATTTTGTACAATATCAATAACAGAAGATGCAATATTGTCCAAAGTAAAAATACGAGATAGCGTGTTAATACTGTTATCAACAGCGGAAAGAAATTTATCAAGATTGTCCTGATCTATTTGGCGTAAACGTACGGCAGCTTCCAGTTGTGACAATTTCCAGAATTCATTATAAGCAGCATAAACAAAACGCTTCGCACTAGGGGATTTTGGACCCAAAAGAAAAATCCACAAAGTTGATGTCTCCAGACAAAGAGAAAGATGTTGTTTGACAGAAGACAGCGTGGAATGTTCTAACCATTGTTACCATAATTTACCAACTGAATAAGTGGTAACCGTATTACAAGGGTGGTTTGAGAGTAGCGTGGATCAGGTCTATGTAGTGTAAACCCCGAAGTAGTATCCATGAAACGTGAATGACAAGCATTTGTGTCTGTCTGCCACAAAGCCCACCCAGGTGGATTTATCATAGAAGAATTAAATGTACCGTTTATTATCATGCAATTTAGTTGATCTTCAGTATAATTTGTATAAGCCTCCCAGTTATCATAAAGGGCCAGGGACGGAATAGTGGGAGTATTCAAATCTTTAATTTCAGCCAACCCCAGACAAGTAGTTTGTTGGACTGTGTCATTAAGAAAGATTATTTGAGTTGGTATCAGACATGCATGGGTCAAGGACTCGGTACCTTGCACTTGCCAGAACCTAGTGCCCCATACTGATTTCAAATCAATGCTATCTCTCCAATAATCATATCCCTACAGTGCCACGTTTTCAATAGAAGAAGAGGAATAAATTAACTTGGTTTGGGTAAGCATATATTTTTTTGAAGGTGCAGGAATCAATTTAAAGTAATATGAGGCCGGGTCTGAAAGGTTATAACTGTTAAAATAAGTGTACATCCGCTTTTGCGTGCTTGAACTACCCTGAGATGGAGTATGGCAATGTTCCCATTGTGCGTAATTAAAAAGGGGACACTGCCTGCTAGTTCTATGCAGAAAATGATGTCCATAATCTTTGTAACAAAATAAATCTGCATAGTTATCGGAATTCAAATACAAATCTTCTGTATTAAAGACAGTGTAATATTGTAATTCAGAAACCAAAGAATTCACAGCATTGACATCCCAATCATCTGATTGGAACCCAGGTATAATCACATCACCCATAGAAACACGGAATACATATGGTATCTGTAGGGTTTCCATAGGACCATATACATCGAATGGTACTTTATCCCATCAGTGACTGGAACCGCTGAAATTTTAACGACGGACTGGTCTTTTTTCATTTAATGCAAGGAGGAATGTGGGGCCAACACCCCGTCGACCAGTTCCACGGCAGAGCGTTACTGGGAGGTGGTGGCCATTAATCAACAGGAAAAACACAGTGACAAACCCAATCCACATGAACAGAAACACCATGGAAAACACGATCCAGATATATGTCCAAGGTGGGACCAGACAAATGTGTTTTAGCCAAGCGATGAAAACACAAATCCATGCTGGTGGTGGGGATAGAACTGAAGACAAGGAAGAAGTGTCAGATGAAAAATTACCTTGATCGATATAGTAACCACTAGAACTCAGCTGAAACAACAGTGGCTGGGATTCCGGATTTAGTCTTGAGGCTTGCCCTTATACCAGGGATTCAAGAGGTGGATCAGAATAAACTATTTCTATTGTAGAATGCGAAGAAGGTAAAACTGATAACTGGTCAACTTAAGACTCAACATCCCTCTCCGGCAGTCTTGGAGATTCAGAGCGAAGGGTGCTCACAGGCTGTAAAGAAATATCCCGTCGTGGGACACTACTAGGCATACTATTGAGTATTGGCCATATGGTGTAACTTGACATGTTCAATTGAAACAAAGCGATTGTCTTTGTATCCTGGTAGCGGAGGTAAAATCACAGTTCGGGTGCCCTGAAGACCAAGAACTGAGACAGGAGCACGATACGAGGGTCCAAATTCTTTCTTGATCGTCACTTTTTCACGAACCAGATCATAAACTTTGCGGAGCCAGCCAGAAACAGGAATCAGAACTGCTGCATCTGCTGGTGAGGTTGAGGGCAAATGTGTTTTCGCTAGAGCTTTACGAATCTTTTGTAGATCCTGTAATACAGCGCAGTGGTTACCTACGTCAAATGTTGCGGCAGCCGCCACAACGTCTAGACCCTCAAAGTCTGGGACAAACATCTTAATGTCTAAGAGCATTTCCTACGGGGTCCGTCCATCCAGAGATCTTCGTGGGAGATTATTAAGAGCACGTTGAACCCCATAGAGGTGAGTCAATCAGCCATGTCCCGTACATAATACCCTTGCTGCTAAAGACTGCTTTAAGTCATGGTTCATCTGCTCCACAACAGAATTGCCCTCTGGCCTTTATGGAGACGAGAAATGCACCTGCACCCCCATCAACTTCATCGATCACGGTAAGCCTTAAAGGCTAAAGCCAGACCTTGGTCTGAATGAGAATTCCCACACGATAAGTCCCGACAAAGACATGCAAATCTTTTATAACAGTACGAGCGTCAACAGAGTGCTGAGGCCAAACCCAGAGGAATCTAGAGCATGAATCCACTGCAATCAAAATATATTTGAAAGCATTATCGGATGTTACTGCAGGGGTGTGGAATTGTTTAAGAAATCTACTTGTCTAAGGGACAACATTTTACAGAAATCTGCTTGCCTTACCTCTTCACTAAATCAATAAGATGGACAGGCAAAAGTGTAAATTAGGTTTTAGACCATGCATTTTAGACATTCACTACATTGAAGCTTCCATTTGGGAGAACAGTGTCAACAAAGGTTGCATATTCGAATCAGAAATTACCAGTATAATGTACACTGTGGTAATGTGTAAGTCAGTATTACATATTTACAGGATAACATTTTTGCATAAGGTATTTACATAGAATATAAAACGCAGTCATATATTGGCTAGAACCAAGCTGCTACCCACAATGCATTTGAGATTCAGACAATAGTCAGGGGTGGATATGAATGTGATCTGTGATTATGTCTAGATTAAGGTGTCCTGCTCAGGAAAGCATGACTTTTCTAGCTGTCATAGGAAGGATAGGAGAACGTTCCTTTTTTCCAAAGGGACGGGTCTTCATATTTCAGCCCCACTTAGATCAATCATCATCTCTGAAAGTGTGCAAGGTTTTCATTTGGATGACTCAATCTGTGACATTGAGATACATTACGTCAAGATTGGGGTGGGGGGGGCACACTTGGGTCTATGCTGTAGAAGTCTTACCAACATTACACAGGCAGTCCTAGAAGCATTATTAGGTAATAAAGTGCCCTTTGGAGCATGTGGAAAAATCACTAAGCCTGAATCTTTACTGCACCAGAGACGTCTATCTAAGCGTCCCAAAGAAAGAGTTTGCAGCGGCTTGAAAGTCCACTGCAATCCTGGTTCGCTGGTCAGTAATATGTTCAACCAAGCCCAAGACTCAATTTGTTATACAGGCTCATAAAACAGTGGCAGACACTCCTGAAGGAGACCATAAACTAACAGTCGAGGACAGGGGCGAATTACCCTGCCCTTGCTTGCTATATGGAACTGATACAATGACAGTTCATATACTGAACAGCACATGATCTAAAATAACATGTCAGGTGACTTGCTTTTTAAATAAGGTATACTGTGGTGTAAGAGGACACCCAGGAAAAACACGAGGAACGTATCTTGCAGGACAAATCTCCTATCAAAAAGAACAAGGGGTCTATTAAAAATAAAAAGCCAGAAGTAGAAACGGTTTTGTTTTCAAAACATTCCCCATCTCAGCTGTAGACTAGAGACTGATCTATCAAACTGTGGGGGCATTTTGAGAGGGTATGGGTGCAGACATCGGAGAGGTGACCATCCGCAATAGTTTGTGAATCGTTTTTACTTCGTGGTCTGTAGATGTGCTCTGGCCTCATTTTTTTCAAGAAAGACATCTCGCAAGTCCACAGGTAGAGCGATTTAGAGGAAAGAGTGGTTATGGAATAGGGTAAGAAATAAGGGACAACTTTAAAGAAAGGGTAACATACCTGAGGGTTTGGAAGACAACAGGGGGAGCGACCTGAAGAGTAGAGATTTTAGGACATTTACAAGAGAGAGAAGAGGGATGGAAAAGCTGATAGGATGAAAAAAAAGAGAAATGACAGTAAACGACAGTCACCTCGGCCACAAGGATAATATGTGGTGGTTGTACCAGTATTCAACATTCAAAAACCAATAACATCCAAATGATGTGATCAGTGATTCACAAACCCTGGTAGGTGTCTCCCTAAGGACAGTAGCCGGCGTACAAGTCCATGAGACCACTGAAGCAAGTGTTGTGCCTGTTCACCAAACACAGCAAGGTTAAAAAGAAGCAACAGTTGGTGTCTTCCAGTGCATAACAGGATCCAAGCATGTCCTGACACACGAACATGGAACACCCCTGCCATCACTTGTATGACAGAGGTGACCGCACTTGGAGACCTTCGTAGTAGCATCACATAGGACGTAGAGATGGAAACTGTGTTACACAGTGGTGACAAAGAGGTTACACTTAGAGACAATGATGTCTTAAGGGGGGGGAGAGTTGCAGAGGAAGGCAGCGTTGTCCTGAGGGACAGTTACACAGGGATCCAGTTGCAGCAGAGGGGTTACAGTGGGAGCCGGTGTTGGCCTATTAGTTCACAAGAGATGGGAGAGGTGTTAAACAAGAAACCACTGATGGCTTGACGGGAGGGGATAGAATAGAGCTAGAGATAATTGTTTTTACAGAAGTAAGGGGATGGGCTGGGAGCTAAACAGTTAGAAAAAGGAGATGAGTAAGATGGGGAACTAGATGGATGTTAGAGAGAAGCAAGAGAATGGAGAGCTGTAGGGCAGGGAAGTGGGGGGATGGTGATTTTACATCAGGAGTTTGAGAGGGGACAGAGGTGAGCATCCAACTGAGAGCAACAGAAAGAAGAGTAAAAGTTGTCTAGAGATGTTTGAGGATTTAGATCCAAAAGGAAGAGAAGGGAAGCGACTTAGAGGGGGAAAGAGATAGAACATGAGGTTTAGACTGGGCACAAGACCAATGGCAGAAGGTTGAGACAGCAAGAAAAAGACGAGTTGAACAGGGAATTCGAAAAATGACAGAGTACTGAGATAGTAAACCGGAAAAGGAAGCGTCATAGACACAAGTTGATGTGGTTGGTGTGTTAAGTAGGGGAGATTCTGTAGTTGGCATTTTATGATTTCTGCTATAAACTAAAGCACGCAGCATAAGAACAATTTCACTTTGTTCTGCTGTATCTCCGGAGAGGTTTGTAACGTTAGCTCTTTCTGAGTTTCGCAGCATCTAACGGGACATTCTACATGTAGTCTATTCACTTGCTTTGCATGTGATTACTTTCCAACAGCATAAAAAACAATCCTTCCTCACTGCCTCGGGGTACAGACCTTATCTCAGTGTTGCCATTTCACGCACCGCTCCCTTGCAAGATGTAGCTGTAATATAGAATCCAGGGCATAGGGTAGAGACGGCCAGCACAACACAAAGGACAGACTTCTAGGCCCAGAGAGGCATTTACAGCCTGAAAGTCACAAGTCTTACTGTTGTAAAGCAACAGAGGGCCTTACCAACCTATCTACTCTAAGCAGGATTTATTTGGACACATTTACATTACTATGTTCCCTTTACTCTGTACACTTCATTTCTATGGAATGCATAAACACACTATCCATCCATACATGTTCCTTTGTTTATTTACCCCTCCCTGTACATTTGAGGTAACCATTCCACATACCTGTCTTATCTTAGCGTGCAGTGCACCAGGTTCTTGTAGGAATGTGGCTTATCAGCTTCCAAATGAGTGCTGAGCCTCTAACCTAGACTCCCCACCACTTAGCCACATTGTGTGATCCTGGGCAAGTGTTTTATTTTTCTCGTCCTCCATTTCCTAATCTTGCAAGATTAGTAGTGTTCACATAAAGGTTAACACATTTTAATAAGAGCTATCTAAAACAACAGTAAGTTGCTAAACAGCACAGGAGCACTGTTTTTAACCCTAGCTTTAATAG
Organism: Calotriton arnoldi; assembly: GCA_963921515.1. Classification (NCBI taxonomy): domain Eukaryota; kingdom Metazoa; phylum Chordata; class Amphibia; order Caudata; family Salamandridae; genus Calotriton; species Calotriton arnoldi. The sequence goes on from CAWUFW010006165.1 coordinate 261,649, forward strand.
TGTTTGCGAGGGGTAGTAGGGACAAAAAGAGCTTTCAGAGACTTGCCTGTTATTGTTGTAAATTAGGTAAAATGTGGGATATTGGAACGCCTGCGGGCACACCTGATGTCAGTCAGACCAGAGCTATAGTCAGGGCCACTGAAATTATGCGGCAAGAGGGCGAAATTATGTGGCAGGGTTGAGTAAATTATGCAGCAAGAAAAGGCAAATTATGTGACATAATACGGCACATTTTGTAATAGTATTAGTTCATTATTTCTTCATTTTTAAACTTGGTAACACCATGTGGGCATTGGTTGCAAATCATTAGTATCAGTTGAACATGCAAATACAGCAAAAAGCAACAGAAAGGTGGCCAGTCCAGCTTTGCAAAGAGGCTTCCACGGCGCGGCAAAACTCAGTCGCATTTTTTGTAACTTTTTAATCGTTTGAGCTAGAAACAAATTTAGTTTTTGTTAAAATCTGGGGATTATGCAACAGAGGATGGATTATGTGGCAAACACTGCGGACGCTCAATCACATAATTCCAGTGGCCCTGGCTATAGTCAGTGTGACGGCCTGAGGTCGCATCACGTAGCAGATGTTAATGGATGGCTTTTCTACTGACTTAAAGAAATCACCCTCAGTCTAGCACCCCAGTGCTGCTTTGAAAACATGCTTGGCGCTGCACAAAACAGCATATAAAGCCTCTCAGTTTCAGGTACAAGATTTTGGTGACATCGTATCGCAGACAGTAAGGCTTAGGCTTTTAGTTTGTGGTAAATATATCACTGCAAACCTGCCTTCTGGCAAACTCTGCCTTGCCCCTTCTGTTTTCTTTTTCTGGCCTCCGATTCCTGGGTGCTGGTGAAGGAATGAATGCAGAGCCATAGGGGGGAAGAAAAGAGCGTAGTGCAGACCAGGGCCGGTCCTAGAACTTCTGGGGCCCCGGGCGAGAGGGAAGATGTGAGGCCCCTCTAATTTGCATGTAACATCACAAGAAGTGACATCACAAAGTGATATCGCAGGACTATTGATCTTATTGATACCAAAGGGGATGATGGACGGAGCGTTAGAGCAAATCAAACACTCACCCCCAGTCAACTGATCTGGGTTTAATCCATCATCATTCTTTAGCTCACTCCACCACCCCAGTTCAGTTCAGACATGGCCATATGCAAATCAGTCTGACCCTGTGCCTCATGGGAACAGTCCAGCCCGAACTGCCAAGCCATGTCTTCCCTGGACCGGTTTCGGGTTCAAAACCCTCATCAGCCAGGCTAGCTTGAATCCAGTGGCAAAGTGAGCAAGGGACCCACGTCTGGGCATACCCTGCCAACTTAGGGCGAACAAAGCAATACCAAAGGGGATGATGGACGGAGCGTTAGAGCAAATCAAACACTCACCCCCAGTCAACTGATCTGAGTTTAATCCATCATCATTCTTTAGCTCACTCCACCACCCCAGTTCAGACATGGCCATATGCAAATCAGTCTGACCCTGTGCCTCATGGGAACAGTCCAGCCCGAACTGCCAAGCCATGTCTTCCTGGACCGGAAACAAGCATCCTGGGACCGGTTTCGGGTTCAAAACCCTCATCAGCCAGGCTATCTTGAATCCAGTGGCAAAGTGAGCAAAGGACCCACGTCTGGGCATACCCTGCCAACTTAGGGCGAACAAAGCGATACCAAAGGGGATGATGGACGGAGCGTTAGAGCAAATCAAACACTCACCCCCAGTCAACTGATCTGGGTTTAATCCATCATCATTCTTTAGCTCACTCCACCACCCCAGTTCAGACATGGCCATATGCAAATCAGTCTGACCCTGTGCCTCATGGGAACAGTCCAGCCCGAACTGCCAAGCCATGTCTTCCCTGGACCGGAAACAAGCATCCTGGGACCGGTTTCGGGTTCAAAACCCTCATCAGCCAGGCTATCTTGAATCCATATGGCCATGTCTGAACTGGGGTGGTGGAGTGATTGGTATCGCTTTGTTCGCCCTAAGTTGGCAGGGTATGCCCAGACGTGGGTCCCTTGCTCACTTTGCCACTGGATTCAAGCTAGCCTGGCTGATGATGGCTGACTAGCCAGAAACCGGTCCCAGGATGCTTGTTTCCGGTCCAGGGAAGACATGGCTTGGCAGTTCGGGCTGGACTGTTCCCATGAGGCACAGGGTCAGACTGATTTGCATATGGCCATGTCTGAACTGGGGTGGTGGAGTGAGCAAAAGAATGATGATGGATTAAACCCAGATCAGTTGACTGGGGGTGAGTGTTTGATTAGCTCAAACGCTCCGTCCATCGTCCCCTTTGGTATCGCTTTGTTCGCCCTAAGTTGGCAGGGTATGCCCAGACGTGGGTCCCTTGCTCACTTTGCCACTGGATTCAAGCTAGCCTGGCTGATGACGGCTGACTAGCCAGAAACCGGTCCCAGGATGCTTGTTTCCGGTCAAGGGAAGACATGGCTTGGCAGTTCGGGCTGGACTGTTCCCATGAGGCACAGGGTCAGACTGATTTGCATATGGCCATGTCTGAACTGGGGTGGTGGAGTGAGCAAAAGAATGATGATGGATTAAACCCAGATCAGTTGACTGGGGGTGAGTGTTTGATTAGCTCAAACGCTCCGTCCATCGTCCCCTTTGGTATCGCTTTGTTCGCCCTAAGTTGGCAGGGTATGCCCAGACGTGGGTCCCTTGCTCACTTTGCCACTGGATTCAAGCTAGCCTGGCTGATGATGGCTGACTAGCCAGAAACCGGTCCCAGGATGCTTGTTTCCGGTCCAGGGAAGACATGGCTTGGCAGTTCGGGCTGGACTGTTCCCATGAGGCACAGGGTCAGACTGATTTGCATATGGCCATGTCTGAACTGGGGTGGTGGAGTGAGCAAAAGAATGATGATGGATTAAACCCAGATCAGTTGACTGGGGGTGAGTGTTTGATTAGCTCAAACGCTCCGTCCATCGTCCCCTTTGGTATCGCTTTATTGATCTTATTTGGCATCCCTGAAGAGACCTAATGTGGATATCAGTAACATGGACAAAAAGATAAATATACACGTGAAATAAGTCCATATATTTGAAGACTGTATTAAATGGATTACATTTGTCACATTGGATGGAAAAGCTAGGTGCAGGTCTCAAAAAGATGGATATTTTTTACTCTGTGTTTCCAGATTCCATGATTGTTTCCAGATGAGTGCATGATAAAAATTCCAGTTCTGTCTCATAAAGGGAGAGATCCTGTTGAAGTAATGAGGGGTGGGATAATTCAAAATATAAAATTAAACAAGAGAAAAACCCTCACACGATGGATATAATCGCAAATTTCAAAAGGCTCCGTTATCTTTCCGTGCCATTATTGTGCCACCTTAGGATGACATTAATACTTAGTAAGTTGTTTTAACGTAAATCCTCTCACCAGTATCCCATACCACATGCTAAGACTCGTAGGACAATATTTTTTGTGTGTGGGCTCTTTACTCGCCAGAACTATGTTAAGTGCAAAAACACAACACATATATTACAAAAATACAAGACACCATTGCAAACAAATAAAGATTGTACATAAAATTAAAAAAAATACTTAGAACCACCGAGACCACTACTAAATCATACATTGACTTGAAGGTATGCTGCAGATTCAAGGGGTTTTCAAATCAATGTTTTTGATTTGATGTTGGAACTGTAGGAAGTGGTAGAGGCCGCTTTTAGCGCTGGTGGAGCCCTGTGCGACAATGTTTGTTGGTGCCCCCCAATGACTCCCTCTGCCACAGATTCCCTCAACAGTGCCCATCAAGCCTCCGCAACCACATTCTCGCTCAGAGGCATTTAATATGATCTACAGCGCCACTGATACCAGTGTACACTTTACATCACACACATTACAGAGAGACAATCAATCATATGTATGTAAAACACTGTATAGGAAATGTTAGATAAGACAAAGGACTACAAGGTGTAGGAGTCACATGACAATCATACTAGTAGGCAGTACAATTTAATAGTGATTGGTCTGGAGAAACACAAACTATGAATTTAGAACGTAATATCATGGTAGGGGTTCTCTTTAATAACCAGAATTGATTTCTATCCAAATGAACCCTTTTTGCAACATTAGGATAACCAAAGACTGGGGAAATAACCATAATGCTCTAATTTATACCTTGCAGTTTGCATGCAGCTCTAAGATGACAGTTAATTGCTCACTGTCCTATGTTAAGATTTTTGACTTATAAACTGCAAGTAACAAAAGGATCTCACTGACAAAAGCAGTAACCCACTGACCTATTTACATTATGTGCACTTTGTGATCTGCATGGTACATGTTCTTTGCAGGAGGCACATTAACACTCTGCACTACCTTTCCATGATTCAAAACTTCCACTTGACAAAACTCCATCTCTCTCTAAGAAGAACATTAATCAATGGAGTTATCATGACATTTTTATTGTTGCCGAAAATTGCTGGAGGCCAGGAAGGAGGCAGCAAGTCCTTTTAAAAACATAATATACTTGCAAACATGACGCCCCCACCCAAAGTCAGCAGCCGGTGCGATCGCACCGGTCGCACTGCCCTAGAGCCAGCTTTTCTCAAGGGTCCTGTGACCTCAGTGGCAGGGTCACTGCTGCTCTAGGGTGTGCTGCTTCATAGGCCTGCCCGCAAGACTGGAGGTGAACTTCAGTATGGATTGTGGTGGACAGGCCTTCAAGGTTAACCCACACTTGCCACTGCTATGGTCAACCTGCTGGTGCTAAGACACCAGGGCTTCTATGGTCTAGCAGGGCCTTCTAAGGTCTACCACAGGAATGTGCTCCCTCAAGAGAGTGGTCTGGGAGACTGGTCATGACGGCTGAACCTGGTTCCCCAGTCCCATATTCGGCAGCTCTGACCATAGTGCCACATCCTCTCCCCCACTGAACACCATACTGCCCCACTGAGAGAAACTCGCACTGCCTTCAACTGCAACCCAATTGTGCCTCGCTTTAAACACCTGGATGTCACACAATTCAAAATTACGATTAATTAAGAGTAATACGCTGCCTAAAAAAAAAGTAACAACATCCTGGAAAAAGCAAACACTCATAGGGAATGCACGATTAAGTAACACATGTGAAATGCAGGAAGGAACGACATGGTTACCTTAACGCTTTTTCAGAAATCAGTGAGTGCTTTTGCCTGAAAAGTTAAGGTCATGACTCCAGGGCCCAGAAGGGACCCATTTCAATGTCCATTACTTATATCCTTACAAATCATAAGCAGTATGGGTTAAAAAGACCACATCCGTGAACACAGAGCCACGGTACACATTTTAATTTCCAATCCACCCATCAACCAGGTATTGCAGTACCTCCAGGAATGGTGCACTTCCCCACCCTGGGAAAACAATGTTGTTCAAAGAAAGAAGACAAAATAAAAGTAGCGCTTCACTGGCAAACTCTGTAAAGTAGCGCTAATGTGTTTTGGGTGTGAATAAAATCAATCTGGCCACTTTGCGACCCACTCTGTCTTGCTGTATTTAGTTATTTTTCACATTTTGAAACTTTTATTTCTCTGCGTCCCGAGGCTGCACTTTGCAATAGAAAAATGTCCCAAAAAGACATTTCCAGCAAAGTGTTTTTCTTTTTTGGTCAATTTCACAGAGGACAAAATAAATGAAAGGAGAGGAAAGAGGGAGTAATGGCTACAAGGCCCAGGGAAGGGGGGCCCGACACCTAGACCTTACAGCTTGCGCCAGCGCTTCGAGGCCCAGGAAAGGGGGGCCCCCCTCCCCTGGGCCTCGAAGCAGTACAAGGCATTTTGCACAACACTGCCCTAGCACCGGCAGTTCTACATACATTTGAAATGCGCATTCACATCTCTTTGCTATGTGTGATGCAAAGATTACAAAAGCCAGTTGATCTGGCTGCTCCCTCCTCCCCTCACCCACCTCTCCTTACCTGTGTCCGGCTGGTCCTGGAAACAAAGGGGCCTTCTGTCACCATAGCAACTAAATGCCGAAAGAGCGCCTAGAATGGCCGGTACTTAACAGAGGCGCTTCCTCGCCCCTGACACTGAGCCAACATAATTTCTGGCCCAGCTGCTGTACCAGCCCCATTCTATTTGCTCCTTCCCCCCACCCCTGCACCCCCAGGAATGCCACCACGCTTGGCTGTGAAAGTGTCGCCTTTCACAGTGAAGCGGGGCCCCCTGTTTTTCAGCTGAGCGTGAGGCCCTGGGCAGCTGCCCACACTGCCCATGCCTAGCGCCGGCCCTGGTGCAGACACTGGTTTACAAATTAGAGTCTCGTGAAAATGAAAGCAACAGGGGTGGGCCTGTGGGCTGCACGAGAGCCCCACAGGGAAAGTAAGGCGCTTTAATGTAGATTTGGTTGAGACAGTAGCGGCTGAGACATCAAGCACAGACGGCAAGCAATGTGCGAAGAGAGGGGCCCGAGAATTGCAAGACAAAAGAAATCAAAGCACTTTACTGCAAACCTCTGAGAGGAGGGGAGCGAGGAGAGCAACCTGGTTTCAGCACGAGAGGCCCAAGGGTGGAGCCAAGAAAGGTCAGGATCAGAAGGGTGAATAAAATTGAAAAAAAGTCGGGTAGAAGCAAGGAGCAGAGAAGCCAGTCTCCTACCTGCCATTGCTGGGAGTGTTCTCGAGCTACAAAAGCTCCATGTTCGCCCCGTGCTCTAAGGAAAAACTATATACAGACCATTCTCTCTTGAATGTGCTGGTTTGGAAAATTCCGTACTACACACAGTTCATGCTGTGCTTTACTTTGTGAACACATTGCAATTAATTAAAATAGGTCTCAGATCTTTTGTGTAAAGTTACGTGGTTTACCCCGCATGCACTGTGATCAAGAGGCAGAGCTCGAATTCTTAAAATACATGTGCACACTCTCGTTACTGTGATTTCCTGAGTATTAGATCCAAAAGCTGTGTCCGATGTACCATAAGCGGTAAAGAATCACTGCCTGCATCATACCTAACAATTTATTACAATCGGTACCTGTGGTGAGCAGAGCCATTCATCACTCATTTCACCTGGCTTCTCTCGGCTGCCCAGGCGGGCTACATAATCGAAAATAAACTCCTCTGCATCCTGCTATAAATTGTGTCATGCGTGCTTGGGTTAGGTGATTACACTGTGGACGAGACACTGACTGCTAATTTGGAGAGGTCAGAGGATAGTTTGGTCTCAGTCCATAATTTACTGTCTACTTGCCCTTCGGACAAAACAGTAATTAAAACTTCTTGCCCATGCAATAAATCTTAATGTCTCGGGCGTCGGGCGAAACGAATTACCCACCCCAGTTACTGGACCACAATGATCAAGATAAATACACCCAAACGGATGGTTAAAAATGAAAAGATGATTCTGAGGTGGACACGACACAGTAGAACTCTTAATTTGTTGACAAACATTACAACAAAACACATGTTTGTGAGTCTGCTAGTATAACCCGCGCCACCAATAGTTTTGCTCTAAAAGAAAAACGGTAGCCGACACTACTTTGTGAGCAGAAGCCAAGCATTCTTGGGCGGCCACAATGAGCGATAGTCTGCGGTCATTGTTGGTAATTAAGCGATCACCAACCGTAGGAATAGTTACAAATGGTACTTTGTCAGTAGTCATCTGATAAGTATAGCAAGGGAAACCCTCGGGAAAAGGAGTACCCTCCCTAGTTGCGGCTATTGCCGCCAAAATGTCATTGTCAATTTTATTCATGGACCTAGTAATTGCTGCTACTTTAACAGTGGCTCCTGCAAATTTGGCTGCTTTATCAGCCATGGAATTACCAACAGTGTGCGCTCCCGCATGTTGATGTCCTAATGTATAGACAATGTGTGTAAGTGGCAAACGGTCTTTAAGAGCGCCCACTCGGACACAAAGCGTTTTATGCTTTATTGTGCTACCTTTAGAATCCTAAAAATCATTTTGTTTCCAAAAAAACAAATTGTCATTGAAAGACTGTACACAATAAAAAGAGTCGCACACAACAAGGGTAGGCAACTCAGGATTAGCAAATTCGAGAGCTAAAAATAGAGCTTGCAACTCCACCAACTGGGCTGTGCAGTCCCCAGGGGACTGCATGTGAACTAAAGAAGAGTGAAAAGCTCCATCAACTATTGTACCTACTACAATAGCACAGGCTAAAGAATAAGCCTGTTTAGAACCAATGGCCGGTTAAGCAGAACCATCAGTGTAAATGATGCATTTGTACTGATCAAGAGTTAGAACAGAAGAGGGGAGAGGATGAACATGTTCATACTGAAGAAATTCTTGTGTTTGTAAAGAAGGATCAAAAACAAAATTGACATCAGCCGATGTCAAGGACGTAGCCCAATGTATCCAATGAGGATGCAGAGCTTTAGAGTTAGGAACACTAGCCTTCGTGACAGCCTCTAAGGCCGGCACCGGAGAAACAACACAAATGCGTTTACCTTGTGCAAGAGGGCGTTCCTTTAGAATCGCCACCTGCACAGCTGTCGGTATTTTTTCAGTAGAAGTAAAGCGCACCTCTGCAGGAGTATACAGATGCGACTTGTAGGCTATGACAACTGTCTCACCCTCATTAAAAGACACATAAGTGAAACCGATTGCTCCTGATGACCAAATTGGTAGTATTCAATCTGGTTTGTAGCTATTGAGTTGCAAGCAAATCAGACTCCAAAGTTTGCAACACTGCGGTATGGTCCGGAAGCCAAGAGGAAGTAGAAAGGGAAGAGTGTATCAATGCGTAAAGTGGCTTGATACGCTGAGCATAGTCAAGAATGTAAGTCCTGCCGAAATTTAAAAAACCCAGCAGAGATTGCAACTTCTTAAGGGTAGATGAAGGCTGCAATTGAGCACACTTCTCCAAAAAGTGTGATGCTAAACCCCTCCCCTCATTGGTCAATTCATAACCAAGAAAAGAACGGTCAAAAACGCAAAATGCGATTTCGCAAAATTTAATTTGTAACCTAAAGCGGCGAAACGCGTGATGATGCGATCCACTCGCGCAAGATGAGGATTTAATTCATCATTTTTCAGGTAAATGTCATCGACATATGAAAAAGCATCAGGGTCAATTTCATTCGAAAGGGACACAATACGTGCCGCAAATACCTCAGGTCTATTCTTATACCCCATAGGCAATCTCTCATAGATCCTCTGGGTGCCGAGGGCGCTGAATGCAGAAAAATCACGGCTCTCAGGAGCCAAATTGTGACTGAAAACCCCATTTGAGATATCCAAAGTAGTTTAAAACTTTTTACGCATAATATTATTGATCAGTCCTGTACCATGCCTGTTCTGTACTGCAAAGGTACTGGCATGGCTATTCAAATGTCTGTATTCTAAAACAATGCAATATGAACCATCTGGTTTCAAAATCGGAAAAGAGGATTATTCTTCACAGAGACGCAGGGCTCATTTCAGCCTGATATTCTAATTGAGTGAGAATTTCTTTAACGGAAGCCGTAGCGTCACGTTTAATTGAATATTGAGGTTGCGGCTGAGGAGTTAAACGAACAGGCACAACATGTAAAGGAGCCTGGTTGAGATTGGGTAGCGGGTCTAACTCCCAAATTATTGTGACCCAAGGATGTATAAGCATCAGCAATAATAATCGGCAATTCATGTTCCCGATCAATGTCAGCCACTGCCGAAAGGCGTTGGCAAACCTGTAAGCAAACTGCTTCACCCTTGATATTAGAAAGAATAATTTCGGAGACAACAGGAAAAATACCCACCAATTTCATCCCCATATCCAGGGCAGGACATGCACCGTGTTCATTCTGTACCTGATTTAGAACGCTCGGAAGAGGGTGTGCCAAAACAAAGTGTATACACCAAGGCAAACACCCTTCCCCAAGTGTTGCAGTCCGCCAAAGGAGGAATTAGACCACTTGGTAAACACATAGTAAGGATCCTGTGTTTCTCCACAAGACCAGTGTTAGAAATGGGATCTCTAGTTGGCAAGGGCTTGCACCTTTGTCCAAGTAGGGACCCTTCTTCCTAGTCAGGGTAAGGGTGTTACACTCGTGAAGTAACCCCTGCTCACCCTCGTGGTGGCTTGGCACGAGCAGTCAGGCTTAATTCAGAGGCAGTGTGTAAAGCATTTGCACATAACCAACAGTAATACAGTGTAAGCACTACAAACGAACACCACACCAGTTTAGAAAAATAACCAATATTTTATATACTCAAGACAAGACCAATTACGACAAAAATCCACAATACTATACTTTAAAAACGAATACTTGATAAGGTAACTTCTTCTTTGCAGGAATAGCACAAAAAGCAAAGTTCGTACGAGTCGGTAGCTCCGTCCGAGCCGACCGCGATGCTGAAAACCACAGAGTCTAACAGTTCCAGCCGGCCGCGTCGATACGGGCCAGCAGAGTCGTGAACAGACTCGGTCACAGTACTTTCTCGTTGTGGCTGGTACGGAGTGTACGAGCCGGTCGGCGTTCGTCGCGGTTGCGGTGCAAGACGGAGCGATGCAAGGTGCGGTGTCCCTCGATGCGGTGCAGGCAGCGGCTCGATGAGCGTCGTGCAGACTGAGTCGGTGAGTCCAAGGCGTGCGATGCAGGGTGAGACGATGCTCGATGCGGTGCTGACAGGTTGCGATGCAGGCGACCAAGCCGGAGTGCGGGAGCTGGCGTCGGACAGCGGTGCGAGTCGGAGCGGGGCGTCGGACAGCGGTGCGAGTCGGAGCGGTGCGTCGCAGACGTGCGAGCGGTGCCCCAAATGCGGTGCGGTCACGACTCTTGAGCCAGTTGCAGCGACCGCGTCGGTCGGGTCCGGCTGGTTCAGTGAAGTGAAGCGATGCGAACTGCGGTGCCCACAGGTCACGGTGCAAGCAGCGGCTCGATGTTGGCGGCGTTGGACGTCGCCCACGGTGAGACCAGGGTTGCGAAGCGGGGCGATGCGGTCTGCGGTGCAAACAGGTCACCGGCCAGGGATGGATTCGGTTGACGGAGTCGGTTGCAGTTCCCTTCCTCTGTGGCAACTGAAACAGCGTTCCAGAAGCGGTACCCAGAGGCTTGTGAAGTCTTTGCAGTCCCTGAGACTTCTTAACAGGAGGCCAGCTCGGTTCCAGGCCCTTGGAGATACTCAGCACAAGTTTGTAGAAAGTTCCTTCCTTTCACTGCCCAAGGCAGAAGCAGCAGCTGCAGGCCAACCCAACAAAGCAACAACACAGCAAAGGGGCAGTACTCCTCCTGGCAGCTCTTCCAGCTCTTCGTCTTGGCAGGTTCCTTGATTCCAGCGAGATCTAAATTCATGGGGTCAGGGCCCCAATATTTATATCCCAAATTCCTTTGTTCTCTGAAGGCAGAGAGGCCTTTGCCTAGTCCAAACCAGTTCTGGAGCACTTGGTTGACAAGTCTCCGTCCCTTCTTTCAGTGAGTAGGCCAGGGACATCAGACGCACCACAGGAGGTAGAGCCAGCATTGTGGAGGGAAGGCACTGTCCTATTCAGGGCCCAGGTGCGACCCCTCCCACCCATCTACATGTAGATCTTGCTATTCAGCCCTGTGCTGACTCACCCTGTCTCCTGGCATCCCCCGCCCCTGTCACTCACACTCCAGACAAGGAATACACAACCTCGCAGAGGCAGGCTTGGATGGTTAGACAAGAAAATACCCACTTTCTAAAAGTGGTATTTTCAAACACAGAATGTTAAAACCAACTTCACTAAAAGCTGCATTTTATCATTCTGAGACCAGGCATACTAAACTCGAATTTCTACCATGTTCCCGGGGTCAGTTAGGATTATAAGCTGTAATAATCAAAACTGCCCGTTCTGGCCTAGGGGGAACAGGTAGCCTTGCAATAGTGAAAACCGAACTAGGCCGTAATTCACTATCAGGACATGCCACACACACCAGGGCATGTCCTACCTTTCGCATACAATGCACCCTGCCCACAGGGGTACCTTGGGCCTACCTTAGGGGTGACTAACATGTAGAAAAGGGAAGGTTTAGGGACTGGCAAGTGTGTGCACTTGCCAAGTCGACATGGCAGCCCCAGGCTGCGCACAGGCTCTGCGATGGCAGGCCTGAGTTACACTTTACGGGCTGTTTGCGTGGGTGGCACAATCCAGTGCAGCAGCCCACCAACAGCATTTGGTCTATAGGCCCTGGCACTCGCAGTGCACTTTACAAGGGACTGACACATAAACCAAATAGGCCAATCATGGAAACACCAATCCATAACACATTTTATACAGGAGCACTTGCACTTTCCCACTGGACAGCAGTGAGGAAAGTGCGCAGAATCATTACACCAGCAAAAACAGAGTCAAAACCGGGAGGTCAGAAAGCAAAAAGTCACGGGAAACACGCCAAAAGATGCCAAGTCTAACACATGTCCCCTCCAGCTGAAAGTAGGGAGAACTACCCAACCCCATTGGAGTTCTCTTCACTAAGGCGGAAGAACCTGGACAGACCATCTGCGTTGGCGTGTTCTGTACCAGGACAGTGTTCCACCGTAAAGTCCATTCCCTGTAGGGAGATGGACCACCTCAGCAGTTTTGGATTCTCACCCCTCATTTGCATCAACCATCTGAGGGGCCTGTGGTCTGTCTGAACCCGGAAGTGAGTCCCAAACAGGTATGGTCTCAACTTCTTCAGTGCCCAGACCACAGCAAAAGCTTCCCTTTCTATGGCACTCCACCTCTGTTCCTTGGGAAGTAGTCTCCTGCTAAGGAAGACTACAGGCTGATCCAGGCCCTCTTCGTTCAGTTGTGAGAGCACCGCTCCCACACCATGCTCTGAAGCGTCAGTCTGCACGACAAATTCTTTGGAGAAGTCAGGTGCCTTGAGCACGGGCGCCGTGCACATGGCTGCCTTCAGGGCATCAAAAGCTTTCTGGCAGGACTCAGTCCAGATCACTTTCCTGGGCTGCCTCTTAGAGGTCAGCTCTGTTAAGGGGGCAACGATGGTGCCATAGCCCTTAACAAATCTCCTATAGTAGCCGGTGAGACCTAAGAAGGCTCTCACCTCTGTCTGGGTCTTGGGGGGCTCCCAAGCCAGAATGGTGTCAATCTTGGGTTGTAGGGGCGCCACCTGGCCGCTTCCTACCTGGTGTCCCAAGTACACCACAGAACCCTGCCCGATCTGGCACTTACTGGCCTTGATCGTGAGGCCTGCACCTTGCAGAGCCCTCAACACTTTCTCAAGGTGCGGTAAATGTTCTTCCCAGCTGGAACTGAACACAGCAATGTCATCCAGGTAGGCGGCACTGAAATCCTCCAGCCCGGCCAACACCTGATTGACCAACCTCTGAAAGGTGGCAGGGGCATTCTTCAACCCAAAGGGCATCACCCGGAATTGGTAATGACCTTCTGGGGTTGAAAATGCTGATCTCTCCTTGGCCCCATCGGTTAAGGCAATCTGCCAGTACCCAGACGTCAAATCAAACGTGCTGAGGAACCGGGCAGCTCCCAACCGATCAATGAGCTCATCAGCTCTGGGGATGGGCTGCGCGTCAGTCCTGGTGACGGCATTGAGCCCACGGTAGTCCACACAAAACCGGAGTTCTGGAGTGGCACCGGGCGCCGCAGCCTTTGGGACCAAGACCACTGGGCTGGCCCAAGGACTGTGGGAGGGCTCAATCACCCCTAACGCCAACATCTTAGAGACCTCCTCCTTGATGCTGGCTCTGACCCGGTCAGTCAACCTGTAAATCTTGTGCTTCACAGGAGGGCTGTCACCGGTGTCCACGTCATGGGTACACCAGTGAGTAACACCGGGGGTCAGAGAGAACAGTGGGGCGAACTGTCCCAACAACTGGCGACAGTCCCCCTGCTGCTCCTGAGTCAGAGTAGGGGAGAGGATCACACCCTCTACTGACCCATCATGCTCCTTGGTAGACAGGAGGTCAGGGAGAGGCTCACTCTCCTCTTCCACCCCATCATCTGTCGCCAAGAGCATACTCACATCGGACCTCTCGAAGTGGGGCTTGAGGCGGTTCACGTGAAGGACCCTCAAAGGGTTCCTTGGAGCCTGCAAATCCACCAGGTAGGTGACGTCACTTTTGCGCTCCTTTACCTCATATGGCCCAGTCCACTTGTCCTGCAAGGCACAAGGTGCCACTGGGGCCATGACCCACACTTTTTGCCCAGGTTGAAATTCGACCAGAGTGGCATTCTGGTCATACCATCTCTTCATTTCTTCCTGGCTTGCTTCTAGGTTCGCCTGAGGGAGTTTCCTGAAGCGGGCAGTTTGGTTTCTAAAGGCCAGCATGTAGCTAAATACATCCTGGGGAGTTTTCCTGGGAGCTGCCTCCCAGCCTTCCTTTACCAAACTCAGAGGTCCTCTGACAGGGTGGCCATACAGGAGCTCAAAGGGGCTGTACCCAAGAGACTTCTGAGGCACCTCCCTGTATGCAAAGAGTAGGCATGGCAAGAGGACGTCCCACTTACGCCTCATGGGTTCTGTTAGACCCTTGATCATGCCTTTCAAGGTCTGGTTGAATCTCTCCACCAGACCGTTTCCTTGTGGGTGGTAAGGAGTGGTGAACTTGTAGGTTACACCACACTCCTTCCACAGGGATGTCATATACTTCGATATGAAATTGGTCCCCCTATCAGAAACCACCTCTCTGGGGAATCCCACACGGGAAAAGATCCCCATTAACGCCCGGCCCACCACTGGCGCCGTCGTTGTCCTGAGAGGGATTGCCTCCGGGTACCGGGTGGCATGGTCCATCAAGACCAGGATGTACCTGTTGCCCATGGCTGTCTTGGGATCCAGTGGCCCCACAATATCCATCCCTACCCTTTCAAAGGATGTACCAACAACAGGAAAAGGTTGGAGAGGAGCTTTGACCTTCCTCCCACTCTTACCACTTGCCTGGCAAGTTTGGCAAGACCTACAGTGTGCATCTGACTGCCTTCGCATTTGGGGCCAAAAGAAGTGGGTGACAAGCCTGTCAAAGGTCTTGTCCTGCCCCAAATGTCCTGCCAAAGGCACGTCATGAGCCAGACCCAGTAGGAAGGTCCTGAAGCGCTGGGGTACCACCAGCACACGGGCTGACCCAGGCTCAGCAACCTTAGGCTCACTGTATAGGAGACCACTCTCCCAGTAGATCAGATGTGACCTGGACTGATTACCAGCTGCCTGGTCTGCAGCCTGCCGCCGCAGACCCTCCAGAGTAGGGCACTCGTTCTGCTCCCTGCAGAACTCCTCCCTGGTGGGACCCCCTTCTTGCTGCCAATGGGTCAGCTCAGAGATGTCTCCCAGTTCGGCTACCTGCTCCCCTGTAGGCACCGGGGCGTCCCCCTCGAGGTCCGCCTCCTCCCGGTCCGTGGGAACTTCGGGGGCCGGTTTCCCGCGCCCCTGCCCTTTCTTCTTGGCAGGGACTTGGGCCACTGTTTCAGGCTCCAAGTCCTCTTGATCACCCTTTCTGGCTGCCATTGACCGAGTAGACACGCATGCCCACTCTGGCAACCCAAGCATCTCCAAGTGAGACCTGAGCTCAACCTCCTTCCATGAGGACTGCTCCAGGTCGTTTCCCAGCAGACAATCTACAGGCATGGTAGGGCTCACAACCACCCTCAAGGGACCTGAGACTCCCCCCCCCCCCCCCCCCCCCATTCAAAGGGAACCTGCGCCACCATACATTGGCGCTCTGAGTTGTCTACCGCAACTACTTGGTGGAATGCCCCGGGGACTACTTGCTTCTCAGACACTAGGTGACACCGAACTGAGGTCACACTGGCTCCAGTATCTCTGAGAGCCTCTACCCTGTTCCCATTAATGGTCACCCAGGTGCTATATTTCTTTGTGTTAGGGGGCACCTGGTTTCCTGGGACCATCTCACTGTCCCCTAGTGAGACAAGGGTCATTTCTGCGGGATCCCCACCCTCCTGTGGGCACCCCTCCTCCCCAAGCGCTACACTAGCCAACACTTTGGACTGTCCACCGGTGGGTGGCTGTGTCCCCTTTGGGCACTTGGGGTCCCCCTTAAAGTGACCTACCTGGTCACATGCATAACACTTGCGGGGGCCGGTCTCAACAGGCTTCCCTGTGGAGACCCCTTTCTTCTTATCACCGGGGGCTGGGAACCTTTACCCTGGGTACTAGTTTGGGGCCCTTTAGAGAACTCCTGTGCTTTACCCTTGTCCCCCCCACCTTTCTGCTGGGGACCCTGCCCACCTTTGGCTGAGTCTCCCCAAACGCTTTCTTGTGGACCCTGGTACTCACCCAGCGGTCCGCTTCCATAGCCAGCTTCCTGGGGTCAGTTAGCTTACTATCAACTAGGTGCTGGCGCAGATCTGCAAAACATAGACTAGACAAGTGCTCCCATGCAATCAAGTTGTAGAGCCCCTGAAAATCTGTTACACTACTGCCCTTTACCCAGCCATCCAGAGACCTGCAGAACACATCCACACATTCCAACCAAGTGTTGGCATCAGACTTCTTACTGGACCTGAACTGATCCCTGTACTTTTCAGGAGTAAGACCATACTTCGTGAGAAGGGCATCCTTCATGTCAGCATAGGTGAGGTGATACCCCTTACCCAAAGCTATCAGAGCATCCCTTGCTTCTTCAGGGAAAAGTGGCCACAATCCTGCTCCCCAATTCTCCTCAGGGACCCCATTCATGTGTATGGCTGCCTCATAACCCTGAAACCACCTTTGTATGTCATCCCCCTTCTTGAACTCCTTGCCTACGTTCTTGGGAATGTGCACAATCCTGTCTGCCTTTCTGGACGAATTGCTGCCACCATCTGAGCCTGACTTACTCCTAAGTTCTAGCTCCTTCAGTTCTCTCTCATGCTCTAAGAGCATCTTCCTCTCCTCTATGGCCAATCTCTTCTCCTCCCGCTCACTCTCCAGCCTGAGCTTCTGCAGCTCAAACTGCCTTGCCTCCCGCCTGTCCTCCAGCTCCTCTGGGGACAGACTGCTGCTGCCTGACCTGGCGGGTTCCCCCTACCCAAAAGCATATCCACCCTGGAAATAGGCTCCTCCACCTCCTCACTGAGATTACCAGGCTGCCCACTGGCATGTCTGGCTGCTACCCAGGCCCTCAGCGCCTTCTGTAGCTCCTCCTTCCTTGTGAGGCCTTTAATTTGGACTTTCAGGTTTTTACAAATTGCTCGTAGTTCCTTTACGGCGTAGGTTTCCAACCTATCCTCCTCAAAGATAATTTCCAGAGATGCAACGGATGATGCAGCTGTGTCAGGCATGACAAAAGTAGTGAGTTGAAAACTGGCAAGATCAAAAATAGGCCAAAAGAAAAAGAACCAGTATGTGGTACGTAATGGTCTGCTATATGGTAGTAGTGCACACCAATCACTGTAAGTCAAGTGCAAACACAAGTCCTATCCCACCGCTGCCACCAATGTTAGAAATGGGATCTCTAGTTGGCAAGGGCTTGCACCTTTGTCCAAGTAGGGACCCTTCTTCCTAGTCAGGGTAAGGGTGTTACACTCGTGAAGTAACCCCTGCTCACCCTCGTGGTAGCTTGGCACGAGCAGTCAGGCTTAATTCAGAGGCAGTGTGTAAAGCATTTGCACATAACCAACAGTAATACAGTGTAAGCACTACAAACGGACACCACACCAGTTTAGAAAAATAACCAATATTTTATATACTCAAGACAAGACCAATTACGACAAAAATCCACAATACTATACTTTAAAAACGAATACTTGATAAGGTAACTTCTTCTTTGCAGGAATAGCACAAAAAGCAAAGTTCGTACGAGTCGGTAGCTCCGTCCGAGCCTACCGCGATGCTGAAAACCACAGAGTCTAACAGTTCCAGCCGGCCGCGTCGATACGGGCCAGCAGAGTCGTGAACAGACTCGGTCACAGTACCTTTCTCGTTGTGGCTGGTACGGAGTGTACGAGCCGGTCGGCGTTCGTCGCGGTTGCGGTGCAAGACGGAGCGATGCAAGGTGCGGTGTCCCTCGATGCGGTGCAGGCAGCGGCTCGATGAGCGTTGTGCAGACGGAGTCGGTGAGTCCAAGGCGTGCGATGCAGGGTGAGACGATGCTCGATGCGGTGCTGACAGGTTGCGATGCAGGCGACCAAGCCGGAGTGCGGGAGCTGGCGTCGGACAGCGGTGCGAGTCGGAGCGGTGCGTCGCAGACGTGCGAGCGGTGCCCCAAATGCGGTGCGGTCACGACTCTTGAGCCAGTTGCAGCGACCGCGTCGGTCGGGTCCGGCTGGTTCAGTGAAGCGATGCGATGCGATGCGAAGCGAACTGCAGTGCCCACAGGTCACGGTGCAAGCAGCGGCTCGATGTTGGCGGCGTTGGACGTCGCCCACGGTGAGACCAGGGTTGCGATGCGAAGCGGGGCGATGCGGTCTGCGGTGCAAACAGGTCACCGGCCAGGGATGGATTCGGTTGACGGAGTCGGTTGCAGTGCCCTTCCTCTGTGGCAACTGAAACAGCGTTCCAGAAGCGGTACCCAGAGGCTTGTGAAGTCTTTGCAGTCCCTGAGACTTCTTAACAGGAGGCCAGCTCGGTTCCAGGCCCTTGGAGATACTCAGCACAAGTTTGTAGAAAGTTCCTTCCTTTCACTGCCCAAGGCAGAAGCAGCAGCTGCAGGCCAACCCAACAAAGCAACAACACAGCAAAGGGGCAGTACTCCTCCTGGCAGCTCTTCCAGCTCTTCGTCTTGGCAGGTTCCTTGATTCCAGCGAGATCTAAATTCATGGGGTCAGGGCCCCAATATTTATATCCCAAATTCCTTTGTTCTCTGAAGGCAGAGAGGCCTTTGCCTAGTCCAAACCAGTTCTGGAGCACTTGGTTGACAAGTCTCCGTCCCTTCTTTCAGTGAGTAGGCCAGGGACATCAGACGCACCACAGGAGGTGGAGCCAGCATTGTGGAGGGAAGGCACTGTCCTATTCAGGGCCCAGGTGCGACCCCTCCCACCCATCTACATGTAGATCTTGCTATTCAGACCTGTGCTGACTCACCCTGTCTCCTGGCATCCCCCGCCCCTGTCACTCACACTCCAGACAAGGAATACACAACCTCGCAGAGGCAGGCTTGGATGGTTAGACAAGAAAATACCCACTTTCTAAAAGTGGTATTTTCAAACACAGAATGTTAAAACCAACTTCACTAAAAGCTGCATTTTATCATTCTGAGACCAGGCATACTAAACTCGAATTTCTACCATGTTCCCGGGGTCAGTTAGGATTATAAGCTGTAATAATCAAAACTGCCCGTTCTGGCCTAGGGGAACAGGTAGCCTTGCAATAGTGAAAACCGAACTAGGCCGTAATTCACTATCAGGACATGCCACACACACCAGGGCATGTCCTACCTTTCGCATACAACGCACCCTGCCCACAGGGGTACCTTGGGCCTACCTTAGGGGTGACTAACATGTAGAAAAGGGAAGGTTTAGGGACTGGCAAGTGTGTGCACTTGCCAAGTCGACATGGCAGCCCCAGGCTGCGCACAGGCTCTGCGATGGCAGGCCTGAGTTACACTTTACGGGCTGTTTGCGTGGGTGGCACAATCCAGTGCAGCAGCCCACCAACAGCATTTGGTCTATAGGCCCTGGCACTCGCAGTGCACTTTACAAGGGACTGACACATAAACCAAATAGGCCAATCATGGAAACACCAATCCATAACACATTTTATACAGGAGCACTTGCACTTTCCCACTGGACAGCAGTGAGGAAAGTGCGCAGAATCATTACACCAGCAAAAACAGAGTCAAAACCGGGAGGTCAGAAAGCAAAAAGTCAGGGGAAACACGCCAAAAGATGCCAAGTCTAACACATGTCCCCTCCAGCTGAAAGTAGGGAGAACTACCCAACCCCATTGGAGTTCTCTTCACTAAGGCGGAAGAACCTGGACAGACCATCTGCGTTGGCGTGTTCTGTACCAGGACGGTGTTCCACCGTAAAGTCCATTCCCTGTAGGGAGATGGACCACCTCAGCAGTTTTGGATTCTCACCCCTCATTTGCATCAACCATCTGAGGGGCCTGTGGTCTGTCTGAACCCGGAAGTGAGTCCCAAACAGGTATGGTCTCAACTTCTTCAGTGCCCAGACCACAGCAAAAGCTTCCCTTTCTATGGCACTCCACCTCTGTTCCTTGGGAAGTAGTCTCCTGCTAAGGAAGACTACAGGCTGATCCAGGCCCTCTTCGTTCAGTTGTGAGAGCACCGCTCCCACACCATGCTCTGAAGCGTCAGTCTGCACGACAAATTCTTTGGAGAAGTCAGGTGCCTTGAGCACGGGCGCCGTGCACATGGCTGCCTTCAGGGCATCAAAAGCTTTCTGGCAGGACTCAGTCCAGATCACTTTCCTGGGCTGCCTCTTAGAGGTCAGCTCTGTTAAGGGGGCAACGATGGTGCCATAGCCCTTAACAAATCTCCTATAGTAGCCGGTGAGACCTAAGAAGGCTCTCACCTCTGTCTGGGTCTTGGGGGCTCCCAAGCCAGAATGGTGTCAATCTTGGGTTGTAGGGGCGCCACCTGGCCGCTTCCTACCTGGTGTCCCAAGTACACCACAGAACCCTGCCCGATCTGGCACTTACTGGCCTTGATCGTGAGGCCTGCATCTTGCAGAGCCCTCAACACTTTCTCAAGGTGCGGTAAATGTTCTTCCCAGCTGGAACTGAACACAGCAATGTCATCCAGGTAGGCGGCACTGAAATCCTCCAGCCCGGCCAACACCTGATTGACCAACCTCTGAAAGGTTGCAGGGGCATTCTTCAACCCAAAGGGCATCACCCGGAATTGGTAATGACCTTCTGGGGTTGAAAATGCTGATCTCTCCTTGGCCCCATCGGTTAAGGCAATCTGCCAGTACCCAGACGTCAAATCAAACGTGCTGAGGAACCGGGCAGCTCCCAACCGATCAATGAGCTCATCAGCTCTGGGGATGGGCTGCGCGTCAGTCCTGGTGACGGCATTGAGCCCACGGTAGTCCACACAAAACCGGAGTTCTGGAGTGGCACCGGGAGCCGCAGCCTTTGGGACCAAGACCACTGGGCTGGCCCAAGGACTGTGGGAGGGCTCAATCACCCCTAACGCCAACATCTTAGAGACCTCCTCCTTGATGCTGGCTCTGACCCGGTCAGTCAACCTGTAAATCTTGTGCTTCACAGGAGGGCTGTCACCGGTGTCCACGTCATGGGTACACCAGTGAGTAACACCGGGGGTCAGAGAGAACAGTGGGGCGAACTGTCCCAACAACTGGCGACAGTCCCCCTGCTGCTCCTGAGTCAGAGTAGGGGAGAGGATCACACCCTCTACTGACCCATCATGCTCCTTGGTAGACAGGAGGTCAGGGAGAGGCTCACTCTCCTCTTCCACCCCATCATCTGTCGCCAAGAGCATACTCACTTCGGACCTCTCGAAGTGGGGCTTGAGGCGGTTCACGTGAAGGACCCTCAAAGGGTTCCTTGGAGCCTGCAAATCCACCAGGTAGGTGACGTCACTTTTGCGCTCCTTTACCTCATATGGCCCAGTCCACTTGTCCTGCAAGGCACAAGGTGCCACTGGGGCCATGACCCACACTTTTTGCCCAGGTTGAAATTCGACCAGAGTGGCATTCTGGTCATACCATCTCTTCATTTCTTCCTGGCTTGCTTCTAGGTTCGCCTGAGCGAGTTTCCTGAAGCGGGCAGTTTGGTTTTCTAAAGGCCAGCATGTAGCTAAATACATCCTGGGGAGTTTTCCTGGGAGCTGCCTCCCAGCCTTCCTTTACCAAACTCAGAGGTCCTCTGACAGGGTGGCCATACAGGAGCTCAAAGGGGCTGTACCCAAGAGACTTCTGAGGCACCTCCCTGTATGCAAAGAGTAGGCATGGCAAGAGGACGTCCCACTTACGCCTCATGGGTTCTGTTAGACCCTTGATCATGCCTTTCAAGGTCTGGTTGAATCTCTCCACCAGACCGTTTCCTTGTGGGTGGTAAGGAGTGGTGAACTTGTAGGTTACACCACACTCCTTCCACAGGGATGTCATATACTTCGATATGAAATTGGTCCCCCTATCAGAAACCACCTCTCTGGGGAATCCCACACGGGAAAAGATCCCCATTAACGCCCGGCCCACCACTGGCGCCGTCGTTGTCCTGAGAGGGATTGCCTCCGGGTACCGGGTGGCATGGTCCATCAAGACCAGGATGTACCTGTTGCCCATGGCTGTCTTGGGATCCAGTGGCCCCACAATATCCATCCCTACCCTTTCAAAGGGTGTACCAACAACAGGAAAAGGTTGGAGAGGAGCTTTGACCTTCCTCCCACTCTTACCACTTGCCTGGCAAGTTTGGCAAGACCTACAGTGTGCATCTGACTGCCTTCGCATTTGGGGCCAAAAGAAGTGGGTGACAAGCCTGTCAAAGGTCTTGTCCTGCCCCAAATGTCCTGCCAAAGGCACGTCATGAGCCAGACCCAGTAGGAAGGTCCTGAAGCGCTGGGGTACCACCAGCACACGGGCTGACCCAGGCTCAGCAACCTTAGGCTCACTGTATAGGAGACCATTCTCCCAGTAGATCAGATGTGACCTGGACTGATTACCAGCTGCCTGGTCTGCAGCCTGCCGCCGCAGACCCTCCAGAGTAGGGCACTCGTTCTGCTCCCTGCAGAACTCCTCCCTGGTGGGACCCCCTTCTTGCTGCCAATGGGTCAGGTCAGAGATGTCTCCCAGTTCGGCTACCTGCTCCCCTGTAGGCACCGGGGCGTCCCCCTCGAGGTCTGCCTCCTCCCGGTCCGTGGGAACTTCGGGGGCCGGTTTCCCGCGCCCCCTGCCCTTTCTCTTGGCAGGGACTTGGGCCACTGTTTCAGGCTCCAAGTCCTCTTGATCACCCTTTCTGGCTGCCATTGACCGAGTAGACACGCATGCCCACTCTGGCAACCCAAGCATCTCCAAGTGAGACCTGAGCTCAACCTCCTTCCATGAGGACTGCTCCAGGTCGTTTCCTAGCAGACAATCTACAGGCATGGTAGGGCTCACAACCACCCTCAAGGGACCTGAGACTCCCCCCTCCCCCCATTCAAAGGGAACCTGCGCCACCATACATTGGCGCTCTGAGTTGTCTACCGCAACTACTTGGTGGAATGCCCCGGGGACTACTTGCTTCTCAGACACTAGGTGACACCGAACTGAGGTCACACTGGCTCCAGTATCTCTGAGAGCCTCTACCCTGTTCCCATTAATGGTCACCCAGGTGCTATATTTCTTTGTGTTAGGGGGCACCTGGTTTCCTGGGACCATCTCACTGTCCCCTAGTGAGACAAGGGTCATTTCTGCGGGATCCCCACCCTCCTGTGGGCACCCCTCCTCCCCAAGCGCTACACTAGCCAACACTTTGGACTGTCCACCGGTGGGTGGCTGTGTCCCCTTTGGGCACTTGGGGTCCTCCTTAAAGTGACCTACCTGGTCACATGCATAACACTTAGTGGGGGCCGGTCTCAACAGGCTTCCCTGTGGAGACCCCTTTCTTCTTATCACCGGGGGCTGGGAACCTTTACCCTGGGTACTAGTTTGGGGCCCTTTAGAGAACTCCTGTGCTTTACCCTTGTCCCCCCCACCTTTCTGCTGGGGACCCTGCCCACCTTTGGCTGAGTCTCCCCAAACGCTTTCTTGTGGACCCTGGTACTCACCCAGCGGTCCGCTTCCATAGCCAGCTTCCTGGGGTCAGTTAGCTTACTATCAACTAGGTGCTGGCGCAGATCTGCAAAACATAGACTAGACAAGTGCTCCCATGCAATCAAGTTGTAGAGCCCCTGAAAATCTGTTACACTACTGCCCTTTACCCAGCCATCCAGAGACCTGCAGAACACATCCACACATTCCAACCAAGTGTTGGCATCAGACTTCTTACTGGACCTGAACTGATCCCTGTACTTTTCAGGAGTAAGACCATACTTCGTGAGAAGGGCATCCTTCATGTCAGCATAGGTGAGGTGATACCCCTTACCCAAAGCTATCAGAGCATCCCTTGCTTCTTCAGGGAAAAGTGGCCACAATCCTGCTCCCCAATTCTCCTCAGGGACCCCATTCATGTGTATGGCTGCCTCATAACCCTGAAACCACCTTTGTATGTCATCCCCCTTCTTGAACTCCTTGCCTACGTTCTTGGGAATGTGCACAATCCTGTCTGCCTTTCTGGACGAATTGCTGCCACCATCTGAGCCTGACTTACTCCTAAGTTCTAGCTCCTTCAGTTCTCTCTCATGCTCTAAGAGCATCTTCCTCTCCTCTATGGCCAATCTCTTCTCCTCCCGCTCACTCTCCAGCCTGAGCTTCTGCAGCTCAAACTGCCTTGCCTCCCGCCTGTCCTCCAGCTCCTCTGGGGACAGACTGCTGCTGCCTGACCTGGCGGGTTCCCCCTACCCAAAAGCATATCCACCCTGGAAATAGGCTCCTCCACCTCCTCACTGAGATTACCAGGCTGCCCACTGGCATGTCTGGCTGCTACCCAGGCCCTCAGCGCCTTCTGTAGCTCCTCCTTCCTTGTGAGGCCTTTAATTTGGACTTTCAGGTTTTTACAAATTGCTCGTAGTTCCTTTACGGCGTAGGTTTCCAACCTATCCTCCTCAAAGATAATTTCCAGAGATGCAACGGATGATGCAGCTGTGTCAGGCATGACAAAAGTAGTGAGTTGAAAACTGGCAAGATCAAAAATAGGCCAAAAGAAAAAGAACCAGTATGTGGTACGTAATGGTCTGCTATATGGTAGTAGTGCACACCAATCACTGTAAGTCAAGTGCAAACACAAGTCCTATCCCACCGCTGCCACCAATGTTAGAAATGGGATCTCTAGTTGGCAAGGGCTTGCACCTTTGTCCAAGTAGGGACCCTTCTTCCTAGTCAGGGTAAGGGTGTTACACTCGTGAAGTAACCCCTGCTCACCCTCGTGGTAGCTTGGCACGAGCAGTCAGGCTTAATTCAGAGGCAGTGTGTAAAGCATTTGCACATAACCAACAGTAATACAGTGTAAGCACTACAAACGGACACCACACCAGTTTAGAAAAATAACCAATATTTTATATACTCAAGACAAGACCAATTACGACAAAAATCCACAATACTATACTTTAAAAACGAATACTTGATAAGGTAACTTCTTCTTTGCAGGAATAGCACAAAAAGCAAAGTTCGTACGAGTCGGTAGCTCCGTCCGAGCCTACCGCGATGCTGAAAACCACAGAGTCTAACAGTTCCAGCAGGCCGCGTCGATACGGGCCAGCAGAGTCGTGAACAGACTCGGTCACAGTACCTTTCTCGTTGTGGCTGGTACGGAGTGTACGAGCCGGTCGGCGTTCGTCGCGGTTGCGGTGCAAGACGGAGCGATGCAAGGTGCGGTGTCCCTCGATGCGGTGCAGGCAGCGGCTCGATGAGCGTTGTGCAGACGGAGTCGGTGAGTCCAAGGCGTGCGATGCAGGGTGAGACGATGCTCGATGCGGTGCTGACAGGTTGCGATGCAGGCGACCAAGCCGGAGTGCGGGAGCTGGCGTCGGACAGCGGTGCGAGTCGGAGCGGTGCGTCGCAGACGTGCGAGCGGTGCCCCAAATGCGGTGCGGTCACGACTCTTGAGCCAGTTGCAGCGACCGCGTCGGTCGGGTCCGGCTGGTTCAGTGAAGCGATGCGATGCGAAGCGAACTGCAGTGCCCACAGGTCACGGTGCAAGCAGCGGCTCGATGTTGGCGGCGTTGGACGTCGCCCACGGTGAGACCAGGGTTGCGATGCGAAGCGGGGCGATGCGGTCTGCGGTGCAAACAGGTCACCGGCCAGGGATGGATTCGGTTGACGGAGTCGGTTGCAGTGCCCTTCCTCTGTGGCAACTGAAACAGCGTTCCAGAAGCGGTACCCAGAGGCTTGTGAAGTCTTTGCAGTCCCTGAGACTTCTTAACAGGAGGCCAGCTCGGTTCCAGGCCCTTGGAGATACTCAGCACAAGTTTGTAGAAAGTTCCTTCCTTTCACTGCCCAAGGCAGAAGCAGCAGCTGCAGGCCAACCCAACAAAGCAACAACACAGCAAAGGGGCAGTACTCCTCCTGGCAGCTCTTCCAGCTCTTCGTCTTGGCAGGTTCCTTGATTCCAGCGAGATCTAAATTCATGGGGTCAGGGCCCCAATATTTATATCCCAAATTCCTTTGTTCTCTGAAGGCAGAGAGGCCTTTGCCTAGTCCAAACCAGTTCTGGAGCACTTGGTTGACAAGTCTCCGTCCCTTCTTTCAGTGAGTAGGCCAGGGACATCAGACGCACCACAGGAGGTGGAGCCAGCATTGTGGAGGGAAGGCACTGTCCTATTCAGGGCCCAGGTGCGACCCCTCCCACCCATCTACATGTAGATCTTGCTATTCAGCCCTGTGCTGACTCACCCTGTCTCCTGGCATCCCCCCGCCCCTGTCACTCACACTCCAGACAAGGAATACACAACCTCGCAGAGGCAGGCTTGGATGGTTAGACAAGAAAATACCCACTTTCTAAAAGTGGTATTTTCAAACACAGAATGTTAAAACCAACTTCACTAAAAGCTGCATTTTATCATTCTGAGACCAGGCATACTAAACTCGAATTTCTACCATGTTCCCGGGGTCAGTTAGGATTATAAGCTGTAATAATCAAAACTGCCCGTTCTGGCCTAGGGGGAACAGGTAGCCTTGCAATAGTGAAAACCGAACTAGGCCGTAATTCACTATCAGGACATGCCACACACACCAGGGCATGTCCTACCTTTCGCATACAACGCACCCTGCCCACAGGGGTACCTTGGGCCTACCTTAGGGGTGACTAACATGTAGAAAAGGGAAGGTTTAGGGACTGGCAAGTGTGTGCACTTGCCAAGTCGACATGGCAGCCCCAGGCTGCGCACAGGCTCTGCGATGGCAGGCCTGAGTTACACTTTACGGGCTGTTTGCGTGGGTGGCACAATCCAGTGCAGCAGCCCACCAACAGCATTTGGTCTATAGGCCCTGGCACTCGCAGTGCACTTTACAAGGGACTGACACATAAACCAAATAGGCCAATCATGGAAACACCAATCCATAACACATTTTATACAGGAGCACTTGCACTTTCCCACTGGACAGCAGTGAGGAAAGTGCGCAGAATCATTACACCAGCAAAAACAGAGTCAAAACCGGGAGGTCAGAAAGCAAAAAGTCAGGGGAAACACGCCAAAAGATGCCAAGTCTAACAACCAGTGTGAGGGAAGACGGCATCAAGCTGTTCAATCTTCTGAGCAATCCAAAATGAAAGGTCCTCACAAGTCTGAGGACGTTTGCCCATCACCTAATTAATAAGAACAGGGCCCCCATCTTTTCCTGATTGCCGTTGGGGTGAGCGAGACCATAACCCCCAGCCTGCTTTGCGGCTTTCTATGCCGCTGTCGCCACGCCAGGAGGCGCTTGAAAAACAGCTCGGGGCTCCCGCAGCGCGGGACACACGTGGGCGCGCCTGTCTGCACCCGGAAGAGGCTGGGCCGGGCAACTCCTCCAACTCCTGCGCTTTGAGGATTTTTCCAAGGTACTGTTTTGTTACGTTCCTTATAGCGCGGTTGTTGAAAGACAATGGGAAAGAGGAAGCAAACAATGAGCACAGCAGGTGTAGGGGGCACAGTAACTACTCTTGACACATTTTTGGCCAGGGCGGCAAATGTCTTGTTGAACGAAATTGCCCAGACCGAAAGGAGACTTTAGTTGGAGATAATCAACCATCCACAGAGCCCATTACCCCTTGGTGACCCTTTGTTAACAGATGTGCAAAGTGAGATGGCATCCATTTTGTTAACCGGCACTGATTTACCAGAGGGAGCGGTCGGGAATCAAGCAGAAGGTACATTTATGTCCGAACCCCCGGTCAAAAAGAAAGGAGGAGGGGGGGAAAAAGCTGCAGAGGTTCCTAAAAGGTCTGCGGTATCAGTTGCCCTCGATCCAGACCATGTAAACGCGGTTCAAAATCTGCCAAACTTGTTATCAAAAATGGAAGATATGTTAAAGTTACTCTTAGCTCCCATTAACGTACGGCTGGCAAAGATTAAAGCCTTGCTTTATCAGTCCAATGAGCTATACCCTCGACATCTATCTAGTACCTGGGAAACAGAGTCTGTGGATATGACAGGGGTAGCATGGCCTATGCAGCAGGGCAGACCACTACTCGTAGCTCCCTTAACTAGTAGCGGTTAGCATTTAGATTATAGAGGTAGCCCGCAGGTAGAGCCAGGGCACAAAAATCAACCACTAGGAGGTATACGATCACAAGGGAATCAGAGAACATCTAAAAACAATAAGGAGGAGGAGGTGGCACTGTCGTAGCTCTGCAAAGGTTGTTAGTTGCCGATAAGATAGACCCCCGGAATAACTCTGGGCCCGATTTATAGGGCCCTAACTCCTCCAGTCTTCCTCTAAAGACAGAAGAAAGAACTGACATTTTAAATCTGCCCCCCCCCGAGTCAGTTCCTTTAGTGGCCATTCTGACTGGTGTTCCACCAGTTAAACGGGGTTCTAAGGAGTCAACAGTAGATCTGTTACACAAAGTGACCCACTGGCTGGATAGTTCATTGATAAATGGACGCCATATAGCACCCCATGTTATCATGGCTAGAACAGTGGGATGGGTGGGGACTGCTACAAAAAAAGATAGGGGGGGGGACTTTATTATGGTCAATTTAACACACCCGACCCACAGAAGTGCCATGATTCAAAGCCAGTACAGAGAAGAATCAAAAACTGGAATTAAGGTCATCCTGCTTCACTTTTTCTATCCCGCTGGGGCTAAATGTCAAAGGTTCCAGAGTAAATACTTCAGTTTTTTATCAGAAAGGACGTTACAACATCCAAATGTGAGTCCAAATGCGAGTACAGCCATTCCCCTCCTAAACAGATTTGCCCCACTGCGGGACTTAGACAGTATTGATGACAACCAGTTCAAAGTGAGGATATGGATACAACAGGGTGCCCTCCGTTAGCCGGGGAGGTTAATAATATTCCCCTACAACTTGCTCCTTCCCAACCAGGTCCTTTGAATTGTAAATTAATGTCCTGGAATATTGCAGAATTGAGGACTAAAAAAGATGATGAGCAGTGGTTGGCTATAATAAGGTCCTGTCATATTGGCTCACTACAAGAAACCTGGGATACGTCATACTCCATTTGTTTTGGATGGTTTTGTTTCCTTTTATAAAGCTGCTTCCCCTTCCTCCATAGGACGTGCTAAGGGAGGCCTGCTTACTTTGATATCACTTAAACTGGCCTGCACAAGGAAGAGCTTGTCCAGACCATCCCCCCACTTATTAGCAGTAGAACAAACTTTTCCCAAGCGTCCCACCTTGATTTTAATCAACTTTTATAATTCCTTTTGCAGGAAAGACGATATTGAGCACATAGCTGCACTTGAAGGTTTTTTGGAGCATTTTAGAGAGGATAGTTGCTCCTACTTTGAATTTATTATAATGGGGAATTTTAATGTATATCGCTGTTCCTCTATTTGTACATTAGGCAGGGGATCTTCGGATAGTTTGGTTCCTTCAGCCCATTTTGAACATTCGGCCCAAGGCCGCCAGTTAGAGAGCTTACTTGCTATTAATAACCTACAATGTCTTGAGCACACAGATGAGATAGATTCTGTTCCTTCCTTTATTGGTAGAGGCTGTTGCTCGACTATAGATTATATTGTGGTATCTGCTCCTCTGCTCTCAGATATACTAAAAGTAAGCTCCTCTTGGAGCTGTTATAGTGACCATAACCCAATGATTTTAGAAATGATGGGGGTGCTGGTCTCTCGCGGGGCTGAGAAAAAGAGCCTCTCAAATAGGGATTTTGATCCAACAGATCAGGCGCGAAAAATCAGGTGGGGGAAGATAATGCCGGAGGCTTTTGTAAACCAGTTATACTTGGAGGGTGAAGAAGACATTAATAAGTGTCTTGATAATCATACTGAGCTAGGTGTGGTAATAGAGGCCTTTGGCAAGCTGGCAAAGCAGATTGCAAAAAATCTCAGGACGAGGAAGATTAGTAGAAACTAAGGAGGAAAAATGGTTCGATATAGACTGTTCTAAAACTCACAAAGCTCTCATGGATGCATTAAAACACAAACCCAGGGATGTAGAAATGATCAAAGCACGAAGGAAAGCGTATAAACTGGCTTTAAATCAAAGGAAAAATAAGATACGGGAACAGGCATGGGAGGATCTAAACCAGCTTAGTGTTCTGGCCAATAGCTCAAAATTTTGGAAAATTGTAAATAGTCCATTTCTCCTAGACCATCACACCTCGAGAATAGATTGAGTCATTCCCGCTGGTAGATGGGCTAGCCATTTTGAGCAGATTTACAAAGGTGTGGACATAGAAACATTTTTTACCCCTTGGAAAACCAGTGTTGAGACGCTCCCGTTATGCTTTGGGGTAGACAAAGTCCAGAAATCGATTATGGCCTCTTCAGGTCGAAAAGCCCCGAGGCCTGATGGGGTCCCTGCGGATCTTTACAAGGATGATCCAGGGACATGGGCAAAGATCCTAACGAGGGTTTTTAATGCTGCAACAACGGTTGGCTCACCTCCATCATGGTCCACGGCGGTGATTCTACCTTATTATAAAAAGGGCGCATGGGATGATCCTACTTACTATCGCCCGATCTCATTACTGGATTTGGCAGCTAAAATTATGAGGAAGGTGATTTTAGATCGCCTAAGCACTTGGTTAGATGGCAGTAATGTGATATCAAACCTGCAATATGGTTTTAGAAAAGGCATGGGGACAGTGGACCAATGTATAAATCTACTCATGATGATTAGCAAATACACACTTACCAAAAAGGGACGTATGTACATGGCATTCATGGACTTAACGTCCGTCTTTGATAGAGTAATAGGTCTAAATTATGGCCTTTATTATTAGAAATAGGCATGGACGCTGACCTGGTGGCCTTCCCGCACTGGTTCCACCTCAATCTGACCGCTTCTGCCAGATACAATGAAAATGGCTCCCTTACAAAATCGTGGGAGGTTAAGCGGGGGGTGAGGCAGGGATGTATTTTGGCCCCGGTCTTATTTACGTATTCATTAATAATCTGGGGGTGTTTTTTCCATTGCTTGCAAGGACACCCCTAGAGTAGGCTCTAAACTCATCCTTGCTCTTTTATATGCTGATGATGCAGTTTTACTTGCTAGGACACCAATAGGGTTGAAACTACTTGTAAATACTTTTATTGATTTTATGGTTTCACTCGACCTTTCCATTCATTTTTCAAAGTCCCATATAATGTCTACTGGTAATGCAAAGCATGATAAGTGTACGCTTATATGCAAAGGTGGGGAATTGACTAATGTCGCAACATTTCCTTCTCTGGGTATTCTATTCGATGAAAAGGGGTCATGGGTGGCACAGCGAACACTTAAGAAAAATACCCTATCTAGTGCAGCAGGAGCAACAATGGATTTTGCCAGGAGACTGGGGAGCAAGCCATTACGTCCACTATTGAAGGTTTACAACCAGAAATGTGTCCCAATGGCAACGTATGGTAGTGAGGTTTGGGGCTATAAGGAGGTCGGCGATCTGCAAGGGGCTGAAAAGAAATACCTACGGAAACTTTTAGCTGTACCTCCCTTATGGTACACGAAGAACTAGGGCAGGGTTATATTTCTGATTGCATAGCAGTGGCCCCTATAACCTGATGGCTAAAAATATGGTCTAGCCCCACTTCTTGTTTAAATCGAATCATTCTAGAAGATTGTATGAGGCTAGATAGGGCCGCAGATATTCCCTGGTTAGGTTGCATCTCTCAGCAGTTAGCGAAATTAGGGTGCCATGAGCTTTTTACGCATCCCAGACAGATGCACCCTGGAGAGCTGAAAGATATTAAAAGACAATTTCTAACTAGGAGGAGGGTGGAAAGGGAAAACAGCTAAACTATTAAACACCCGATAAGGCAATACATAATATTAAGCCCTTTAGATCAACCCTTCTGGTTTTTTATTAAAAATCCACACCATCGTTTTCTTTTAACTAGATTTAGGTTCAATTATAATCATTGGTGTCTCTCGGTCCCCAATGGTTTTTCTAAGCCAGGGACCCTAAAGCCCTGCTCTTGTGATGATTTTTCGGACCAAGATTTATTGCATTTTGTGTTTTTTGTGGTTTTTATTGTGATCTCTGGACAAAATTTACCCTACCACTTTTTAAAAATTGCCATTTTGCACAAGTGAGACCTGCTTTGATATATCAGCAAATGCTGTCCTCACCCTTGATATGGTATAGGTTTGCGAGTTTCTTAGCAGGGGTCTTATGCCGAAGGAAAAACTTTGATTAGGCACTGAACCGGGACTAGAAATGCAATCTTTTAGGAAGTATTGTATTTAATTCCGTGTTAGTACTGTATAAAATGCACTTTATCTAGGTCTATGTCGGTACTATAGCCATGTCCTGACAAACCAAAAATATTAAGGGCCTAGAAATTGACTTACAGCAATTATACATGAAATATTGGGTCTGCCCTTTTTATTAGTATGTAACGCATAGTTTTATCTGTTTATCTTGTGTTATGTGTAAATGTGCTTTTATGGCCTAATGTGGCCGAATAAAGTTTTATTGACTGACTGAATAATAACGGGGCTAATCACAAGGCCTCCACCATGCGTCAGTAACAAAGGCGCAGTTCCAGGTGGAGCCACCAGAAAAGCGCAGTAAATAAATTGAAGCAGGCTTCTATAAGGAAGAACCTTTACCTGACCATACAGTAAACGAACATCCGCCACATTAGCATTAAGATAACAGGGATGCGGTGTAAAACCAGCCAACACAGGCCACGTGGCCTCGTCAATACTCAAGGGGCCCATACGAACAAAAGAAATAGGATGGGGAAGGGCGTCATTAAACGAAATCTGGTGCTCCCATGCCGTAAGAGGAACTTCAACCACTGCATAAGGGTTATACGTCGCCAGAACAGCAGCGACTGTATAAGCGTGAAAAGAATTATCATTCGCATCCACAGCGAGAAATGCAACCCAGGAGACCTTGAAGCGGTATGCAGGATCTGCTTCGACTACAAAGAAGAGTGAAGACACTGCAAGACTTTATTCGCCCTTACTAGAAGTCAGTCTCTGACAGCAAGTACTGCAATGAAGATGTTGGAGATGATGGCATCATGTATTCAATTCATTGCAAAAATGCATGATTGCAAATTAGATCAATCCAAGAATGGTTAAAAAGTCAGTGGTCACAAAATCAGGGGCACTGGGAGATCGACTGGTTGTAACAAACAATGTTCAAACAGAGACTGGTGTGACGTACGAAATCTAAAAAAGGAAACACAATTTCAGACACTTATTCCTCAAGCCGTCATAACAACAGATGCATCACATCAAGGATACTGTGCATACATGGACAACCTAAAGAATAGGGGATAATGCTCAAACAGATGCTGTAAAACAAATTATTTAGAGCTCAAATCTTTTGTCATCGCTAAAAGCCTTTCGATGGAACGTTCAAAACACAATTGTGCAAGTATTCATCGACTACACAAGTACAATGTTTTATCTCAACAAACTGGGGGGACCAGTGTCCTTTCCACTGTCGAAACACAGGAGATATGGAATTGGGCAAGTTCCCAAAATATAATACTAATAACATATCATGTACCAGGTGTAGAAAGGGTTCAGGCAGGAAGGTGGGCATGGCCAAATGTGAATTGAAGCAATATTTACAAAACCACATCTTAGATTGATTGAGGAAATCAGACATAGATGTAGTCATAACACCAACACACTAAATTTCTAAGCTTCACATCCAGAAACTACCATCCTCAGTCAGAGGGGAATGCAGTGTTGATAAGCTGGTATGAGAAATTTGCATGTGGTTTTCCTTCATTACCCCTGAAACAAACAGTAATAAATCTTGAACATCAAAAAGGGTATTAATTTTATAGCACCCTGGTGGCAATGACAGATATGATATTCACAACTTATGTAGATGCCTCAACACAATATTAAGCTACCTCCGCACAAAGACCTGTTGACAGTACGAAACGCAACAGTCAAATACTCCACCTGGTGCCACAAACTCTACACTTAAGGAGTTTGGCTTCTGAGATCATATATTGGGTTTTAAATCTACCAGTTAAATGCATGAATATTATTAAGAAGGGAAGAAACCAATCAACTAGGAAATAATATGAACCAAAATGGTGTAGTTATTATAACTGGTGTATGCAAAATTAGCATTTACAGTAGTCAACTAGTGAAACAGTAATAATACCAAGCTTAACATACTTCCTAGATGCCGGACTCTTTTATACATCCATAAGGTTACATCTCTGCAATCATGACATATATGAAGGGAATGCGTAAAAGCACATTTTGTGAGTACCAATTATTAAATGACGTTTTGATGGGGCAGAAAAGGCTTTGTTTCCCCACATCAAGTACAGCACGTCAGTGGAATTAAAATTAAGTTCTGGCAGCGTTAGTGAATCCGCCTTTTGAACCCATTGACTCAATTTCCTTTCATTAGAACAACCTTTTTAGTAGCAATCACTTCATTGAGAAGAGTAAGGGAAGTGCAGGCACTAACAACTGAAAAACCATATTTGATTGTTCACAAGATGGGTAGGAGAACAAGCTCATCTTTTGTACCTTAGACTGTGTCACCTTGCCATCTCAAGGTAGTCAATAGTTACTGAAGCAAACTCCACCTAAAGCTGCAGAAGGAGCTTTGCATACATTAGATGTGAGAAGTACTGTAAAGTATATTAAAAATACTCAAAACATTTGAAAATTTACTCATTTTGTTTATAGCTCATGCCCCACAGTATGTGCAAATCCAGTTACCAAAGGCAATGGTAATAGTGATTGAACTGGTGATATAAATTAGCAACAAAAGACAAGAAATTGAAGCAAAAGTACATGCTGCAAATAAGAAGGGATCTACCTTAGTGTTTGTTTGCAATGTATCAATAAAGATCATTTGTCATGCTGCAACGTGGTATACAAGATACAAGTTTACCAAACTCTACTGCGTGGGCATTTTCAAGCAAAAAAATGAAACAGTAGGTCAAACAATTTTAAAGCAGTTATTTAGCACATTTTCCTAATCAAACTACCCTCTGCCAAAGGAGAACGATACACTAGCTGTGAAGGGTATAGTATTCTAGAAACATTTCAAAAGATGCCACTTACTTGTAAATATGATTTTACAGCTTGAAACTCTACTTGATGCACATGCAACCCTCCTACCTCCCTGGTATTGGAGGGAGTACATTAAAAAAAAGAAACTAAAATTGTAGTCATTGTGGTGGATTTATGGTCCACGTCAAAGTGAATTTTGTGACTCCACTCAAGTTCATGGCTGTTGTAGTAAAAAATCTAAATCTAGAGAAGGCTCAAGCTACAAAACTATATTTACATTTGCGTATCTTAGGTTTGTAAAGCAAATAAATGTGCCTTAAGTTTGTATTGCAGTTGTAATTTCATGACCAGAAAATTGGCTCTATAGTTTGAAGTAAATTTTTCATAGAAGGTTTTGGGTCTTATTTACAAGATGAGACTTGGGTCTGTCACCCAGAATTGGTGAGTTTTAGTACATTTATTAAAACAGGAGGGAAACCTATTGTGATCTCATATGTAAGTCCCAAGAGAGGACTCTTCTTTCGGATGTACAACAATATTATTGAGTGACTCAACTCTGTTGTCAATCATTGGATTCGTCTTCCATTGCCAGAACCAGCCTACCGCCACTACAGACGTGCTGCAACCGGGAGGCTACCTCAGAGCCATCTACGGCATCCAACCTCGCAAACCCCTCCCCTATCCAACAGCAGTCACACTCACCCTATGGCACACAGCCCTTAATGCTCTGGGTTGGCGCAGCAGGATTACTCCGGCCACGCCCTCTGGGATATTCCACAACTGGGTACTCTGGGGACGCACCCAGGTTTCGATAAATGGGACCTTATTGGGCTCTCTAAGGTAAGGGACCTCTGCACATGGATGGGTTGTCCCATTTGCTGAGCTCCAAGATCAATATCACCTATCGCACACTGAAACCTATCACTATCTACAAATTCGGCATGCCTTGCAAAAGGCTCTGCCGAGGGGAGAGGAAATCCTGAATCCTCACCACTAGAAAGACTGACTGCTTATATGTCTAGCAAAGCGATCTCCTTCACCTATCGCAAGTTGGTTAATAATTCCCCAGATGCCCTAGGACGTCTCCGTGAACATTGGTAAAGGGATCCTGAAGGTATAGAGGATGATGAATGGCCTGAATAGTTGGCCACCCCCGAGAAGTGGCCATTCGCTCTAGATTCCGTCTGGTGCAACTTAAGATTCTACACAGATCCTACTAGGCATGCACCACTATTATCAAAATGGGAGGGCGGCATCTGCATTGTGGCCCAGGAACTGTGGGCATATAGGTACATTTTTCCGTATGATCTGGGAGTGCCCATTCAATATTATTGGGAAGCGGTCATCTGTTGTTTAAACAATGTCTGTGGGGTGAACCCAAACTTTTTGGAGTGGTGCACCGCTCGATATAAAAAAGGTTGATAGTCAAATAAGTCACTAGTTCATATGGTCTTGTTAGAGTTGTCTTAAACAATCCTTTATTTTCATTAGTGTCCAAATACAAAATACCAGCCAACGCGTTTCGTTCATGAGAATGAACTTCTTCAGGGCATAAAATGTTGGTCCTGGGAAAGACAAAATATATGTGCCATCTAGGCTGCGTGGGCCTCCTTGATAAGGGCCAGTATGCGGTGAGTCTGAGAGCAGAGTTGGTAGTAAACCGTCCGTTCCGGAAATAAGAAATGTCTGTGGGGTGAGGAGGGGGCCTCTGCAAAGTGGTGCCTCCTGAACTTCTGGGAGGCCAGTGACTTCACCCGCATGGATCAACTAAGGATGACGTTGGGTTTGATGATTGCCAAGTGCAATATATCGCGCGTTTATGGAGGGCGAGTCAAGCCCAAAACTGGATGCATGGAAACAGGACATGGACTGAAGTATGTTAGCAGAAAGGGTTTTTTACGAAGGCAGGGGTTGCCCACATAAATGGACAAAGATCTGGGGAAATGTGCCCCCGTTGTCACTACCAATGGTGATGCAGAACATCTGGTACGTGCTGGACTAGAGGATGTCCTGTGAAGCTGAAGGGCAGGAGGTTGTGGAGTCCCAAGGTTTGTGAGAACTGTGTGTTGATTTGATGATGTTTCTGTGCTACATAACATTTCATTTGTAGAACTGTTACTTTGCACATGTGTACTGTAAAAGTACTAAAAAGATTTTGAAAAAAAAAGAGAGGACTCTTATAACCGAGGTGGGATGAAACACGCTGCCATTTCTTACACTTGGAGTACTGACAGTCTAATAAACAGAATATGCCTTCCTTGAATGCCATGTGTAGGAAGCTGGCTCTGTATGTACTCTATTAAAGTAAGGTATAGTGTGCACAGAGTCCAGTGGATCCCCAAAGATAGGCAGAGGTACAAGTAGATAACACCTTACTCTCTATTTGTGGTAGTCAGAGGTAGAAGTAGATAACACCTTACTCTCTTTGTGGTAGTGTGAGCAAGCAGTAAGGCTTTATCAGAGGGTAGTGCTAAGCATTTATTGTACACACTCTGGCAAGAATTGATGTCACACACTCAAAGACTGAACTCAGACCAATTTGTTTGTATAAAAATATTATTTAGTGTTATTTTATTACTAGAACCAAATCATAGGCAGAATCGTGCTCTCAAAGGCAAGGTATCACAAATATGCATTTGACATTCACTTGGATTTGTTGCAATAAACAGTCGAAATTACTTTATAGTTACTTTTCTTACTCAGCGAGGTATCCCTAGATACCACACTGATACATTTCCTAAGAGAAAGGAAGGAAGTTTATGCGTGTTGTAATACAATTACAGTTTTGCCAGGTTACTCACGAGACACTCTTAGTCCTGAAAAATGAGGTTACGGCCCGTGAATAGGACTCGGTCAGATGGGCACTCTGATTGCACCGCCAGGGGCACAGAGGCAGCCGGGTGCAGAGTGCAGGGAATCCACGTTAGCCAACTGGCTAAGTAAGGTTGTTGGTTTGGGGTCTGCGGACGAGCAGACCACCTGGTTGATGGAACACAAAAAGCTTCTGGTGTCGAGGTTAGCACTGAAGGGCCCAAAGGCCAGCACAAGAACTACACCGTCAGCAGCACAGAGGCGGCCGGGTGCAGGATGCGGTCGTCGGGATGCCAAGGCTTCTCAGTGGAGACCGACAGTCTTGATCTAAGCTGCAGGTTCGGCTAGGGATTCCTGGAAGGCGGTCAGCGACTGAAGGCAAATGGGGTCTTTAGGAATTGAAATCTTGTGACCGCAAGCGGTTGCCAACGGAGTCGGTCGCGGTCAGACTTATTGGACCATTTCGGTCACAGAGAGAGTTGGGGTGTCGTCTTCGGTCACGGTTGGGTGGGACCTCCCAGATAATGGCTGTAGGCTCGGGTTAGAAGCTTGTGGGAGTTCAGGGGTCACTGTAACTCAGGCTAGGATCGCGACCTCCTTAGGGTATGGAGCCACTCGGGCTCAGGGCGCCGGGTGCTGAGTGGTGGGGACTCACGGAGTCGGCCGGAGTCAGAGTTGGTTGGTCTTGAGCAAGTCCGGTGCTCACGGGAGACAAAGGGGTATATTCACAAGAACGTGTGATAACTACAGCCAGAGTAGCTCAACGCAACTTTCAATATCGCAGCCCATCGCAGGAAAATATCCACGTGTCAACGTGGAATTCACAACAAGGCGGTACCATGTGATGGCCTGCCGAACCCGCGGACAAAGTCCACGATACAACCACCACGATGGAGATAAAAACACGCGATGGGCCAAAGCGCGATGACGAAACCAGAGACAAGCAGCGCCAGGCCTGCAACACACACCTGGCAGGCGTCAGAAACCTCCATAAAAGCAGGAAAAAAAACCCACACACAAACTGACCAACACACAAGCACCATGGAGGCAGCCGGAGCAGGCGCAGAGGAAGAGCGCAACCCCACAAGCACCCCGGACAACCAGCCTGGGACCTCGGGGACAGGGAAGGACAAGAAGACCAAGTTCAGTCCGCAGGCGAACCGGATCATAGTGACGGAGGTGATGGAACACCATCAACAACTCTTAGTCACCTCCAACGTGTCAATGGGCACCAAAAATGGAATATGGCGGGACATCGTCGACAAGGTGAATGCCGTCGGAGAGCACAAGCAGACAATGGACGAGGTCAAGAGGCGATGGAATGACATCAAGCGGAAGACCAAGGATAAACTCTCCGCCAACCTGAAGGCAGCAACGCAGACCGGAGGTGGGGACCCAGCGCCACAGCTGGAGCTGGATGACATGGAGGAGCTGGTGTCGACAGTCATCAGTGTGGAGACTGTGGCCGGAGTCGGGGGACCGGAACTCCTAACATCCAAGCGTACCTGCCGGAAACTAGAGATGAAATGGCACAGTGAAAAGACACCGGACAGCCACGCAGCCCACAAAGACGCCATCCGCAACCACCATCACCTCATCAGGGCCGCCAAGAGGATCTCCTTCAAAGACCGCCTCGACAACAACTCACACAACAGCAAGGAGCTCTTCAACATCGTGAAGGAACTCTCCAACCCCAGCTCCAACACCAACGACATCCCGCCGTCGCAAGCCCTGTGCGATTCCCTCGCCACCTTCTACCACCGCAAGATCACCGACATCCACAACAGCTTCAACACCCAGACAGCCCCAACAGACACTGACACACCAGACTCGCCGCACACCATCGACCACGACCCCTTGCCAGCCTGGGCGAACATCGATGACACCATCAAGACCATGAGCACAATCCACTCCGGCTCCCCGTCAGACCCTTTTCCGCACCACATCTTCAACAAAGCCAGCAGTTCCATCGCACCCCACCTGCGCAACGTCACCAACCTCTCCTTCGAGACCGCGACCTTCCCAGAGAGCTGGAAACACGCCGAGATCAACGCCCTGCTCAAAAAACCCAAGGCGGACCCGAGAGACCTCAAGAACTTCCGGCCCATCTCCCTGCTTCCTTTCCCAGCCAAGGTCATCGAGAAGATCGTCAACAGACAGCTAACCCGATACCTCGAAGAAAACCGCATCCTGGATCCATCCCAGTCAGGGTTCCGCAGCAACCACAGCACCGAGACTGCCCTCATCGCCGCCACCGACGACATCAGGACCCTGCTGGACAACGGTAAGACCGCAGCCCTCATCCTGCTGGACCTCTCTGCCGCCTTCGACACTGTCTGCCACCGCACTCTACGCGCACGCCTCCACGACGCAGGGATCCGAGACAAGGCCCTGGAATGGACCACCTCCTTCCTCTCCGGCAGAACCCAGAGCGTCCGCCTCCCCCCGTTCCGATCCGAAGCCTCCGAGATCATCTGCGGCGTACCTCAGGAATCATCCCTCAGCCCGACACTGTTCAACATCTACATGGCCCCGCTCGCACGCATCGCCCGACAGCACGACCTCAACATAATCTCCTACGCCGACGACGCTCAACTGATCCTCTCCCTCACCAAGGAACCCTCACCGCCAAATCCAGCCTCCACGAAGGAATGAAGGCCGTCGCCGATTGGATGAAGAGCAGCCGACTAAAGCTGAACACGGACAAGACGGAGGTCCTCATCCTCGGCTCCAACCCTTCAGCCTGGGACGACTCCTGGTGGCCTACGACACTGGGGGCAGCCCCGACACCCACCGACCACACACGCAACCTGTGAGTCATCCTCGACTCAACGCTCTCCATGGCCAAGCAAGTCAACGCAGTCTCCTCCTCCTGCTTCAACACCCTCCGCATGCTCCGCAAGATCTACAGGTGGATCCCGACAGATACAAGAAGAACAGTCACCCAGGCCCTCGTCAGTAGCAGACTCAACTATGGAAACGCCCTCTACGCGGGAGCCCCGGCCAAGCTCATCAAACGACTGCAACGCATTCAAAACGCCTCGGCACGCCTGATTCTCGACGTACCACGCCACAGCCACATCACCCCCCACCTGAGAAACCTGCACTGGCTCCCCGTCGACAGGAGAATCTCCTTTAAACTCCTCATCCACGCACACAAGGCACTCCACAAGACCGGCCCAGCCTACCTCAACAGACGGCTCTTCTTCTACGTCCCCAACCGCCAGCTCCGCCGATCTCTCCCTCGCCACCGTCCCCCGCATCCGAAGAACCACCACCAGCGGCAGATCCTTCTCCCACCTCGCCGCCAAGACCTGGAACACCCTTCCACTCAGCCTACGACAGACCCAAGACCTGCTGACCTTCAGGAGGCTACTCAAGACCTGGCTGTTCGACCAGTAGCGGCACCCCCAGCGCCTTCGAGACTCTCGCGGGTAAGTAGTGCGCTCTACAAATTCCGTGATTGATTGATTGACCGGACACTGCTCGACAGGACACAACACAACCGCAACAGGGTGAGTGACCACCAGGTACTGGGGGGACGGGGGGAGATGGCCACAATGGCACACATGCACAAGCAAGGAGGGCACAGTGCACACCCACAATCACTCTGGGTCCTCGCCCAGACTCACACACTGTCACAATGTACAATGCCATGCTGTCTGAATGTCAACCTGTACCATGCGGCTACATACATGCGGACACATTATAATACACCATCTCCCCTTCACATCGCAGGGGCATCTTCAACACCTCCTGCAGAGCAGACACAGCCACTCTTCACTGATGAAGAGGAGGAGGACAACACCAGCATCGACATCCAAACCATCCAAGACCTCATTGACCACCTCCGCAACTCACCTCCAGGATCAGGGCAGCCCAGCTACATCCATGAGACCCCACCCACCACCCAAACCACCCAGCAGGAGGCACCCACAGCCCGGCACCCTCCCAAGACCCCCAGGAACAACAAATGGCCTTCCAACGCCGTGTGCTGGAGGGCCAGAGGGAGACGGCCTAGCAGGTCCGGGTGGGGTGCGAGCTCATGGCTACCAAACTGGACGCCATCCTTGGGTGTCTGTCCGCCCCATGGTCTCCAGCGAGCCCTGACTGACATCTCTGGAGTCATGACGCGGAGGGAAGAATACCTGTCCGCTCACAGTGGCCCCAGCGATGCCAGCCTTGAGCTGGCACACATGCGGAGGCTCATGGAGGACATGGTGCGGTTGGAGGCGGAAAGGATGGCAGCCTCCGGTGCACATCAGCGTAATGTAGCTGGGATCTACCGTGCCCTGCATGTCCTCGTCATGGCATTGCTGCCACAAGGCGTGGCGATGATGAATGCTGCTGCCCCCACACCATCCACATCTCCGCCCCCTGGTGTGTCAGTGCCTCCCAGTGCGGCAGGCGTATCCACTCCGGCACCTGATGTGTCACTGCCACACAGTGCGGCCCCCAATCCTCCTCCGGCCCCTGATGTGACAGTGGCACACAGTGCCTCAGCCGGCACTGCAACACCCACAGGTGGGGCAGGGCACACACCCGGGGACGAGGACGTGGATGGGACTGTGGTCAGGAGGGTCAGCCACTAGCATCCATTACCGGCCACCTTGCCTGTTTCTGCTTGGTGCCGCACATGGCCTCAAGACCCACCACTGACCCCCGATACACTCCGAGGCACTCACCTTGGACAGCGACATGGACTGCCACATGCTGTTTGACGACCAATGACACGGCGGACAGACGGCGGACTGTACCCTTCCTCTTCCACGGTACAGGTCATCCCGGGATGGACACTGGCTGGCCCTCCACGGGCCCATATTGTGTGGTGTGCTCGGCATTGCCCTGTACCGCTCCAGCTGCATGACTGCACTGGATGTGCTAATAAACATCCAGTGACGCACTGCTGTGTGATGTCTTGCGTCATTCCTGTGTGGATGTGTGGATGAATGTGGGGACAGTGCCTTCCCTTGCGTCAATGATGTTCATCCTGTGGTATGCCAGTAAGGGGGTGCGACATTGCATCTTGTGTAGCGGGTTCCGTGAACACTGCAGCAGGGACACACGCATCAGTCACTTCCTTGTCCGGACATGGACTGGACCACGCCCAGAGCCCACGAGTCATTGTTGCAGGCCCTGCGCTGGTCCGGCGTACGGCAGGCCAGTCCACTCCGCTTACGTACCGAGGGGGGGCCCTCATTGCTACCCTTCGCAGCTGTACTCGCTGGTGGTGTGCGGGTCACTGGTCTAGTTGTCAGCATGTCACGGCCACTCCCTGAGGGCAGGTGTTCACACACACACTACACCCATCCGGCACAGGCGTCACAGGCCATGTGACTCCGCCAACATAAGGGTCTGACGACGTCACATTCCCCTCTTCCGGTGGTGACTGGATGACGGACGCCCCACGGTTCGCACTCATATAGGGCCCATGAGTTGCTGCGCACAGGGTTAGTGGCATCCAAGGCCTGGAGTATAGCACGGGCCTACCACCACGTGGCGTAGACTGGGGTTGCACAGGGTTAGTGGCATCAGAGGCCTGGAGTACGGTACGGGCCTACCACCACGTGGCGCAGACTGGGGTTGCACAGGATTAGTGGCATCTGAGGCCTGGAGTACGGCACGGGCCTACCACCATGTGGCGCAGACTGGGGTTGCACAGGGTTGGTGGCATCCGAGGCCTTGCGGACGGCACAGGCACCCCGCCACGGGACGGTGACTTTGGGTGCACTGAGTCAGTGGCACCTTGAGCTGCTGAGCGGGTTTGCAGCCTGCGATGATGCCCTGTCCCGGCGGTCCGGACAGCTCAGGTTTTGTGTGCCCTGCTGGACCGCATTGTGGGCCAGCGCGGGCCTACCGCCCCGTGGCATCGCTTCAGGGATGCCAGAGTTGGTGGCACCCATTGGGCTGAGCGGGTGTGCAGCCTGCGATGATGCCGGGTGCACTGGTATGTCCTCTGCCATGGAGTAATCAAGACCCAGCACCAAACGTGAGACCTGGTGGCCTGTGGAGCGTGGCTGCATGATGTGGAGGGTGCCATGTCCACGGGCCCCGGGCTTGTGACTTGCAGCGGCACGTGGTGGGACCTCCTGTCTACGCGCCAGTGGCGGAAGGTGAGCATTGAGGCCTGGGTGTGCATGGGCGGGCATGCTCCGATGGGCGGCGGGAGGGGTTGGGGTGCCTCTGCCTGGGTGTGCATGGGCGGGCAGGCGATGTTGTTTTGTGCAAGTGTGTGTACTGTGCCAGTCATGTATCTGGGCTCTGTTTCAGCTGACAGCTCTGAATGAGATGTGTGTCCTGGTGAACTGCCCTACATACCGGCACGTGTTTGGAGACACACCGGTGGCGGCAGGTGAGCAGTGTGGCCTGGGTGCGCAGGGGCGGCTCTCTCTCTCTCTCTCTCTCTCTCTCTCTCTCTCTCTCTCTCCTCTTCTCTCTCTCTCTCTCTCTCTCCTCTTCTCTCTCTTCCTCTCTCCTCTTCTCTCTCTTCCTCTCTCTCTTCTCTCTCTCCCTCCCTCTCTTCCTTCCTCTCTCTCTCTTCCTTCCTCTCTCTCTCTTCCTCTCTCTCTTCCTCTTTCTCCTTCGCTCTCTCTCTGTCCTCTGATGTGCGCAGGACACACCTTCTCATCATGTTTTTTGTCTTACAGGCTGTGACCTACGTATTGTCCAGAGGGGAGCGGCTATGTGTCTTCATTTCATTTCGTTGTTCATTTTAATAAAGTTTCATTTGTTGCTTCGAAAGTGAATGTGTGCTGGTCATTTCTGTGACGACACATCCATGTCACCAGTTGTGATTGTGCGGCATCAGGCGGAATATTTTGTACATGTTTAGGTGTGGCTGATGTGGCATGTCTTTGGTCGGGGGGGCCAGGGAGGGGTGGTCCTGGGGTG
Organism: Calotriton arnoldi; assembly: GCA_963921515.1. Classification (NCBI taxonomy): domain Eukaryota; kingdom Metazoa; phylum Chordata; class Amphibia; order Caudata; family Salamandridae; genus Calotriton; species Calotriton arnoldi. The sequence goes on from CAWUFW010006165.1 coordinate 306,353, forward strand.
GTGGCAGTGGGTGTTGTGGCCCTCTTGGGTGTCCGGGCCGCATGATGGGTGGCTCCATGGCATCTGTTGCCCTTCGGATGTGGCCCTGGCCTGTGCTCCCTTTTGTGGTGCTGGCTGCCGTACGAGTTTACACCAGGTCAGAGCAGGTGTAGATTTCCAGGTGCTAACGCGCCTTATCGCCTGTTTTGTGTTCTTATCGCCGATGTGGCTGGTCGTTGTGAATGTTGAGGTGTGCTGTTGTCTCTGCTTTTGTCACGGGAACACCTACTCTGCATCTCATTAGCGATATTTGCGAGGGTCCTCTGTGGCGATGTTTTTTAAGGCTGCTATCGCGGGTAAACTGGTGCTGTGGGCTGTTAACACCGGCTTGTGAATGGGGGGGGAAATTTATCACGACTTTGGCTGCGATAAAGTGCTGTTAATTCGGCGATAGCTCCTTGTGAATATGCCCCAAAGTCTTTTGGTTGCGAAGGCAGGGCAAGTCCTCCGGGTTCTGTAGGACACACCGAGGTCAGAACAGGCTGGTAGGGCTGGTGCCAAGTCAGTTGGTGTCCTCCTCCTTCTCTCAGTGCAGCTGTTCGGTCCTCCTCCTTGTTTCTTCTTGTCGGGTCGCGTCTGAGGGGGCAAGGTTCAGGGTTGCCCCTAAATACTAAATTTAGGGGTGTTACTGGTAGGTACAGTTCAGGACCAATGGGTCCCTCCCTTGGGGTGGGTACACACCCTATTATGCCACCCTCCAGTGGTTGGTGCCTAAGCCTCACTCTGGTTGGCTGGGTGCCCTCATCTGCAAGATGGTGGGGACTGAGAGTTGTGCTTCGCCTCGCCTCCCCCACCTGAGGGTTGGAGTTGGCAAAGGTGGGCACACCTATCCTCCTAACTTGGTTTTCCAGCCGATTCTCCCGCCCAAAGTGGGGGTCAGAACCGGTGGGGGCCAGTTGCTGGGAGCAGCAAATGGCTGGGGTAGCTCACAACGGCGGCAGGCCTTTGAAGCTTCCCCTTCGTGGAGCCTGCCCATCCTGAGGGAGGAGGCTTGGCACCTCATCTCAGGATGTGCTTTGTTTCAGGACCCAGAGAGCGGTAGGCTCTCAACCCAGGGGTCCAGAAACCTGTCTGGTGGTGGAAGCTGGCAAGCAGCCACTCAGCCACGACACTAGTGTTAGGTCGTTTTTCAGGGGGCATCTCTAAGATGCCCTCTGAGTGCATTTTTCATTAAATCCCACACTGGCATCAGTGTAGGTTTAATGTGCTGAGAAGTTTGATACCAAACTTCCCAGTTTTCAGTAAAGCCATTATGGTGCTGTGGAGTTCGTAATGACAAACGCCCATACCATATACTCTTTATGGCATTACTGCACTTTCAATGTCTAAGAATTGACTTAGACACTGTAGGGGCACAGGGCTCATGCACCTGTACCCTCACCACTGGTATAGTGCACCCAGCTAGAGGGGTGGCTTACCTATGCCAGGGTAGTGGATTGTAGGCATGGCACACAGGGATGTGTGCCATGTCTACTCTTCACTTTGTTCTGCACCAAAACGCGCAGCCTGCAATTGCAGTGTATGTGAAGGTACAGGGCCTCTAAGGGTGGCACAATAAGTGCTGCAGCCCTTAGAGGCCTTCCCTGATCACATTGCCCTTGGTACCTATGGTACCCTTTACATGGAGCTTACATGTGGCCAGAGAGTTGCCAATTGGGTTTTGCAACAGTACGGTGTAGGGAAAGAACATAGGCCGTAGGTACCTGGTTTGCAGGAACTCTGGGCACACTCAGTAAAAGTACATCAACATTAGGCAAAAAGTGGGGGGCAACCATGCAAAAAAGGGGCACTTTCCTACACCATGGTAGTTTAAACAGACTGAAGGATCTTTCACCACGCTTTTGGTATAAGGAGCTCCATGTAAAAATGTTGGCAGTAAAAGGCTAGTGATGTTAGATCTTGTAGAGACACCAAGCTGATATTCTTATTGCTTAAATACATGTAGGTTGTATACAGAAGGCAGATATAATGCAGATAGGATTACCCATGCAGGCTTGCATATTTTAATAATGCTGCTCTGGATATCAGAAACAAGAAAATCATCTTTAGCCTGGTTCAATCTTTTGGCACTGGTCCCTTTGTTATAATCAAAAAGATTATTGATTTTATGCATACACAACTGGTATAAGAACATTACACAGTACAGAGCATTCCAACGCAACAGCAATATGCGTTAGACAAAGACATAGTACCATTTTAGTCGTGACCTAGGTCGTAGTGCAACCACCACCTCCCCCAAATCCTCATGTTCCTCCACCTGGACACACCAATCTATCACAGCTACGCCATTTGGCCAGTGTTTGCTGTTACTCCAGTATTGGAACTTTCATAGATTCCCATTGCTTGTACCATTCCCCGTCGTCGAGATGGGAGTCCCCGGTATACATAAAATAGCCATAGAAATAAGGGAGTCTCCACTGAGCGCTGCTCAGTTTTTTCCTATTTACCCATTTCTTGAACCTGTTTGTCAATCTACACTACGTGGTCAACATGTCAGACAAAGAGAAGAAGGCCCTCTTCAAGGCCTGTGCCACCTGCTCCAAGAAAAGACTTTATGTGGAGGACAAACATAAAGACTGTATTTATTGTTTGTATCCTGACCATAAGGCGGCTGACTGCAAGATTTGTCGGACCTTCTCCGCGAAGACCTTGCGAGACCGTGAGGGGCGTCTGTTAACGTGGCTCCAGAGGCTTAAGGCAAAAAAGGATCCTGTCTCCAGTGACAGTGATGACGCTTCCTCGGCTACTTCTTCCAGGAGGTCTCAAAAAAGGGGTAGGTCTTCTCCTTCTACTACTTCAGACCCCCCTTCCAAAGCCTTTCAAAAGGCCTCTCAGAGGTCAGACAGGCGGAGTCCCATCAAATCTCACCAAGGTGTAAAGGAGAGGGAAAGACTTGTCTCAGGAGTGACACTGGAAAAGAAGGCAAGCTATGTGCCTTCTTCTTCATCTTCTTCTCCTACACCTGAAAAGATGAAAACTTTTAAAAAACCAGCTTCTGTCCCATCTGATGGAAAGGCTGAGAAAAAAGTTTTCACGACGGCAACATCTATTCCGTCGACGACCACTTCCAAGACTTTGTCAGCGTCTTCTTTGGCTCCGTCGACGGGCTCGTCGACGAGAGTTTCCTCGTCGCCGCCGGTGACGAAAGGATCGCCATCGACGCCAGGCTCGAATGTGCTGTTCACTCTGCCGTCGACGCCCACACTGACGACGTCCACGTCGACGAGGATGACGACGGGGATGGTGGCGACGGCTACCACGACGACGGCTTCTACCATGATTTTGACGGCTGTCTCGACGACGATCCCGTCTACGGTGTCCCTTGCTCTGTCGACGGCTCAAACATCGTCGTCGACGATACAAAATGTGGCAATTACAATTCGGAGACGCCGCATTACACCAGAGATGACTTCTCCTAGAAAGGTGACACCTCTGCCTCCTGCTCTTCTTCTAGAAGAAGAGGTTTCTGATGACGATGATGGACCTTACGGAGATGCTGTTAGTCCATCAGAGCTGAATGTCAAATACCAGGACTCTGACTCGGAGGAGTATTACATGGATCAGCAACAATATGAGCCCCCGTTAAGGTCTCAGGAAGTCTATCAGCAGGAGATGGTCTGTATGCCATCCTCCCTTATCACGGACTTGCAATTCATGCTATCATATTACAGGAGGAGATTTCCTACACAATCTCCTGCCCAGGATACAGTACAAGTGCCTGCTACTCCACTTGCTCATCCGGTTACACCACAATTTCCTCCACAAACTTCGTTCCCGGAGTTACCGGAACCACCAGTAATTGCTGTCCAGGATGATACTTCGGACGATGACCAGGGGACAACAACTGTTCCGGATCCTGACAGGGAGTGGGATGATTACATCATTCCGGATCCCGCCTCTCCGGTTCCGGAGCCGGCGGATTCCCCCCCGGTGGATATTGGGGGTTTCCATAATCTTATGGAAAGAGCGTCTAAAAGATTCGACCTGCCCATTACAACAGTGCAGTCGGAATGTTTCTTGTACGACTTTAAGGAACCCTACAGAAAGTCAGTCCGAACCATCCCAATAGTGGGTCACGTTTGGGATGAAGGGCTCAAGGTAATGAAGACGCCTGCCACTGTAATACCTGTTCTTCCTCGTCTAGAGAAGAAATATAAGGCCCCCGAGGACAGCCCTGCTTGTTTAGTCAGCCAACCTAAACCGGATTCGGTAATTTCTCAAGCGGCCCAAAGAAAATCTAAGAATCCGGCGGCCCCTCTCACTACACCTCCGGATAAAGAGGGCAGGCGCTTGGATAATGCCGGAAAGCGGTTTTCTTCTATGTCTAGCCTCCGTGTCAGGGCAGCCAACGCCTTAGCAATCCTTGGTCGGTATGATCGCCAGATGTGGTGCGATCTTTCCCCTTATCTGGACCAGTTGCCGGAGGAGTCTAAGGTGGAAGCTAAGAAAATCCTCTAAGAGGGAGAGAGAACATCTTCCGAAATAATAGACTGCACAATGGATAATGCCACAACAGCTTTCCGGTCCCTAGCGGGGGCGGCGTTCCTTCGACGCCAGGGCTGGCTTCGTGCTACTTGGTTCCGGCCTGAAGTCCAAAATAAGATCTTGGACCTTCCCTTTGATGGCGAGGCGCTCTTTGGGAAACATATTGATGATGCGCTTCAGGATATAAAAAAGGATACGGAAACAGCAAGATCCCTCGGGACTTTACAATACCGCAAGGTCCCATTCCGTGGGGCTATGGGTAGAGGCACCTCCTCCTACAGAGGCGGATTTCAACAACAGCGTTATTCCTCCTACTCGCAGCCCTCTCAATCATACCGGCCGCAATATACACAAAGGCAAGGCCAATCGTCTTCTTTCTCTCGTTCAACTTCTAGAGGATGACAAGGGCGCCAGGGGAGGGATTCCTCTAAGCGCCAGTAGCGGCTTCTTGGCTCTTCCCACTGTTCCTTTGTCCCCTGTAACACCAGTGGGGGGCAGGATATCCCAATGCTTCCGAAGCTGGCAACTGATAACATCAGATCGTTGGGTTCTAAATATAGTTCAATTGGGCCACACTCTGGAATTTCAACATCAACCACCATCCAAGCCCCCTCGCGCCACCGAATCCAGACATCTTCATCTTCTACGTCTGGAGACACATCAACTACTCCTCAAAGGAGCGATAGAACCGGTCCCTCTATCTCAACGGGGAGAGGGATTCTACTCCCGGTTCTTTCTAGTTCAAAAGACCGTAGAAAAATGGCCCCATATTTTAGATCTGAGGGAGCTAAACACCTATCTCATCAAGCTCTCGTTTCGGATGGTCTCCTTGCAGGACATTTTGCGGCTCCTCAATCCAGGAGATTACATGACCACTCTGGACCTCGATGACGCATACTTTCATGTCCCCATCCACCCAGCCCACAGGAAGTACTTACGCTTCACAGTAGCCAAGAGCCACTTTCAGTTCAAGGTCCAACCTTTCGGACTCCGATCCGCTCCGCGGATTTTCACAAAGGTATTAGCCCCTGTGGCGGCGTTTCTCAGGAAGCAGAAGCTCCAGGTCTTCACTTACCTGGACGACTGGTTGCTAAAAGCTCCGTCTCATCACGCAGCAGAGGAAGCTGTCAGGACCTGCACACAGCTCTTCAGTCAATTTGGGCTTCAGCTCAATACAGAAAAGTCAGTCCTGTGCCCGTCCAGATCAGCCCGGTTTTTGGGGGCCATTCTGGACACATCTCGCTGCAAAGCGTTCCCTTCAAAGGAAAGACAAACCAGGCTGATAACCTCAGCTCGTCGGTTGCAACGAAGAGAGTCACTTTCAGTTCGCCTCTACAAGTCCCTCCTCGGGTCAATATCGTCCTACATTCCTCTGATTCCCCATTGCAGGTTACGAATGCGCCCCCTCCAGGAGCAACTGGATTTGCAGTGGCGTCAGGCGGGCGGCTCTTTCGAGGACAAGATCCTAGTCACTCAGCCTATGAGAGAAGCGGCAGCATGGTGGACAAACAAGGACAACATCTCCCAGGGTCTCACCTTCAGGGTCTCCCTAGCTCCTCTAATAATTACAACAGACGCCTCACTGCAAGGCTGGGTAGCGGTCTTACAAGACCTTCAAGTAAGCGGCCGCTGGCTGCCCCAGCGACGTCTGCTTCACATCAATCTGTTAGAGCTCCGGACGATTCGTCTCGCCTTGCAGGCCTTCCTTCCGCGGATTCGACAGTCGTCCGTCCTGGTCCGAACAGACAACACGACGGCCATGCACTACGTAAACAAGCAAGGAGGTACAAGGTCGCGTCGATTGTCGAAAGAGGCGCAGGCGATTTGGAAATGGGCGATACAACAGGAGATATCGCTCTCTGCGGAACATCTTCCAGGTGTCCTCAACAAGGCGGCGGACACGCTCAGTCGCCTGAAATCTGTAAGCCACGAGTGGGAGTTAGACCACGCCACTCTGGAGGAGATTTTCCGACTCTGGGGCACTCCGTCCATAGATCTCTTTGCCACTCCAGAGAACAAAAAATGGCGACTCTACGCAAGCAGGCATCACCATCCGAGATCGTTGGGGAATGCGCTTTGGATGGCCTGGTCAGGCGCCTTTGTTTACGCTTTTCCTCCGATCCCACTAATTCCCAGACTTCTCCGGAAGCTCAAGGCGGAACCCTGCAAGATGATTCTGGTGGCCCCGCCAGTTTTGGTTTACGGAGCTTCTTCTTCTCTCCCTGGACCGTCCAGTTCATCTGCAGCCGATTCCTTCCCTGCTGACGATGTCCCAGGGCCAAGTGGTACACCCGGATCCGAGGTCTCTTCAGTTATCAGCGTGGCTCCTGAGCACTGAGAATTTCTAGATCTAAATATCTCGTCAGAATGTAGAGAGGTACTTGCTCAGGCTCGAGCCCCAAGTACAAATAAAACATATCGCTTGAAGTGGAAGCGTTTCTGCCTTTGGTGCCGTCAAGAAAACATTCATCCCTACTCTTCTGAACCTCATCAAATTTTGCCGTACATTCTGACATTGGCAAAATCAGGTTTAGTTCATTCTTCCATCAAGGTACACCTTGCGGCCATTTCTAGATTCAGACGAACTTCCTCAGGACCTTCCCTCTGGTCGGCAAGGATTGTCAAGCAATTTCTTAAAGGACTTTTTAGGGTTTTCCCTCCAGTTAAGCCTCCACCGCCTCTGTGGCAGCTTAACTTAGTTCTTACTCAGCTCATGAGGCATCCTTTTGAACCGATTCATAGGGTGGACCTAAAATTCCTCTCATGGAAGGTGGCCCTCCTTCTCGCCTTAACATCTGCCAGAAGAGTGGGTGAACTGCACGCTCTTACTAGTCAGGAACCTTTCCTGCAGTTTAAGAAAGAGACTTTGATACTAAGAACTAATCCTAAATTTATTCCAAAGGTACCTTCAGACTTCCATTTGAATGAACCAGTAATTCTCAAGTCTTTCTCCCTCGGCCTGCTACTCCAGCGGAGAGGGCACTCCACTCTCTGGACATTCAACGATGTTTGAAGTTCTATCTACAGCGTACCAAAGACTTCAGGAGGTCAACACAGCTTTGTGGCCTTCAGTGCTCCTCGCAAAGGTTTTCCTCTTTTGAAGCAAGGGATTGCTCGTTGGATTGCCAGCGCTATCCAATATTGTCACCAAGCAGCAGGCAAGCCCCTGGAAGGGCGGGTCCGGGCGCATTCTACGAGAGCTATGCCTGCTTCAGTGGCTCTCTTCTCCGGAGTTCCTATCAGGGACATTTGCAGAGCAGCGACCTGGAGCAGTACGCATACCTTCACAAGGCATTACTGCTTGGATTCCTCAATGCGGCGTGACGCTGCAGTGGGACAGGCAGTCCTGAGGAACCTCTTTCAATGAGTGGTGAGCTTTCCCTTCTAACCCTCCTTCCTTCTGTTTACTTACGCTCTTCACACATTTTGCAAATCTACATGCTTTGACGTTTCTTTCTGATGATTGATTACTGTTCTATTATCCATTGACTTTGGGGGATTAATGTCTGTACTGAACATGATGCATCTTGCAATGTTGTATAATATTGTATTGCTTCGCAAAATGTGCGTTCTCACTGCTAGCTATTCTGATACAAGCAATGGGAATCTATGAAAGTTCCAATACTGGAGTAAGAAAACAAGTTACTTACCTGTAACTTTGGTTCTCCAGTGTTGGTAACTTTCATAGATTCCCATGCGCCCACCCTCCTCCCCTGGGAAAGCTCAGCCTTCAGCATCTTCTGTGGTACTGTTACACAACGGCTACGAAAATCTGAGGCTCTCTCAGCAAGGTTCTATGGGGTGAGGCTATTCTGATTGGCTATTCATTTTGTTTGGTCTCTTTTACACAAAGAGGTGGCTATGCTACAAAACTAGAAGGGGCCTAGGCCTAATTCTTTTTTTGTACTTATTTCTATGGCTATTTTATGTATACCGGGGACTCCCATCTCGACGACGGGGAATGATACAAGCAATGGGAATCTATGAAAGATACCAATACTGGAGAACCAAAGTTACAGGTAAGTATCTTGTTTTCTTCCGAGGCTTTCCAGTGTCGGCAGTGTCAAGCTTGGCACTCATTGTGCCAATACCTGCCAAGGTGTGCTCGCCTTTGAGGACTTCCCACGTCATCTGGGATGCCCCACAGAGAAATGCGGGCAGAACAGTCCACCGGTCTCTCTAGACAGCATTTTGAAACTCTGGACCTTTCCTAAGTTTCATTTCTATTTTGGCATTTTTTTCTGGGATTCTGCCTGAGGTCTTTTTATACTTTTTTCATGGTCTTACCTGATATTGTCTACCACTTTGCCATGTGAATTGTACTACACTGGATTCTCTTCACACAGAGTCTATACATCTATTGCTCTGTTTACTAATCTTACCACAAAACCTCTTTTTATGTGGTTTACTGAGGTGTTACTGTGTGCAGACTTTTTTAAGTATTGTTGACAGAATCTTCGCGCACATAGGCATTTATGTACACAGTAATAAATATTGTATCTTCTCAGCTGCTCTTCTTCGATGTACCTCTATGATATTTTTCAGCCTGCAAGCCGCTATGGGGTGAAACACATGTTGGCTGTTATCGCATCAATTGAACATAGAATAAATCTTTCCTCAACACAAATTGGATTTCTACTGTTTTTCTTTTTCTCTGCGCAATACCATGAATGTAGTTATTCTAGTATAAAACTATATTGGTTGTTCTGTCTCTCTTCGGTGCTTTTTAGCTCTTTTGATATACATAAGAATTGCGAGAGTTTATTAGTTTTGTGACGGTTTATCCCCTATTTTTGAACATTGTTTGAAATATATGGTGAGGGAAAGGGGTTGTGCCTTCAAAGGGTTACACACACATCCTGATTAGAGTTACTTCAAAATGGCATTACCTCTGTATTAGGTTAGGTAGACACAATCAAACTGGTTATCACAAAGGTCCAAGGACAGCCGGGGTCGTGGATGTAGAGACCTTACCCCGTGGTGTCTAAGGTAGGATCCATTATGGCATTAAAATCACAGCTGATGACAGTGGGGCCTGGCTGCAAACCCAGGACAAAGTCGCAAATGCGTTCCGAAAGTCCTTGGCCCAGTGCGAGTGGCAGTTATAAAAAGTTTTAATGTTTGTCCTCTGGGAGGCCCTCTATCCAGGAATTTGTTCCTTCTGTACCCAAAGTAGATTGGGTAACGGATAGGGGAAAGCTTTGTGGAGGAGGATGACAGTACCTCGGGAGCCCTTGTTATGGCCCACATGGAAAACTCATACCTGAAGCGGGTTAAAGCGGTGCTTTGATTTCCAGGGAGATGTGCTTCCTGTAAAAATAAAATGGCAGGGGAGTGGTGCTTAGTGATGCGAAGTACTGCACATATTTTAATGTGATCATTAAAGCCATTGACGTCCCACATCATTACACTAAATTCTGTCATCGGCTTGAGGCATCACAGACCAAGCAGTATCAAGTGTTCCCAGTCAAGACATTGGGTACCTAGAGCGCAGGATAAGGAGAATGTGTGTACTGTTTGGGTAGAACTAACAGTAAAGAGTAACAAGTCAAAACAAACAAATCCCTAGGTAACCCCTCAACAACCCTCAGTGCCACACTTCAACCCCTAAAGCATCTGTTGCCTGAAATCCCACATAAAATAACATAAGTTGTAGCGTAGTATGCAGTGACCCCTTCAAGCATCATGTAACTGATATGGCTGGCTAGTGGTGTATCGGCAGGTAAAAGTCTGATGCAATGGCTTTCAGCCGCAACAATGTCAATGAATATGATGATAGGCATATGAAGGCTTCAACCAGTATCTTGGGTCCAAGCCTCTCCAGGGCACGAAGTCAAGGAGGCAGAGGGTTCCTGCTGGGGTTGTTTGTTCTCTCCACCAGAGCCTCCTCAATACTCACCTTTCACATCGTAAGAGCCCAGCATTCCAGCAGCCGTGCCATGTCGGTGTCTGGATCGCTGTCACTTGTTGCCGCCAGCGCCACTTGTGCCGACCTTGGCTCTGAGTGGGTGAGGGGCATCCCACTCCCAAAGGGGTTGGCGGTGTGTGACATCGAAGTTATTCAGGCTCCGCGCCCAGTCCCAGTCCGCCTCCATGTCGAAAAAGAAGGGTTAGGAGTCTTGTATAACCTTGGTTCATTGTTCAGAGCTTTTGTTTAACAACGTAAAAGGCCTTCCATTGTTTCTGGACCAGGCGAGTATTGTCGGGGGAAAAGTAAGAATACTGGTGGATTGGTAGAGGATGGGGTCTCTTGTATGCGCATCTTTAAGGATCACATCTCTCTCTTTGTAGTTTAGGAGTTTGGCCACTAACAATCTAGGATGTGACCCAGGTGGAGGCCACTGCTTTAAGGAAGAATGTGCGTTCCTGCACGAAAGAGGTTGATAGTTGGTCCGTGAGGAGCCAGGAAGTGATCATTCCTCCAGGAATTTTTCAGGTGAGGAACCCCCACGGCACCTTCAGGGAAGTCAAGGAATCAAAGATTGTTCCTGCAGGCACGATTCTCAACGTCCTCCGCACACTCGTCTAATTCCTTAGAGGGTGTAAAGAGGTGCACAATGGTCAATTGTACACTCATTAACAGTGTCTTCAAGGTCTGAGATATGGCCCTCTGCATCATAAACCCATGTCCACACCATTGGGGGGACATCAATCCCCACCTCCCCAATCTTAGTTTCGATGGACGTCCGAGAGGCTTGTATGGCTTGCAGTGCCAGCCATGTCTGGAGGCACGTGCCCAACAGTGGAATTAGAGGTCTTTGTCGAGAGGGTGCTGTTCCTGTGTATCTTTGTCTGTGCTTGCAAGGACGAAGGACAATCTCTGCTCATGATGGTCACTCTGGCGAAATTCAGGACCGCGAAATCCCATGTGGATGAGGGGCAACCTGCTTGCTCCATGAGTCCACAGCATATGTGGGCAGCACAAGCAGTTGACACTACATGGCAGGAGATGGAACGGGTGATATGTAGAGTCCCCAATGGATTATTGAGACTACAAGAATGTCCGGAAGGAGAGTGTGTGGCGTGGGCCCCAGTTAACACGGGTCATGCAGGGTGTAAGCATGCAGGAAAGGAGCCTGCCCTTCAGCTGTTGCCAGATGTTAAGCGGGGTTCAATTCCCTTACCCCCAAGGCCTGAGACAGTTCTTTGGCCGGATAGACCAGTTTTACTCACCCAGCTCGGTCCAAGGCTTCGAACCACTGCTGGGCAGGTGATCCAGTGAGCCCCTGTTCGGCAGCTACCACACACCCAGTCCAGGCACGAGAGAGGCCCCCCAGCCAACAGTCTGACTCGAGATGCGCAGGTGGACGTGACGAGCACCGTCAAAGTAGTAGTGCACCAAGCGCCCGGCCTCCCGGCTCGGGGATGCCCACCGCAGCAAACAGCAGCCTAGGCGCAGACAGAGCAAGGGCCGACATGGCCATAAGAGCCTTACGAGGACCGCCAGGTGGGCTGCAACTCCAGGATGACGGGCTACGATTTGACGAGTGCAGGCCTCCGTTGCTGCCATCTTGGGCAGTGTGCTTGGAGCATCTGATCGCCGAGTCTGCTAAAGGCACTGGCGGTGAACAGCCCAAAATGTGCAGCAGATGGTTCAGGCCTTCAGCGAGGTCGGTTCCACCAAAGAGGACGTGGCCAGTAGCAGGATAGTGTCCAATGCGGGAATTGGGCGTGGGAGCTCTTCAGAGAGTCCACCATCTTGGGTGGTCAGGCCATGGCCCCACTGGTCTCTATGTTAATATACAAAGATGATAGTAATGTGTAATGTTACTTTAGGTGAAACAACGATAAGCAAACAAGGTATGTGCCCAGCCCCACCAGGGCTAGTGTGGTCCAGGTGTAAACAGTGTTGTATTATGGGATGAGAAGAAGAGCCCCTTAATAAATCAGTAGAGCAGGCAACAATATATTAGACATTTTAACCCTTTGGTTCCGGTTTCCTTCTTTCTCGTTTTTTTCCTCTGGCTCTCCCTCATACTCACTCACACACACTCCCTCACACTGACAGATATTCACAGGATGTTAATTTTTAATTACCTTTTTAATTTAGCCTACTTTTGTTATATATTATTTTTAAATCATGCATGTAATGGTTACTGGATCTGTTTATTAAATAAACATTTGGTTGATTGAGGTGCCTTTTCCTAGGCAGAGTGGGTTTACTGATGGTGATGAAGCAGGCAACTGTTAATATAGTAGTGTAAATGAACCGTTTTGTGTGTACTACAAACTAAATAATCAATCTTGTTCCTTTCTTACTCAGGATGAAGACATCACACAGCCAGATAGCATCCTATGTGTAAGTTGATCTGATCGTTTTACCCTAGTTTTACTCATTAGTGGAAACCTGCTGCTTACTCTTGTGGAACAGTAAAGTGCGCACTCCCCTAATTTGTGAGAAAAAAAGAGCAATTGTATGGCTAATATTGATGAGCGTGGACTGTCCAAATAACCTTTGCCTTAGCTTTCCATTTCACTTAGTTGGCAGATTCCGTCACAACCGAGAGATGGCTGCTATGCTACTACCTCATGCCAGATCCGTGGACCATTCCTCAGTGATGCCAAACGTGCTCCACGGTCTCCTAGTCCCCTAAAGAATCTCCTTTAAAAGCCTGACACACACACTTACCACAGGTGGACCTACTGGCAAAGCACGAAGGAGGTATTTTCTGACACCGGTTGCACCTTCCGAGGCTTCTTGCCTTCCAACATCCAAAAGATCTCAGACCTCCTTTAATCATGAAAAACCTTAAAACATTGCTCTTCCCGCAATGTTATGTTATGTTAATATCATTTATAGCGCGCGCGGCTACTCAAGAGTGTCCCGGCGCGAAAGCCAAATGATGGAGGAGAGGAGCTGGACTGAGCGACACACTTATGCAAACAGCCAAGTTTTTAACAATTTCCTGAACAACCTTGGGTTAGTAGTGTTCCGTAGTGTATAAGGCAGAGCGTTCCAGGCTTGAGCTGCCTTGAAAGAGAGAGAGCTACCCCCCACCCGTACCAAACGGAACCGAGGGATCACTGCCAACCGCTGAGAGGTTGAACGCAGCAGTCTTTGTGGCACATAGAACCTGAAGCGATTTCTCAAATACGGGGGACCCAAGCCATGGAGAGCAGCATGGGCCAGGGTGAGGGCCTTGAATTTGACCCGTTGGGCCACGGGGAGCCAGTGTAAATCCAGCAAATGTTGCTTCACACTAGTTCTTCCGGAGATGTTTAGCAGAACTCTGGCTGCCGCATTTTGTACAACTTGCAGCTTCCTCAGCTGGAAGTCTGGCAGACCTATATATAGTGCGTTGGCATAGTCTAGGCGTGAAAGAATCAGTGCACGCGTGACCATTTCTTTGGCTGCCCTGGGTAACAGGGGCAGAAACTTCCTGAGAATCTTCAGTGTAACAAAACACTGTCCGGCCAGTTTCTTTATTTGTGTGGAGAACCTAAGGTCCTCATCAAACCAGACACCTAAGTTTTTGACAGGCTGACCCACAGAACTAGGTAGAGGATAGTTTGTCGGCCAGAGGGCTTCCCTAAACTGCGGGGGAAAAGACCCATATAAAAGAACCTATGACTTCTCTTCGTTACACTTCAGCTGGGCCAGAGCCAGCTATTCAAAAACCTTCCGTTAGACAGGCTTTGGCCTGGACAGGAGAAGCATCTGCCTCCCTCCAAGTGAAGAGGAGCTGGGTGTCATCCGCATAAGCGATGTTCTCTTCCAGGGGATCCTCATCAATAGTCATAAGCACTGAATTTTCCCGCCCATGTGCGGAAACCCCGGAAATAATAAAAATTATATATGAAAAACATATATATATATATATACAGCTCTATATATATAAAAACATATATCATTTTTTCTAGTATCAATGCAGCTCTCATATAGGAGGCTAAACAATGTAATAAAACACATAAATTGCTTTTGCAAATATACATAATACATGTATAAAAACACATGAGGGCAAGAAGCACTTGAACTCTGTTTTTAATGAGTAAATCTCATGAGTAAACTGCAAAAGAAAAGCAGGCATTGTTAGCCTACAGGCTGCATTGTAAACCAACATAGAAAATGAAAGCAATCTTTCATAAAACTGGCACCGTGCCTTTAAGGCAGCCATGACCCCTAGCTTCCCATCATGCCTCAGGGGTGACAGTTAGGTCAGTTGTTCTTTCCGGCTCCTTCTGTCAGGACCCTGGAATCTCAGCTCTCTTTTTTTTACTTTTCTGTCAAAAATACTTCGTTTTTTTGTGTTTTTTTCTATTTCACTTGACGTCTTTTGATAATAGAGTGAGGATTAAACCATTTTTTTGTGGTAGAAAGTGATATTTTCTGTCAAAAATGCCTTCTTTGTTTGATCCTTGCCCTGCCTGTGGCAAAAAGAAGGCCAAGTCAGACACACATGATGTGTGCATCCTCTGCGCGTTCGACGTCGAGCAAGGTCCCGATATGTTCCCCTTCGGCATCGGGCTCGACGTCGAAGGTACCGGCGGCGGAGTCGTCGTCGAGGGCCTTGGTGCAGGAGCGCCATTCTTCAACTTCAAAAGCTAAGTCTCCTTTGGCGTTGCAACAGCGTCCGGCGTCGAGACAAGATCCTCCGCCGTCGACTCGACGATCGACGTCAAGACACAGATCATCGACGCCAAAACGTAAGTCATCATCTTCGACGTTGAGGCCGATGTCTCCGTTGCCGTCTCAGCGCAGATCAACGTCGAAGCAGAGGTCGTCGGATGTCCAGAGGCCGAGGCCTCCGTCGACGCTAGCAACACACTCGACGTCGAGAGAGCAGTCTCCGTCGAAGGAAAGGCGCTCGACGTCGAGGATGGATACTCCGTCGAAGCGAGGACGATCGACGTCGAGGCACGGCTCTTCGTCGAGGCGGCGCTCGGCGTCGAGGCACAGCCCTCCGTCGAAGCGAAGATCGACGTCGAGACGCAGGTCTCCGTCGGCGAGGCGCTCGGCGTCGCAGCAGCATACTCCGTCGAAGCGAAGAAGATCGACGTCAAGACGCAGGTCTCCGTCGAGGCAGTCGGCGTCGAGACGCATGTCTTCGCCGGGATCAAGAAGGTCGACGTCGAGCCAGAAATCTCCGTCGCGGACGACGTCGAGGCAGAGGTCTCCGTCGGTGTCAGTCCCTGTAAGTTTCTCTCTGTCTCCTTCATCGATGTCGAGAGCAGGCTCCCACCATTCCATCGCCCGGTCTGGTTCTCCAGAGGTGATTTATTTCGTCCTCAAGTAGCCAGGACTCTCCCTCTGGTCATCAACGTCCAGTGGAAAAGGCTCATCAGGAAGGACGGAAGTCTCCACGTCGTTCTCCTGTTAGAGCGGAGAAGTCTCCATCCATTCACCTCTCTCCCAGATGGAGGCGTCCATTACACCACTGGGTGGATCATACACAGGCAGGTGTTAGACGGGATCCCAGTCCTGCTCACAGGTACCCTCTGGCTCGCCTGGCACAAGATGCGGATCTTTCTCCACCAAGAGGAAGAGCTTGTACTCGCTCTCCTGCACCAACATCCAGAAGGAGATCAAGATCACGCAGCAGGAGGAGAAGACGCAGGTCTCCAACGCCTTCCACCTCTTCAACGTACTCCTCAAAAAGAAACTACTCGCCCACCATTACTGACAGTCCACCGTCGAGGATCTCTCCGGTGGACGATGTAAGCACATTCCAGGAGGTGCTTTCCAGGGGGGCTGCCAAACTGAACATTCCTATGCCTGTTCAGCAGAGTACTTCTTCGGTCATTTTCGAAACTTTGAACCAGAAGACATCCTCTCGCCCTTTACTCCCATTGGTACCGGGACTTCTGAAACCGGTTATGGACATTTTTCTTACGCCGGCTACTCTCAAGACGGCACCGGCGAGAATTCTGAAGAAGTATCGTCCTCCGGAGGAAGATCCCTCCTTCTTGAAGTCAGATCCTAAACCGGACTCTGTAATTGTGGCTGCTGCCAAAAGACCCACTCAGTGGCCTCCTCGTCCACAGTACCACCGGACAAGGAGAGCAAGACACAAGACTCATGGGGAGAAAAGTATGTGGCACTTCTGCATCCATGCTTAAAGTCTCCAGTGCGTCAGCTCTATTGGGGCGTTACGATAGAGCTTTATGGGATTCGCTACAGCGTTTTACAGATAAACTGCCCAAGGAAGACCGTAAGGACTTCGAAGAAATTGTACAGGAGGGCAGCCTGGTAGCGAACCAAGTAATTAGTGCTGCGGCGGATGGAGCTACACTTTCAGCACACTCCTACGCCCACGGAATTTGTGCCAGAAGATCTTCATGGCTTCGCCTGACAGCATTGAAGCCAGAGGCGCAGTCCCGTATTCTCAACCTGCCATTTTCCGGGTCATCGTTGTTTGGCTCGCACACCGATGAAGAGATGGCACGGATGAAGACCGAGCTAGATACCCTGAAGGCGGTGGGGCAGGAGAAGAAAAAAGAGTTTTGTCGCCGCTACCGCAATACTGATCGCCGCTCCTTCCAACAGGGTTCAAACCCCTCATTGGCAAAAGAACCAAAACCAACAGGGTCAGCAGAAATCCCAGTTTCAAAGCCGGCGATCCAACAGGGGAAGAGGAGGGAACCGTCAGTCCTCTACTTCAACGAAAGTTCCAGCCAAGCAATGAGTGCCCACTTCCTCCAGTACCGTTCACCACTCCAGTAGGAGGAAGTGTTGCGAATCATCTGCAAGAGTGGCGAGCCATCACCAAGGATCAGTGGGTGTTGGCTACGCTGCAGAATGGGTACTCTACGTTTCCGACGTCGTCCTTCCTCGATCCCTTCGGTACCATCCTCATGCTGCCAGATCAACATGCTGCAGAGGGAAGTGGGAATACTTCTCCAAAAATCAGCCATAGAGAAGGTTCCACGGTCACAAAGAGGTCGAGGAGTTTATTCCAGATACTTCCTGTAAAGAAAAAAGGTCAAAAGTCGGAATACAGGCCCATTCTGGATCTGCGAACACACAACAAGTCCATCAAACGAGAAAAAGTTCGCATGTTGGCTCTCCACCAAATATATCCTCACCTCCGCAAAGGGGATTGGATGTGTTCGATGGATCTGCAAGATGCTTATTTTCATATACCGATAAATCAGCATCACCGGCAATATCTACGATTTATAGTCGGAACATCCCACTATCAGTTCAAAGTGCTGCCCTTCGGGCTGAAGTCAGCTCCCCGGGTGTTCACGAAGTGCATGGCAGTAGTGGCAGTTACTCTGGGACGCAGAGGCATCTTCGTCTAACCTTATCTGGACGATTGGTTGCTAAAAGGCCCCTCTCCACAAAGTGTGATGAACCACTTCCAGCAGTGCCTAGGTTTTTGTCAAAAACTGGGCCTACATGTGAACTTCGAAAAATCGTCGCAGCAACCCACTCAAACAATCCACTACCTGGGGGCGCTGATAGACTCCGAGCGAGGAAAAGTGTTTCCTTCGGAGGAGAGACAATTATCCATCATTCAGAAAGGCAGACAGATTTTACACAACAGCCTGTCTTCAGTGCGTCAGATCGCCTCCCTGCTAGGATCGATGGCATCCTGCATTTTTCTGGTGCCCAATGCCAGATTGAAAATGCGTCCTCTACAACAAGATCTAGAAGACAAATGGGATCGACGGTCTTCTCGCTGGGAAGACAAAATTTGTCTATCACGCGCAGCCAGAGCATCCATCCCGTGGTGGATGAAGAAAGACAACCTGAGGGTAGGAGTACCGTTCCATCAAGCTCTTCCCTCTCAGACTCTGATCACAGACGCCTCCCTGCAAGGATGGGGAGCCCACATGGGGTCTCTCCAGACGCAAGGCCTATGGTCCTCAAAGGAGCAGTTGTACCACATAAACATGCTGGAGCTAAGGGCTGTTCATCTGGCTCTCAAGGCTTTCCTCCCTTCGATTCAGGCGAGTTCCATCCTAGTACAGACGGACAATACCACCACCATGTACTACCTGAACAAACTGGGAGGAACTCGCTCGAGGACTCTCTCTTTGGAGGCACAGACCCTTTGGCACTGGCTTCTGGCGAGGAATCTATCCATCACAGCGGTTCACCTGCCGGGAGAGCAGAATTCTCAGGCAGATGCCCTCAGCCGTCACTTCGAGGAACAGCAGGACTGGGTCCTCAACGACGAGGTGGTCGACGACATCTTCCGAGCTTGGGGCCGTCCGAGCATAGACCTGTTTGCGGACGAAGAAAACACAAAATGCCAAGACTTCGCCTCCAGGTACTACCGACCAGGATCGAAGGGGAATGCCCTTTTGATCAGCTGGTCAGGGGCATTTGTGTACGCCTTTCCACCCCTGCCTCTCATCCCGAAGGTGGTGACCAAGCTATCTCACTCAGACACCACAATGATACTGATTGCTCCGGACTGGCCGAGACAGTGGTGGTACCCGGACCTTCTACATCTGTCAGTCTGCCCACACAAGAGGCTGCCGTGCAGACCGGACCTGCTATCCAAGATGAACGGGAGGATTCATCACCCCAACCTTCCGTCACTGAGCTTAACAGCATGGCTCCTGAGGTCCTCCATTATGGGCATTTAGGTCTGCCACAGGACTGCATGACCATATTGAAAGAGGCAAGGAGACCTTCTACAAGACATTCTTATGCCTGCAAATGGAAACGTTTTTACATTTGGTGTATGCAAAAAAAATTGTAATCCTACCAAGGGGCAGGAGGAGGTAGTTTTGCCTTATCTGCTTCACCTAGCCAGAGCAGGTTTGAAATTCTCATCCATTAAGGTACACCTGGCTGCCATTAAGGCGTACAGGCGTTCTCCTTCTCAGCCCTCGTTTTTTCAGCTACAGGTGGTCAAGGATTTCCTGCAGGGTCTCAAGAAGGTCTACCCTCCGGTCCGACCTCCTTCACCTCCTTGGGAGTTGAACTTGGTACTGTCAAAATTGATGGGTCCACCCTTTGAGCCTATCCACAAAGCAACCTTACAACACCTTACGTGGAAGGTAGCTTTCTTGGTAGCTATCACCTCAGCTCGTAGGGTGAGTGAGATACAGGCTCTATGTTCTAAAGAGCCCTACTTGGTTTTTCATCTCAATAGGGTAGTCCTCAGGACTCATCCTTCCTTCCTTCCGAAGGTGGTGTCTGATTTTCATGTAAATCAATCTATTTTTCTTCCGACCTTTTTTCCCAATCCCTCCACTCCAGCTGAGAGGGCTCTACATTCGTTAGACCTTAAAAGGGTTTAGAAGTTTTATCTGGACAGGTCGAAGCCATTGAGGAAGTCTGATCAACTATTTGTTAATTATGGTTCGATCAGAACAGGTTTCCCAGCATCAAAGCGGTCCATCTCCAGATGGATAGTCTCATGCATCAAATTGGCTTACCAGTTGGCACAGAAGCCTCTTTGGTCCGCTCCCAAAGCTCATTCCACGAGAGGAAAAGCAGCTACGACTGCTTTCCTCAATAATGTACTGCTCTCTGAGATCTGCAAAGCATTACTGTCTTGACTCGGATACTAGAGCGGACACTCAAGTAGGTCAAGCCTCCTTGAGGAATCTGTTCAACAGCTGACTTTTTTCAGGCTTACGCAAAGAACAACTGACCTGTCACCCCTGAGGCATGATGGGAAGCTAGGGGTCATGGCTGCCTTAAAGGCACGGTGCCAGTTTTATGAAAGATTGCTTTCATTTTCTATGTTGGTTTACAATGCAGCCTGTAGGCTAACAATGCCTGCTTTTCTTTTGCAGTTTACTCATGAGATTTACTCATTAAAAACAAAGTTCAAGTGCTTCTTGCCCTCATGTGTTTTTATACATGTATTATGTATATTTGCAAAAGTAATTTGTGTTTTATTACATTGTTTAGCCTCCTATATGAGAGCTGCATTGATACTAGAAAAAATATGTTTTTATATATATAGAGCGGTGTGTGTATATATATATATATATATGTTTTTCATATATAATTTTTATTATTTCCGGGGTCCCCGCACATGGGCGGGAATATTCAGTGCTTATGACTTTGATGAGGATACCCCTGGAAGAGAACTAGGATTACAGGTAAGTAACTTATCCATCTTCGCTCCCAGTTCCTCTGCAAGATGTATCAACGGGGTGACATAAATATTAAACAGCAGAGGGCTCAGAGTAGATCCCTGCGGTACTCCTGTGGACACCTTTTGCGGGACCGAAGAGGAGGGAGGGAGCCATACTTGCTGTGATCGATCTTCTAGGAATGACTTGAGCCAATTCCATGCTCGGCCCGAAATACCGATGTTGGTGAGGCGAGCAAGAAGCTGGGAGTGCGGTACCATGTCGAAAGCGGCAGAGAGGTCCAATAAAATCCGAGCCGCTCTGCCACCACCGTCCAAACACTCCCTGATTGCTTCAGATATCTCCACCAACGCTGTCTCGGTGCTATACGTAGCTCTAAACCCCGAATGGGCTGGGTGCAAAAGACCAGATGTTTCTACAAAATTGGACAGCTGTTTAACACCGCTTTCTCACACACTTTTGCTATGGCAGGCAGAAGTGAGATGGGACGGAAGCTAACCGGAGACAATCGTCCTGGAGGCCAAGGCAAAACATGATCCCTTCTGCCCAACCTTGTCTTCCTTCAGTACCGGTCTACACTCACCAGGCTCCACAACCTAATATGTGCTCAGCACTGACATCAGCACAAGCATATGCACCTGGGCAGGATACATTATGGTTGGAACACCAGGTTTTAAACTCTGCGACAGCAAGGTAGCTATAAAAAGATATGAATATTTTTTACAGTAAAACTAAAACACCAGGTAGTGAGATGCACACATGCGGCAGGGAGGGACAAACTTGGAGTCAATGAAATGAGGATACCAGTTAATTAAAATAGGATCCCAGGACATGGAGACACAGCCCAACGTTTGAGAGACCCTAACTTAGGGACTGAGAGACAAGGAGACTGGTCCAGACTGCACAGAGAATGTAGCAGAGACAGGAAACGAGGACAAAGCGAAACTGATTCTGACCTAAGGGTGACATAGACTAAGATTTGGTAGCCATACACAGAACAGCGAGACACACTGGAAAAGGAGATACTGACATAAATACTAACAGGAGTATAGTGAGACAAAAAACTGTAGGAAAGAGATATGAACGCATGGAAAGGGGGAGGGAAGGGAACAGTCGTGCGGCACAGGAGCAAGAACATTTGGACAGCATGGCACAGACGCTGTGTTCTGGAGGCATGAAAATGAGAGAAAGTGACATGAAATCTGACCAAACTGTAACACAGACACAGGACAGCGAGACTCATACTCTGAAAGAGGGAGACACAACACTGGGAATGAAAGCAACAACATTAAAATGGAAATTGTGATAGGGAGAAAAGAACACGGGGATTGGGAGATACACTCGCTCAATGGAAAACAAGCACTGACCAGTAAAGCACCGACTCTGGGACAGGGGAGACAATCCCTATCTCAGGTAGACATAGACAGTGGCAAAGAAAGATGGAGACATAAACCAGGACAATGGGACACTGATAGACTCTGAGGAGGAGAGATGGACCTAACAGCAGGAAGACAAGTCCTCCTGGACAGGAAGACAGGGGCATTGGAGTATAAAGACATTGGCCCGGAGGTAGGAAGCCACCTGCTCAGAGAAAAGAACAGGATCTGATAATGGGGATACTTGGACAGAGAGACGCTGGAGCTGAGAGACTGGGGCATGGAAATCTGGAGTCTGGGATACAGTGACCGGGAGTCACAGACAGTCAAACAGGAAAACACACTAGGTGGTTTGGGTGTGGGTGGGCACCTCTGGGACAATTGAGGAACTCTGATGTGAATGAATCATCTACCGCTTGCCCGAGTGATCTATAATACTGTTTCTCTTTTGATGTTTATTCCAAAAATTAATTAAAATATTAAAAAAACAGGATAACGCAGACACTGGGACTAAGACACTCAAACATTGGCCAAGAAGACTTGAACATTATAACTGGAAGACCTAAGGAAGTGTGAGAGACGAACAAGTAGATAGACGCAGACACTGGGGAAAGGAAATGGAAGGACAAGAGTAACTAGATATGGACAAAGGACAGGAATGGGACAGAGGCATGGACACTGGGATAGGAAGATGTAGAGAAAGGGAGGCACAGTGAAACATGGGCACAAAGACAGGAAGAACAAGATTCTGAAGTAAAAATTATGGTTACTGCGACAAGAAAGCAAGGACAGTGGGAGACAAAGCAGAAACACTCGCTGGAAGACAGAAGCAGTGGGGCATTGAAACTTAGACTTTCCAGGAACTTTTGACTTTTAGGGGGGTGGGGGGGGGGGCCAGGAGATGAAGACACTTATGATAAACAGGAAGTCACAGCAAGTGGGACAAGGAAGGCACTTAAACTTCGACAGTAGGAAAAGGAAACACTGATTCATGGACATTGAGACACATTGGAGCAAGGTGGCATCATCTCCTTAATCACACTCTAGTATCTAGAGGCAGTTCCTCAACCACACAATTATGCACATTCCATGCTACCCACAGCGCTATGAGGCCATACGGCATACATGTGCTATACAAATACCATGTGGCAGACCCTAACACAACATACTCTGACTACTGAGTGTTACTGCTCTAGTAACCACCTTTACCTTTTCCCTGGATGGGAGAGGTTGTGTTAACCATTAATGCCATCTTTCTAGATTTTACGGTTCCACATGTTTGATGATGTGATAAGGCTTAACCCTACACTGTGCAGATCCCAGTAAGGACTGCTATCACCAGTGACCACAGTGGTTTTGCTGGCTCTTATGGCAACCCCGCCACCAGAAAATCTTCATAGCAACCAGTAGATCCTGAGATTCGCAGCCATAAAAATTAAGGCAACCTTGAGACATACATTGTGGGAGCTGGCCCAGTATTCTCATATTTCAAAACCTAGCACTACTCACCAGTAGCAAAACAAAACACTCTGGAAAGACTTTCTGGATGGAGTCCTTAATGTTTGATTGGTGGCTTTTTGGGCACTACATTTTATGGTTCCATCTTTTATTCAGGCCAAAGATTATTTTTGTGGACGACTCCTTTTATTCAACTAATTTTGGTACCCAAGTGGTGCCGAGAGCATACCTGGGTTCAGAGTCCCCTCATCTGTATCTCAATGTTTCCAAAAAACCCTGAGTCTAGCAAACCTGAGTCCCATAGTATAACATTGGCCATAAAGCCCATGTTATCAGAAATTTGGAGCCCAGCTTGAAGGAGCTATGTAAAGGTTCTGTGTAATATAACTGCCTCTTTTTGTATGGTTACCCCCAAAGTTTTGGACTGATGCTGATGGTTTTTCAACTCGGAGTGCTCTGAGACCTGCTGACCAGACCTTAGTGCCTGTGCCTTTACCTGGAAGTGTGTATGCTGAATTGGCTTATACCCAATTGGCATAAGCTAATTTACATGTACGTCCCTAGTATATGGTACCCAGTGCTTGTAAGTTAAGTCCCCCTAGGGAGTGCAGCACTACTTGTGCCACCCTGGGTGGAACAACGGCAAAACGTGTCTCCCAGCCTATTACTCCAGACTGAAAGAGCAGTTTTAAACTGCTAATCGGACATTGCCATTTAAAAATATGGCAGAGCCCAAACCACCCTCTGTAATATGACACCCCTATGGTCGGCCTAGCAAGCGCCAAAGCATGGTGCAACATATATTCAGAGCAGTAAATGTAATTTACCTGTTCTGACAGTAAAAATATGAAACTGTCGTTTTTGCTGTGGGATTACTTGGTAGCCCCATTTACAAGTGCAGGATTAAAACGCTGACCCTTCAGCGGTGCTAACTCCCGAATAGTGCGAGCAAAGTTGATACACCAAGGTATTAAACAACTTGTTACATTAAGCTAGAATTGATATGGCAGTCAAAATTATTGTAACTTGTTACAGTGTGCAACTTTTCCAAAGTTGCCACTTTGCTACCCAAAGTCTCCTGTGCCCCTTTACGGTTGCACATAAGGTCTGTCCCTGAGACACCTTTCTGCCCTCCTGGGGAGACACGCAAACAGCTCCTAGGAAAGGACTCAATATAAGCCTGCAAGGGTAAGAGGTGTTTCCTCCCTGGCAGGAAGCCAGTCAGGTTTTGGCCTGAAAGGTGAGCATCAAAGGAGAAGCCGCCTTCGAAGGGCAAATGAGAAACACTTGGTAGAGGGGCTGCTCTATTGTTTGGGCAGACAGGCCAGTACTGGGGATAGAGAGGTTAAATCAGTGGTCAAACCGTTTTTTCGGGTGCATAGCCCCCTTGGTAGCCACACCTCTGGGTTGGGCTAGGGAACTCTGCACACTGAGAGAGGGGTTCTACCATATTGGAAGTGAGCAGAATAGAGAATTCTGAGACAGCTAGGTGCCACACTTAGCAGGAAGTGGTCATCAGGAGTCAGGGAACCTAGTAGCCCATTGGCCACTGACCGAGTCCTACCCTGAGGGTATTTTCTGGGCATAAAAAGGACACCTGTGGCACCCACAACTCAGATCTCATTGGGCTGGAGAAAATGAGCCAGCGAAGAGAGGCTGCACCGATGGAGGCTGCGCCTGTTGAACCTGGTGGCCCGCAAAGGAGAAGAGACTGTGCCTGATGTGTCCTGCTTCTGCAGAAGTGGACTTCAAAGCCCAGCCGAAGCAATAGACTCCAAGGGTCAGTTGGCTGACTTCCGGTTCGCAGCACAGGGGCACAACAACTGAAAAAGCTTGCTGGGGAGAGTTGGCAGCCCCGATCTTTAAACTGCCGCTCCTCGCCGCCGTGCAGCACCAAGGACCAGTATCCAATGCTCAAACGTTGTCACGGAGTCTGCTGTACCCGGGAGAGTCGTCGGAGTGCAGCTTGGCTGCACCGAAGGCAAGATGCTGCCAAAGGAATGATTCCACTGACCGCGATACCAGGCAATTGGTAGCCCAGTGGTGACTGGACTTCTGCCAGGCTCGGGAGGACTTCAAGGGAAGTTGACCCCTGTGGCCAGGACCGCCTCACCGTGCCCGTGGCCTGAGGAGTCACTGCAGGAAGAGCCCCATCGACAGCATAGAATCTACAGCATTCTTAAACCTCTTCAGCATCCTGTATCCTTTGCATCAGGGCCATTTCCATAAGTGTTTATGGCAAGGGGAAATAAAGTCTGGAACTGACTGAGGACTGCTTTTTTCTTGAGGTAACTGTTTCTGAGGGCTTTACTGGTCCCCCTGACCGGCTCCCTGGTTGCTCAAAATCACTTTAAGTAACCACATTGATACTTACCCAAATTGTTTCTTGAAAACTTTCTAAGTGTCAATTTCTTTGAATTTGCCAATGCTTGTTCATAGTTAAGTAAAAGGTACTTATTTACCGTGCCATGTAAAATCTGTATCTCTGGAACCCTCCGGTGGATTTTTTCTGTTTTGGTATTTAAAGTTATATAAAAATACAATCTATTTTTTAAGTTAGTGTGGATTTCGTGAGTGTCTTGTGTATTTCTTCTGCAATTGCTTTGGTGCTGTTTAAATGCTTTACACTTGTTCCTTTGTGTACGCATGACTGCTCAGAGCCACCCAGGGCTGAGCCAAGGGTCTAATAAACTAAATCCACCGGTCCTAAAGGGTTTGGTAAGTGTATACACGTTGAGGTTGCACAACCACACCATATAATACACCCCATTTCCTCACATAAACGATTTACGGATCTGTTAAAGTTTGTATCTTTTCATAATGTACATCACTGTCTAGGCACTAATGGTAATGAGGTGTTTGCTTTTACATCCGTTCTGTTCCTAACTTTTTAATTCATCTACTACCCTCTTATGGTCTGCGACCAATGCCAGGATGGGAGTATCTCTCTGGCCAATCCAAATGCTTCCCATGTAGGCCACGCTGCCAGCAACACACTTCAAGCAAAGAACTGCCCTGGTTGTGCGCCCAGTTCCTCAACAGGAGTATGAAGTTGTATGTAATTTATCTACATTACAACAGAGGGATCCTTGTCTAAGAGGTTCCTGGAGTGTCGGCCCCCTTTGTATAAACATTGACCGCCTAGGACTTCTTTGCACTGTGCACACCATTTTCAAGTCAGTCGTAAAGTTAGCATGCTTAACACATTGATGGGCTTGAAATGTGTAGAAATCCAATTATGCAGCAATGCTTAGGCTTCCGTTTGGGCCACTGCTTCTGCAACATCATGAGGGGTGTTGATAATAGTCCATAAAATGGAAATTTAAACCAGGAGCTGCAAAAAATGTAATTTTTAAACGGATGTTGAGGACGGTAGCAAGGAAGTAGATCTTCTGTTTTCTCTTGGCACTTTATGTTAAAATTGAACCCGCACACTGGGGTGCTTTCTTAAGCAGAGAATGGTGGGTTTTAAAGCTTACAATACCAAAATTCTAGTTTTTTATTGAAGACGACAATACATCAACCTTTACTCCTTCTCCAACAGTAATCCTGAGTGTAAATATATTCTAACCTAAGAAATTTCACTGTAAAACTCCTGACATTTTAGCATGATTCTCATTTTTGCTGTTGTTCAAACTGTTATGTTATTGTAGAAACAATTAATAATATTATATTTGAACACAATTTAGTCCAAATTCTGAACATAATTTCAAAAGGCGTCCTTCCCAAAAAGAAGGAAACATCTGAAAAACTATGAATCTTGAGAAAACTTAGTAGTAGATATCTCCCTCTGAGTGGTAGCCAACTTGACGAAACAATGAATACATTGATATTAAGGAGAAATGAAAGTAGGCACACTACTACAGTATGGAATCTCTTGAGAAACAAAGGCTTTCTACAAATACTTCCAAATAAGGTAACTGCTAGCTAAAATGATATTCTTTCTTTTATGGAACAGTCTATATCCCTTTTGTTGAAAGGATCAATAGGAGTGATGTTCTGAACGTCCAGCTCTTTAATAAAATCTAGATGCTCCTGACACTGAAAGTTGGGGGGGGGGAAATAATTTTTTGTCATGACCAAGGCTAATTGTTTCAAGCCTGCGACCTTGTCTGAGGTGATCAGCTTCTAATATAAAATGGAAAACATTGAAACATTTTACCAGTAAACTGCCTTTACAATGTATTTCTGGACTGTTGATGTGCATCAATTTAGTGTGCACTGGCTTTTCTCTCCTATTCTTTCCATGTCTTTATGCACGTCTCCCCCATACATCTGGTACTCCTGTTACAAACCACTCTTTCCATAAATGACTTGCCATTCCATGGTTTGGAATTTCTTCACCTCTGTATTCAACACCATCTAACCGTTTCACAAAGAACTTATCCTGATATGATATACTTGACAGCAATTCAGTGCATGTAAAGAAAGGCCCTTTGAAAATTGCCTTTATCGAAGCTGACAACATTCATTTAACTCTTAACAACAAGCATCCTTACATAGATGGAGCCTCCACTCTCTTCTCACATGCTTGTTCTTTTCCAGATTTGAACAAAGGACCAACTCCTAAGCATCTGCCAAGAAATTCAAGAGTAGCTTCCATCCTTGCTGTGGTGAAGACTGATTTCTACTTGTGCACCTGATAACCTTGACTACGCTCTGTGCAGTACTCAAACAGTGCTGTTCAGATGCTTTTCCAATTTAGCCCTACTTGGGACATCTACGGCCTATCTAGATTAATAATGAAATGTGCCGCTCTTTTCATTATATGCATCTATATATGTATGAGGTATTGGTACAGGCAGTGGAGCGCTATACAGAGTCTGTACAGGTACTGCAGTTATTAATGACATGGCAAAAACATCGTGTCACTGCCAAACACCCAGCTGGAAGGCCCATGAACTGGCAAATAATGCCCTCCAGAAGAACTGGAGAAACTTCCAGTGCCCGGAGGAATTGTCATTGAAAAGTAAGCATCCTTGTAACCCGGGATAGCCATCCATTTACTGCATACAAGAACGACTCTGAACAAGTCAATCAATCAATCAGAATTTGTAGAGAGCGGCTGCTTCACCTGTGAGGGTCTCAAGGCGCGTTGGATAATTCTGCCTGTCCTCCTATCGGTTGAACATCCATGTCTTGAGGTGCTTCTTGAATTGCTGGAACGATGGTGAGGCTCTGAGGTGCAGGGGGAGGTCGTTCCAGGTCTTGGCTGCCAGATGGGAGAAGAGGCCTCCGCTGTTTGTCCGGCGGATGCAACGAGTGGCAGTTAGGGCGAGGGATCTGGATCTGAGTTTCCTTGTGGGCTGGTGAAGTCACGTGTTGGTTGAGGGTCGCAGGTCCTTTGTTGTGTAATGGCTTGTATGTGGGGGTAAGTAGCTTGTACTGGCATCTCTTCATGACTGGCAGCCAGTGGAGTTTCCTGAGGTGAGGGGTTATGTGCGTCAATCTGGGGAGGTCCAGGATGAGCTTGGCCGCTTGTTCTGGATTGTCTGGAGCTTTTTCATGAGTTGGTCTGTTATTCCTACGTAGAGGGGGTTGCCCTAGTCGAGTCTGCTGGTGACGAGAGCCTGCGTGACAGTATGCCTAGTGTTGGTCAGGAGCCATCTGAAAACCTTCCTGAGCATACGGAGCATGAGGAAGCAGATGGTGGAGACGATGCTGACTTGCTTCTTTATGGATAGCTGGCTGTCGAGGATGATGCCGAGGTTGCAGGCGTGTTTTGTGGGTATCTGGGTTGGGCCCAGCTCTGGGGGCCACCACTAGTCGTTCCAGTGTCTCCTTGCCTTTCCCGAAGATGAGTACTTCTGTCTTGTCAGTGTTGAGTTTGAGACCGTTCTTGTTCATCCAGTCGGCAACATCTTTCATGCATCTTTGGAACTTATCTTTGTTGGTTCTTGGATTGTTAGTCAGAGAGAGGATGATTTGGGTGTCGTTGGCGTAGGAGATGATGTTGAGTCCATAGCTTTTGACGATGTTTGCCAAGGGGGTCATGTATGTCTAGAAGAGGATTGGACTGAGGGATGATCCTTGAGGTACCCTGCAGGCGATGTTCTAAGGGAGCGAGGAGTAGGGAGGGAGGATGATTTTCTGCGTTCTTCCTGTGATGTTTGATGTGATCCACTTGACAGCTGCTCCATGGATGCCGATCTGGTAGAGACTGTTCATCAGTGTGCGGTGGGATACGGTGTCGAAAGCCTGCAGAGAGGTCGAGAAGGATGAGGGCCACTGTTTTGTCCCTGGTCTAGCAGCATTCAAATGTCTTCTGTGGTGGCGACTGGAGCTGTCTCGGTGCAGAGGTTTGTTCTGAAGCGTGATTGGGAGGGGTCCAGGAGATTGTGGTTCTCCAGATGTCTAGTGAGCTGGATGTTGATTGCCTTCTCGATGAACTTCAGGTTCGAGACATATGAGCTGTAGATCGTATACTTGTGCATAGATCGCCATCTGGTGTTGGGCTCGGATGTTTGCACTTTGTTTTTGTCTTGGAAGAAGTCTTTGTAGTCACGAGGTAGGTGACTCCTCCTTAGGACGATAGTGCGCATGGGCATCGACTCCATCTCCAGATTGTTTTTTTCCGCCATCGGGTTCGGATGTGATTTGCTGCGCTCCGGGTCGGTTTCGAACCCCCCTTCGACGCGTAATTCCTCTCCACTCGATGGTATTGTCTCGATCGCGTTTCCCTTTCGACGCGCATCTTTAAAACAATCTCCTCGATCTTCGACGCGGGCCGTATGGCCTATCCGCGCCGACCACGCCTGCAGTCAATGAAAAGGACTCCTTTCAAAAAATGCCCCAGGTGTGGTGCTAAGTTCCCACACACGGACTTGCACGAGGTTTGTAATCTCTGCCTCTCCCCGGAGCACAAAGACAAGAACTGCAAGGCCTGTGCATCGTTCAAGTCGAAGAAAACCATCCGTGATCATCAGGCTCGACGTCACGAAATGTCTCGCAGAAGCAGCTCCATTCCGGACATCTTCGGAGCAGATCCCAATGTCCAGCCGGAGCAACAAGGTGATGAAGACATCTCTGTCTCCGAGGCCGACGACTCCGACGTCGAAGAGGAGACACTCACCCCGGCTCAGCGGTCCGTGAGTACCAAAACCCCTCTCCCAAAAAACAAACCTAAGGCTCCGGTAACACCCTCGCCCTCGGGTCGACACCGGCAACATGTCTCAGACGCCCCGCCCTCGGGCCCGGCTATGAAACCTAAACATAAGCCTTCCGGCTCGGGCTTGAACCAACCCCATTCCGATGCCGAAAAGTCACCTTCGGCACCGAAGCATCAGACCGAAGATGTGCCAAGCCCTTCTTCGTCGACGCCCTCGGCGTCGAAACATACCAAGGACAAACATTCGGAACCGAAAAAATCTTCGGAGCCGAAAACGGCTTCGGAACCCAAAAAATCGTCGGAGCCGAAAAAAGTCTCGGAGCCACAAACTCCTAGAACAAAACCTAAGGAGTCCAAGACCCCACAGAAAGCCTCAGAGACTCGGTCCAAAGAACATTCTGACCCAAAGTCTTTGGCACCGAAAAAAAACATTTTACCCACACAGCCTGTACCTGATTTTTCGGATCCAAAACAAAAAACTCTTTTTATTGACCCAGAGACTGGCAAAGTCGTCGCCAAGCCTCCAAAAAAGAGGAAACTGGACTCTTCAGAGGAATCTGAAATACCCTTGAAACGAAAGGAGATGAGTACTAACAACTCCCCACCTCCTTCTCCTCCTCCAGCTGATCCAAATCTTCAAATGTTTTCACCTCAAGCATCAGATACTGAGGATGATCATACCGATAGGGGTGGGAATATAGATCCACATGGGGATGATGATGCACATACCATCCCACACGACGTAGACCCTTGGGATGACTACAACACAGATCCCGACCTACATAATGACCCGGACCTCTATCCATCTAGACCATCACCACCAGATGACAATATTGGGTTTGCGCAACTAATCAATAGGGCTGCCCAATACCACGGGGTACAGTTACATTCTGATCCCTTAGAGGAAGATTTTTTACTTGAAACTTTTGCACCCTCGCAAAAGTCCACGCACACCCTGCCAATGTTAAAAGGCATGCTCAAACATGCCCCAGAAGTTTTTAAGGACCCTGTCAGAGCCAGGATTCTCAACACCAGGATAGATAAAAAGTATAAGGCAGCTCCCAATGACCCAATTTACATTAAAGGTCAGGTCCCTTTGGATTCTCTTGTGGTGTCTAATGCACGCAAGAGCGCAAACTCAGAGTACAGGCGACACCCCCCCTCCTGATAAGGAGTCCAAACTAATAGACGCATCTGGTAAAAGTATTGCGTCACAAGCTGCAAATCATTGGCGGATTGCCAATGCTCAAGCTTTATTGGCCAGGTACGACAGGGCTCACTATGACAAGCTTGAAAAGCTCATGCAACACCTTCCTGACCAGTACAAACAAAAGGCCAACGACCTTATACAAGAGAGGAAATTGATCACAAATGCCTCAATTAAATGTGCGCTCGACGTGGCTGATACCGCATCTCGAGCCATTAACACTAGCGTTTTGTTGCGCAGGCACGCTTGGCTCCGAGTCTCCGGATTCAAACAGGAGGTGCAATCTGCTATTCTAAATCAGCCCTTTGATCAAGAACATCTTTTCGGGCCCTCAGTTGACACATCTTTAGAGAAAAGGAAAAAAGATACGGACACTGGGGGCCTTACAATTCCCTTCCCCTAGAGGTTCTTTTCGCCGCTCCTTCTACAGAGCTGGCTCCAAAACCATTGGCTCAGAACATCCCTCTTCTTCCTATAAAAGCCCCACTCAAACGTCCTCCAAAGGATACTTTTGCGGAGGCTACAGAGGCAACAATGGTAAGGGAAGAGGTCGCAGCAACAATAACCGCAACTCTCCTACCACCAAACAGTGACTTCCCTGCCCTTCCCCCCGATCATCCCACTCCTGTTGTGGGACGTCTCTCACAGTTCCTACCTGTCTGGAATTCAATCACAACAGACAAGTGGGTAAGACAAATTATCCAGTATGGTTACTGCCTGGAACTCACCTCTACTCCCCCAAATATTCCTCCCAGACAATGTCCAATGTCCTCGGAACATCTGACACTTCTCAAACAAGAGGTTCTCTCTCTATTACAAAAGCATGCAGTTGAACCAGTCCCCTTGCCTCATCAAGGCACAGGGGTTTACTCCCTCTATTTCCTAATTCCAAAAAGGACGGTTCTCTCAGGCCCATATTGGACCTCAGACCACTAAACCTCTACATTCAGTCGGATCACTTCCACATGGTCACTCTCCAACAGGTGCTCCCACTGCTTCAACAGGGCGACTTTCTCTCCACTCTGGATTAGAAGGACGCCTACTTTCATATTCCCATTCACCCCGCTCACAGGAAATATCTCAGGTTCGTGGTAGATGGTCAACACTACCAATTCAAGGTCCTCCCATTCGGGGTGACTACAGCACCCAGAGTCTTCACCAAATGTCTCGCAGTAGTTGCGGCCCACTTACGAAGACAGCACATTCATGTCTTCCCTTATCTAGACGACTGGCTCATAAAAGCCAAGTCACACAGCAGCTGTGTGCAGCACACACACACAAAACAATCCAACTGCTTCACAACTTGGGATTCACGGTAAACCTCACCAAATCCCACCTCCAACTGTCCAGCATACAACAATATCTAGGGGCTACAATAGACCCTTCAAAAGCTCTAGCATACCCCAACCCAGTCAGGATAAGTACCATACAAGCTCTAATAGCAAAATATCAGCCTTAACACTCACTACCAGCGCAAGTGTTCATGCAACTAATCGGGATGATGGCCTCTTGCATTCTCATCGTCCCTTATGCAAGACTCCAAATGCGTCCCTTACAGGAGTGTTTGGCACGTCAGTGGAACCAGGCTCAAGGTCAGCTAACAGATCTGGTGTTGGTAGACGACCGCACCCATCGCTCTCTGCAGTGGTGGAACACACAAAACCTTTCCAAAGGGCGGCCGTTCCTCGACCCGGTTCCACAGATAGTGCTAACAGCAGACGCATCGCTCACCGGCTGGGGAGCTCATCTTCAAACCCATACCATTCAGGGCATATGGACCCCTCAACAAAAACAATTCCACATAAATTACCTGGAATTGTTGGCAATCTTCTTAGCGTTAAAATCTTTTCAACTCCACCTCATAAGCAAAGCTGTCCTAGTCCGTACAGACATGACAGCAATGTATTAAATACAAAAACAGGGGGGGACACACTCTCTAGCAGCTTTCACATCTAGCTCAAAGCACATGGAGATGGGCCATTCCTCAAAACATATATCTCCTTGCAGAACACCTCCCAGGAGTACACAATCAAATTGCAGATCTACTCAGTCACCAAACACAGCAGATCCACGAATGGGAACTTCATCCTCAAGTTCTGCTTCCATTCTTTCAAATGTGGGGCCACCCAGAAATAGACCTGTTCCACACACCAAAACGCAAAATGCCCAAGCTTCGCATCCAGGTATCCACACCCATTGTCCAAGGGCAATGCGCTATGGATGAACTGGTCAGACAAACTTGCTTACGCTTTTCCGCCTCTCCCGCTCATTCCACTAGTGGTTCGGAAGCTCAAACAGCATTCCCTCACAATGATCCTGATTGCTCCAACATGGGCGCGACAGCTGTGGTTCACAACCCTCTTGGAACTATCAGTAGTTCCTCATCAGAAGCTACGCCTCTCACCCAAGCTTCTCACTCAGAACCGTGGAGAGATAAGGCATCCAGATCCCAGTCAACTCAACCTTGCGATCTGGCACCTGAAATCTTAGAGTTTGGCTACATTAATCTCCCGCCAGACTGCATGAACATCATTAAAGAGGCTAGACGTCCTACCACTAGAGCTTGCTATGCCGCAAAGTGGAAAAGATTTGTAATTTACTGTACAAATAACAAAATCAACCCACTTGATGCTTCTATTCAAAACATCGTCTGTTACCTTTTACATCTAAAACAATGTAACCTAGTGTATACATCCATTAGACTACATCTCGCTGCAATAGCAGCCTATCTCCAAAAGAGACAACACTTGTTTTTGTTTAGGGTACCAGCTATCAAAGCATTTATGGAAGGACCTAAAAGAATAATTCCACCTAGAGTTCCACCCTCTCCAGTATGGAACCTGAATGTGGTACTTACCAGACTCATGGGTCCCCCATTTGAACCTATGCATAAATGGGAATTACAATTTCTCACCTGGAAAGTAGCTTTCCTGATTGCGATCACCTCTCTCAGAAGAGTCAGTGAACTCCAGGCATTAACCATACAAGAACCATTTCTCCAAATCCATCATAACAAAGTGGTTCTTAGGACTAACCCAAAATTTCTACCTAATGTCGTCTCTGCTTTCCATCTTAACCAGTCTGTAGAACTCCCAGTGTTTTTCCCTCTACCAGACTCAGTAGCAGAACGAGCTCTTCACACACTAGACGTAAAAAGAGCAATACTTTACTGCATTGAAAGAACAAAATCCTTTAGAAAGACAAAACAACTTTTTGTGGCTTTCTCCCCACCTCATAAAGGCAATCCTATCTCAAAAACAGGGATTGCAAGGTGGATTGTTAAATGCATCCAAATATGCTATACTAAAGCCAAACGCACCTTAACCATTCCCCCTAGGGCTCACTCCACACGTAAACTAGGGGCATCTATGGCATTCTTAGGGAACATTCCCCTAGATGACATCTGCAAAGCAGCAACTTGGTCTTCACCACACACGTTCACAAAACACTATTGTGTAGACGTGCACGCAAAACAGCAAGCAAGTGTGGGCCAGGCTGTTCTAAGAACACTTTTTCAAACCGCTGCAACAGATATAGGTAGCCACCGCTAAGGAAGTAACTGCTGTATAGTCTATGCACAAGTATACGATCTACAACTCATATGCCTCGAACGGAAAATGCTACTTACCAGTATGCATCTGTTCTTGGCATGTAGAGCTGTAGATTCGTATACGCCCACCCGCCTCCCTGGATACCTCTGTCTGTTCCAGTACTATCTTACTTAGATACATTACACATGGACATCCTTTTCTATTTCTTACTAACTCCATCATAACCCTCCATGGCAAAACAATCTGGAGATGGAGTCGATGCCCATGCGCACTATTGTCCTAAGGAGGAGTCACCTACCTTGTGACTACAAAGACTTCTTCCAAGACAAAAACAAAGTGCAAACATCCGAGCCCAACACCAGATGGCGATCTATGCACAAGTATACGAATCTACAGCTCTACATGCCAAGAACAGATGCATACTGGTAAGTAGCATTTTCCTTCTCCGGGGTCTGCGGATGGCTTCTTCAGCAAAGCTTCAAGTTGGCGTGTTTCCAATTCTGGGGGAAGTGGGCTGTGGTGATCGAGGATTCCAGTTCTTTGCTGAAGAGTTGATTGCTGAAGTTGAAAGCGTGGTGAGGTAGGGTCTGTCGGGGCTCCGAAGTTGATGGATCTCATGATGGTCGTCGTTTCCTTTTCGGTCTGGGGGGTTCCACGAGGTGAGCTGGTGTGAGTGGGCATCGGTTGGCATGAGGAAGTAGATGCTGTCTGCAGCAGGGGGTTGGGATGCAAAGTCTTGGTAGATGGTATTAATTTTGTTTTGGAAAAAGTCTGCCAGGACGTCGCAGAGATCTTGCGAGGGTGTGATGTTTTCTGTTGCTGATGGGGTGGTGAATTCTTTGATTATGTTGAAGAGTTCCTTTGAGTTGTTGGAGCGGTCATTGGTGCGGATGGCTAGGGCGGTCGTCTTGGTGTTTTTCAGGAGGTGGTGGTAGCGGATGAGGGCAGCTTTGAAGCTTATTCGGTCCTCGAGGGTCTTACTGGCACTCCAGGTCCTTTCAGTCTGTCTGCAGTTGCGTTTCTGGGTTTTTAGTTCTTCCGTGAACCAGTAGGGGTGTCATGTTTGTTTCTTAGGGTTGGTTGGTTTCCTCAGAGCGGCTTTGTCAGTGCTTGCTGCGATCCAGTTTGCGAAGTTGTCCACTGCTTGTTCTGTGTCCTCAGTGGTGGTGGGAGTTGAAGGCGTTGGTCCGGTGTTGGTCCTGCGTTGTTCTGATACCTTGGACCAGCTGCGCAGTGTTTTGCTTGCAGTGGAGGTTAGGGTGTTGAGAGGTTTCGAGATGAAGTGGACGATGTGGTGGTCAGTACAGGTGAGAGCTTCAGTGTGGGTGCATCTTACTCTGTTGCTGGCTGCGAAGATCGGGTCGAGCGTGTGTCCTGCGATGAGTGGGGTTGTGACCAGTTGCTTGAGTCAGAGGTTGACCATATTTTCTAAGAGGTCAGCCGTGTTGATGTCTGTGTTCTGAAAGTGGAGGTCTCCTAGGAAGATGTACAGATTTGAGTCTATGGCGATGGGAGCAATGAAGTTGGGGTTAGCGTTGCAGAAGGGAGGGCGGGGTCCCTGAGGTCTGTAGGCGAGGGTGCCTCGGATTGTGGTTTTGCTGTTTGTTTGGAGTTGGAAGTTGAGATGCTCCATGAAAGGGGTAGTGTCGTCTGTGGTGGTTGCACATTTGATGGTCTCTTTGTAAATTATGGCTATGCCACCGCCATTTCAATTGGTGCGGTCTCGGTGCGCGATCTTCTATCCGGCTGGGGTCGCAGTGGCGATGTCAGGTGCTGATGTGGGGTTTAGCCAGGTCTCTGTGATGAAGATGGCGCCTGGGGCGTGGGTGGTGATGGTGTCCCAGATTTCCGTGGCGTGTTTTCCAAAAGAGCGGTCATTGATCAGCATGCAGTTGATCTCTCCGGAGGTGTTGGCGCCGGCCTTGCTGCTGGGTGTGAGTGACATGGTGTGGCTGATGGGCGTGGCATCAGTTGTTTCCCTTGCGATACAGCTAAAGCGGCAGTTCCGGCAGGAAAAGGAGCTTTCATGGTCCTGGGGGAGGCCTGGACGCAGCAGCTGTTCCGGGGCCCATGGGCTCGAAGTTCGTCCGAAGTGAAGCGAAAGTGGTCCGTGAGGGTTGGAGTCCTGGCGCAGAGCGAGGTTGCTAGGAAGGGGGTGTGGCGGTGGTCCCCTCGGGGGAAGACACCAGGCGCGACACGGAGCGACGCAGGAGGCGAGGCGCCGGGAAGCAGCAAGCCTGCAGAAAGCAGAAGTGAGGCTCCAGCAGAGATGCCGGCCAAGGGACAAGTCAAGGGGCTCCAGCATGCAGGGCAGGAAGGGAGCGAAAGGGAAGAAGCCATTGCTTCTTCCCTTTCGCTCCCTTCCTGCCCTGCCCCCCTCTTGCCCCTGCAGCTGGACCAGGCGCAAGAGGGGGGCAACTGGACAGTCCGCTACTGGAAGCCTGGCGCAGGACGAGCCATGGGGACATCGCTGAGCGCGGTGTCAGGAGGCACAAGATGGCAGGGCATTGTACCTGAACTGTGGGTGAAAGAGGGGTGGCCCATCCCAGCCTCCTGGGCACAGATGGGCCTGCCCTTGGCCCGGGTCCCGCCCGCGTGCGGCCTGGGAGGCACAAAAATGGGCTAGGCCCACCTCACAGGGGCTGATGGGAACTGTAGTTCCCTAGCGGAGATCACAGCTTTGGCTCCAAAGTGGAGCTTGGGCAGAGCAAGGCAGGTGTCAGGGGTGTGCAGAGCAGCAGGAGTGGTCGACTTCCATTTTAATATGATTGTGAATCACCAGTGTGTTAAAATCTCTCTGATAAATCACACAAAGCTGTCCTTTCTAATTTTTGGCCAAGAAAATATTGTGCAAGAAAACATACATACTGTTATAATCACCTTTTTTCCAATATACGTCCTATTGCTACGGAAAGGATAGAATTCAGATGTTAGCAACTGTTATCCTGAAGGTTGTCCTTTCCTTGGATATGGTAACGGCCATGATTGAGGCTACTCCTCTAACACACTCCTGGAAGAAGTCTGTTGCAGATGCTAGATCAATGCAAGGATTTTCAGTGCTCCTGTCAAATTAGGAAGTTGCTTGATGGGCACTGGCCATGCACTTACGGCTTTTTCAAGCATGTGCCATAGTTTGTTTTCCATTGCCGCTGTGGAGTGCCCCAAGGCTACTTCCTTACTCCACCTTATGGAAGCTGGGTCTGTGCAGC
This sequence comes from Calotriton arnoldi, assembly GCA_963921515.1. Taxonomy (NCBI): domain Eukaryota; kingdom Metazoa; phylum Chordata; class Amphibia; order Caudata; family Salamandridae; genus Calotriton; species Calotriton arnoldi. Next base: position 344,791 of record CAWUFW010006165.1, read on the forward strand.
TGGAAAGCCTCTCCAGGTGCACAACCACTTCCATACTGGTGTAGACACTGGTATTGAGGGTAGTAACGAAAGCAGCCTGGAAGATGACTGTTACACCTCTTTGATTTGTCAAGAACACCATGCCGTAACAGCGTCTCAGTGCAGACTGGGCATTATTCATGGTGATTAAAGTATTGGCATTCCAGTCCAGCCAAAAAGTAGGAACCAAACTCTACCTATGTAACTGCAGTATCTGCCAACCTGGCATCGTCCTCATCAGTAGCTTTGCCTTAGTGGATGCATAGGCTTTTCCCAGCAATCTTAACAGTATTTGTATCCTACCTTAACAGGTGCCCGCTAAAACTACCCTGCCAGGCACAGCAACATCCACAATATTATCCTGGCATTTTGAGAGATTTATCTATTCTCTATTGGGTCTGTAGTACTGCAGGGTATAATTTTGGGGGTAATGAGTATATCTGGGTAGGAACATAAGGGTTTTAGGTTGTTTCTATCCTCTTGTTCCAGAGGCTTCCCCTCTAGACTTCTTCCCTCTTGCCCTATAGAGTAAAAGGCACCAAAGAACGTCAGTAAACATTTACCGCAAGAAAGTTCCTTATCTAGCAAAGTCAGTACCATCCAGAACTAAAAGTCTTTAGGTTGCTGAATGACCGTGAAACGAGCCCCTGTGGCACTACTCCTAACCTTTTCCTAAATAAGCTGCCCAGGGCACGCTGCCCTCATTCAGGAGCAGGTTCTGACGGTAGTCATGGGCATGTGAGAAGGCTGTGTAGTTCTCCCAACCACGTTCAACAGTTCACAAGCCTGTCCAAATATGCAATAAAAATAAAACAATCTACTGCACTTTTGAATTTTCAAGGGTCTGATGTTTGAGTGCTAGTTTACTTCTCAATCTAGAATTATCTTACTCAGCGTTATGCATGTGTCTCACTCCCATCCGCTGTCCTGAACTGGCTTTCCAGAGTGATGTTCTTCACTCCCATTACATCACTGCAGCTTGCGTTCCACTGCTGTGAGGAAAGGGTGCCCAGTCCCAGATGTCGAGCCTGCCTCCTTCAGTCCATAAATATTTCTGTTTAAAATACCACAACGTGAAAAGCCTGTTCACAGTGTGGATTGATTTGGAAACCATATGCAATATAAAATTGTATATGGGTCACTGTGACTGAGGAGGATGTGTTCCCCTTGAGGATCTGAGTGACATTATAAATAAGGCTCCCCATTTTCCGCTCTTACAGATAAATACAGACAGCAACCCATTTATTTTCTTGACTGTATTTATTTTTAAATGTGGATAAAAACGGAAATTGGGTGCTTTTTGATTGATTCTAAATGCTGACTGCCAGGCCAATAACTGCTATGGCAGTAAGGTAAGGATGTTGAAAAAGAAAGGAATTTTAGTAAAGAGGAGATATGCACAAGGTTGATACTGAAATTTGCATATTTTCATATAAGTGTATTGATTTATCTTCTACAGGTGTTCATATAATTAAGGCCTGGCAAGAATTCAAGCATCTGTGCATATTCATCAGATAAATAAATTCGGGAATATATCAGTGTCAGCTTAATTTGTTAACAAAATCCAAAATAAATATGGATAAATAAAGATACAATTGGCAAAAAAATAAATATGGAAAAAATACAAACGGAAATGTAAAAAAAAAAATCCATAAAACTGGGAGTCCGAATTATAAACAACTCAACCATCACTCACCCGTCTATTTCATGTCACCGAGAAAACCCAAGGTCTGTTATTCACAGTTCCCCCATCTATGATTCTGTATATTGTTGCTGGAGTAGTGGAAACAAAAGTTGATGCACTTAATCAGACCTAAGGAACGGGAGTTGTGATGGTCCCCAGAAACTTGACCCATGACAGCCAGTAGCAAATAAAGTAAAGAATGATGATACATTTAATCAGCAGTGTTTTTTTGTCATTATGGGTTCAAGAGATGAGATCTGCATCTCTGATTTAGCTAGGAAAGCATGAGGCTCATGATCTGCAGTAGTTCTGAGATGTGACCAATCAAGAGCCTTGTGGTGAACAGGAGGTTGCGAAGAAAAAAAAAAATCACTAGTTACATTGCAGCATGAGCCCCTGTAAATTAATGTAGAAAATGTCTTGTGATGTTTAATGTACAAAATGTTAAATGAGTTGGTCATTTGTGAGTTGCAGTAACTACTAACACATAACCAGTTACCAGACCCAGTTTAAGTTTTGTCAAATATCCTGAATTGTCTTTGTGTGAGTGGTCATGAATCATAACTCACTGACAGTGAAGCTGCGGTAACACATGACTCACAATATATCGCGACTCATGGTAAATACTCAGTAATCCTAGATCATGAGCCTCTATAAATCTTGAGTTGTGAGACTGCTCCTGAATCTCCTTGCAGGTGGCCCAGAAAGCTGGTCTCCCCCCGGCAGAAGCACAAAGGCTTTTGGGGATAACCAATGCAGCAGAGGTGAAGGATCAGCTGAAACGGACCACAGCAGAGGCACTAAAATATGGGGTATGAAAAAGACACTTCGTATTGGGAAGGGAAGACGCCGTCACAATCGATGAACCGACTACATGGAACAGAGATCCAGAAAAAAGTAGCTGTGAATGGTTTATTTAGTCAGGAGAGGATAGTGTGGGGGTGGGGGAAGGGGTTGAAGGAAGGAATGAGGGAGGGAAAGCACACAAGATAAACAATTATCTAAGGAGGATGTGGACTGAAAAAAAGAGATGAGAAAAAAGAACAGTGGGAAGAAAGGAGTGCATGAAGAAGAGAAGGGAATGAAACATGAGGGAGAACAAAGAGCTGGAGGTGGAGACTGACCAGTGAGGCACACCAAGGGCTAGGAGACACCTAACTTTCCTCTCTCTTCTCTCCACAGTCGTTTGGGCTGCCCACCATTGTGGCCCACGTGGATAGCAAACCCCATATGTTCTTTGGTTCAGATCGGTTTGAGCTGCTGGCTGACCTGCTGGGTGAGTGAAACACGTCCCCCGTGGGCAGAAGGCATCTTGTCTATCTTTGTACCCTTGGGCCAATTCCCAAATCACCTGGAAGTGTGCTCTTGTGGGTTACACCTATGTTTGGAGGTAAGAAAAATCCCATGAGAACTTCAGGAAAACTACAGTATCGTTTCTGACAGTTCTCACAAGGGTAAAATTGAAGTATGCACAAATTATATCTGGGGTACATTTACACGTACTTAAATGTGACCTAAATAGGCTTTTGCATCTGTAATTTTCTTGTTCTTTTTTCCATGGGAAAGATATTTTACCACTTGTTTGGGTTGACAGCTGTCAATCGATAGCTGCTTACAATATACAGAGTGGGTATTGGGGCTTTCAATCATTTTCTTTTTTGGACCGCCTCTTTGGGGGAAAAAAGTGACTTGCATCATTTTATAGGCCTGCACGCACAGTGACGCATGTGCACACTTATTAAACGAGGCGGCCTGTGTGGCTGTCTTTCTTTTATTATTTACTTTTTTTTTCAATTTAGTTTAGGCCATGCTGCACATCTTGCTGATGTTGTACAACATCGCAGTAATGCATTGGCAAAGCTACAGGTGCCAAAGGGGAAACCTATTGGCTTTGCCAATGTTTGTTCCCCTGATTTTTCGCTTCTAGTTTCTCTCAGCCATCCTCCTCTTGTTTCTTCTTCCCGCCCCTCCCTCTTTCCTCTGATGTGGTAAAGGACGTTCCCAGGCTCCCGTGGCTTCCCATCTGTGCCACAAAGGCTTTCGTTTCTTTTTTCTTATTTCTTTTTCAATTCACAGCATCTTTCATCCCACCCATCCTTCCCTCTCATTGCTCTCTTGCACTCTTTCTTCTTTTTCTGTGATTAGACTCCACATTGCTTTCATTTAACCCCTGCCTCCATCAATGCTTTCTCCAGCCCCTTCATCTTCTTCCTGTGCTGTCGGAGTTGTGTTTTTTTAACTGCAGGGTAAGGGAGTCTTAAGTGTATTTATATTCTTGCATTTCATTCTATGTCAAAAAGCAGTACTATAATTTAAGCTCCCTTGCCATCCCATCTAAGATTCTCATAGAAACCAAAGCAGGCCTATATTGGAGGCTCCCATGCCTTCATTTCAGTCTTGGTTTGGTTTCTATGTGAAATGAAGGTCTGTGGCACTAAAACTGTCAAGATAGTCCTGTGTGTCTTTTCTATATCATAGAAATGAGAGGAAAACAATAGTGGACCCTTTGCTTCCTGGCCTTCTTTTCGCAGCATTGAAATTATGGCAATATGGCTTTCGATATAGTCATGCGTTTGTTTCTTGCTATAAACTAATCCCTTCAGAGAACCGACTCACAACAAAAGATCCATAAATAGAGAAAACCTCACAAATATCAACATAGTGCAGACTACTCTCCCCCACTCGTCTAGCAAGTTGAAGTGTGCACTCATTAATTGCAGATCCGCTTGCAAACATGCCCCTGACATTTTTGACCTCATCCTCGAGAACGACTTAGACATGAATGTCCTTACTGAAACATGGCTAAATAGTTCCTCCTCTCCCATCCTTGATCTTCTGGTTCCTCCTAGTCACGACCTAATCCGCCTTGACAGAAACGTGAAACCCGGTGGCGGGCTAGCTTGCATCTATCGAAACACACTCTCAGTCAATCAAGCAGACTCCATCTCTCTATCCTCCTGCGAATATCTCTGTATCAACATCTCTGATGGTAATCGCCTTGCCAGCAAACTTCACATTATTTACCACCCCCTGGGCGATAATCTGGCTTTCATCGAAGAGTTAATGGAAGTCATCTCATCCAACGACAACTCACTAGTGCCACAGATTTTCCTGGGTGACTTTAATCTCAACTGGAACAACGCAATCGATCATGGGGTATGCTGTCTTAAATCCTTTCTGTCAGATCAGGACCTGTCCCAATTCTGCGACAGTCCTACCCACAACAAGGGAGAGACATTAGACCTCATCATAGCGAAATCGAACACGGTATCATTAGAATCCATCACTCCATGTGACTGGACTGACCATCACAGCATTTTCTTCTCTATTAATATAGAGGTAATTCCAAAAAGAGGTCAACCCTCAAAAACAAAACAATGGAAAAGGAATATACAAAATATTAACCCTTCGCCCTGGTAAACCGATGCAACTCAGCCCTGACCCCCACGACAGATATGGTTGACGTCCACGACCTCACAGTCTTTTACAATTCCACTATGCTTGAAATCCTTGACTCTACAGCACCCCTCCAAGAAAAAAAGGTTTCCTCCAAAATCTCCAAACCATGGTTCAATGAGACCCTGAATTCTGATCGGCGCAAGCGAAGATCCACTGAGCGACTATGGAAATCAGCACCCTCCGCGGATCATCTATATCATCTCCGAGTGCTGAGGAACTCATACAACAGGAAGATCCTAAAGGCCAAGGCAGACTTTTTCAAAACCCAGCTGAACCAAGCCATCAACCGCCCCAAGAAACTATTTGAAATCGTCAAGCAACAAGCGCGCAACAAGTCTAACTCTAAGGAACTAAACGATTTGGCTACACCTAACTGCGATGAGATTGCCAATTTCTTCCTAGAAAAGACAAAGTCCATTGAACTAGACATCCAATCTAAGAAGACCCACCCACAACCTTTTGTTCAGGATACTAAATTTCACTCTCTGACCAAGGTTCATTTTAGCACTCCGATGGAAACCACAAAAAACAATGCCTCTTGGCACACCTTCTCGCCCATCCCTGATCAAGAAATCTATAACATTATTCGATCAATCAACCCCTCCAATCACTTCTCTGACCCCCTACCTCCTTCCTTATTCAAAATGTTAGAAACATCTACCCTACCCCTATGGGCAAAAATTGTAAATGCTTCTCTGAGACAAGGCTCCATTCCGGACTGTCTTAAAGTAGGGCAGGTCACACCTATACTAAAGAAATCCGATTCTCTACCATCAGATCCCAACAACTACCGCCCTATATCCAACATCCCCACTTTGGCAAAATTGCTGGAAAAATGTGTACAAATACAATTATGTAATCACATCGAGAACTACAACCTCCTAGACAATCACCAATCCGGCTTTCGTCATGGTCACAGCACGGAGTCTGCACTCACCCACATAATGGATGACATACTAAAAATGCTAGACCACAATGAATCATGCCTACTGATACTTCTTGACTTATCCTCCGCTTTCGATACGGTTAAGCATGACAACCTATTGTCCCTACTGGAACGAAGAATGGGCCTTACGGGCCCAGTGCTACAATGGTTCAACTCCTTCCTAAATAACAGAACACAAAGAATCAAGATGAAGCATTCACTCTCTCAACCCTCCCTGGTCACCATTGGGGTCCCACAGGGCTCAGCACTCTCACCCATTCTTTTTAACCTACTAATGGAGCCCCTGGCAAACTCATTGAACTCAGCGAACATTCTATATCACCTGTACGCGGACAACACCCAACTGTATATGAAAATCTTCACACCAGAAGACTTCATCTCCCTCAACGCTATTCTACAGAATACTCAAAGTTGGCTCACTGGCAACCACCTCATGCTTAACACCAAGAAAACGGAATTCCTTCTCATCTCCCCACCCAATCAAACACACCCAAGATAGACTTATGGTTGAAACATCTAACCTCCTTTGACTGTGCTCCTCACATTATTGACTCCGTGAAATCCTTGGGAGTCACCATAGACAAACACCTGAACATGCAGGCGCAAATCACTAATTCCACCAAGGGAGCTAATCACCAGATGAGTATACTAAGGAAACTCAAACCCTTCCTCCCACAATCCGACTTAAAAATGGCGGTACAAGTCCTAGTGCTACCAAGATTAGACTATGGAAGTACCACTCTACGTGGTCTCCCCAAACACAAGCTGGCCCCGCTGAGGGCATCGCTTAATGCTGCGGCCAGACTGGTATCAGGAACTAAAAGAAATAGCCACATTTCTCCGACCTTGAAAGCTCTGAACTGGCTGCCCTACGAGGTAAGAATACACCTAAAAATCGCTTGCATGACCCATAAAGCACTGTATAACAATACTCCCAGTTACTTAGCGCTGAAGCTAGAGCGATCGGGAGGATGCAGACAATTGCGAAGTGCGAGTCCACTACTTCTGAAACCACAACCCTTCCTTAAAAAAAGAATTGGTTGCAGAGCATTCTCAGGGATTGCACCGAAGATATGGAACTCCCTACCTCCAGTGGTACGTGGAATCTCCTCCTTTACCTCCTTCAAAAAAGAAGTAAAAACGTTGCTAATGAACAGATTCGCTTCCTAAGACTTGAATTCTATGCTGACCTCCAGTCACCTATGCGATCCACATATTACTGCCTACCTCTTCTGTATTGAAGGCGAATACCGAATGTATGTTTATTGCCTCAACCACCTAATGTTTTATAACTGTGTTTTGTGAAGCGTTCTTTCTCCCTCGATCACTCTTTGTTGACTATAGACTACTAGTCACCTATGTTATCCATATGCTACTATACACCTCTCTTTTTACGGAATGACGAATACCAATTGTTTGTATACTACCTCAACCTGATAACGTTTAATAACTGTATATTGTAAAGCGCTCTGATACCCTCGTGGGTCACGTTCACGCTATATAAAACCTTATAAATAAATGAACCTGGTCTGAACCTGGTCTGGCTTTAATGTGCGCGGGCATGCATAAACACACATGCATAAATGCACACATTGTGCATGCCTTAGTTTACTTGTTATGGGCCAGTCAATGTTGCCTCTCCTGGAGAAGGCAATTGCTCCTGCATTTCATAGATGCAAATTTGTATGTGGATCTAGTGTGGCAAGCAAACTGGAAGAGGTATGTGATTACCCGCAACCTCCGAGAATGTGGGTGTTCCACAAACACGTATGTAGTTTTTCTCATCCTAACTGCTGTCATGGATTTACTTTGCTCACCGTCAGCTTTTGGTTCCTTTCTTTTTCCTGAATTACACTGTTATCCCTCAGTTTGCTGCATAGCCTGTATCTTTGCCTTTGATCTCTGTTAACATTGAACTTTGTTGTATTTAGCCCTCTTAGCCGCTCTGTTATGGTTCTGTCCATTTCTGAAACCGCGCAGCCTTTTTTGCCCACACTCTCTCTCCTGATTCCCGTCTCCCAACGCCCCTCCCAGGACCTACTCAATGGAGGCCGCAGCACAACCCCGTTGGGCAGGTCCTCATACCAGCTCCCGCTCGCCATCAGCTGTTGGTTCTTTTCTTTTTGCATGAATTACACTGTTTGTTATCCTGCACTGTTTGCTGCATAGCCTGTATCTTTGCCTTTGTTCTTCCACTGTTATGCACTGTAGCCCAGTAGCAAATAACTGTAACTTTTAAACTTTACATTGTAACTACTTCTTAGCCTCTTACTGTAACTCTGTTAACATTGAATTTTGTTGTATTTAGACCTCTTAGCTGCTCTGTTGTGGTTATGTCCATTTCTGAAAGTGCACCGTGTTACAATGAAGAATGATGCGCAGGCAAGTCTTGTAGAAAAGGTTGCTGATTTATTCTTGAGATTACGTCTTAGGTTACAGGAAGATGATATGATCCATAAATGTGCCCCACCAGGAGCAGCCTCCTCGCTGCTCATCCCTTCCACACCAGCTGATTCTCCCTTCCAATACAAACACACTGAACATTCTGTATGACCTCATCATAGGCTGAGCAGCAAGGCAGAGAACCTCTGTAGGGAGAGTGCATTGAGTAATTAGTACATTACAACACATCTCCCCCCTTATAATGATCGAAAACAATCAAAATGTATGAAGATGGTAAAACACACATACGTCAACAAAGGAGGATGCATTAACAACAAAATCATTATACATCACCCCCCTCCTATAATGATCAAAAACAATCAAATGTAAAACACACAAATGACAGCAAAGGAGGATGCATAAAACAACAAAATCATTATACACATCTCCCCCTTATAATGATCATAAACAACAAAGCCTTCAAGATAAAGAAATACATTCTTAAAAACGGTGGATGCTGATCCACGATAACTCACACTACAAACTGCAGGTACCACAACACACAGAGTACCCATTGCGCCACAAGCTAGGGCACAAGACTGGGGCAGAACAGGGATCTACAACCCTCAACTGCACAAACTAATGGCAGGACAGGTCTACCTCAAAGAAGAGGAATAAGACTCCACCCATACCAAGACGGGGTAATTATAAACCCAAAACAGTTTTGAAACTTAATATGGGTATCTTTAAACCCAAAATAAGTCCAGGGTAACTTTTAACCCACACCAACTCCAGGGTATTCTTTAACCCAAAACAGTCTCAACACTACGGCAGGACTAGGGACTCTCAAACCTCTACTGCACCCATACACAAAGTATGACCAAAACCGATAAGTCAGAGAAGCTTCATGAGAAGGAGTCTTCTCATGTGTGCACTCATAACACACAGTCCAACACCTCACACGAGGCAACAACCATTCAGCGAATATCACCAAAACCGGTAAGTCAGAGAAGCTTCATAAGAAGGAGTCTTCTCATGTGCGCACGAGGCAACAACCATTCAGAGAATATGACCAAAACCGGTAAGTCAGAGAAGCTTCATAAGAAGGAGTCTTTTCATGTGCGCACGAGGCAACAATTACCGTGAAAAAAAAAACATACACCAACATGACCAAGGGAAACTCCCTCTACTCCATACAGATTCAATATTCAGATAATTGTTGGTAGCATAAATAACACACTGTATGACTTAGTTGAAATGCAACACAAAAGTTGAACACCAAAAAGTTCAAAACATAACAAAGTAAAATAATAAAAGTAGTCACCGTAGTCCAATAATAGAGGCAGTTTTCACCAGAGATGAAGTTCTTCTTGATGGCACACAATTTGGCTGCAAAGTTCAGTGACCAACTCGCTACCACACGCTTCCATGAAAATCCTAACAGCAAATCCCATCAGGAGAAGAAAGCGTGACGTCGTACGCAGTCTCCACAGACTAGAATAAACTTTATTGAGCCGTACGCGGTTCCCACAGACTTGAATAAAGCGTTTTTTTTTTGTTTTTTAACGTGGATGGCATCGAGACTTCCCTGGAGATTTTGCTACAACAAGTAGTTGCAACTTCCAATCCAAAAATGGCGGGACATCCGTGCATGCAAACGTGTATGCGCAGGCCAGAAGTGCAGCAATGACGTGAACAAACAGATTACGAGAAGCTGCGCGTGTACAGAAGCAGGTGAGGTTGCTCGCGCCAGATTTGTACATTTTTAAATTAAAGAGGAGCGCGCTGCTAACGGCCATACCCTTGTGAAGACTTAACTTAAATATTAAATCCCAAATTAAAGGGACTAAAACACCTCACCAGGGGCACTGGGACACCTCTTATGTTCTTGTGGGCTCGTTCGGATTTTCCTCATAAAATCTTCTCTTTCAGACCTCTTGCGCTCCCAAATGTTCTGTAGACTTTACACATTTCCAGGGACAGCTCGCAGAAACGTTGTCGACTGTGCTCCACTTAACTGTCTGCTTGCACCAGATGGTGTAGTGGAAGAAAGTCTATTCAATGTCGCTAAATACTTTAAAGTTGGGACACATCTATCTTCAAACGGTCCTCAGTTTCAGAAGCATCATCAACCTAAGCATCATTAAATCAGAATAACAGAAGTGTGGGTTTTCCTCAGCACACTTAAAAAACGGCTCTCTGTGGTGTTTGTCAGTTTTCTTATAACAATAAGCTGCTGCCAATTCTCAAAAACAACCAGTTGCTACTGCCACACCAAATTAACAGCTTGTCCCTCTAAGGCAGTAGGATGGCAGCAATCTCCACAGTAGTTGCACGAAGACCGGCAGTAGAAGGTCAAAGGGTATTCACTACTTCTCTTTGGCGTGGAGAGAACAAGGGATTCTTGTACAGAAAAAGAAAGTCCAACAGGAACTGGCAGGCCCAGGCTAGGGCTGACCGTTCCCAGTCTAGTTACTCATATGGGGAAAACTCACCCAAGTTCAGCAAATACTGGCACATCCACGGTGGGGCCGACCGGTCTTTGGTCACTGGTGGGGCTTCAAGAGTGCCAGCTTGCTTCTTCCAAATGCGCTTCTTCTATTCCTTAGGTACCAGTCCATTCAAAGTAGTTCACGTAGGTTCTTTCAGATCGTCGCCAGTGTTACAATGAAGAATGATGCGCAGGCAAGTCTTGTAGAAAAGGTTGCTGATTTATTCTTGAGATTACGTCTTAGGTTACAGGAAGATATGATCCATAAATGTGCCCCACCAGGAGCAGCATCCTCGCTGCTCAGCCCTTCCACACCAACTGATTCTCCCTTCCAATACAAACACACTGAACATTCTGTATGACCTCATCATAGGCTGAGCAGCAAGGCAGAGAACCTCTGTAGGGAGAGTGCATTGAGTAATTAGTACATTACAACACACCGCCACCTGCTTTTCCCACTGTTTCACCCGCTCCCTCCCACCTCCTCTCCCCTCTCCCAGGACCTTCTTAATGGAGGCCGCAGAGCACAGCAGCACCGCCGGTGCACCAAAGGCAAGCCTGTTTGCGCCCAATCACGCCCAGCACCAGGAGCCCTGGTTCTTCCACCCCACGCAGCTACACCACCGCAGACCTCCAAGCCCTGGATCCCGGGCGCATCAACAACTGCTGACGCACATCGACAACCCAACACCAAAGGACCGCTCTCCTGCCAGCACTGCTGCTTCACCTGCAACACCAAAGCAACCAACAACTGGAGAGAGACCGCAAACATGACTGCATCCACCATATCGCCCTGGACCACCACGGCACAACTCCAGTGCATTCTACTCAATGCACAATCGCTCAGCAAACATGCTACGGAGATATGGGACATTATCTCAATCCCTCACCCCAGGCGACATCTTCATCACAGAGACCTGGCTGAACCCCGCCACCACGCCGGACATCACCATCGCCACCCCCAAAGGCTACAAGATAAAACACCGGGACCGAACCAACGAACATGGAGGCGGAATTTTAACAAACACAGACAGTAATTGACGTCAATAAAGTATTCAAATATGAAGCCCTATAGTCACAAATGAACCGAAATAAACTGTAATTAGGTCTTCCTCAATGAGCAATTGGATTGTCTCTTTAATTCATTTGTCATGGGATGAAAATGGGATTCACTCACTCAGTATGATGGCCGAATGGTACGAGTAAACAATGGGGTCTGTAAATAAGGGTGGAATTGCCATCATCCACAAGGACACCATCCGCTGCATGACCTCCTCAGATGACTTGGCCGTAATAATGGAGCAGCTCAACTTCCAACTCCATCCGCCTTTGGAAAAAACACCATCAGAAGCACCCCTGCCTACAGACCACCAGGACCATGCCCCAGCTTCTACAACGTCATCCCGGACCTCATCACCCAGATCGCCATCGACTCCAAGCACTACATCTTCCTAGGGGATCTTATCTTCCACCTCGATGACCCCAGCGACACCAACACAACGACCTCCTGGAAAGCATAAGCAGTATCGACCTCAAGCAACTTGTCACCGACCCTACCCACATCACAGGACACACGTTCAACACCATTTTCACTTCCAGCGACAGCCAAGTACAACCACGTCTAACAGCTGACCTGGACCATAGGTGCCGTGCCCACACCGGTCCTTCTCATCAGTGTGCCACTCTGTTTGTACCTCTCTCTGAGTAGCAGAGGATCTGCGGATATTTTCCAATTAAATAGCGCTGTCAGAGGGCAGAATGACTAGAGAGAAGGCACTCCTCACCAAGTAGGCTCTATCGTTTAGATTCTCACTGCCGCCTTCTAGAACCTGTTCTGCTTTTGATGTTCTAGCCAGTCCATTTGCTGTACAGGAAGGGACTGAGGAGTCAGACTCCAGTCTTCCGTGACAGGATCAGGGTTCATTATCAGGTTTTTGCGTGTTACCCTTTAATGCACTTCCATGCGCCAGTGCCTTTATCCTTTTACGGACAAGGGGGTTTCACCGGAGCACCTATTGTCTAGATTGTTTGTGTTTCCCTTGCTCAATCTCCACTCTTGTGTCTGGCCAAGAGCAGGGACCCCTCCTCCCAAGGCCCTAGACTGCCCGAGAAAACCACGACGACAAGATCCACCAGAGTTGGCCCAAAGCACCTTTGGGCTCCATCGCCACCACACCTCTGGTCCCAAGCCCTGCACTCCTTCAGGGGTGCTCGGGCACCCTATCCATTCCTTCTTTCTACTCCTGTCTGAGATCTCCTCTGCCCTGGTTTTCTTGCCGGGGGACAAGGCTCCTCCCAAGGCACACTCATGATCAAGGCTGCTATTTATTTTTGTTCTCGCTGACTTTGCGGGATGGCCAGATATCACCTTCAATACCAACTGCCAACAGAGTCCCCCTCTTGCCAGAGCCCTGGGCTGCCCCAGAAAACCACAGGTTCAGGACTCACTGAAGTCAGCCCAAGCTGCTCCAAGGCTTCTTCACAGCCACTCCTCTGGTCTGGGGCCCAGCACTTCTCCAGTGGAGGTAGAGGCCCTGGTCCTCACCTACTCTTTCCTCCTCAGGGGCCCCTGCTGCTTTGCATGTTTTCACTGGGGCCTTGGTCCCCAGTGCCACTGCCCCCCTCCAGTTAGGGGCTGCATGAAGGGCTGGCCCTAAATCGTATTGGCCGGGACAGTTCCCTGGGCGGAAAGAAAATGTTGTGTTTGTTGTGGGGGGCGTCGTTGCGGTGTGAGGGCAGGAAGTGTGTGGAAAACGGTAGGCGGGCAGGGGGTTGATGGGGTGCTAACAATTATGCTGAAGTACATTAAGGGCTGATTACTAAGTCTTTAATGGGACCCGATTGAGACCAGTTTGATGGACGAGGTGATGTTTGCATGACATTAAGTCAGGCAGCTCCCTACTGCACCCCTCCAAATACTGGCACCACTGGCCTGGGCCCAGATCGCCCATTCCTGAGGCCGGCCGTGGCTGCACGTTTCCAGAGGCTCCATGGCACAATCCCAGCCGAGATCCCCGGCTGTATTCTTGGTTCCCGCAGCTGGGGGAGAAGGCCTGGCGCCACTTTCGATTCAAGCCTGCAGAAGATTTCTGCATACAAGGTTCTATTTTTTGTAGGGTTCTTGGTATCCTTGCATGTCTTGTGAGGTATTTGTGAGGACTTTTAGACATAGTGCATGTCAGGATGCCGTAGGATTAGCGTGGAGAACCAGGAGCCCAGGTCTAAAGCCAGAGTTTAGCCATCTTTCCAGGCCTCATGCCTTTAATTTGTCTATTTGATCATTTGTATGTGTGTGGATTTGACAGGCGCCTGGGAAAGGGGCAAAAAGAGAATTCCTGCAAGTTCTCTTGACAAGTCTGTTGTCCTGAAAACACTGCTTCTATATCTGGATAAGGCCCACAGGAAGGGTGTGAAATACCTATCTGTTTCGTCTTCATCAGAGGAATGGTTATATTTGTAACTCTGGGAGCTAAAAAATTTGAATTGGGTGCACCAGAAAAAGTCAGAGAACCAAACAATAAAAATGAGGAGAACTTGTGCCACAACATTAATTCAAAATACCTTCAAGCCCTGTTTCAGAACGCAAGAAGAGATGTGTAAATTGCAAGTAAACCAGCTGTTTAGATGGTGTAAAAGGTATCTATGAAAAGCTCTTCTTCTGAGCTGACCACGATTCATGCACAAATTTGACCCCAACCTGGCAGATCGCCCCACACAGATTTCACCAGGTATTACCTAGCGAAATGTGTGCTGGGACAACCCACAAGATTTCAAGCCTTACAAATAGTCATGGGGAAAACATGTGGTATTGGTATTAGCTGTACGAGAGGTAAACAAATACCCAGCAGTATGGATATTTTCCCTAGATGATGTTAACCATCCACAAATGCTGCATCATTCATAAAGAGAGACGAAATCGGGAGTGGTGAGGATATCATTTCATATAATGTGTAATTCTTAGTGAAGATGTAAGCGGATACTTTCCCCCACAAGAATAAATAGTATAATTTGGGGTGACTGGGGTGCTGTAAATTGAAGATCATTAAAGAAGGTTAAAAGCCCTCTTTAAAGTACTTCTGTACCTCAAAATTCCTAAAGAGTAATGTTCTTTTTTTAAAATTGGGAATAGATTTTAATACTCTCTAAACTGTTTCAAGCAAGTCGTTTTTATCCACCTGTCTCTAATTCCTTAGCAACTGTGCTGAAGTCTTGTGTTTTTTTTTTTTATGTTCAAAATGTTTTATTGAATGATTTTTTCATAAATATTAAACACAATACAAAGAATAATACCGAACAGTAGAGTATAGGAACATATTACAATATAAGAAATAAAAAACAACCATTAATAATGAAATAGAATACCTATACCAGCATTAAGAAATGCATAATAGATATAAATGATATAAAAATAAAAAATAAAATAAAAAGGGCTACAGTAAGCAAAGATTGACTAATAAAAATTGAAATAAGTATTTTAAATGGCAGAACATGCAATGATATAGGAATCTAGACTGGACCACATATTAGACCTAGAAGGAGAGGAATCATTAGGAGAGCGTGGAAAAGAGCATTGCCCACGTCTAAGAAAAATAATCCATTCCCACCATGCATTAACTGAGAGTAATGTAGCGTTTTTCCAATTACAGGTAATAGATTTGATTGCAGTAGAAATAAGGAAATCAAACAATTTACAATCCATAGAGGATAATATAGATTTAAAAAGAGAGGATTTGAGGATTAGAACATGAAAAGATAGAGTTGTTTGGATCTTAAGGATCCGGGTAATAATATTCCATGTGTCTGATAAAAACTGATGAGTAATAGAACAATTGAAAAATAAATGTTGTAGGTCACCAGTTGTAGATTAACAATGCCAACAATTTGGGGTGCCTAGAAGTTTAGCTTTAAATAATTTGTCTGGAGTCCAAAAGCATTGGTAAAGCAGGTAAATATTAGTTTGTATAAGAGTAGCCGGAAGATAATTAGCCGTGTTGGATTTCCAAATATCCTTCCAGGATATGCTAGGTGATTGAAGATTTATGTGTGGTGACCATTTTTGATTAAGATGTGAGAAGGAGGAATTTGAAGTGGTAAGTTTTTTATATACTTTAGAGGCTATATGTCCTGAGCGGCTGAACACAGAAATACAAAACTCTATACCAGAGGACTGAGACATAGAAAGTAGTTGCGGAAAAGCATTAAGAACCGTATTACATAGTAATGTATATTTGGGCAACTCAGACAAGGGCAGGTTGTATTTAGCTTGAATAACATCAAATGTGTAAAACATATCATATTGACATATGTCTGCAACAAAGAAAATACCAGCAGTAATCCATAAGTTCCAGAAAGAAATATGCTTATGATATTGGAGTTTAGGATTGAACCAAAGAGAAACTGTTTTAGTGGAAGACAAAGTAATAGAAAAGCTATTATCAAATGATCAAAGGGCAATTTTAGAGTTGGCAATAATGGGGGAACGTTTACCAAAAGAACCATTGGCCATGGTAAGAAGCGCAGTTAATGGATATGGAGCCAAAATATTTTTCTCCAGGATAAGCCATTTAGGTGCATTAAAGGGGGAGATAATATGGAACCATAAGGAACATTGTGCCACAAGGAATGCAAAATGATATTTTTTTAAATCTGGAAGACCAACCCCACCTTCACATTTGGGCAGTTGTAAAGTCTTAAGACTGATGCATGCAGGCTTATTATTCCAGATGAACTTAGTAAATAACTTATATAATTTAGCATAAAAAGTGGATGGGAAAGAGAAGGGTATCATAGACAATAGGTATAGAATTTGTGGAGTTATAGACATTTTAATTGCTTCAATACGTCCCCACCAATTTAGATGAAGATTAGACCATCTATCCAGTTTCTCTTTGGTATTAGTTAAAATAGTAGAACAATTGGTTTCAACTGTATCTTTAATCGAATCAGTAAAAGTTATTCCCAAATATTTGAGTTTTTTTGGAGACCAAATTATATCAGTTTTCGCCAACATTGTAGAATTACAAAAAGCATTTAAGCGCTTGACCGCTGCGCGAATTCCGCCGCGGTGCGGGTTAAATAATGAGTGGGCGAGTCTCGGACGGCCGTCGTCCGCACACGCCCACCGTGACGTCGGACGACCAGGGGCCGTCCGACGCATCGAACGGGTTAATGGAAAAAATTCTGTCTTATTAGTATTTAGGGAGTAACCAGAAACCTCAGCATATTTATGAATAATATCAAGGATAATAGGTATAGAGGTGGGGGGATCAGTAACATATAATAACACATCATCAGTGTAAGCAGAAAGTTTAATGGTAGTATTTTTCAAAACAACACCTGTATAAGTATCACTATTACGAAAGGAACATAAGAGGGGCTCTATTGCAATAAGAAAAAGTAAAGGGGAGAGAGGACAACCTTGGCGAGTGCCTCTATACAACCGAAATGAGGAGGGCACATACCATTGACAAAAATAGAGGCTGAGGGGGCTGAATACAATGCCTTAATCAGTATTGATAAAGATAGGACCAAAACGGAATACTTCTAAAGTTTTGAATAAAAATTGCCAATTAACCGTATCAAATGCCTTTTCTGCATCTAAGGCCATTACACCAATTGGACAACTGGATTCTTTGGCAAGGGATAATGTATGACAGAGCAACCGGGTATTATGAGCGGATAGTCTACCTTTCATAAAGCCAGTTTGGTCAGGTTGTATAGTATTGGATAGTAAGGGTGATAATCTATTTGCTAAAATGTTTGCATATATTTTACAGTCCTGATTGATTAAAGAGATGGGACGAAAATGTAAAAATAAGGTATGATCTTTATTAGGCTTGGGAAGGACAATTATAGTGGCTTCATTAAAAGATCCCCCCCATCACGGAAGTAGGCTGAAATTCTCTAAAAATGGAAAGTAAAAAAGGGGATAATTGGTCCTGATAATATTTATACAATTCAGCCGGAATGCCATCCGGGCCAGGAATTTTTGGGGAATTTAATGCATTAATAGCTGCAAAAATTTCTTTAACGTCAATAGGGTTATCTAAGGTTGATCTATCAGTATCAGAAATCTGAGGCAATCGAGAAGAATTAAGGAAATCATTGATAACATTGTTGTGAAGGGCAAGAGGTTCGTGATATAAAGAAGAGTAGAAGGAAAGGAACTCTTTCAGTATATCTTCAACATCTGTCACCAATGTACCATTATTCGTTTTGATGGCTGGAATTTGAATTCTGCCTCGCTTGAGGCGTAGATAATTAGCTAACAGGCGACCAGATTTGTTGGAATTAAAATGAAAATTTGATTTTTCTTTTGAAATAAGTAACCCTGCTCATTTACTAAGCATACAATTATATTCGTAGCAGTATTTCTGAAGTTGGGATTTATATTGTGGATCTCTAGATGTAATAAAAAGTTGTTCCACTGATGCAATCTGTGTCTCAAATTTGGTGAGGTGGGAATAAAAAGATTTATTTTTGTGTGCCATAATAGAAATTGAAACTCCACGGATGTAAGCTTTAAAAGCATCCCAATGTATAATTTTGGAACTGTCACATGACCTTATTATTCAAAAAATAATCAGTATTAGCTAAGGCCATTTTTTAGAATTGGTTGGGTTAAGAACTATTTCCGAGTTCATTCTCCATCTTTTATTAGGAATTTGGGGATCAGAAATACATAAAGAAAAAGAAATTAAAGCATGGTCCGAAACCGTAATAGGGTGTATAACCGACTCACTAATCATGTGACATAAATTACGTGAGGACAATAAGTAATCAATTCTAGAAAAAGAAGAGTGAGCATTAGAATAAAAAGTAAAATCTTTGTCTGTCTAAGATGTTCCAATCTCCAAAAATCAACCAATTTGGTAACAGAAAGGAAAGATTTCAAAGCAAAGAATGCTTTGCTAGGCCGGAACTTAAAAGCAGAAGACCGGTCTAACAAAGGATCTCTGATAAGATTAAAATCACCACCCATTATAAGGGACGTATTACCAATTTTGAGTACTTCAGCAGAGACATAAGACCAAAAGGCAGGGTCATCAGAAGTAGGAGCATAAATATTGACCAAATTTAAAGTGAGTTTGTCAATTTGAACTTGAGCATAAACAAATCTACCATCTGCGTCATGATGATGTGACAAAATTTGTGCACGAGCTCTGTGTAAGAAAAATATAGCTACACCATTTTTACTTTTTGCAGCAGGAGAGGAAACTATAAGCCCCACCCAACCTTTGGACATAGTATGCAATATTTTGTCATTAACATGAGTTTCTTGTACAAAACAGATATCTACATTAGACTTGTGGAGATATTCTACATTTTTACGTCGTTTAACTGGGTGTCTGAGACCCTTCACATTTAATGAAGCAGCAACTAACTTTTGTGGCCTATACATATTGTCCTAGAAGTAATAGAAGAGAATAAGAGAGATACAGTAGCCCATATAAAAGAGACAAAACAAGACAAACAACATACGAGTCAGTCTCCAAGACCTCATACCAATAGAACATTGGAGACAGAGGTGCAAAGCAAGAAAAACCACCATTATATGCACCTGCAGAGAGAGAGAATAACAACCTACAGTAAGGGGTATAAAAAATTAGCCTGCAGAACCAGAAGGCTGAGAGTCCATGAGAATAGGATTATGCTGATCCAAGAATCTGATTAAATCTGCGGGAGCTGAGAAAGACTTGGAGACATCATTTTTCCAGATGCGCATAACCGCAGGGTCAAAAAGACCATATTTGTATCCAGCTTCTCGCAAACGAGGCCTCAATTCTGAAAATTGTCGTCGTATTTGAACAGTCTCCTTTGCAAAGTCCTGATGAATCAAGACTTTATTTCCTTCAATTAGGAGAGAACGGATCTCTCGGGCAGCCTTTCGTATAAGGAGGAGATGATGGTGCCTCAGAACTTTAAAAATGATTTGTCTTGGTTTGACTTGATGAGGTTTACGAATTGAAGGTATTCTGTGAGCTTTATCAATCTCAAAACGTTCTGGAAATTTGATATTTAATAGTTTAGGGAGAAGATTTTCCAAGAAAAGACGACAGCTCTGTCCCTCAACTCCATCCGGAACATTAAATATGCGTAAGTTGTATTGTCTATTTCTATTTTCCAAATCAAGTAAGGAACGTTGGAGAGAAGCAACCTGAGGAATAAGTGGAGCCATAGATGTAATGGCTGTAGTATTATCACAAATTTTAATCTCATTATCTGCAACTCTCATCGATAAGGAAGCCATATCTCTCTGAATATTTTTGATATCTGAAGAAATTGTCAGTATTAATATGAATAGCTTGAATTTCCTCCAGAATTTTTATCAATGAATCGTCTTGTGAATCAATAGCTTTGGCTTTGGTAGGAGGAGGTGAAACAGCTTGTTTACGTTTGTTTGACACCATTTTGGACTCCATACTGGTAAACAGAGAGCAGGCAAATAAAAATAAATAAATAAATTACACCACAAATAGCAAGATCTGCAGTGTAGTAAGGTCTTCTGACAGGATATTAAAAATTAGGAAGCGAAAAACAGCTCCAGAAGACTTAAACACTGTGTGAATAAAGCTGCAATGAATAATAAAAGGACAAAATCCCTTTAATGCTTCACAAAAACAAAAGTTGTGGCAAGCAAGAGGCAGGACAAAACCCCTTTAAGAGGGGAAAGGCTTCTGAGGAGAGGAGGTGCCCAGTAGGTTAAGCCCGCCTCCACTGTGTGAAAGGCTGACAGAGAATGCTGCAGAGAGCAAGAACCCTCTGTGAGGAGAAAACCAAGACGCCTACCGCACTTCACATGGAGGCACCAGACCTCCGAAAGTCAGCCAAACACCTCCGCAAGCATGAAGGAGCACCTGGGGCAAAAACGGAGTCGTAACGAAGCCCCTTTCGTCGGAAGAAAATCGTTGGCGATGCAGGTGAGATCGGAGCTCAAAGCTCGGCGGCCATCTTGGTTCGCGCGCGCTGCCGACTCCTCCAAGTCTTGTGTTTTTTAGGGTCATAGATGACCATTTCTATGTAGGGCAAATCTTCGTAACCCTAGGCAAGTCAATTTGGGGTGGTAAATGATTGCAGCATAAGGTAATCCATTAGTATAATTATGTAAAATTATTCTGAGGTCTTCAGATGGTGTAGATTTGCTGCTCATTAAGCAAATTGACAGCCTTTCAGAAGTTACAGACTTCCCCTTCCAAAAATGAGTAAGATTTCAGCTTGGCACAGGTTGCTTTAACAGGGCAGAAAGCCATGTTAACATGGTTGGCTGATCTCTGTACTTTTGTGCAGTCTTAGGAAATGAACGAGGTTAAGGAAAAATGCCGGTCCAATGTGTGTCCAGATCTTTGGGAAGGACCCATGAATAACTGATGGACATCTGCTTCCTTCAGTTGGTTAAACAGATGGTTATCAGGAAGTTACAGCCAAAAGGTATTCACCAAGGGTCAATAACCTGAACAGTGTTAGTAGTAGATAGGTTGACTTTTTCATAAGAGATTACGTCAAGATGTAGGTTCACATTGTCACTGGATAATGTGGACTAACCAGAGCTTTAGTCGCCTATTTCATGACTGATTCATGGTACAAGAAGTGCATACTTTTGCTGCATTTTCTGTGCAGCCAGTCTGGGAAAATCAAAGATGAACATGTTCTAATTCCACCAAGGAACACATGTCATTATTGAATATCGGACAAATAATCCACAATCCTTTTTTTACCATTAAAGATTAATCATAAATGGGAAATCTGTTTTAATGTCCGACCTAAGGCACAGCATGGCAATTCAGGCTCCGGTGGTGCAAGCCTGGGAAGGAGGGGAGGGGGGGGGGGGCAGTGGGAGGGGAGTACATGTTTCTTTATGATGAAAAAGACAAATGTGGAAAAGAGCAGACATTGCCCATGTCAGTCCAATACTGCCATTCGAAAACACTACCTAGGATTGTCTGCTTACGTTTGATTTCTCGACCAAGACCACATTAAACGTGCAACTGATGTCTGAAGCTGTTCCCACACAAAGTTTTCACAATTGTTTTTGGGGAAATGTAGATAAGAGGTATTGCTTCAAAAGATTCTCAAGTAAAATAACTAGCTAAGCAAGAAACTATAAACAAATATGGCGATAGAGAAGCATCAGTGGGGTTGCCAGATTCTGGATTGTAGTGTGGTGTGAATTGATTACTTGGAGAGACTGCCATGTCTCTCCCCTTCTCATTACAATTTCTCCACTTGGCTTTCTTTCTCCCTTTGCCTTCTCCCATACTTCTCCCCTGTGTTATCCCTGTGCTTCCGCTCTATTTGTTTCACTCTTCGCCTCTTTTCCCTGTCTACACTTTTTTCCACAGAATACCTTTTGTAATCTGCTTCATATTTCTTTTCTCCTCTGCTTCCCCTGTGCCTCCCTCTTACCTCCTTCTTACCTCCTTCTCCCCTTAAGTAGCTTGTTTTACCTAGCCCTCTCTCTTATTATGACACTCTGCCCTCTCTCCTTTACCCATGTACCATTATCTTTACTTTACTTTTCTCCCCTACTTCTTACTTCCTACCCTCTTCTCCACGCACCACATGTATTATCCTAGTCTCCCAATTCGCCAACCCTCCATTGTCTGCCACTTCTCTCCACTACCAGTTTTCTTACCTGCCTCGACTCTTATTATTAACGCATCACATTCTGCCCTCACATCTATATATTAAATCCTACTTTCGGATTTCTGTGTTCCACTTCGATTTCCTCTTTGTGGCACATTCCAGTTCTCCATTCTTTGTTTCCATATGTCGCTGGACTCTCCTCACTGTGGCACCCTTTCTCTTATGATTGTCTCATACTCTGCTGTTTCCTTCCTGTCTCTGTTCTCTCCTTTTTGTGTATTACTTACTCTCTGACCTCTCTTTGCCATGTTTACCCCTTATTACTCTTTGCTCTCTGCCATGTCTCAGTGCTTGGTGGCCACCGAAAGGTCAGGGTCTCTTGGCAAAAACTAGAAATCGTCCTGGAAAGTGCTCTTTTACACGGCAGCTTGAGCTGCGTCACCGGAAAAGGGACGCAGCACAAGCCGCCATGTAAAAGAGCACTTTGTGCACATCCATGCATCGTGTGCCATGCACCATGTGGTGCATGGATGTGAGTGGGGGCACTACATGTGCCCCCAGGGCCAATTTGCAGAGGCCCACGAGGAAAGGGGGCCCTGTTCTGGGCCCCAAAGTCCCTTTCCGACAGCCTTTTCATGGTGGTCAGACCGCCATGAAAGGGCTGTGGGAAAGGGACATCGTAATTCCGACGGCGGTGCCTACCTCGGCACCGCCACCATTCAGGGATTGTGATTCCAACAGCTGCCCCATCTGGATGTATGATCCCGATGTTGGCGGCAGTCTCCTCTCTGACCGCTTGTGCTCCAAACGCCAGTATTGAAACCTGTCAGTTGGACCACAGGGCTGCCTGTCGGTCGGACCGCCACCGACGGCCTGTCGGTGGCAGTCCGATCAACATCGTAATGAGGGCCTAAGACAATGTACCTTTGGTAAGCAACTAATAAATGTTCTTTGTAATGATGACAATAATTATATTATTAGCTTAGATGAAGGGCCATGTAACAGTAACAGAAAAGTTAGAGGTTGTTGTAGACTGAGGTACCATTGTTGTGGCCTTTTTTTAGTTATCCTGGCATGGGTCAGCTGTTTTTGTTGGCATCCACTTTATAGTATAATCTTAGAAGATATAATCTGTAGTGGCATGCCTTTCTCAAAGCTAAACCAAACTGCCTAGGGAGTGAAGCTCTTCTCTGCACAGTACTTAATTGAGGTCTGGATATCTACGTACTGTCAGGGCTGATATCATCTAGCACAGAGATATCCCCCTTACCCATGTCTTTCACAAGTTTGTCCTTTCTTGGCCCCACCACTACTAATGCTGGGATAGCTGGTCTTTAGACATCCACATCCTGGGGGACCTCTTATCTACAGCCACTGCTGCATGAACCTCTGTGGTGAGGGGCGAAGAATGTTTCCTTTTGCTACCCCAATTCCATACTCTGTTACCAGATCAGCACTGACCAGTGTTATCCCTGGGTGAAAGGGCACAAAGGTGTTCCTATTTTGAGGCACAACAACTCTCATGAAGAAGTGTAGAAACACTCTTAAACCATTTCCCAACAAATCAGTCTTTTCTCTTCCTGAGGAGAAAAGGCAGCTGTTATGCACTGATTCCCATCAGGGTGATCAATAGTATATCAAACTTCCTCTGGCGGGATAGGGTCAAAAGAAACAGACAAATGTAGAGCTTTTTCCACTGTGATCTAAGCAAGCTCTCTGTCCTTGTCAAAGTAGAAAACATTCTCTGGGAACATGCAAGTGAGCCATGAGGCCTTGTAATATTCCACAATCTCTGAGATGAATTAGCTCATCAAATGTTGTCTGATTAAAGCAAACACACATGCATTACTTAACTCTCTGCACGAGAATGAGGCATACTCTTTGGAGGGTGCAAAGAGGGAACCAAGATTGCCACCATGAGATAGGCATTGATGACCTCCAGGGGTACTAGCTCCACAGCAACCTCTGGTCAGCCAACTTGATCTCTTTTTCATGTGCAAAGATAACTACATAAGATCAGATTGTTCAAGCTTTGTAAAACTTGGTGCCGCTTCATGTCTCCACCTCTGCTATGGTACGTTCCAAGAATCCACCACAATTCAGGAGGTTCTTGCTTGAATCTCTCACCTCTGCTTGAAACTCTTCCATGGACCCACCCGCTCTGCGGGGGACCTTTCCCTCAGCTGGGGGCTATTCCTTGGTTCCACTTCCTCTGGTGGAGGATTGAATCCACCACCTATGTCAAGGGATCCTCGTATCCACTGTCGTAGGTGGGGAGCTCTTCCATGAATGCACTGCTTCAGCTAGTGGCTTATCCTTTAAAACACCATTTCCGTTGGCAGCATCTCCTTCATAGATCCACCACCTTTCCACTGAGCCTGGGTCTAATAGGTTTGCTATAGGCTCTTTCATGTATATACTCTCTGGTGGTGGCTTTCAGATGGCTCATCCACCACTCCTGAAAGGGAATGAATCTACATCCACTGGTTGGGGCTCTTCCATGATTTACTACCTCTGTGGGTGTAACTTTGCTGGATCTGCTACGTCCAACGCTAGTTTTTCAACAATCTGTTCCCCTTGCTGGGGTTGCCCTGATTTTAATGCAGCTAAGCAAGGTGATAAGATTGCTATGACTAAGTATGTTGGGGTGCATATTGAGTTAATAAAAGGTGTTACTATTGCTCACATTAGTAGTAAGAATAATGCCATCCAGTTAATGAGGTTCTCAAGTGACTTTATCAAAAGTGCTGTATAACCTAACCTTTGAATTGTAATAAGTAACTAATGTATTGGGTACAGGGAAACAAGGGTAAGTCCTGTGTGTCAAATGTTCTTGTAATAAGTACAGAGTAAGGCAGCTGTGCAGATCTACGGGCCTTATTTAGAGTTTGCGGATGGGATGCCCTGTCAAAATGTGACGTATATGCCGTCCGCTGCATTACAAGTGCCATAGGCTATAATGCACTAGTAATACTGTGGACGGGCACCTGCTACGCTTGTGATGGAGTATCCCATTTGCCAAACTCTAAATAAGACCCTAAATATCTATCAAAGTCTCTAAAGGGTGCTCACAGTGCCTAATATATGTCTGTCTCTGTCCCAGCCCTTTCTATCTTCCCAAATACACTTCAGTGTTGAGACATACGAGTGTCTAAACCAGCAGTGCCACTATTCTTGAAGCACCAGACCACCCAGCATGTTACTGACCACCTAGTCCTGATGCCCATCTAACATCATGAACATAAAATGGCCGCTAAACTTGCCCTTCAGACAGCAGTACTCTTGCATTCTTAACTTTTTCTCAAGTCTCTGTACAGTGTATCCTTTGCTTGATACGTGTTTATTTATCCCCCAACAGGTGAGAAGTGGATGGGGCCTGTCCTACCAGGGCAGAAGTCACTCCTGTAGAGGCCCGTTCCAGCAGAAGAATCTGTGATGAATAGAAACACACTTGAAGATAATTTGGCCTGTGTGCCACTGTAAGGAACAAGCCCGCTCGGCAACGGACTGAATTTGGGAGCAGGTCCTAGTAAACCTGTATGTTAGAAGTTTGTTATAAATGGGCAATGGATCTGGATTTACCAAGAGGTTTATTGTCAATGGTTATATGTAGAAGGGGGTATGGGCTTGGACACGGCATGAAGGGGTTGCAGAAGATGAACCAAGGGACAGAGTGAGTATGATCGGCCCCCAGCCTCCTGGGGGACGAAGACTGCAAAAGGTTGTCCTTTCATTGAGAGGACGACTTCAATAGACCAGGCTTGGGCAGGGATAATATGGATGAATCTAAGTCAGGATGTGCACATTGTCATGGCTGAGAGAAACTCATGCAGGTCTCTCTAAACAGAAAATGAGAAAGAATAACAACTCTACCAAAGACGAGCAGCTGTCCTCACTGTGCCACCACTGGCTTACTGTCATTGCCATCACACCAGTCCTTACACACACCTCATTATTTCCCGCTAACTTCCTGCAGTAGTTCTACCTGGGGGCTAAATAAGTGGCTCTCGCATTGATGTCTCAATTGGTTTTACGTTCCCTTTAATTGTACTGTTTCACACTTCCCAGGGTTGACAGAGTTTTGGAGGCTTGCTTTGACTGCTGCACATTTTTACAGTTCTAGTTGTATTCAATATTCAAAAAAGTTTATTAAAAACGTTTTGGTTTTGGAGCCTGTCTTGGTGTGTACATGTTTGTGAGTGAGGTATGCTTAATACGTCGATGGCTGTGTATTATGAGGTTGGTCTTAGAATACTGAGGATGAGCTAGACACAGACAACAGGGACTGCTTCTGCCCACAGCGGGGGGGGGGTGTGTGTGTGTGTGTCTCTCAGTGTGTCAGTCATACACACATGGCCACTTCTGGACAGGTGCATCTGTGTTTGTATGAGCTAAA
This sequence comes from Calotriton arnoldi, assembly GCA_963921515.1. Taxonomy (NCBI): domain Eukaryota; kingdom Metazoa; phylum Chordata; class Amphibia; order Caudata; family Salamandridae; genus Calotriton; species Calotriton arnoldi. Next base: position 371,750 of record CAWUFW010006165.1, read on the forward strand.
ACACTGACCGTAGTGAGCACTTCTACCCAGAGCAGTTGTGTCTGCAAGTATTTGGTAAATACTGAGACTAGTGACTACTTCTGCCTACATTGTGTGTGTGCATGCAAACATGTGCATTGGCATGTGATTCTCCATATTCTCTTGATGTTGCTCAAGCATGCATGTTTATCTACGTGCGTCTGTTTTGACAGACACTCCTGCACTGAATGATTCTCCATTCCTCTCTGTGGCACCCAAACTAGATACTTCATCAGGACAGAGCATGCATCTAAAAACTCTGTGGCCATACACATGATCTTGCCGGATGGCTGGCAGTTCTGTTTCTTATCTATGCACCATCCTCCGTTTCCCGTTTCCGACAGATCTTCGTGGATTAGTAACTCCATCTAGCTTTTTTTTTTAGATTTTTCTTTTCATTTTGTGAATGACCATTCAGCCCCAAAAATGGCACAAACTAGAGTATTTTTTTGTTTATTTGCTCTAAACTGATTTTTCTCAATGCTTACGGAATGGTGCATTGCTCTGTAGTGTCTTTGAAGTCTTCCTCAGTAGGCATGAAACGTAGAGAAAAGGCCCTCCCCATTAGTGTTGTTTTTTTTATTTGTAATGCGCTGAGGGAGAAGAATGTCCAACACAAACAGAATGAAAACATTACGTTAATAAGTTACAGTGGAAATGAATACATTCTAGTCTTTTATTTGGTTGATAAACGAGAAGTAATAAAACATGCTTTTCTACCTGGAGTAGCCTGCTCCTTTGGTTGGAAGCTCTAACATGTTTCTGACGCGCGGTGGGAGGAGCGCACGAGAGGCGTCGGCAACCAATACTAGGAGCGCATGGAGCTTGAAGTAGACAATGCCGTAGCCGTAAGACTGCCTTAATCCACCAGATTCATCGAGGCCCCCGCTCTGGTCAGTGCAGCAAGTGTTTAGAGAGCCAGCCGTGTTAGGTCGGCCCCCGAGCAGGAGCAGCCAGCAAGAGCATTGGGGCCATGTGGGCCGCCTGGTGAGCGCTGGGGAGTGAGGTAATTGAGGATAACTGCAGCTAGATCCGCAGCAGTTGCAGGTTGAGCTCCTTGCCCCGCAGAAGCGGACTGACTAGGTTCGGGTGCAGCTTGCTGCACAGGGTGAGCTCCCACCCCCTCACCTGTTAATTCACAGTTTGATGCTTGCTGCTAGTTGGCAGGTTTATTGGCTTCCCGCACTCCTTTGCTTTCACTACTTTTGCACCTGTTTATATCACTTGACACTTCCTCTGTGTACAAATAATTGGAAGCCAAGTTAGTCCAGTTCCCGACTTGGTTGTGTGTTCTGCAGGTTGCCTGGTATTAAGGTGCCTGGACCCAGGACTGGGCCTTGGACCACAGAACCCAGTATTGTGGGGCAGTGAGTCCGGCACAAAGGAAATTTTGTTGCAAAAACAAGCTAGTAATCAGCAAAGCAAGAGCAGAAGAAGGGGCCACACACTCGAAAGGAGAGGCAAAGGAGGACCTCTCCCCTTTCCCCACTCTCCTCATTGGCATTAATGCTAGCATCTAGAATTAACACTTGCTTTCATTATCGGGGGTGCTGTGAAAGAGAAACAGTCACCCGTGCATGGTGCACAATCCTTTCCCTGGTCAAAAATCGGCACTGGAATTAGGGGGTGGGAATCATAAGTGCGGAGTACTGGTAGCGACCGAGGAATCGGATTTCACCCAAAGAGGAAGGGAGTCAATACACAATACTAAAAATCTAGAGATGGGGGGTGTTGAGACTCGGTGTCATCAATGCAGAACCTATGCCCAGGAAAAGCCTGCCCTGGTCACAATGACATTATCAACAAAAGGAAAAGAAAGGGAAGTGCAGAGCAAGTAAGTAAAAGTATGCACATTGACCTCAGTTCAGAACTGCACCACGCCCTGTTTGGATCCCGGAATTTAAATAGAGGGGAAACCAGGATACATTAAATAGAACAAATGTTCGGAAACTGGTGAAAGGTCTTCCGGGACTGACTCGGGCGAGTCTCAGGATATTTTTTCCATCAAGTTCCTGCCCACCCGAGGAAAACAAGCTTTGGAGCCTACCCTGGTCACATTCAACACTCCATGCCATAGCTAAAATACTAGCAAGCAAAGATTTGTTGAAAAGCTGGGGGTATAAAGATTGTAAATAAAAACATAAAAAGTCCCTACATCAATCTCTGTAGTACTTATATGTTTATAAACTAAGTCAGTGTCTAAAAAAGGCTCAAAGGGCCATATATTTATACAATTAATTAAATAACATATATTATATATTTATACACTTGATTAAACAACATATAATCAGCGCAACACTGAGAATGAATAACCAACTAAATGTAAAATCAATATAAAATTTATTCAATACAAATATGCAATTAAAGCCATAATACACCAATCAAAGATTAAAAAAGCACAATTTATGATTAAAATACACAGTTACAGAATCATTAGAAAACAGAAAAGTCGACGCCGCGTTTCGGTGAATCGAAAATATATCACCTTCTTCAGGACAGTTTTCTAAACAGATAAAAACATTCAGTTATAAATCATCTCAAGTGTTGCTACTAACAATATTATACATTTTATTAAAATTCCAAAAGCATAATTAAATAAGACAAATATATATCATATTTCATCCCAAACTATAATTTCTTGATAAACTAGACAAGCCAGTGTCACTTGAAACTTAACACACTATATGGCTTTCCAGTACTTCAGTAAATACACATCACAGAAATAAAAACAAAAAAACATACCTAAACAATTAGTATGATGATTAAATTTCAATTTGTAGAAGCAATCTTCTTACAATGAAAAGCTGGAAATATGCCAGTCAGTGAACACCTCTAGATCAAAGAGAACCAAATTAAATATCAAAGGTAACTCCAAAAATAGGAAAATCTGTAAAATACCAGAATGATTCTCAATACCTATTAAGTAAGAGGCCACGTTGAGGAGATTGTGTGTGTTGTGGCCACCATATAATTCTTCTTCATAAAAATCCAAAGGCTCTATAAGGGATATAAAATTTACATTCGGCCTATAAAAATTATTTTTTTTAAATTATTAAACAAATTTTAAAAGAATATATAGACCCATAGGATTACTACAAGGGTATTGGGCTCACCAGGTATCGTAGGAATGGATGTGCCGATGGCTGATAAACCGTGATACGGGCACTATATCTATGCTCCAAACCTTCGCCGTTTGTGATAGTAAGTTTTTATTCGGGCGGAGATATTCTGATTATATCACCGTCTAGGTCATTGGATAAATTTAAAAACCTACGGAAAGAAATACATGTTTCACTAATGAGCCTCAAAGTGCTATTATGTACTCTATTTTTATAAACATACTGCCAATTTATTTAAAAGCCAGTGTTACCTAAAGGGGTAATATTATCGATAATGATTTTATATATACCTTTTTGAGAATCATGACCCAATATTAGAGATACATGCTCAGATATTTTTTAATAATAAACCCTAAGTCTAATTATCGTGGCGGTTGTAATAGACAGAATGCAAATACATACACCCCTATAAGAGGGGAAGTATAAAAACACATATTATCCTGGTTTCCTGGACCTAACTATGAATTTGCAATAGGTCCGATAAAGTCCCAAAGTTAGTATCAAAGCTGAACTACCGCTTACCTAAGAGAGGCAGAATGGCCTCCTTGCCAACCACAACACCACAGCAACTTCCGGGTCAGGATACGCATATGTTCACGACCCGGAGTTTCTTTTATATTGCCGTTGGCGGTCACGTGATATGTGTATACTAATTGCATTAACCGATGTTTCTTGTATAAATGAAAGAAACAACACACTGCATTTATAATCAAATGCTGTATTATGATCCCGAGATCCGAGACACAAAACAAATTTGTTGTTTAAAGATGTGCGTATAAAACGAACAACCGTAAAAGTGTCGGCCATCTTGGAACGGGTTTAAAATCGGTAAATGCATTCCGGTTTGGTTTACATCTACACAGTATTGCCCTTTATGAAATACACTAATCAATATGGTTTATCAAAACCAAAAACATAATAATATATAATAGATCTAGTAAAGTTAGCAAGTCCACTTAAACATAATTTCATTGCACATAATGGAGCGGGATTATACACATAAAACCCAAGTTCTCCAAAATGCGAACCAATGAGATATACCTACAACCTAAATACAATGAATATAATCTGGTAACAACCATCCTTATATTGAGGGAGTATATTTGAATGCATGAGACCTCGAGAGAGATTAGGATTAGAATAAATGAACATAAGTCCTCAATTAGAACCAATAAAAGAACTGCCCCGTTAGTAGAACATTGGCATAATGCTCAGCACAAAATTGATGATCTGAAATGGTGCGGTTTAGAAACTATTCACTTGAACATCAGAGGTGGAGATTTAACTCTTAAAAGGAAAACGAGAACAGTTTTACATGTCCCGTTTTAATACCTTTAGTAAAGGACTCAACAGTAAAGAAGACTGGGAGAGGCTTATTTAAATAATAGTCCTAGCCTCGCAGGAGATTCTGTTTCTGAACCATGGTAAACATGCATTCAAATATACTCCCTCAATATAAGGATGGTTGTTACCAGATTATATTCATTGTATTTAGGTTGTAGGTATATCTCATTGGTTCGCATTTTGGAGAACTTGGGTTTTATGTGTATAATCCCGCTCCATTATGTGCAATGAAATTATGTTTAAGTGGACTTGCTAACTTTACTAGATCTATTATATATTATTATGTTTTTGGTTTTGATAAACCATATTGATTAGTGTATTTCATAAAGGGCAATACTGTGTAGATGTAAACCAAACCGGAATGCATTTACCGATTTTAAACCCGTTCCAAGATGGCCGACACTTTTACGGTTGTTCGTTTTATACGCACATCTTTAAACAACAAATTTGTTTTGTGTCTCGGATCTCGGGATCATAATACAGCATTTGATTATAAATGCAGTGTGTTGTTTCTTTCATTTATACAAGAAACATCGGTTAATGCAATTAATATACACATATCACGTGACCGCCAACGGCAATATAAAAGAAACTCCGGGTCGTGAACATATGCGTATCCTGACCCGGAAGTTGCTGTGGTGTTGTTGTTGGCAAGGAGGCCATTCTGCCTCTCTTAGGTAAGCGGTAGTTCAGCTTTGATACTAACTTTGGGACTTTATCGGACCTATTGCAAATTCATAGTTAGGTCCAGGAAACCAGGATAATGTGTTTTTATACTTCCCCTCTTATAGGGGTGTATGTATTTGCATTCTGTCTATTACAACCGCCACGATAATTAGACTTAGGGTTTATTATTAAAAATATCTGAGCATGTATCTCTAATATTGGGTCATGATTCTCAAAAAGGTATATATAAAATCATTATCGATAATATTACCCCTTTAGGTAACACTGGCTTTTAAATAAATTGGCAGTATGTTTATAAAAATAGAGTACATAATAGCACTTTGAGGCTCATTAGTGAAACATGTATTTCTTTCCGTAGGTTTTTAAATTTATCCAATGACCTAGACGGTGATATAATCAGAATATCTCCGCCCGAATAAAAACTTACTATCACAAACGGCGAAGGTTTGGAGCATAGATATAGTGCCCGTATCACGGTTTATCAGCCATCGGCACATCCATTCCTACGATACCTGGTGAGCCCAATACCCTTGTAGTAATCCTATGGGTCTATATATTCTTTTAAAATTTGTTTAATAATTTTTAAAAAATAATTTTTATAGGCCGAATGTAAATTTTATATCCCTTATAGAGCCTTTGGATTTTTATGAAGAAGAATTATATGGTGGCCACAACACACACAATCTCCTCAACGTGGCCTCTTACTTAATAGGTATTGAGAATCATTCTGGTATTTTACAGATTTTCCTATTTTTGGAGTTACCTTTGATATTTCATTTGGTTCTCTTTGATCTAGAGGTGTTCACTGACTGGCATATTTCCAGCTTTTCATTGTAAGAAGATTGCTTCTACAAATTGAAATTTAATCATCATACTAATTGTTTAGGTATGTTTTTTTGTTTTTATTTCTGTGATGTGTATTTACTGAAGTACTGGAAAGCCATATAGTGTGTAAAGTTTCAAGTGACACTGGCTTGTCTAGTTTATCAAGAAATTATAGTTTGGGATGAAATATGATATATATTTGTCTTATTTAATTATGCTTTTGGAATTTTAATAAAATGTATAATATTGTTAGTAGCAACACTTGAGATGATTTATAACTGAATGTTTTTATCTGTTTAGAAAACTGTCCTGAAGAAGGTGATATATTTTCGATTCACCGAAACGCGGCGTCGACTTTTCTGTTTTCTAATGATTCTGTAACTGTGTATTTTAATCATAAATTGTGCTTTTTTAATCTTTGATTGGTGTATTATGGCTTTAATTGCATATTTGTATTGAATACATTTTATATTGATTTTACATTTAGTTGGTTATTCATTCTCAGTGTTGCGCTGATTATATGTTGTTTAATCAAGTGTATAAATATATAATATATGTTATTTAATTAATTGTATAAATATATGGCCCTTTGAGCCTTTTTTAGACACTGACTTAGTTTATAAACATATAAGTACTACAGAGATTGATGTAGGGACTTTTTATGTTTTTATTTATACTTACCCTGTCCCTACTATAAATATTAGGGTACCTCCCTTTTTTGTTTCTGGTATAAAGATTGTAACCTTTCAGGAAGATCGTTACCCCTTTTTAGGTCTCGCCTGAGCCAGCGCATGCGCTGGTCTGGCGAGACATTTAGTGAGTGGGCTTTAAAAAGCCGGCCACAGCTTTTTGGGTGGCCTAGAGCGTGCGATTACGCGCACAGTAATGCGCATTCCTCGCATCGCTCGATCAGGCGCCATCTGGCTTTCCTCTCGCTTGCTCTCCCAAAGATTAGGCGCCATCTGGCTTTCCTCTCCCAAATTGTGTCTAGTAAGAATTATTTTTCTGGTACATTTTCAGCCTGCCATGAGTGATATTTGACAAAACTCCTTTCCTTTGTGCATTTGTAAAAATAGTTCTGACTTGTGTGCATGATGTTTAAACAAAATACTTGAACGACCACAGTTCAGCTACTTTCACATGATGATTTCTGCAATTTTAAATGACTCGTCGCCGCTTTCTTAGTGATGATGAAATCTGAATCTTTGGTCAAACTTACTCCCTTTGCTTAGCTTTTGTTCCACACTATACTACATACTGCATCACTCAGCACCACCACTGCATCAATCGGCACCAACACAGCGTCAATCAGCACCACCACAGCGTCACTCAGCACCACCACAGCATCATTATGCGCTACCACAGCATCACTCAGCGACACCACAACATCACTCAGCACCACCACAACATCACTCAGCACCACCACAGCATCACTCAGCACCACCACAACATCACTCGGGTACCACAACATCACTCAGCGCCACCACAACATCACTCAGCGCAACTACAGCAACACTCAGCACCACCACAGCGTCACTCAAGCACACAACAATATCGCTCAGGGCCACAACAGCATCACTCAGCACCACCACAGCATCGCTCTACGCAACCACAGCAACACTCAGCATCACTCAGCACTACCACAGCATCACTTAGGAACACCACAGCATCACTTAGTACCACCACAGCATCACTCTGTAGCGCCACAGCATCAATCAGCATCACCACAGCATCACTCAGGGCCACCACAGCATCACTCGGGGCCAGCACAGGATCACTCAACGTCACCACAGCATCAGTCAGCACCACCACAGCGTCACTCAGCACCACCACAGCATCACTCAGGACCACCACAGGATCACTCAGCACCACCACAGCGTCACTCAGCACCACCACAGCATCACTCAGGACCACCACAGGATCACTCAGCACAACCACAGCATCACTCAGCACCACCACAGCATCACTCAGGGACACAACAATATCACTCCGCACCACCACAGCATCAATCGGCACCACCACAGCCTCACTCAGCACCACCACAGCATCACTCGGGTCAACCACAGCATCAATCAGTACCACCACAGCATCACTATGCGCTACCACAGCATCACTCAGCGCTACCACAGCATCACTCAGCGCCACCACAACATCACTCAGCGCCACCACAACATCACTCAGCGCCACCACAACATCACTCAGCGCAACTACAGCAACACTCAGCACCACCACAGCGTCACTCAACACCACCACAGCATCACTCAGGAAGACCACAGCAACACTCAGTACAACCACAGCATCACTCTGCAGCGCCAAAGCATCAATCGGCATCACCACTCAACCACACAACAATATCGCTCAGGGCCACAACAGCATCACTCAGCGCCACCACTGCATCGCTCTACGCAACCACAGCAACACTCAGCACCACCACAGCATCACTCAGGAAGACCACAGCATCACTCAGTACTACCACAGCATCACTCTGCAGTGCCAAAGCATCAATCGGCATCACCACAGCATCAGTCAGCATCACTCAGGGCCACCACAGCATCACTCAGGGCCAGCACAGGATCAGTCAGCACCACCACAGCGTCACTCAGCACCACCACAGCATCACTCAGGACTACCACAGCATCACTCAGCGCCACCACTGCATCGCTCTACGCAACCACAGCATCACTCAGGGACACAACAATATCACTCCGCACCACCACAGCATCAATCAGCACCACTACAGCGTCACTCAGCACCACCACAGCATCACTCAGCACCACCACAGCATCACTCAGGGACACAACAATATCACTCCGCACCACCACAGCATCAATCAGCACCACCACAGCATCACTCAGGTCCACCACAGCATCACTCAGTACCACCACAGCATCACTCAGCAGCATCACAGCATCACCACAGCATCAGTCAGCAGCACCACAGCATCAGTCAGCACCACCAAAGCATCACTCAGGACTACCACAGCATCACTCAGCACCACCACAGCATCAGTCAGCACCACCACATCATCACTCAGCACCACCACATCATCACTCAGCGCCACCACAGCATCACTCAGGGCCACAACAGGATCAATCACCTTCACCACAGCATCACTCAGCACCACCACAGCATCACTCAGGAACACCACAGCATCACTCTGCAGCGCCACAGCATCAATCAACATCACCAGAGCATCAGTCAGCACCACCACAGCATCACTCAGGGCCACAACAGCATCACTCAGGGCCAGCACAGCATCACACAACGCCACCGCTGAATAACTCCGGGCCAGCACAGCATCACTCAATGACACCACAGCATCACTCAGTGCTTCTTACACTTTTTATTTACAACTTCTCAGCATGCTGCACAGCAGCCACACTTCTCTACAGAACAGCTTAAAAACATTAGCAAAGTCAATAGCTCTACCTAAACACTTATAAGGCCCCCAAAAGCATAGCCAATAGGCCTCGCCTTTGGGACATTATAAGTGTTTAGTTATCCAGCACAATATCCTTCATTAAACAACATCAAGTGTTGCATGGCTAATCACTTATAAGGTCCCAAAAGCGAGACCTATTGGCTATGCCAATGCTTGTTTATTATCGCAGCAAGATCACTCAATAAAGGCAAAAAAAACCAACCTCTATTCTGAAAACTGCCGTGGGTACGTCAACCGCATCTGTGCATCCTGGGTTAACGATTCAGGCAACCAGTGATCAAATGGCTGATGTACAAAGAAGAACTGTGACTATGCAGGGTGAGACCGAAAGTTGGAGCTGCCTTTTGTCAGCCCTAACAACGGAACATCCAAAGAATGGAAAATTGAAGAATCAAAAGATATTCACAGCAGCCCGGGGAGATCTAAGCATTTGCTCCTGGAATCTGGGGGTTAGGTGCAAAAATTGAGGATGCCCCCCTGATGGAATACCTAAAAAACGTTGATGTAATCGCTGTTCAAGAGACATGGGCATCATCCAGTAGTCCACTAATAGGGTTTGTGGAATATAGTAGGCCGGCACATAAAAATAGTTCCTTTGGGAGAGTAAAAGGTGGACTATCTGTTTATGTGAACTCCAATCTAACAGCGAAGGTCACAGAACTGGATATTCAGGAGCCATGACTACTGGCTTTACGTCTGGATGGCTGGTCACTGCAGTCGGAGTAGCCCTTGATATTAGTAAATATCTGTCAACCCACAAGATTAATCTATGGTGGTGGATAAACTATCTGAACATTTATTGGAACTAAAAGGACTATGCATGGCTGTGAAACTGTTAATCACAGGAGACTTTAAATCTATTCCAGTTCCCAGAGGAGGACCACAATGCCAATTCGCCAGTTCTTTCTTTTTCCGCACCAGTCAGCGCAGATCCAGAGAGAGCGTGCCCCTTAGTCACTTTTTGACTAAATCTTTTTCGACTTTTTGAGTCTTCGAACTCCTGATAGCACGAGGGATGTCCCATCATCGGACCGGCTTCAAATGCCTGTGACTCCTGTAACAAGTTGATGTCGGTCACCGATCCGCACCTCGTGTGCCTTTGGTGCCTGGAGCGCGACCACGATCCGAAGTCGTGCTCCGACTGCCGGGCCATGAACCCGAAGTCTTTGCGGGAGCTGTCCCGAAAGCTTTTGGAGGCCCAGCAGTCCGCTCCACGCCGCTCGAGGTCCCCGTCGAGAGAAAGATCTCTGGACCAGTCGCGGAGTCATCACCATTCCTCTTCGAAGTCGAAGCACAAGAAGAAGGCGAAGAAGCATCGTCGCTCTTCGCCTTCTCCCCGTCCTTGGGCCGACGCGACGTGGGACCCGTTGCGTCGTCGCTCTCCGGCTCCTTCCTCGGAGCCCGCTGGGATGGCTCCGCGCTTCCCTCCCTTTCCCGAAGCCAGAGCGTCCTCTGCCCAGCTTCATCAATTTTACGAAGCACTGCACAGCATCTTTGGGCAGCCCAACTCTGCAAACTCGGTTGGGGGCCCTAGGCCTTCGATGCCGGCGGCTCCGGCCCCTGAGCCGCAGGGTCCCCAAGGATCCAGGCCTGGATCCGAATCGGTGCCAGTCGACCTCACGGTACCTTCCCCGGCGCCGATTCCAGTGGCGACGCCCCGACGCCGGTTGTGCCCCCAACCGCCGTCGACCCCAGCCTCACCCCCAACATGGACACGGAGCCGGACCAACGTCGCTCAACACCGGCGGGTCCTTTTGTACCGCTGTTCATCCCTGGCGTTCCCTACCGCCCTGAGTGGCAGCCAGTGGAGGGTGAGGAGGACTGGGAGGGGTCTATTGACCCTTTAGCAGACCAACTTGAAGAGCCGGACTGGCGAGAGGAGTTGGGTGCTGCCAGTGGTCTGGATACTTCCCCAGACCTTGGTATGCTTTCCCCCCTACCGTGGCTACTGAGGAGGGAACCTCTTAGGCAGTGGTGTTGCGTAGGGCAGCTGAGGCCTTGAGCTTCCTTCGGTGGCTGTCAGGACCAACCTCCTGACTGAGGTGCTTCAGCCGGCAGCTGCCTCTTCGGAGCCCCTGCTGCCTTTTAATGAGGCCCTCACTGACATCCTTCTGGGCCCTTGGTCCAAGCCCAGCACAGGGGCTCCTGTGAACAGGATGATTGCCCGACACCACCGCCCGGCCCCAGGCGACCCACTTTTCCTCTCCCAAAACCCTACCCCTGAGAGCTTGGTGGTCCAAGCCTCATCCTCTAAGGGCGCATTCCCTACTGCTCCCCCAGATAGGGAATACAAGAAGCTGGACCATCTTGGGAAGAAGATGTTTTCTTCTGCAAGCTTAGGACTGCGGTCGGTGAACACTGCATGTCAATTGGGCTGTTACACACACACACGGTGTGGGATACGGTTGCGCAAGTGCTGCCAAAGTGCCCCGAGGAGGCCCGGGCCATGCTCACCCGCGCCGTTGCAGAGGGTCGAGACGCAGCGAAGTTCACCATCAGGTGTGGACTAGATACCGCTGGGTAGGACGATTTCTACGCCGGTAGCCCTCAGGCGCTACGCCTGGCTGTGAACGTCAGGCTTCTCTGAGGATGTCCAATCTACCCTTTTGGACATGCCCTTTGATGGCCATCACCTGTTTGGTGATAAGGCGGACAATGCGCTCGAGCGCTTCAAGGACGCTAGGGCCACGCCAGATCCTTGGGTCTCGCAGCGACCTCTCGCCCCATGCAATCTGCCTTTCGCCCCTTTTGTGGCTACGGAAGGGTGCCCCCCCACGTTCCGCCCAGAGCCACGGAGCCACGCAAGCTACTCAGCCTCTGCGTGGTCGGGGACGTGGGTCACACCGTCGTGAGTCTGGGGGCCAGCAGGTGGGCCAGTCCACCACAGCCCCCCCCCCTGCAGCGGCCTCCAAACCTTTCTAGTCCAACCTTCCAGGGCCACCAGTTGCCAGTGGGCGGCAGGATCTGCCATCACCTCCCCCACTGGCACAACATCTCGTCGGACATGTGGGTTTTGCAGATAGTCCGAAGGAGCTACACCCTCCCCTTCGAGACTACCCCTCCCTCCATGCCACCAACACTCCATCGCATGTCGGAGGATCATTTGGCCCTTCTCCACCAGGAAGTTACCGCTCTCTTGGCCAAGGGAGCTATCAAACACGTTCCTGTGCCAGAAGTAGGTCGTGGTTGCTACTCCCACTACTTTTTGGTACCCAAGAAGGACAAAGGTCTGCGTTCTATCTTGCACCTCAGGGACGTCAACCGCTTCCTCCAGAAGGAGAAGTTCAAGATGTTAACCTTGGCTCAGGTCTTGTCTGCCCTCGAGACTGGATGGTAGCGTTGGACTTGCAGGACGCTTACTTTCACATCCCCGTCTTGCCTGCCCACCAGCGTTGGCTGCGGTTCACGGTAGGCCACAAGCATTTTCAGTTTACTGCGCTCCCCTTTGGCCTTACCAGCACCCCTTAGGTGTTCACGAAAGTGATGGCGGTGGTCGCAGCTCATCTGCGCAGATCAGGGGTTCCAGCCTTCTCCTATCTCGACGACTGGCTGTTGAAGCAGGTTCGACCCAGGCTGTCGTCTCCCACCTCCAGACTACGGCGGACCTTCTGCATACGCTGGGGTTCACAGTCAATGTGCCGAAGTCACACCTGATGCTCTCCCAAAAGCTCCTTTTCATCAAAGCGGTTTTGGACACAGCGCAGTTTCGGGCTTATCTTCCTGAGCAGCGAGTCCGGGATATTCGGGCTATGATACCGATGTTTCAACCTCTAGCTCGGATTTCGGTGAGAATGACCATGAGGCTGCTGGGCTTCATGGCCTCCTGCATCCTGCTGGTAGATCATGCCAGATGGCATATGCGGGCTCTGCAGTGGGACCTGAAGTTCCAGTGGGCGCAGCATCAGGGGAATCTTTCCGATGTCGTCCAGATCTCGGATGGGGACTGCAAGTCAGTTGCAGTGGTGGCTCACAAACCAGGATTGGGTCAACGGCAGATCCCTCTCCCTGCCCCAACCAGAGTTCACAATAGTGACGGATGCGCCACTCTTGGGATGGGGCGGCCACATGGGATGGGCGGAGATCAGAGGCCTCTGGTCTCCGGCGGAGTCCGGGCTCCACATCAACCTTCTAGAGCTCCGGGCGATTCATCTTGCGCTGAAGGCATTCCTTCCTTCTGTCAAAGGAAGAGTAGTGCAGGTGTTCACGGACAACACCGCCGCCAAGTGGTACTGCAACAGACAGGGCGGGGTGGGGTCGTGGACCCTATGTCAAGAGGCTCTTCTCCTTTGGACATGGCTGAAACATCAGGGAATATTGGTGGTTCAACTCCTGGCAGGTTCCCTGAACATAGCAAAACCAAAGGGGATGATGGACGGAGTGTTGAACATTGCAAGCACTCGCCCCCAGTCAACTGATCTGCGTTTAATCCATCATCATTCTTTAGCTCACTCCGCCACCCCAGTTCAGACATGGCCATATGCAAATCAGTCTGACCCTGTGCCTCATGGGAACAGTCCAGCCCGAACTGCCAAGCCATGTCTTCCCTGGACCGGAAACAAGCATCCTGGGACCGGTTTCTGGCTTACAGCCGTCATCAGCCAGGCTATTTTGAATCCAGTGGCAAAGTGAGCAAGGGACCCACGTCTGGGCATACCCTGCCAACTTAGGGCGAACATAGCAAAACCAAAGGGGATGATGGACGGAGTGTTGAACATTGCATGCACTCACCCCCAATCAACTGATCTGGGTTTAATCCATCATCATTCTTTAGCTCACTCCGCCACCCCAGTTCAGACATGGCCATATGCAAATCAGTCTGACCCTGTGCCTCATGGGAACAGTCCAGCCCGAACTGCGAAGCCATGTCTTCCCTGGACCGGAAACAAGCATCCTGGGACCGGTTTCTGGCTTACAGCCGTCATCAGCCAGGCTATTTTGAATCCAGTGGCAAAGTGAGCAAGGGACCCACGTCTGGGCATACCCTGCCAACTTAGGGCGAACATAGCAAAACCAAAGGGGATGATGGACGGAGTGTTGAACATTGCAAGCACTCACCCCCAGTCAACTGATCTGGGTTTAATCCATCATCATTCTTTAGCTCACTCCGCCACCCCAGTTCAGACATGGCCATATGCAAATCAGTCTGACCCTGTGCCTCATGGGAACAGTCCAGCCCGAACTGCCAAGCCATGTCTTCCCTGGACCGGAAACAAGCATCCTGGGACCGGTTTCTGGCTTACAGCCGTCATCAGCCAGGCTATTTTGAATCCAGTGGCAAAGTGAGCAAGGGACCCACATCTGGGCATACCCTGCCAACTTAGGGCGAACATAGTAAAACCAAAGGGGATGATGGACGGAGTGTTGAACATTGCAAGCACTCACCCCCAGTCAACTGATCTGGGTTTAATCCATCATCATTCTTTAGCTCACTCCGCCACCCCAGTTCAGACATGGCCATATGCAAATCAGTCTGACCCTGTGCCTCATGGGAACAGTCCAGCCCGAACTGCCAAGCCATGTCTTCCCTGGACCGGAAACAAGCATCCTGGGACCGGTTTCTGGCTTACAGCCGTCATCAGCCAGGCTATTTTGAATCCAGTGGCAAAGTGAGCAAGGGACCCACGTCTGGGCATACCCTGCCAACTTAGGGCGAACATAGCAAAACCAAAGGGGATGATGGATGGAGTGTTGAACATTGCAAGCACTCCCCCCCAGTCAACTGATCTGGGTTTAATCCATCATCATTCTTTAGCTCACTCCGCCACCCCTGAACGCCAGGCATGATGGATCACGAATGGCGTCTTCACTCGGTGGTGGTGCAAGGTCTCTTTCAACAGTGGGGAGAGCCTTGGTTAGATCTGTTCGCCACTGAAGAGAACGCGCATTGTCAGCAGTTCTGCGTGTTGGAGTTTCCAAGGCGACACTCGCTCGGCGATGCCTTTCGTCGCGAGTGGAATTGCGGCCTCCTGTACGCCTTTCTGCCTGTACCACTTCTGCCCAGAGTGCTGAAGAAGATCTAGCGCGACCGGGCCCAAGTCATTCTTGTGGCTCCGGACTGGGCACGAAGAGTCTGAAACCCTGAGCTCTTGAGCATGGCCATCGATCCTCCGATCAGACTCTCTTCGGGAGGATCTTCTGTCGCAGCAGCAGGGGACAGTCCTCCACCCAAACCTGTCCAGCCTCCACCTCCTTGCGTGGAGATTGAGCGGCGACAGTTGACAGCTTTCGACCTTCCTCCCAAAGTCTGTAATGTCATCTTGGCAGCCCGGCCTCTCTCCACTAAAACGGTATACGCCTGTAGATGGAACAAATTTGTGGCATGGTGCACAGCAAAAGCTTTGGATACCCTTTCTGCCCCTCTTTCAGAGGTTCTCCTCTTCATTCTTTCTTTGGCCTAGCAGGGCTCTGCTCTGGGCACTCTTAAAGGCTATCTTTTGGCCATTTTGACCTTTCTTCGCCTTCCTGATCAGCCTTCTCTTTTCAAGTCCCCTATTGTCAATAGGTTTCTAAAGGGCATTACTCATCTCTTTCCTCCTTCTCCTTTCGTAATGCCCCAGTGGGACTTGAATCTTGTCCTTATCTTATGTGTGCTCCCATTGAGCCACTACATATAATTGTCCACTTCATCTCCTTACTTTGAAGACCGCTTTCTTGCTAGCCATCACCTCTGCTCGCAGGGTGAGTGAGCTTCAGGCCTTATTTTCCAAACCTCCCTTTCTGGCTGTTAATCCTGACAAAGTGGTTCTTCGCACTTGGCCCTCTTTTCTGCCCAAAGTGGTTACCTCTTTCCACATAGGTCAGACCATCACACTGCCCACATTCTTCCTGCCTCCGCACCCTTCCAAAGAGGAGGAGAGACTCCACTGTCTGGGCCCGAAACTTGTGCTGTCCTTCTACCTTGACCGCACTAAAGATTTCCGTGTGGACGATCAACTCTTCGTGAGTTATGTAGGCGCCAAGAAGGGTCGGGCAGTGCACAAGCATACCATCTCTTGATGGGTTGTCCTGTGTATCAAGATCTGTCATTCTTTGGCTAAAAAGGAACCACCAGTAGGACTGCGCGCCCACTCTACTAGTGCGACGGCAGCCACTACTGCTTTGGGACGTGGAGTTCCATTAAATGACATCTGCCAGGCAGCAACGTGGGCATCCAAGCACACGTTTACCAGACATTACTGTCTTCACAGCCAAGTCCGGAGAGACAGCTTTTTAGGCCGTTCTGTTCTCCAGGACTTCCTGGTGTGAACTTGGTTTGCAGACCCACCTCCGGGGTTGGTATTGCTGGGGTATGTATTCTAAGGTAAGGAATTTATAACTAATGGTCTCTTTCAGATGAACAAGTTACTTACCTTCAGTAGCGATGTATCTGTAAGAGACATACATTAGTTATAGATTCCGCCCCACCCATCCTCCCCGTTCTGTGAACTGACTTCTAGTGATAGGGACTCCCTTTCAGGGCCCTAGTTTTGTGCACCAGTGGTCAGTGTTTTGCATGGCTGTGTGCTTCTGGCATGGAAAGCTGTGTCGGAACTGATGTCAGCAGGCAGGGGCGGCGTCTAAGTAGACACCGCGTCGCCATTCTGCCGACCACGATGCCAACAACTGACGCAGAGTCGACCAACACCACCTACCGAGGCGCAGAGGTACTGCTGAGAAAAAGCAATTTCTCTGGATTCAGTCTGACACCTGGGGGTAATTCTAAGGTAAGGAATCTATAACTAATGTATGTCTCTTACAGATACATCGTTACCGAAGATAAGTAACTTGTTCGAATGGCAGACTCCCAGGTGACATTCCACCAAAATGGACCAGATCGTTGGAAAAGACAGTTTCTTATTTGGACTACACCATGGTAAATCATTGCTTATACAGTCAGATTATAGACTTTAAAATTGACCAACGCCCAGAGAGTGACCATCAGCCTCAAAACATCTGGCTTAGACCCAAATTGAGCATGCTTGGGCCGGCTAGAACCCTGTTAGAGGAGGCACATACAGAAAATCTAAAACATCTCAAATGGCATATAGACAACATCCAAGAGCTGGTGGATGCTGCTGTGAATACTCTTAAAGTTATTTTATCCAGCAAGCCAAACCCAATTAAGGCCTGAGAAAATTTCACAGAGCGTTTAGTGGCAAAATATCTGGCCAAAAGCCTATATAAAAGTGCAAGGTTCGATGCAAAACGAATGACTCACATGCCGAGGGGAATCAGCTTGATGAGATCGCAGATTAACAGAACACTCCGGTATCTGCGACTCTCTCCATGTAATCCAGCTCTACTTAAAAAAAAATACGAGATGAACGCAGATCCTATTAAATAGAGATATGGTCGCTAAGAAGAGCAGACATGAATCACTATGGGCCAAGCTCCTATATTCCTCAAGGCAAAATGACCCGGGAAGCATCTGGAAACTAATAATTGAGATTGAAAAAGGTCAGCGGGCAGTAAATAACACAAACATAAGTGAGGATGTCTGGGTGGAGTATCTCAAGATTCCCCTTTCAGGGTGTACAGGCAGTCCAACTTCTACTAAGCTAACTCCAGCTGCTCCCCCCACGGAATCTAACATCCTGGCAGAAGAAGATCCTCTGGAATACTCCACAGCAACAATAATCAAAGTCATAGAGAGTCCCCGCTCCAGCTGTGCACCAGGTACAAATGGTATTCCCCAACCTTTCCAAAACAAAACCCATCACTCTGGACAAAACATATGGCCATAATGTTAAACTCTATTCTGGCCACTGGGATCCTCCCGAAAACATTGTGTGATCATACACCCTATTTTTAAAGGTGAGCCAGCCTCATCGCCATAGCAGCTACCGATTTGATAGCCTTGCTGGATGTGGATCTCAAAAAATGTTCTACTCTATTGCTGCATAATCTATCAGAGTGGGCAGCAGATGTGGGTAGACTGCTCCTGAATCAGACATGTTTCACAAAGAAGCAAGGGTCTCTCCAATTTAATGGCTTTGGGCTTGATAATGGAACGAGCAAGTGGTAACCAAGCGCCTTTGTTAATTTGCTTTGTGGACTTCAAGGTGGCCTTTGACCGCGTGTCTCGAGAAAAACTGTGGGGAAAACTTGCGCTGGGGTAACCCGCAAAATCTGCTGACTGCAATAATGCAGCTATACACAGACATGGGTCAGAATCAATGGGCAAAAGTACCTGTTGAACAGAGTTGAATAGCCCAAGTCAGGAAATGGTGCAGGTTTGCTGGCTGGGCTGCTAGAGGGCACATCATGTATAAAACTGGGAGAAGTTTGGCGCAAAGCCCTAGCAGGGCACCAAAACAATGAACTAATGGGCTGAAGCATCATGACACCTGAATTTGGTATTGTAGATATTAACACTGTTCCACTGCGGTGTGCACCTTATGGCTCTTTTTTTTAATATATTCGGGATCTATGTCCTCTGCCTACCACACATTATAGCCTTTTATCATTCTAGTTTTTAATTGTGTTTTGTCCTGATTAAATTGGCAAGGGTTTCCTGTTTAGACTGGAGACTGGGTAGTCTTTGTACTTTTTGCAGGTGCTAATATACAAGGAGTACACAGTGGGACGTTTTCAATGTTTATTGAATCAACGTGATTCTTGTATAGAATATATGTGCTGCAATGAGCGATAGACAGAAGCAGATGAAAGTTATTAGAAGTACCAAGGCAGTGAAAAGAATAAAAAGTTCCACCATTGTGCTAATACGGTGTATATTTGCAGGTATATAAAGCAATCTAGAAATCTGGTGTACTCCTTTTATGCATTCCCTAACGTAAGTGTCTAGGGCGTGTGTGTATGTGTTCTGCCAAGATTCCCTGTACTGGATGATGCAACCCCGGTTACCTGAAGAGAAAGAATGTAAGTCCCCGTCTTGGTCACGAGCTGGACATTCTTGCGGAGATATCAGCAAGCTGCTGGGCCGAAGCTTCAGTGTGTTGAGACCTCGCCTATGACAGCAAAGCGCTCCTCTGACTAAACCTGGAAATGCTTGTTTATTTATAATGAAAAGCATCCTTGCGAGTGCTGTGCAAGCCAGCATTGTTATGGTCTGTACATAGCTATGTCCCACATGGATGAAAAATAGAACGGAATTTGCACAATGTGTGTCGAGGCCTTGTATATGGTGTTCAAGGAGTCGTGATACTGTTGAGTGAAGCGGACTCTGTAAGCGAAGCGGTTTCAGAGAAACAAATCTAACATTGTTATGCACGCAATTATGTGTAAAAGTTTATTGTGTGAAAGGGAAGTCAATACAAGAAACGTGTTCACAGTAAAAGATGGCACCGTTTTTACATGGGCCTAAGACACATAACACCTACTCCTCAGATGAAGGGATGACCAATAAGCTATCTAAAAAATGGAAAAGCTGTATAAAAACAGTGGCATATAAAAAGTTAAGATTTAACATCTATTTAAAACTAATACTTAAAAGGCAATCATGCAATTTGAAGGTCAAAGCACACGGAATGCCAATTGCTCAAAAATTTAAAACATAAAAGTTAATAAAATCAAGTTAAAATCACTTTTGGTAAAAAGTCTGGCCAAATTAGGAGTTCCCACTAAAAGGAGAACCCAGTTTTTTATGTGTTCCAAGTGGTAGACGAAATAAATCTGTTCCCGGCAACTGCAGACGATGTTCCCAGAGGCACACCTCAAAGCAAGTTTATGGAACAAATGTGTTCCCATCCAGCCCCCACAGCAGCCGCTTAGGGAGTGACCACAGACTGGAGAAGGTAAGCAGAGTCAAGATCCATTTCACTATGAGCTGAAGCATTCCAGGATAACTTGAAAAATACGTTCAGCAGCAATGGAATACGCTGGGGACAGATATACAAATGGGCATTAAAGGCATCCACCAGTGCATCTATGTCTTGCTCAACCAATTGCTATCCGAGGCATAGATCCAGGGCACATTCGCAAGTGCACAGCGGAATAGCGGTTGCACGCGGTGATGCCAGACAGACCGAAAGGACAAGAACCTATGCTCATTTAGTTCCTGAAGCCGAGGTGTACCAAAGCATTGCACCATGCTTTCACAAAACTGCAGCACAAGTGGTAGTGCTTGTTCGATTTAGTTTCAAACTGGGACATCCATTGCGGAGCCGAAAAATTAAAATCTCAGTCCCGGCATTCAGGAGCAAGACAAGCGGAAGACCTCCAAAAAAGCTTCTGATTATGGAGTGTATGAAAGATGGAATTTGAAAACTGAAAGGTATTAGCCTATAGACTTTTTAAAAAATTTGCTATTCCCTTCGTATCAGATGTTAAAGATACAATGGACCAGCTCCCCAAAATGCTGTTGGAAGTTAGTATGGAGTAGCGCCTGTATCTCCGAAGAGGACCTTGCAACCTAGAGATCAAACATCTCTTTAGTGGATGTTAAGGCCACATCTCGTTGGAACAACATAGTTTTCAGTTTGCTCAGAGCATCAAAGCGTATGTTGGAAACATTTATCGAAGACCATAGTATTGCCTCCCTATCTGTGTGGGCAGGTGGAAACAGAAATGGAACTGTGGAATTTACCGCCACCCGATAAGCGATGCCAGTTTAATTCCACAACGGCCTTGATTGTTAAGCATCAAATAGCTCCCACTAGAGCACAATCTGAAAGCCGGACGAATCACGGCTGCTGGGGAACCTTTTAGGTAACAGGACAAGTTCGTTACAGACTCACTCCAAGCCTCATGAAGCGAAATGTACTTGCAGACTAAGGACTCACTTAAAGTGTTCTCACACTCCGAACCGCTGAGAGAGACTTCAGTATCCCCATTCCTACATTGAAACTTTAAAGGCAGTTCCCAATACTCGTGTACAAACCCTTCCCCTAACGCTTCATATCTGCCTACTTGGTGGTGTTGCAGACAATATTGGAAATGTAATGTCGAAATTGGCAAAGTAATATACCCATGGATTATCCAATCCGCATATGACGTTTTTGCAATGGTGAAAAGTAAGTTATTTAGCTTTTCAATGTGTAACATGGTGTATTTTTTTTCATCTTTACGTGCCATGAGTATCTGCTGATCCGTCAGATGATATGGAGAAAACATACCTGTGGCATTAATATGGCACATGGCCAGAATGTAGTGTTTGAAGTGTCCAGCTTAATAGCATAATAGATCTACGTTGTGACTGCCCATGTTGTAATGCAGACATGTCTTGTTGCATAATGTCTATTGCAGATGACACTATGTTGCCCAAAGAGTATATTCTAGAGGATAAGTCAACCACTGCCAAAGCTTTTCCTAAATTAAACCTGTCAATTTCGCACAGTCTTTCAGCAACATCCTGCTGTGAAACTTTCCATAATTTGTTGTATATAGCATATAAGAAGCACTGCTGACGTGGCTTCCGGGTACCGAATAAAAAGTTCCTGAGAATCCAGGTCATCAGACAAATGTGATGTTTCACCTGAGACAGTGTTGAGGATTTTAGCCAATCAATGCACAGTTTCCCAGCACTGTAAGTTGTCACCCCCACCCCCCTAATGTTCAAACTACACATAATGCATGTCAGGTCTACTAATTTTGTAACCCTCGGTGTTACTCAGGAATCGTGCCTGACACCCGTTCGTGTCCAGTAGCTGGTGCAAATGTGGTAATTCATGGTGTGTTCAAATCTTTCATCTTGGCTATTCCAAGATATGTTTGTTGCACAGTTTTGTTCAGGAAAATTATTAGTTGTGGTATCGGGCATGCTCTAAACAAAGCCTCCGTTCCCTGACCCTGACAGTCTCTCGTTTCCCAAATTGATTTTACATCTAAAGTGTCCCGCCAGAAGTTGTAACCCTGTACAGACAGCTGGGAAAGAAAAGATGCAGAGTATACCAGCTTGGTGTCAGTTAGCATACTTTTCTTTGCAGGCGATGGTGCAAGCTTATAAAAATATGAGGCCGGGTAAGCTGTGCCATACCAGAAAAATAAGCAAACTTCTGTGCAAATGTTTTTGAACTACCTCATGGTTTAGGTGAAATGTTCCCATTGAGTGTAATTGTAAATAACATGTGGAACACTTGGTTTATGCAGGAAATGATGACCATAATGACGAAAACCAAGCATATCATAATTAAATGTACCCTCATGCAATTTATCTGAGGAAAACAGTTGAATGCTTTAGAGCTTCTAGCAGTTCATGCACTGTATTAATGTCCCCGTCATCTGAAACATTACTAGGGATGATGACATTCAAAGAAATTTTGAACAAATATGGAATTTGTAGGAGTTCAATGGGACCATGCACAGCATACAATACCCTATCCCAACTGGAACTGCTGAAATGTTCACCAGGGAAAGGTCTCTCCATTCACGGTGTGATGATGTATGTGGTTTGAGTACTAAGTTCACTAGTTGTACTTCAGAGTGTTCTGGAAGATAGTGTCCATTTAGAATCAGGAAAAAGACTGTCACCAAACCAATCCAGAGGATCAGGAGAAGTAACCAAATTGTAATCCAAAGATGTTACCAAGGAGAAACAAAATATGTCCTTTTCAGCCAAAGATAGAAAACACGCACTTTCATTCTGAAAGGGAGAGGCGGTGGTGGTAGCGGTGGATCAGCTTAATCCGATGAGAAGTCATCAAAGTCAAATAAATAGTCTGAGGCCGTCCGTTCTATTTTTAGCAGCTCAGCAGGTTTTGTAGAACTGGTAGATGACTCGATCTGTGGTACATTGACGTAGACCGTGTTCTTGTCAGGTTTACAAATTGAAATCTGAGTTTCTGTACTAGTTGACTGTACAGTTGTCGTAGTTGTAACAGGCAGAAGACATACTTTGTTGTTGTTGATTGTTGTCTCTCGTTGGAGAGAGGACGCTTCTTCAGTTATCAAAGCTTCCATCTGAACCTCCTATACGGTAGCAAGAGGAGGCAGGTAGCTACCCAGGAGCACACATGGCTTACTGTTGAGAATCGATCATATAGTGTGGTTTGATCAGATCAATGGAGACAAATCTTTTGTCTTTGCGACTGGCAAGGGGCAGAAAAAGTACGGTTCTGGTACCTTCAACAGCTAGGACAGGTACAGACGCTCTGTAGGTTGGCCTGAATTCTTTTTTGTTCACAAGTTTGTCCGTGACCAGATCCCCAACCTTCGGGATCCAGCCAGGCCTCGCAGGCCCTGCCTTCAGCTCTCCAATAGCGATGCGTTTTACTTGGACGTTGCTTAGTTCGTCCCGGAAATCGTTCAGTTCCTGTAAAACAGCCAAACATTAATTAATGTCAAATGGTGTTTCTGCCGCCACTGTGCTGGAATTGTCAAGGTCTGGGACCCACATCTTTACCCTAAACAGGATTTCATAGGGAGTCTGACCACCCAGGGATTTTCTCTGCATGTTGAGTGCCCTCTGGACTCCATATTAGTGATGGACCCAAATGCGACCCGAGCCTAGAACCCTTGCTGTCAAAGACTGCTCTAAGTAACTGTTTTTCCTCTCCACTACTGAATTTCCCACCCAAACTTCTCATGGCCTCTTTGTAAGGCCGATAGCTAAACGCCGGACTCTGGTCAGAGTGTAATGTGCCAATTGTGTATGTCGCAACAAAGACTTGCAGGCCCTTTTTAACAGTTTGGGCACCAGCCGACCGCTGTGGCCATACCCACAGGAATCGAAAGCAGGAATCCACTGCTACAAAGATGTACTTGTAGGCCCCGTCTGATTGTAGAGGGCCGCAGTGGTCCAAATAAACACAAGCCAACGGCTTGTTTGAAATCAGTAGAGGTGTCTGTGGTGGACGTGCTACGGTGGAACCCTTCATCTGCTGGTAGGTGTCGCATTTAAGGAAAAAGTCCCTGGTCTGTTTGTAAAGACCAGGCCACCAATAGCGATGCTGCAATAATGTAATTGTAGCATTCACCCCAGCTGTGCAGAAGCCAGACCCTCGTGTGCAGCTAGTATCAACCCCAATCTGTGATCTGTGTTTGGTATTACTATATTTCCCACTCCAAGAATGTGAGCATACGATATGTCTGTGCATCTAACTTGTAGGCATACTTTAGGGGAAAGCCTTTAGGCTGGTGGGTGCCGTCGCGTTCAGTGTAGACAGCCACCATGATGTAGCTGTCTATCCTCATGGTAGAGCGAGTGATTACAGCAACTGTAGCACTGCAAATTGTTGCTTTTGCGGCTTCATTAGCCATGGAATTCCCTGCAATGTGAACGCCAACACAATTACTCAATGTTTGTATTACATGAGTCCGTGGCAAGCAATCTTTCAGCTTTGCCAGTCACCAAGAGACTGTGTGTAGGTTTTTTCATGATGGAATTCTCCATGATACATGTGTCCCATCCCAGTGGAGAAGGCCAAAAATCTTGGAGTCTTCTTAGATACGGAACTTACACTCAATGCCCAGGCCAGTCTCACTGTGGCAACCTGCTTCTGGCTCTTGAGGATGCTTAGGAAAATCTTTCCGCTTATCCCTCAGCCAGCACGTAAGCAGGTTATGTCTAGATTGGAATATTCTACTTCTCTTTTATCGGGACTCCAACACGAGTACTCAGCACAAACTTCAAGTAGTACAGAATGCGCTAGCTTGAATAATTCTTGACATTCCCAGGCGCCAGTCAGCTGCTGTGGGGTAGGGGGCCTTACATTGGCTCCCCATCAGAAAGCGCAATATGTTTAAAGCACTCTGTACAGTGCATAAGGCCCTTTTTCTCCCTAGTCCGGCAAGGATTAAAGATATGATTCACTGGCACTCCTCAGGTAGAAACCTGTAATCGGCACATCAAAACCTGCTTACTGCACCTAGGACCCGAAAGAAGAAATGGGGAGACAGAGCTTTCTAGATGGCTGCAAGCAGACCCTGGAACTCAATTCCGCAAACCTGAGTGCTACCTCTTAGAAACTTAGCACTTAAAAACTGGATTTATGCTGTATAGACAGATTAGTTTCTGGTGGCAATTGGTACTGTCACCTTCGTTGAACATGACATAGGTGTACCCTGATGTTCCCGCGATGATGCTGATCACCAGGTTTGTTTTGTTCACGTGTGTGTAAATGTTTGTAAGCTATCATGTCAGCTTGTACGGAATGTAAAATGTTTGTATGTTCTTGTGTCCAATGTGTGCTTGAAAAGTCTGGCCTATTAGGTCTAGAATGGCTTAACCCATTCTGCATAATCTGGAATGTATGTTCTGCCAAAAATTAGGAATCCCAATATGGATTGTAGTCTTTTCAATGTTGTTGGTGGTTGAAGCAGCACACATTTCTCTAGGAAGTGTGTTGCAAGACTTTTGCCTTTACATGGCAGCTCATATCCCTGAAAAAGAACATTGAGGTGGGCAATTTTTGATTTTTTTAAATTGAATTTGTAGCCCATGTGAGCAAATCCCAAGATTATGCGATCCACTCTTGTCAAGTGTTTCGTAAGGTCGCCATCCATCAGATAAATGTCATCGGCATAGGACAATACCTATTCGTCAAAATTTTGTAGTAGCACTGTTACTGTGACTGAGAACAACCCAGGGCTATTCTTATACCCCTGAGGCAATCGACAGAATTGCCTCAGAGAGCCTAACGCACTGAAGGCGGCCAAAAATCTTCTTCCGGGTGCTATATTTTGGCAAGAAAAATACATTTGAGATAGCAAGTGTTATTTTGTAGTTCTTCCACACAATGTTCTTCATTAGTGCGGCACTGTGTGCATTCTGTACTGCAAATGTGTGAATAGCTGGGTTTAAATATCTGTAATCTAATACTAGACAATATGAATGGTCTGGTTTCATTACTTAAAACAATGTATTATTCATAGATGAGGTGCAACTTTCTATTTCACTATGGTATTCAAGTTGTTGTAGGATTTGTCTAACTTGTTTTTTAGCTTCATTTTTTATTGGGTATTGTCGTTGAGGTTTTGGGGTCATCCTCAATGGGATCTCATGATGAGGGGAACCATCATCATACCCCACATGGCTGTGGTATAACGCAGGAACTAGTACTAACGCCCACTCCTTGGCATATGAATGTTTTACCGATTTTGGAACGAATTCGGAGAAAGCAGGTAAAATTACCGTTTTCCTGTTTGTACACTCCATTCCAAAATCAGGTGGCCAATCATTTTCAGCCTAAAGAATATCGTAGCCGTAAGTTAAGTCCTCCCAAAATAGAACATTGAAGTATCTGGGCATGTCCCCCTCCAATTGGAGTTGTATTTCGTATAAACGATGGGAAACACTTACCCTATTATCAGGTGTTTCCACCGTGATAAGTTCACTTCGCACTACTCACCACCAGACAATCCATCAGGTTCCGGCAAACTATTGTGACTTCTGCCGCGCTGTCTAGCATTGTCACTGCCCACTCCCCGCTCAGAACAGAGTCCTCAATATCCAGGGCATGCCTGACCTTTAGTCCGGCTACCTTCTTATTTTTGAATTGAGGTTTGGAAGTGTTCTGTTTTATTCTATAGTCAGATGAACATTGCGAGTCCTCCTTTGGTTTCACGTGCTCCTCCGATCTGCGCTCTGACCGTCTACCTATCTCCGAACGTTTTTCAAGTGACTCCTGAAAGGAAGGAGACAAACGTGTATCTTGATACCTGTCAGGGGGTCTAATATTATCAAGGTTTCGGAGATTACATTGTTGTAGGAAGCTGGCTCTGTATATACTATACCAAAGTAAGGTAAAGTGTGCACAAAGTCCAGTGCGTCCCTAGAGGTATAGCAGAGGATAAAGTAGATAATACCTTACTCTCAAGTTAGTGGTAGCTGGGCTGAGCAGTTAGGCTTATCAGGGGCTGTGTTAAGCATTTATTGTGCACACTCGGGCAAGAAATGTTGCACACTCAAAGACTGAATCCAGACCAATTGTTTGTATAAAAAAGTATAATGTTATTTTATTTCTAAAACCAAGAATTACTTAATTGCAGGTAAGTGATACTTTCACAGCAGTAATACCTTTCAAAAAACGGTGTGTACTGGTTTTGTATGAGCATACAAGTTACTTTGCAGTATAGAAAATACGTAAACTCTTTGGAATACTGGAAATTACTTCAGATTATTTCTAGTTAATTTTCAGTTACTTTTTTTAACTTAGTGCAAAACAAATAATAAATGTTTAGGTACTGCAGTACATTAGTAAGCAGGACAGTTCACTTTGTAGACACTAAGTAACTTTGTTGCAATGTAAGGCAAAGCCAACACTTGGAATAGTTTTCAGTAAAAGGCCACACCATGTAATCCTATGGGAAAAACAAAGTTAGTACTTGCAGGTACGTACAACGACTTTTGGTGTGGTCCTTTTGGGATTAGAACCAAGGTTCAAATCTGCACTCAAGGTGCACCACTAGCAGTACTAGGGCGGCCGGGTGCAAAGTGCAGATGTCAGTGGCGGCTGCTCCCGCGAATCAGTAGGGGGGCAGGGAGGGAGGGGGTGAAAAAAAATAGGATCACTTACCTGCCCGCCAGCAAGCCGTCCGCTTCTGTTCTCTCTGTCCTCTTTTCTGCTAACAGGAAGCACCCAGGCTGCACTGCAGCGTTGTGATTGGTCTGAGCACCGTGGCTCTGCTCTCAGACAGGGAATGGGAGCCTGGGCATGTTCTCCAATGGGAGCCTGGGCATGTTCTCCACCCAGGCTGTAATGCAGCCTGGGTGGAGAACATGCAAAGTGCGCATGAATGTTTAGCCAGCCAGAGACGGCCTGCCAAACATTCAGGTCCACCTACAAAGTGTGCTCACCACTCCCCCTGCTCCTGTCATCAGAGCAGCCCGCCTTGCCCCACAAAACTGCCTCAGCATGGAAAAATAAAATAAAATAACCTTGTGTTATCATTTTATTTTTCCTTTTTTTGCAGTGCTGAAAGGCAGTGGGGACTAGGGGCACATCGATTGGAGGCTGCTCACGGGCAGGAAAACCGGCCTTGGAGGACAATCTTCAGGTATTGAGGTAAGTACAAAGTGGGACCCAAGGCAGCACCAGAACTACACCACCAGCGGCACAGGGACGACCGGGTGCTGGGTAGTATCACAGTGTCTGGAGGCCAATGTTAACCTATGGAGATTGTCGGTTCCGGTTTCAGGCTGCAGGCTCAGATCAGGAGGTCTCTTCGGCGGAACCAGCAGCCAGGGGAGGAAGTTGAAATGCTAGACGACGTCGGGACACTGTTGGTTCTGGTCACCAGGACGCAGGGCCGGAGATTGCAAGGGTGTCTTTTGATGTTGGGGTTCTCCTTACCGGGCAGGTCGCGGTCGAGGGAGGCCTTGATGCAGAGGCAACACAGAGGATGGGAGATGTCACCTCTCAATGGGTTTGGACTCGAGACTGCTGGGGAACCTCTTCTGGACCCGTGAACCTCCTAGACTAAGGCCGTGGGCGTCGGGTGCAGAGTTGAGTCTTCACGGTTCCGCAGGGCCTTGGGGTTCTTTTTGGAGACAGAGCCGCTGTCCTCGGGAGTCTTGGGTCTTTTTTAAGCTGATCAGTCCTCCCAGGGTTTTTGGAGGTCGCTGGTCTTCAGGTTGGAAGTCGTGCTGCAGGGGTTTCTTGAAGGTGCAGGCAGGACAGTAGGGCTGGGGCTGAATCTGTGGTCGCCTGGATCATCTTCTGCTGCGTCGTCTACTTCGCCAATCTTCTTAGGTTGTTAGGAAGTGCTGAGCCGGGTTCAGTGGTGCCCTTAAATACTGTATTTAGGGGTGTTACTGAGGTAGCAAGGTAGTAGCCAATGAGCTGCTGACCTTAGTGTGACTTCACCCTTCGTGTGCTCACCCCACTTGGGGGAGTCAGCATAATCCCTGACCCTGATTGGAGGGTGCCTTCCATCTGCGGGATGGCTGGCACTAAAGAATAGGCTTCACCTCGCCTCCCACACCTGAGGGGTGGGGTTGGCAGAGGTGGGCACACCTTCTGTGCTGTCCTGATTTTGACGCCTATCTTCCCGCCGAAAGGGGGTGAAACAGGAAAGGGGCCTACTCCTGCTAGCAAGAGAGGCTTGGGGTCGCATTACAAAGCGGCAAGGCCTTTGAAACTCCCCTGCCACCTATGGCTCTTCCTGACCTGAGGGAGGTGTGAACACCTCCGCCCAGGAAAGGCTTTGTTTGTGGGCCTTGGGAGGGAAGGCTCCCACCCCAGGGGTCCAGAAACCTGTCTCGTGGTGGCAGGCTGGTGCTCACCATTCGGGAACCCACCAGTGGTTGGTTCGGTTCAGTGGTCCCCTCTAGAAGGGACCCCTGAGTACATGGAATAATAAATCTGACACTGGAGTCAGTACACGTTTATTATTCGGAGATGTTTGATACCAAACATCCCAGGATTCAGTAAAGCCATTATGGTGCTAGGAAACTCGTAATGACAAGTTTCTAGTCCATATTCTCAGTATTGTTTTACTGTGCACGTATAATATCTAAGAATAGCATTAGGTATTATAGGGGCCTATCTGCTTATGCAGATAGGTCCTCACATAAGGTTTAGTGCACCCTGCCTTAAGGGTGAATTACCTAGGCCTCATGCAGTGCTGGGCAGGCATGGCACATAGGGTTGTGTGCCATGTCAACTCTTCACTTTTAGCTGCACCACAACACGCAGGCTGCAATGGCAGTGGTGCATGTTTGTGGTGAGAGGTCTCTGAGGGTGGCATAATACATGCTGCAGCCCTCAGAGGCCTTTCCCTGGCTACCATGCCCTTGGTACCATAGGTACCCCTTACAAATGACTTACAAGTAGGCCAGAGTTGTGGCAATTGTGGAAAGAATGATACAGGTTAGGAAAAGAACACAGGCCCTGGGAACCTGATGGGCAGGGTCCCAGGGTACACTCGGTCAAATTGGCATCATGTATCTGGCAAAAAGTTAAGGGACAATCATACAGAAAAGGGGATTTTCCTACACAACCCCCTACCCCAAACGAAAGAGGATGAGACTAACCTTTCCCAAGAGAGTCTTCATTGTCTAAGTGGAAGAACCTGTAAAGTCCATCTGCATTGGCATGGGCAGTCCCAGGTCTGTGTTCCCCTGTAAAGTCCATTTCCTGTAGGGAGATGGACCACCTCAACAGTTTGGGATTTTTACCTTTCATTTGCATTAGCCATCTGAGAGGTCTGTGGTCAGTTTGTATTAGGAAGTCAGTCCCAAATAGGTAGGGTCTCCGCTTCTTCAGGGATCAAACCATTGCAAAGGTTCTGCTCAATGGCACTCCAACTCTGTTCCCTGGTGAGTAGCCTCCTGTTTATAAAAACAACAGGTTGGTCTTGGCCATTATCATTGGTCTGGGATAGGACCGCTCCTATCCCTAGCTCAGACGCATCTGTCTGCACAATTAACTGCTTGGAGTAGTCTGGAGATTTGAGAATAGGTGCTAAGCACATTACCTCTTTCAGGATGTCAAAAGCCTTTTGACAGCTCACTGTCCAGTTCACTGTCTTGGGCATCTTGGAGGTATGTTCTGTGAGGGGGTCACAATGAACCCATATCCCTTCACAAACCTCCTGTAATAACCAGTCAAGCCAAGGAATGCCCTGACTTGGGGCTGGGTTGTTGGAGCCTCCCAGTCCAGAATTGTCTGGATCTTGGGTTGCAAAGGTTGCACTTGGCCTCCACCTACAAGGTGGCCCAAGTATATAACAGTTCCCTAGCTGGCCTGTATAACCTTCCCCAGGTGGATCAGGTGATCCTGGCAGGAGGAGGTAAAGACAGCAATATCATCAAGATATGCTGCACTAAAGGTCCCCAACCCAGCAAGGATTTGATTCACCAACATTTGGAAGGTGGCAGGGACATTCTTTAAACCTAATGGCATAACAGTATACTGATAATGCCCATCAGGTGTGGAGGATGCTGTTTTATCTTTGGCTGCTTGGGCCATGCCAATCTGCCAGTACCCTGCAGTTAAGTCAAAGGTGCTGAGAAATTTGGCTGCCCCTAGCTTATCTATCAGTTCATCCGCCCTGGGGATAGGGTGAGCATCTTTCTTAGTGACTGCATTGAGTCCTCTATAGTCCACGCAGAACCTAATCTCTCTTTTTCCTCCCTGGGGTGATGTTTGGGGACTCAGACCACTGGGCTGGCCCAGGGACTTTCAGAGGGCTCAATAACCCCTAACTCCAGCATCTTGCTTAGTTCATCTTTGATGCTCTCCTTGACTTGGTTAGACTGTCAATAGATCTTTGTTTTGGCAGGCAAGCTGTCTCCAGTGTCCACACAGTGTGTCTGTCCAGGGCTTAAGGAGAAGAGCCCAGCAAACTGTTGCAGGGCATGCCTACAGTCAGCCTGCTGTTGGACAGTGAGGGTTTCCGAGTAGATAACTCCATCAACTGACCCATCTTTTGGACTGTAAGAGAGGCGGTCAGGGAGAGGTTCAATCTTGGTCTCCTGATCCTCATCAGTGACCAACAGCATGGACACATCAGCCCCGTCACAAAAAAGTTTCAGGCGATTCACATGGATCACCCTCTTGGGGTGCTTGCTAGTGCCCTGGTCTACCAAGTAAGTGACCTCACTTTTCCTTTCCAGGATAGGGTAAGGGCCACTCCATTTGTCCTGAAGGACCCTTGGTGCATCAGGCTCTAAACACCACACCTTCTGCCCTGATTGGTTATACCACAGCTTCTGGAGCTGTTGTCTGGCCTCGAGATTTTTGGATGCCTTTTCCATGTACTCTGCCATCCTGGAGCGGAGGCCTAGTACATAGTCCACTACATCTTGTTTAGGTTCGTGGAGAGGCCTCTCCCAACCTTCTTTTACAAGAGGCAGTGGTCCCCTCTCAGGATGGCCAAACAGAAGTTCAAAGGGGGAGAACCCTGCTCCCTTCTGTGGTACTTCCCTGTAAGCGATAAGTAGGCATTGCAGGCGGGCATCCCATCTCCTTTTGAGTTTTTCAGGGAGTCCCATGATCATGCCCTTCAATGTCTTGTTGAATGTCTCAACAAGGCCATTGGTTTGAGGGTGGTAAGGTGTAGGGAATTTGAAGTTCACTCCACACTCATCCCACATGTGCTTCAGGTATGCATACATGAAGCTGGTACCTCTGTCTGACACCACCTCCTTAGGAAACCCTACCCTGGCAAAGATACCAATGAGGGCTTTGGCTACTGCAGAGGCTGTAGTAGACCTAAGGGGAATTGCCTCAGGATACCAGGTAGCATGATCCACTACTACTAGTATATATTGGCTTCCTGATGCCGTGAGTGGCTCAAGTGGGCCCACTATGTCCACACTAACCCTTTCAAAGGGAACCCCAACCACTGGTAGGGGAATTAAGGGGGCCTTTGGGTGTCCACCTGTTTTGCCACTGGCCTGACAGGTGACACAGGAGCTGACAAACCCCTTCACTTTCTGGGACATCTGTGGCTAGTAGAAATGGCTGACAAGCCTTTCTCAAGTTTTAGTCTGGCCCTGGTGCCCAGCTAGGGGGATGTCATGGGCTAATGTGAGTAAGAACTCTCTGTACAGCTGAGGCACTACCACTCTCCTAGTGGCACCAGGTTTTGTATCTCTGGCCTCAGTGTACATGAGTCCCTCCTCCCAATAGGTCCTGTGGGTGCCACTGATATCTCCCTTTTCCTGTGCAGCAGTTCTGGTTTCAGGCTGCAGGCTCAGACCAGGAGATGTCTTCGGTGGAACCAGCAGCCAGGGGAGGAAGCTGAGATGCCAGACGACATTAGTACACCGTTGGTACTGGTCAGCAGGACGCAGGGCCGGAGGTTGCAGGGGTGTCTTTGGATGTCGGGGTTCTCCTTACCGGGCAGGTCGCTATCAATGGGGGGGGTCTTGATTCAGAGGCTGCAGGCGTCGACACGAAGGCTGGGAGTTGTCACCCCTCAATGGATTCAGACTAAAGACTGCTAGGGAACGTCTTGTGGACTGGTGGGCCTCCTGGACTCGGGCCGTGTGCTTTTGGTGCAGAGGTAGGTTTGTCTTTGGGAGTCTTGGGTATTTTTTTAAGCTGATCAGTCCTCCAAGGGTTTTTGGAGGTCGCTGGTCTTCAGGCTGGAAGTCGTCATGCTGCAGGGGTTTCTTGCAGCACGGTAGCCGGTAGGGATGGGGCCGAAGCAGTGGTCGTCTAGATCATCTGCTGCTGTCATCTTCTTCACCAATCTTCTTAGGTTATCAGGAACTGCTGAGTCGGGTTCAGGGTTGCCCCTAAATTGTATTTAGGGGCGTTACTGAGGTAGCAAGGTAGTACCCAATGGGCTGCTGACCTTAGGGTGACTACACCCTTAGTGTGCTCACCCCATGTGGGGGAGTGAGCATAATCCCTGACCCTGATTCGAGGGCACTGAAGAGTGGTCTTCACCTCGCCTCCCCCACCTGAGGGGTGGGATTAGCAGAGGTTGGCACACCTTTATGGGCTGTCCTGATTTCCCTGCTTGTTTTCCCGCCAAAAAGGGGGTGAAGACAGGAAGGGGGCCTACTCCTGCTAGCAGGAGAGGCTGGGGTGTCGCATTCCAAAGGCTGCAAGGCTTTTGAAACTCCCCTGCCACCGATGGTTCTTCCTGACCTGGGGGAGGTGTGAACACCTCTGCCCAGGAAAGGCTTTGTTTCTGGGCCCTGGGAGCGAAGGCTCCCACCTCAGGGGTCCAGAAACCTGTCTAGTAGTGGCAGGCTGGTGTTTACCAGTCAGGGACCCACCAGTGGTTGGTTTGGTTCAGGGATCCCCTCTAGACGGGACCTCTGAGTGCATGGGATAATACATCTGACACTGGAATCAGAGCAGGTTTATTATTCTGAATTGTTTGATACCAAATATCCCAGGATTCAGTAAAGCCATTATGGTGCTAGGAAACTCGTAGTGACAAGTTTCTAGACCATATACTCAGTATTTATTTATTTATTTATTTATTTTTATTTATAAAGTTTTGTCTTTCGCGAACATGACCTCGAAAAGTATCAGAGCGCTTCACATAATGGAAGGGAAGAAATATCGTAAGAGGGGGAGATTACAAGGGGGTAACAGAGAATAACAGTTAAATAATGACAATGTACCAGAATGAGAACAAACAATGCTTAATAGGGTATAACAGACAACCCTGCGCTTTACAATTGTTAGGCCAAAAGGAGTGTAGTAAGGGTAATTGAGAAAGCAGACGATCTATGACCATTTAAGGCAAGAACTTGTTCATTAGGATTATTTTTACTTCATGTTTGAAGGCAGCCGAGTGGGGGATTCTGCAGACTTCCGGTGGGAGGGAGTTCCAGATCTTCGGTGCCGAGCCAGAGAAAGCTCTGAGCCTCGTTCTCTTTTTGCAAAAGGTCTGAGGTTTTAATAGGAGAGAATTCGCACTTCTTGATGATCTACCCCCTCCTGATAGTTCAAGCTTTTGAGCCAGGTAACCAGGGGTTTTGAAGTGGAGGGCTTTATGTGTCAAACAAGCAATCTTTAGCTGTATTCGTAAGGTAACCAATTTAGAGATCTAAGTGCTGGGGATATGTGTTCATTCCTTTTTGTACCAGTAATCAGTCTAGCAGTGGCATTCAAGGAGGCCCTGAGTGGGGCCAAGGTGTATTTGGGGAGGCCACAGAGCGTAGCGCTACCATAGTCTAGCCTCGGCAGGACAAGCGCTTGAACCACCTGCTTGAGGTCCTCTTGAGGGAGGAATGGTTTTAGATTTCTAAGAATCCTCATTTGGTGGTTAGCACCCTTACACATCTTGCTAATATGATTCTTCATGTTCAAGTGTGAGTCCAGGGTGATTCCGAGAGATTTGGCTGAGTCAATGATATGAGTGGAGCAGTTGAAGGCACTGAGGTGTTTCATCCAGAGGTCTATCTTGGGGGTATGATTAGGAGGAGAAGGAATTCAGTTTTGGCGGTGTTGAGCAGGAGGTGGTTCTCGGTTAGCCAGTTTTGGGTATCCGTCAGGATGGAGTTGAGTGAGGTGAAGTCTTCCGAGGGGGTGATTTTCAGATAAAGTTGCATGTCATCCGCGTACATATGAAAAAGAATGTTCATGGAGGTTAGAGCATTCGATAGCGGTTCCAGGAAAATATTAAAGAGTATGGAAGAAAGGGCAGACCCCTGAGGGACCCCCATGGAGACTGTAGAAGGCTGGGATAGGGATTGATTCACCTTGACTCTTTGGGATCTATTGTGAAGGAAGGACGAAAACCATTGAAATACCCGACAGGAAAAGCCCATCCTGTGTTCCAGAATGGCTAAGAGGTTGTCGTGATTAACCGTGTCGAAAGCTGATGAAAGGTCAAGGAGGATTAGGAGGCAAGATTCGTTATGGTCTAACATTTTTAAAATGTCATCCATAATGTGAGTGAGCGCCGATTCCGTGCTGTGACCGCTCCGAAAACCAGATTGATTGAATTGAAATAACATTTATATAGCGCATGGCTACCCGGAGGCATCCCAGCGCTGGTAGCAGCAGTAGTGGGGAGTTTCACCAGTTAGGGGAAAAGCGCGGTTTTTAACAATTTGCGAAAGGCTAGGTGGTTGGTTTCTACACGTAGGTGGGGAGGAAGGGAGTTCCAGAGCCTGGCCGCGTTAAAAGAGAATTGCCGACCCCCGCTTCTGGCTTTCCTGATCCTAGGGACGATGACAAGATTCATAGTCTTGGAGCGAAGGCTTCTGTTGGGCCGGTAGGAGTAGATGGCACTATGAAGAATGGCGGGGCCTGTTCCAGCTAGAGACTTGTGAATAATACATAGGGCTTTGAAATTGACTCTCTCCCGGACTGGCAGCCAGTGGAGTGATCTCAAGGCTGGTTTGGCTGAATGATGTTTAGGAATGCCTAATAAAAGTCTTGCTGCCCAGTTTTGTATAGTCTGAAGTTTGGAGAGAGTAGCAGCGGGGCATCCAGATAAAGGGTGTTCGCGGAGTCCAACCGGGACAGGATAAGGGCCTGGACCATGATTTTTCTTGCCTGGAAAGGAAGAAGGGGAAGAACCTTCCGAATCATTTTCAGGATACCATAGCACGTGGCTGCCGTCTTCCGTGCTTGTACCTTAAATGTGAGGTCTTGGTCGATCCAAACACCCAGGCTTTTTAACTGGGTCTTGGGGGTGGGGGCTAAGCCGAAAGAGGTCGGCCAAATTGCATTTAGATCAAGGGGAGAACGATTGCCCAGAATCATAACTTCGCTTTTTTCCCCATTCAGTTTCAGGAAGGACTCGTTCATCCAGTTGGCAATTTCTTCCAAGCATGGACGCAGACTGGGAGGGGAGCTTTCGACTCTATTAAGCCCAATCACAAGTTGCGTGTCATCTGCATAAGTGACTATGTGTACTCCAAAAGGTGATACCACCTCTGCTAGGGAGCACGTGTAAACGTTAAATAAGGTGGGACTCAGGGAAGATCCCTGAGGTACTCCACAACAGAGGGGCATCTGCTTAGAGTTCACCTCATTGTTAAAGACCTGGAAGGATTTATTGCTCAGGAAAGACTGTAACCATGACAGAGCAATTCCGGTAACAACCAATTTTCTGAGTCTGTGGACCAGGATGCCATGGTTTACTGTGTCAAAGGCCGCGCTGAGGTCAAGGAGAAGGACCACAGCGGTGCCTCCAGAGTCCACTATCTTTCTTGACTCTTCCACTACTGAGAGCAAAGCTGTTTCTGTTCCCTGGAGGGGACGGAAACCTGTCTGGGACCGATGGAGAAGTTTGTGAGTCTCTAGGAATGAGGATAATATCGAGTTGAAATATTTTTCAGCAATTTTGCTGACCCCTGGAAGCAGAGAAATGGGGCGGTAGTTTCCCAAGTTAGAAGGATCAAGGCTGGTTTTTTTAAAAAGTGCCTTTACCATAGCTTCCTTCCATAGGGGAGGGACCACTCCAGAGGAGAGTGAGATGTTAATCAATTCTAAGATGACAGGAGAAACAACACCTGCCACCTACCTCAGTATCTTTAGGGGGGCAGGATCTTTGGGTGATCCACTTTTTACCTGAGTCAGGAGGCTTTCTAACACAGGCATTTCCATCACCGGAATAGTGTCCAAAGAGGGCTGATTACTACAGGTGTGGAGGGACAATGTACAGTCTTTAATAGGGGGAAATGAGGTAAAAATAGTTTCAATTTTATTGGAGAAGAACTCCGCTAAGTTGTTACACCGTGCACCTGAGGTATCAGGGATAACTGGTGGAGGGGGAACTCTGGAGAGAGTTTTGGCGATACAAAAAATCTCACGGGCGGAGTTAGTTGCTGATAAGATTTTATTTTCGTAGTAGGCTGCCTGGGCTACTCTGATTTCGGCTTTGTATAAATTAATGGTTTCTCTATATTTAAGTTTCCTGTCAATCGAGAAGTTTTTCCTCCAATCTCTCTCAAGCTTTTTGCAAGTTTGTTTTAGGCCCCGAAGTTTGGCTGAGTATCATGGCTTCCGGTTGCTTCCTATTTTCGCTTGAGTCCTTTTTACAGGAATGAGCGCATCTAGTGATTTTTGAAGCCAGTTGTTGAAGTTATCATTGGCCATAACAGCGTCCGAAGAAGACACCGGTCTGGTTTCTTCTAGTATTGTGGTCCAGTGTTCAATTGACAATTTAGACCAGGGACGTACTTTTGAGTAGATGGGTGTCGTGTGTGGGACCATGTGGGGCGGTGCCCAGGAAAAAGGTATAAGGAAGTGATCTGACCATGGGACAGAGGTAGGTTTCTCTCCTTTTAGGTCCTCCGTATTTGAGAAGATGGGATCTAATAGATGCCCCTTTATGTGGGTGGGCTCGCTGACTTTTTGTATGAGTTGAAAGACTGCTAGATCCTCAGTAAGTTCGGTTGCCGACATCTGTAGAGGGTCATCAAAGTGGAGGTTGAAGTCCCCCAATAGAGTGAAATTGGCCGATGTGCTAGCCAGATTTGCTGCCAGGTCGGGTAAAGAGTTACAAAATTCCACTGAGGGACCCGGGGGCCGATAGATTAATATACCCGAGAAAGTGAGAGCTTTAGAAAATTCAATGGAGAAGACAGCGTTCTCACAGTCTGGCACAGAGCTGCCAGTCATCCGACAGGTCAAACCGTGTTTATAGATATTAGCTATCCTGCCCCCTTTCTCTGTGGGTCGGTCCAACCTCTGTATGGAATAGCCAAGGGGGAGAGCCTGAACGAGGTCAGGGTCAGAACTAGGAGTAAGCCATGTTTCAGTGAGAAACAGTACCTCTGGCATTTCTTCTTCGAGAAGGAAGGAGATTTCTGCCGTATGTTTGGGCAGTGATCTGCAGTTTAGTAGGAACATTTTATATTTCCTAGGTTTAATAGAATAGGAGTGAGAGTCTATTGTTAGATGGAATCTGCAGTGGGAACATTCGAGAGGGTCGCTAGCGGTTGAGATGGAGTGTTTACATATATTCCTTATCGGGCCTGCTAGGCCGCGTAATTCTTCTGCCTCATACTGCATCCGATGAAATGGGAGAGAGGCAGGGGTTATGGCCCCTGGCCCCGGTCGGACGCGGCCGGGCGCAGACGGGCTTGCCTTAGGCTCGCCTTCGGCGCGCCAGCGGCGCGCCCGCTGCGCGCGTCTGCTGCGCGTCCGGTCAGGCATCCTAATTAAGAGGTTTCTTCCCCGGAAGTGAGGGAAGGTAGGGGGAGGAGCCACGTCCCTCCGCTTCATCCGCTTTGATCCAAGAGTTTGAAATTCTCAATGTGCGTGCAGAGTTGCGATTGCACACATTTTTCTAGGAGTTTAGCCAAAGTGGGGATGTTGGAGATGGGACGAAAGTTGTTGAGATCAGATCTGTCAGCATTAGGTTTTTTAAGAATGGGTGATACCTGAGCTGCTTTTAGGCATTCAGGGATCTTGCCTTTTGATAGAGAAGCGTTGACAATCTTTGTCCAAAGGAGAATGAAGGCATCCTTGATTTCTTTGAAGACAGACGGCGGCAACTGATCGCTGAAGTGATTGGAAGGGTTGATACTAAGAAGGGTTTTGTAGATTTCATTTTCACTGAGGGGAGTGAAAGAGCCCCAATTGGCCTTGTTCTTGGTGCTAGTACTAAGAGGCTTTAACCTCTCAGAGAGGGCAGGATGAGCCGCAATATCATATGATGTAAGAAGGGCCTTCTTAGATTCTAGGTCAATACTGATGAGTTTAGATTTCTCCATAAAGAAAGCAGCCAGATCGTCGCATGAAGGAGAGTCGTCTCCTGAGTCAAGGTGGTTGGGTGCTTTCACTGTTTGTTGTTTGACAATTTCAAAAAGTTTCTTAGGGCGATTTGAGGCTTGAGTAAGTTGGGATCTGTAGTAGTCTGCCTTAGCAGTCTTGATTTTTTTTTATTATATAAGCTCCTTACCGATCTAAGGACTTTTAGATGATCCACGGAAGGTGTTGATCTCCATAAACGTTCCGCTGCCCTTAAGTTGCGGCGTTCCGAGTTTAGGTTGTCATTGAACCAAGGTTTGGAGATTTTGGAGGAGGCATTTTTTGTTGTAGAGGTGCTATGGTATCCATGATACCAGAGATAGTGGAGTTATAGTAGCCAGTGAGATCATGTACATCGGTCATGTCATCTAAGGAAGAAAAGGCATATTTGCATTCGATAGCTAAGCCTTCCATGTTAATATTCCTGAGGTCCCTTTTCCACTGTTTAATTTTCTTCGGTTGATCACTTTTCCTGATCACCTCCCTGTTAATAAAGAAGAAGCTGGAGTGATCGAACCAATCACAAGGGGTAATGTCCTCCAATGTGATGGTATTCACTTTTGAAATGATGAGGGCCAGAATTTCTCCTTTGTTGTGAGTTGGCCGGTCGCAAAATTGGATAAGGTCCAGATCCGCTAAGAATGATTTTAGACAGATCACCGCTTGGTCGTTAGGATTAGACCAGTGAAGGTCGAAATCACCGAGGTAGATTTGGGACAATGAGGGGTCGTCGTTGGAAGAGATGATTACCATTAATTGTTCAATGAAGAGGAAGTTATCACTAGGGGGTGGTAGAAGGTATAAAGTTTGCAAATCGGGATGTGATTACTAGAGATGTTGAGACAAAGGTATTCAACTGCCGATGGGGTGGAGGTCTCCATGTAGGAAACAGATAGTGTATTCCGGTGTATACAAGCTAATCCACCGCCCTGCTTTTTAGATCTGGCTAGACGGATAATATCATGACTAGGTGGTACTAAGAGGTCTAGGATAGGGGTGGAGAAAGGAGTTAGCCAAGTTTCCGTGAGGATGATGATATCTAATTCATTGTTTTGGATGAGGCCAAAGATATCAGAGGCATGTTTGTAGGCTGATCTACAATTGAGTAGTGCGCATTTCAGACGTATAGGCGTGTGTGATTTGGAAGTCTGAGTGAAGTTCACTTGCTTGAGGTTGTGGCTATTTACGGCTCTGCGGTTGTAGGAGGGTTCCCTGTGTGGATTGGCGTGAATGGCTTGAATTTGGGCCATAGGGATCTTGTCAGTATCTAGTATGGTTTTACTGTGCACTTATAATATCTAAGAATGGCCTTAGATATTATATGGGCCTGTCTGCTCATGCAGATAGATCCTCACATGAGGTATAGTGCACCCTGCCTTAAGGGTGACTTACCTAGGCCTCATGCAGTGCTGGGCAGGCATGGCACACAGGGATGTGTGCCATGTCGACTCTTCAATTTTAGCTGCACAAAAACACGCAGGCTGCAATAGCAGTGGTACATGTTTGTGGTGAGAGGTCTCTGAGGGTGGCATAATACATGCTGCAGCCCTCAGAGGCCTTTCCCTGGCTACCATGCCCTTGGTACCATAGGTACTCCTTACAAGTGACATAGAGGTAAGCCGGATGTGTGCCAATTGTGGAAACAACTGTACAGGTTAGGGAAAGAACACAGTCCCTGGGAACCTGATGGGCAGGGACCCAGGGCAAACTCAGTCAAGTTGGCATCATGTAACTGGCAAAACATTAGGGGGCAATCATGCAAAAAGGGACAATTTCCTACAATCGTTTTTCAGCGGTTTCCTGTTGAGGAGACCTACCCCGTGAATTTGTCTTTTCTTTATTATTTTTTTATTATCTCACTTCTTCTTTGTTGAAGAATCGGGTGCTTGTTTAGTTATCCTTTTCAGAATAACTCGTTAGTTGTGGTTTACCAGGTCTGGCTCCCAAATTATCTCTACCTAGCGTAGCGTAGGTTTCTTTGATAAGTTTAGGTAATCCACGGTCCAGCTGTGCAGGAGTCAAATCCCTTAGGCGTTGACATATGCCCAACGCTGCTGCTTCCCCCTTTATGTTACTCAACATAATGGCGGATACTGCTGCAAAATTGCCCATCAGTTTCACCGCTAAGTCCAGGGCAGGTGCTGCCATGTACTCTTTCTGAAGCTGTTTCAGTAATTCAGGCTAAACAGCCAGAGAAGGGGTACCATGTGTTCTGGTATATACTGAAGCAAAGCCTGTACCGCAGGTAGTGCATTGGTAAGCAAATAGTTAATATTCTGTATCTTTTCTGTGGGCCCGTATGGGGAAACACTTCGTCAAGCTGTTTGTTTTTTGTGCAATCCAGAATGGAATCTCCTCCCGCCTGATGGGAACTTTTCCCATGACTGCATTTAGTGTTGTGGGCTGATGCCCAGGTTAGCCAATTGTGGTTGTGCACCTTGAGCTATCGACGGGTTAAGTGTCGATGTTTGCGTAACAAACTGTGTAAGACCTCTCTATATAGTTACTTAATCTTCGTATATTGTTCGCACCTCTGCTGCTGATAAATTATCAACATTAGGATGCGGTGTGTATCGGGCCAAGAATGGCCATGTCGCTTCGTCATTACTGAACGGACTGAGTCTAACGTTTGCTGTTGTGTGTGGGAGGGAGCCGCTAAACCAATTTATATGTTCCTGGTAAGTGAGAAGAATTCTATTTCTTCATATAGAGTGTAGATATCGGGTATTTAATCCTCAGTGTAGGTGTGAAATAATTGTGTAGTGTTGTCTGCAGCTGGGAATGTAACCCAAGAATAGAACACCTCTGTCCTAAATGCTTCGTGTGCCTCAACCACGAAGGTAACATCTCCACCCCTGGCCGAGAGACCATGGTGTGATAGTTTCAGAGTAACTGCATGTCTGCAGTTCTCTGCAATGTTTAAAGCCCGAGAACCTTCTTCCCCAGACATAA
This sequence comes from Calotriton arnoldi, assembly GCA_963921515.1. Taxonomy (NCBI): domain Eukaryota; kingdom Metazoa; phylum Chordata; class Amphibia; order Caudata; family Salamandridae; genus Calotriton; species Calotriton arnoldi. Next base: position 414,136 of record CAWUFW010006165.1, read on the forward strand.
GGAATTAATTACAGAGTGGGTATACACACTGGGAAGTAAATCCTTTAAAAGTTCAAGCTTGAGCAGCCTACAGCCATTACATAGGGGTAACTTAGCTGAGGAAGATGTTCCATGCAACCAAGGACATCTCCGGTTTGGAGGTAAGTAGGGGTCTCTAAGAAGGCACGATTGAACTACTCAGACGATCCATTAAAATAAGTACCTAACCAACTTTGACGGCGCCATGTCGTGTAGTTTCCATCCTACGGTAGGAACTGTGTGTTTGTGGACGGCATAAACGTTGGGATGGTGCTAAACTGATTCTTTGCACAGCCTCAGGATATGTTGTCCTATTGGCTATCTAGCTCACAGTGCTGCCATAAGTACCCCGAAACCTAGGCGGGTAGCAAATGGTTCTGGCAACCACTGAACATGACAACTCTGATCCCCCCCAGGAATCGTGGTAACAGATCTAGAACCCTTTTGCACAGTCACTCGTGCTCTCTTATTCTCAGGGAAATAGCCAAGGAATGCAATGACATACTATTATGATTGCTGCTTTTATCTTTTTTATCGTGATTACTATTATATAGTGGCGTGGTGAGCAAAAGAACAATGGATTAAACCCAGATCTTTGTGACTGGGGGTGAATGTTTACATTGTTCAGCATTCCGTCCATCATTTGTTCCTTTTGCTTTTGTTGCCCTAAGTGGGAAGGGTATGCCCAGACGTGGGTACCGTGCTCACTGCGCTGCTGGATTCAAACTAGCCTGGCTGATGAGGGGTGATGCCCCGAAACCGGTCCCAGGATGCTTGTTTCTGGTCCTGGAAGGACCTGGCTTGGCAGTTCGGGCTGGACTGTTCCCATGAGGCACAGGGTCAAGACTGATTTGCATATGGCTGGGTCCAAACTGGGGTGGCGTGGTGAGCAAAAGAACAATGGATTAAACCCAGATCTTTGTGACTGGGGTTGAAGGTTTGCATTGTTCAGCATTCTGTCCATCATTTGTTCCTTTTGCTTTTGTTGCCCTAAGTGGGAAGGGTTTTGCCTAGACGTGGGTCCCGTGCTCACTGCGCCACTGAATTTAAACTAGCCTGGCTGATGAGGGGTGATGCCCCAAAACCGGTCCCAGGATGCTTGTTTCTGGTCCTGGAAGGACCTGGCTTGGCAGTTCGGGCTGGACTGTTCCCATGAGGCACAGCGTCAAGACCGATTTGCATATGGCTTGGCCCAAACGGGTGGTGTGGTGAGCAAAAGAACAATGGATTAAACCCAGATCTTAGTGACTGGGGTTGAAGGTTTGCATTGTTCAGCATTCTGTCCATCATTTGTTCCTTTTGCTTTTGTCACCCTAAGTGGGAAGGGTATGCCCAGACATGGGTCCCGTGCTCACTGCACCACTGGATTCAAACTAGCCTGGCTGATGAGGGGTGATGCTCTGAAACCGGTCTCAGGAGGCTTGTTTCCGGTCCAGGGAGGACCTGGCCTGGCAGTTGGGGCTGGACTGTTCCCATAAGACACAGGGTCAAGACTGATTTGCATATGTCTGGGTCCAAACTGGGGTGGCGTGGTGAGCAAAAGAACAATGGATTAAACCCAGATCTTTGTGACTGGGGGTATATGTTGTTCAGCATTCAGTCCATTATTTGTTCCTTTTGCTACTATTACATGGTGTCGTTTGGAGAAAATGTACTTAACTGTATGTTTTTAAGGAATGCTATTTCTGAAATAAACAATATGCTGAAGAGGACTTCCCTTGAACACTTTATTATACGCTGATAATTTGTTTGCTTTAAATCACACACTGATTGGATTCCAGCATCACCTGCACGCCCTGGATTCCTACAGCACAATAAATAAATTATTTATTTATTTTATTTATTTATTTTATAGTTTTATAGAGCGCGAACCAGACCCGTGAGGGTATCAGAGCGCTTTACAGGATTAAGGGTGGTATACAAAGAGTTAGGAAGGGAGGGACCAATTGGGTAAAATAGGTAGATACATTATACAAGAAAAAAGAGCACGCAGTCTAAGGTCCCGGCTACATATGGGATAAAAACGAAAAACAGGTAGATACATTATAAAAGAAGGCACGCAGTCTCAACTCTTGAGTGGGATGCCCAGGAGTGCAGGAATAGGTATCATCCGAAAAAGCCATGGATAATGCCGAAGTGGAGGGTGGAACATGTCGCTGAGGTGATTGTAATGTGATCGTTAGGCGAGGAATTTGCTCATTAGGAAAGTTTTGGTCTCCTTTTTAAAGTGTGCCAAGGACGGAAGTCTTCTGATGGCGGGTGGGAGAGAGTTCCAAATTCTAGGAGCGGCCCCAGAGAAGGCCCGATTGTAGGTTTTTTTCTTCCGGAAGCGGGCTGGTTGAAGCAAAAGGTCTTTCTTTGGCAGATCGGGAGTTTCTGGCTCCTCCGGATATCACGAGTTTTTGGGCAAGAAATGCAGGGGACTTGGAGTAGAGAGCTTTGTGAGTAATGCAGGCCAGTTTAAGTTGGATTCTGGCCTCTAGGGGAAGCCAGTTCAGAGCTTTGAGGTGGGGAGAGATGTGGTCGAATTTCTTTGAGCCAGTTAGGAGTCTGGCGGCGGCGTTGAGGCAGGCTTTCAATGGGGCCAGAGAGTTCTTGGGTTGCCCTGCGAGAGTAGAGCATCCATATTCTAGTCTGGAAATGACTAGTGCCTGGATTGCCATTTTTAGGTCAGAGGTATCGAGGAAGGGTTTTAGGTTTTTTAGGTAACTTAGGTGGAATCTGGCAGTTTTGGCCATCGAGTTGATATGGGCCCGCATGTTCAGGCTGCCGTCAAGGGGTATTCCAAGGGATTTCGCAGAGTCAACAATGGTAGGAGGGCAGTTTAGTGCTGTGATAGCCTTGATCCATTCCTGGATGTCTGGATTGGTTTTGGGTGGGGAGATTAGAAGAAATTCAGTTTTATTTGCGCTAAGTTTAAGCTGGTTGGTGGTGAGCCAGTGGACTGTCAGCTTCAGGGCCTCATTCAGGGAGAAAATATCCTCATGAGAAAAGATTTTATTGTATATCTGAGTATCATCGGTGTACATAAGGTAGGAGATATTGGCAGAGCGTAACACCTCTGTGAGTGGTTCAAGATAAAGATTGAAGAGGGTAGGGGAGAGGGTTGATCCTTGGGGGACTCCAACCGTGATCGGAGAGGGAGCGGATAGATTACCGTTGATGAGGACTCTCTGTGAGCGATTTTGGAGGAAGGATCTAAACCATTCAAGGATGGTGCCATCCAAACCCATCCTGAGTTTGAGGCGTTCAAGGAGAATTTCGTGGTTAACCGTATCAAAGGCAGAAGATAGGTCTAGGAGGATTAGGAGACAGGTTTTGCCTTGGTCGAGGGCTTGGAGGGCGTCATCCACGATGAGGAGGAGGGTGGTTTCCGTGCTGTGCCCAGGTCTGAACCCGGATTGGAAGTCATCTATAAGGTGGAAGTTGGTGATGTGTAGGCTCAGCTGCTGTTGCACACATTTTTCCAGAACTTTGGCTAGGAGTGGGATGTTGGATATGGGTCTATAGTTGTCGGCGGAAGCGGGGTCCAGCGTAGGTTTTTTTAAGATGGGGACGACTTGGCCAGCCTTAAGAGAATCAGGTATTGAACCCTGTAGGAGGGAGGCCTTGATTATTGAGGTCCAGGAAGGGATGATGGCCTGAGAGGCGGCAGCTAGGCAGTTAGAAGGGAGAGGATCATTGAAGTGATTGTTCGGGTTTAAGGAGGCTAGAATTCTCGAGATCGAGTGTTCGTCATAGATTTTAAAGTTGGACCAGTGCGCTTGGTTTTTGGGTGAGGTTTGGGAAGCCAGCGCGGAGAGAGAAGGTAGAGCCGACAGATTTTGATGGTGAGTTGCGGATTTAAGTTAATTTCCTAGGGCAGAGATTTTGTCGCAGAAGAAGGATGAAAATTCCTCGCTTGATATTAGGGGTTTAGGTGTTTCTTTGGAGGTTTTTGCTAGTTTGTTGGATTGGTGGTTGACCAAGTCAAATAGCTTGCGAGGTCGATTCTTGGCGTTCTCAAGTTTAGTTCGGAAGAATTCTTTTTAGAGTTGAGGATTTTCTTATTGTAGGCATTTCTGGCCTGGCGGAGAAGTTTTAGATGGGCTGCTGATGGGTGCTGTTTCCAGTTTCGTTCAGTCTGTCGAAGGGATCTCCTCTCCTTGTTGAGGGATCCGTTGAACCAGGGATTCCTGTCTTTGATCTGGGTTCTTTTTAACTTTAGTGGAGCAAGGTCATCGAGAATGTCGGATATAGTTGAGGAATAATGATCCGCTAGGTTGTTGACCGAGGTGCACTGAGGGGGAGGGTGGAGGTCGGTCTCACCGCGCGCAGCCAGTTTCCCGTGATCAAGGTTCTTGGTGTCTCTAACCCATCGTTTGGGAATCACAGGTTGTGGTGTCCATGTCTTGTGGGTGCTAGGCAGGAGGAAGGTGATAGCGTGGTGGTCAGACCAATCACAAGGGTCAATAGAGATAAGTTTGACCACTGATTCCTTAGCGATGATCCAGTCTAGGGTGGCACCTTTCGTATGTGTAGGGAGAGAGCAGGCTTGGGTAAGGGCTTGGTCGACCAAGAAGTCTCTGATGGCGCTGACCTGAGGGTCCTTAGGATCGTTCCAATGCAAGTTGAAGTCGCCAAGGAAAATGTCATTAGAGTTAGGGGAAACCTTGGCTGTGATGATTTCCATGAGGAGGTCAGTGAAGGTGTCATTCTTGCCTGGTGGGTGGTAAAAGATGTGAAGTCTGCACAGTTGGGAGGTGTTGTTGGAAATGGAGAGTGCGAGGTATTCGCAGGAGTCTGTAGGGTCCACAGGAAGTTCAGTAACAAGGAGGTTAGAGCGGTAGATACAGGCAATGCCTCCCCCTTTTTTCTTTGAATGCCTGTCCAGCCTTACGATGTTGTAATTGGGCGGGACTAAGAGGTCTAGGTAGGGCGATGAGGATTCCTTGAGCCAAGATTCAGTCAAGATCGCTAAGTCCGATTTATGGCTCAGGATGAGATCGGCGACTTCAGATGCATGCTTTACTGCTGAGCGGCAGTTAATTAGGAGGCCGGCTAGGGAGGGGTCGGAGTGAGTGTCAAGGGTAGATGCAGAGATGGGTACTCTAGTTAGGTTGCTATTGACCACCCCTCTGATGCGGAGGGTAGCAGATCTGTTGGGGTTGGTTGCAACCGTGCAGATAGGGTGTTCTTCCCTCAGGTCTGAGGGGCATGGGGTTGTCAAGGCAGAATCGTAGCTAATGAGGAGGTCAACCACTTCTTCCTCCGTGAGGTCTAATGGGTTAGGCGTGCCAGGGGTGGGTTTGTAGGTATGGAGGAGGGCAAGAATTTCCTCCTCCGAGAGGTGGCAGGGTTGCTTGCGGGGGCGCAAGTGTCTCAGGGATAGTGGTAGTGGGTGAAGGAGGGGCTTAGTGTAGGGGATGGGGGTCACGTTCTGCGAGAGCCAGAGATTCGAGAAGGAGAGTTCTGTGAGGTGTAGGAGGTGCTTTAGATCCAGAATGGACTTGTGGATGCTCAGGGTTAATTCGGTGGCTCTGCGGTGGAGATTATCAATATCTCTAAGAGAGGTAGGTTCTGACGGGCAGGGGGCCAGTTGCATGCGAGCGATTCTGATAGAATGTGCTGGTAGCCTAGTGGTGGGTTCTGGCGGGCCGGGGGCCAGTTGCATGCGAGCGATTCTGGTGGAGTGTGCCGGCAGCCTAGTGGTGGGGCTAGGTCGATCAGTATCCCTATGAGAGGGAAGATCTTGCGGGCAGGGGGCCGATGGGGTGGGAGCAATTCTGTCGGACTGCGTTGGTAGCCTAGAGGTGGGGCAAAATCGACCAGAGTCGTGGGCCCTAGTAGACGTTTCAATACCAGTGACGTGGGCCCTAGTAGACGTTTCAATAGCCCGGTGTGTGGGAAGATTATGCAGGCTGGAGGTTAAGGGTTTGGGGACGCTTCTGATGGCAGGTGCTGGTAGCGTGATAGCGGGGCTAGGTTGGCTCGAGATGTGGGCCCTAGGGGGAGTTACGGAAGCCGACGGAGAGGGGAGGGCTTGTAGGCCTGAGTTCAGTGGTATAGGCGCGCAGTGGTTGGCATGCGTTGGTGATAAGGTAGTAGGGCTGGGTCGCCCAATGACGTGGTCACTAGCATGTGTGGTTATTGAGAGGCTAGGTACACTTGGCGGATTGGGCGAGAGGTGGAGCGGGGGGAGCGTGGACTGGGTAGGGTTGTGAACATATTTTTTAAGGAGGGTGAAAAGGTCCACAAATTTGATGAGGTCTTTGGGTGTCCCTTGAATCAGGATAATGCCGCTATTGTACAAGGTGATGGTGAGGTCAGCACGCAGGTTTGCAGATGGTGTGATCGTGAGTTTTTTTCCGTGAGGGATGTTCCTGGCTTCCTGTACTTTGAGGAGGCTCGAGAAGGCATTGCGCCAAAGAGACGTTTTCCTGGAGTGGAAGATAAGGTCGTTAATGACAGTGCCCTTGTCCAAGTAGAGACGAAGATCAGATATCAGGGTCTCAGGATGACTTTTCAGGATGGAGTGTTTGAGGGATTTAGAGGCGGATTTGGAGAGATTAGGAGGATAGATAACGGTGTAGTAGTTGTCGCCCGTGGAGGTCAGGCAGGGCCCTGCCATGCTGGGGAGAGTGTTGAGACTGCCGCCCCAGTGGTCGGTTTGCGTAGTGAAATAAAACTGTAGCAGTCTCAGCAGGTCTGCCCTAATATCTAGGTTTACTTAGAGAATGTGCTACAGCGCCAAGATGCCCCATCTTAAATGAGCAGCGAAAGTGCAAATGCAAACTAAAATCGGTTTGAGTAGTGAAATATAGCGGTAGCAGTCTCAGCAGGTCTGCCCTAATATCTAGGTTCACTTAGAGAATGTGCTACAGCGCCACGATGCCCCATCTTAAATGAGCAGCGAAAGTGCAAATGCAAACTAACATCGGATCAGATAAAATCAGTCCATCCAATGAGCGGTGGGGGTTACCGGTCACTTTCAGTAGAATAAATTGAGTAAGTTGAGAGGGCTGTTAATCAAATGCCCATGCCAAGGTGGGGGTTACCAGGTCGCTTTCAGTAGAATGGGTTGAGAGGGCTGTTAATCATATGCCAATGCCAAGATGGCCGCTGCAGAAGTCCTCTTTCTGTTATTATGGGGAGCTTCTGGCTCAGTCCTCTTTCTATTGTTGTGAAAGCTTAGATCAGTCCTCTTTCACTTTTTATGAGTAGGGGCATGTGAGGACAGCTTCTATCTTAGAGTGCATACAATGCAAAATGGCTGAGCTAGCACCTATAAAGTCAAGATGGCCTTCTAGGTCAGCTTCTATCTAAGAGTGCATACAATGCAAGCGTCTTCCAAATGGCTGAGCCAGCACATATAAAGTCCACCACAATAGATTCATAGTATCGCGGCGCTCACCGTTTGTTAGGTCTGGGCAGTCCTAGTTCCCAGGACACGTCGCAAGCAGGCGAGCCGGGACCCGAGTCAAGGTCTCGGGAGAGAGGCACTGCGGGGCGCTCCCCGCTTCTTGGCAATTCGGGTCAGGGCAGTCAGCCCAATGGAACAATCCCCAGGACACGCTGGTCCACACCCTCACTACACGGACTGTGGCACATGCAGCTGTCTATGCAGGCAGCGAGGAGGTCCCCAGCCGGGGCCCCCGACTCTCGAGTATGAAGGGAAGCACCCGGGACCAGCTAGCGGCACGAGCTGCGCGGAGGGGACCAGAGAGGCCCGGAGTCCGCACCTTGCCTCGAGGAAGCCCCCAGCCGATCAGCGCACCGGCCGGCTCTTCGCTGGGGCGCCTTGAAGAAACAACATCCAAGGCTTCCAAAAGGCGGGCTCAACACCGGCCCGATCTCGGCGAGAGGGCCTGGGTTCCACCAGAATCGTGGGCTGTGCTGCGATCCAGCGCAACAAGTATTAATTAATTAATTAATTAATATTCAATATAAAGAAGTCCCAGGTGATGCAAGTGGGGGGGTCACAGAAAACCTTTATTCATTTGGTTCATAAATAACTCCTGACTAGAGTCAGTGAATGGTTATGAATATTTAGCTATTTTTAACAGTAAGCTGAGCTTCGGTAAACATTATCCCATTGCATTCAATTATACCTGCCATGTTGAAATCTTTAAGCATAGTTGAATCTGCCATTGTGATGTCATGCAGAGAGCAAGATTGTTAAATTATACTTATTTGCACTTGTATGTGGTAAATTTGTTGGGGCTAAAAAAGTGCCAAACGAACTCAAGAGGAAAATATTATTTAGTTGAGTGATTGATTTACAGGTTAACAGTTAAAAGTTGGGGAAAATATGACTGCGAAGAAAAATAAACAAAATGGCAGGAAAGGAGGAGAGAAATAGAGATAAAAGCTGAAGTTGAGCGATATAATATAATTATTAGGTAGGTGACCAAACAATGTAACTAAGTCTTGGGTAACCGTATGGAAGGAAGGAAGCTTAGGTGAAGAAATTAACACTGAAGAAGAGAGCATTTGGTAAGGGTTCAAAGATGGTTAATTTTTTGGAGGTATTTGTAAACATGGCCGCAAAGAGGGATACTGTGGCACAAGTTTAGAAAGATTGTGAGGGTTTTTGCCCACCTCTGGCATGTTCACACCGATAGGTGTTCAGGGAATTTTCATTTCAAGATAATTAATTTCATTGCATTAGTTAGCATTAAGTCAATAAGTTTAAGGTCCAATGGCAATGTTTGTGTTGTGGGAACTGCTAGGATACCAAGTGTTTTATAGCAAAGGTGAGAGTGAAGTTAGTCTTGAATATATCTTAGAGGAAAGTGATGATTCTTTACCATTCCAACAATTGTCTGAGGTAGTTAAGTTTAATTTATGTGCTTTTGCTAGTGTCAAGTATACTTGGTGGAGGAAGAATAATTTACACTGGGTTAATGCAAGGATTTAGGCACATATGTGTATAAGCCCAGTTTTCATTAGATATGGGAGGTTGATTTATTTCTTTAAGCACAACCCATTTCTTATATAGCAGGGTGGGTTTCTATGCTTTGGTGCATTAACAATCATGTACATTTTGTAGGCTGATGGGCTTATTTTCTTTAGGTCATATTATATTTTTGGTAGGTCTAAGTCATTCAGGTTACCTAGTGTGGTTTATCTCTTTTAGTTATAACTATTTATAAAATTCCACAATAGGAAGGGAGTGCTTGTATTGCAGCTTGGAAAAAGAAAGGGGCATGTAGGATTCTTCTAAACCTTTTGCAAGGGATATTCCTTTGTCTATCAATAAAGGCTACCAAGTGTTTTATTGTCGGTTTTAATTTTTTTGTTCTACCAGAAGGCTAGAAGGCAGGATTTTGTCATCAAGCTAGCCATTATCTTTATTAAACTGGAGAAGGGTGTTGGCAGTGTGTGGCTATTATTGGGTTCATTGTGGTAGCTCCCTTTCCACTTCTAGCTGAATCGGGTTGCTGGATCAGGGCTCCCCAAGCAAAAAAGGCCGAATGATGCAATGCAGGATTTTGCAACTGCCATGTTGGCAATCGAAGCATTGTGTTTTTTATTGAGATTCTGGCCTTCTTGGTTCAAAGGTAGAAGGAGGACAGTTTGTTAAATGTAGTAAAGAAGCTTTTTGAGAGTCTGATAGGCAGCGGGATAAGAAGTTAATAATGGGTGTTATCATTGCCCCATTAGGATATATTTTGTAGGAGCAGGTGTCTAAGAGATCTTTGATATTTACAAGACGTTTGTCTTTATTGTGCTTTACTGAATCTTTTAGGTTATTTGAGTAACATATGGCCAGCTATGTATTGAATTTCAGTTTGTTTTGTTCGTGGTGGTAGGCAACATTTATTGGGGCCTATTCACAAAGGTAAATTTACACATGACTAAATATGCACATGTAAATTTACTCTTACAATTTGTTGTAAATTTACTGCTATTCACCATTTCTGAGTGTAAGTTTACATTTGAGCAAAATAAAAAATGCTACAGTACTATTATCTTGATTTTCATTCAAATATTTAATTGAAATACATAATATTTAAACTATTTTTTAAGAATTATTTTTCAAAACTTTACATATCAAAAGTAAAATGTTGATATTTATTATGTATAAAAAATTACTAAAAGTTCTGTATAGAATTAATTTAAATTGATGTCTTTGCGTCAATGGTTATTCCAAGACCGGGCAGTGGCCGGTATCTCCTAATGGAAGATTCCCTTTCTGAAGAAACCGTATCGGCCCCAGAATCTATATCTCTCGCCCATCACAAAGGCGATTATGGATAGCTGGTATTAGTGTTGCATGCGTTATGTACTGTCATGCTGCCCCTCCCCGCTGTCTCCCTTATTTGATAACCCGGATTTCTCTCCCGGGACTAATCCGGGTGCATTCACGGCCTGGCGACAGACTATATGTCGCTCCATGGGACAAATGACAGATGAAGAGGGGGTAATTCCCTTCCCACAGCTACGCTCTGACCTTAGCCATCCGGAGCCAGAACGCCTGCATTATCTGCAACTTCGCCACTGGCTCCTACACCCCGACAACAAGGCTGCATCGCAAAGGCACCTCTCGGCCTATGAAAAATGGCTGATCACGAAACCTCGGACAAGAGGACAATTTTTGACCTGTACGTCTTTTTACTCCAACCCACGAGGCACACTTATAAGCCTAATCAAATGCGTTGGGAAAGAGAGATCGGGAGACAACTGACCGAAGCGGAATGGGGGAAGATTTATCGAAGAGCTCGTCACACGGCTAGCCATACCGCCCTTACTGAAACATTCACTAAAGTAGTGACATATTGGTATCTCACTCCCGAGAGATTGCATAAAATTGACCCATCCAAAACAAAGCATTGCTGGAGGGGCTGCAGTGTGGTGGGCTCTCTGACACAACTCTTGTGGGAATGTCCGCAGATCCAAACATACTGGACACTAATACTTGACGATATTGACCGTCATCTAGACACCCAGCTTCCCAGATTTCCTTCTTACATGCTGTTAGGCCTCCCTAACCCTCTCACTTACCCCTTGAAATCACTGTGAGGGCGCCAAATCGGGCTTGTGCTGGGGCAGCAATACAAAACATTCTCTCTCACTGGGGCACGAAACACACACCCACCCACCTCGGATGGCTCCACCGCCTATTGTATATCCTTGGAATGGATAGAATCACACTCACCACCACAAATAGCGAGCTATCCTACGGTGAACTACGGCGACCATACATTTCCCTTCTGTCCCAAGAGGTTCTGGAACTCGCGTCCCCTAAATATCTTCGCATTCTGCGGCTCCCTGAACCTTCTGTAACCTCTGCTCAGGGACGACCACATGATATCAGTTGACAACTGTGTTGAACAAGCTTTGCTGTGTAATGAGTGTGTTGGGGGGAGGGGCGGGATAGGGTTTTTTTTTCTTCCTTTTTGTCTATTTGCTTTCTGTCACATGTAGGGCTTTGCCTGACGGACCATTTGTGTATGATGTATACCGCTTATTATTTACTCTGATGTCAGGCTCTAACGAATAAAAAGATTTGAACCATAAATTGATGTCTTTTTTTGAGAAAAAAAATAGTTACATATAATTTTAAATTTAATAGTGTTATTAAAATATTTTACAATAAAATAAGGGTAATTTTTCATTTATGTATACCTGTTTTAACATTTGAGTTTTTTTGGCTGTAGTAACTTTAGAAATGCAGTTTCTGAATAGGAATGGGTTTACTCTTTTGTGGGGGGTGCATGTCCCTCCCAAAGTCTCTCCTAGCCCTCTTCAAGCCATTCTTTTTTACACCCTAAGCTCCTCTCATGTTGTAGTAAGTATCCCCATTTCCCATTCTATCCCTCCCAGATTTACTACTAAAGCATAGGTGTGCGTGTGCATATGCAGAGATCTCCATAGTTGTGGCGGAGATCTCTGCACATTAGAAGATAGGAGAGGCGGGCAGAGACCTCTTCAAGTAGGTTTGTGAATAGCATTTTGTAATACATGAGGGATACTATTGTTGTACTACTACACGTACTACAAAATGCAGTTTGTGAATAGGCCCCATTGAGAGGAAGTCCTTCGTTTTTGTTCTGTGTTCGACAATTGCCAGAAACCTCTGAGAACTCTTGTAGGAAGTTCAGAAATGTTATGATTGATTTCTGTGCGTCTCTAGTGAAAATCACAATTACATTGGCGTATGTGGCTGTTTTGAGGGTTTGGGAATTAATAGTGATCCAGGATTACAGTTTATATATTTTAAAAGGGGGACAACGGCTACCAGGGATTGTAAAGAAGATAGGGGGCATCCTTGGTGGGTGCTGTGTCTGTGTTGGAATGGATCTGTCAAGATGCCACTCATTTTATATCATTGCACTACGGCAAGCATACAATTCCATCCCCATCTTGGTAAATTCAATGCTTAATTCATAGCTTTCTAAAGTAGAGTTCAGAAATGTCCGTGAGACTTTTTCAAAGGCCTTTTCCTCATCTAAGGCTTTTGTTGCAGTGGGGACCATAACTGAGCGTTTTCTGTTTAGTTACGTTTGTGTTGTATATGCAGGTCTACACTGCTTACAATAATAAAAAGCATACTAAAACATTCACCTCCGGGTTTAGCATAATCTCTTGAATTGAGAGCTATAAGATCACTCCTCTGCTCCCAGGACTCTCTATTCGTCTTTGAAGCTCCAACTGTTATTGCCAGGTTGGGTCCTCCTCCTAGTAGCTGACATATGCTGGACAGATTTAAGCTTCATGACATAGATAGCCTTAGACCTAAACAAAATATTGTCCATGACCCATCAGAAACAATATGTCACCTTTTGGCGTGGCCTTAAAATTTTTTTATTTTTTTATTTGATGACTTTTTCTTCAATTGAGGCTTATGCACTTCAGATGTTGAGGGGATTCAAGGTAGCTCATCCTAGGGTTCAGCCTGAGATTCATTCTGTGACCTTTCCCTAGTTCTCATGGGCCCTGATAAATGCTCCGTTTGAATCTTTAAATTAGTTCTGACCCTTTAATTAGTTCTGACCCTTTGTCTCTCCAAGACGTGCTCCTCCCAAAGGTCCATGGTTACCAGATGCTGCAAGGTCTTCACGCGTGGCTGTGCACATGCTTTGGGTCCTCCAGTTTGACACACCCATCTTCATTACTGGCCGTGGAATCCACCATCCGAAACAAAGACTCTGTCTGCTTTGCAGAAGTGAGATGCACTGAAAGCTAACTCCTTTGGACCGGACCCTGACAGTGTAGTCAAATTTCCCTGCCTGCAACATGACTATAAAGGTGGGGCTGAAACTAGCCTTCTTGGTTACACATTTCCCACTGTGCCAAGAGGAGGTATGCCACCGAGTAGCAGGGGAGTTCCTGAGTTCCATGACTGGTGTCACCGATAGTCTCCCAAGGGTGAGCGGACATTTCCTGGAAAGTCTGAAAGAATCATCTGGTAAATCTTTGGGGCTGGCTTGGTTCTACTGCCTGCCTGACCTGCTGAGAGAGGGGATACCTGAAAATACCCCTGCAAGAGACTGCACAGAGGAACCTATCCATTGTACGCAAGTGCAAGGGACAGCCCAGAAATGCTTTCTATTGATGAAGGAGAAAACCCAGGTGTAAGAGTCGGTCTCCTTACCTACTGATCGCTGTTTAACCCATAACTGACATGCTGTGCCAACCAAGAAGAAAGCGTAACCTTGACCATGGCCTTCAAAGACTGAGCTCGACACTCGATGTCCTGTTCTGACTCTGCCGGCAAGTGGATGATCCCAAAAGATTCACTGGTGCCAAAGGGTGAGCTCTTCGCTAGGTTGGGAGGAGGGCTTTTTGCTTTGAGCCGGTTTTTCCGCTGGATCCTGCAGCCACATCTGCTGACTGTAATGACCCGACTCCGGCCCGGAAGCAGAACCTGCACAATGTATCACTCTCTTGCCAGGCGTGGCCAGAGGGCTTAAATAAACGGGCCGGGGTCGCTCGTGACCTTCCGGCTCACACTGTAGCGAGAGTGGTGTGAGTTATTTGACGCAGCTAATCAGAGGCCCACTAATCACATACAAGGGCCCACATTACACTGGCGACGAGGGTGGTTGCCACTGAGCACCCCGTCAACCCTATAGCCCGCAGCCAGAGGAGAAATCTGAACAGCCGGCGCTCCTACCTGCATCGTACTGCCGGAGCGACTCGCAGCGGACCCTGACGACGGCCGCACGACTTCATATGCAGCCAGCTGTACTGGGCGGCCGACGGAGGCTCTGGCACCTGGGAAGCAAGTCATCTGAGTCGGTGTGCTCCAGAAGGTACAGCGACACACACACGCTGTCCTCCGTACACCTGCTCTTCGCCCCCTGCAGGCCGCAAAGCTCCGCGAGCCAAAGCAAGCGTTACGGCCCTGCCCGGAGCAGCGCCCGAGCACGCGCTTGTCTACGCACCGGCCCTGGGCCCTCCCAATGCCTCATTTTTGCTGCGGCCCCCCTGCCACGAGGTCGCACACACAGCTGCACCGGATTGTTGCCCTCTGCACCGTGGCACTACCCTGCACAGTCACCACTGAAAGCCCAAAGCTCAGGAACACGGGGGCACACAGAACTACAGCAAATAAGAGAATAAAGGAGGAAAATAACAAGAAGTAAAGTAAAAACATTTTTTTTTGTTCACAAAGGAGAAAAGAACTGGAAGGGAGCACCCACATGGGCACCAGATCATAGTGAGATACAAAGACACAAACACCAGACATCATGACTGACGCAGCAGCACAGGCAGCCCCACAACTGCAACAACTACAGCCAGGGCTGCAGGCAGGCCAACAGCACATCCAACTTACCACACAGCACGCCCAGATTAACGCGTTGCCACCATGCAGTGAACTGATAGACCCACCCACTGCGTCTCCAAGGTGGAAGGTGTGGATCAGCCTCCTAGACAACTATTTCACCGCGACGCGGGAGACGGACGATACCGTTAAAAGATCTCTACTGCTGCATTTTGCGGAAGAGGAAATATACAAATTATTTGCACATCTACCAACCACCGGAGCCGCAAACGATTACAACGCAGCCGTCAGGGCCATCAATGCACACTTCGACCCTCAGCTGAATCCCGATTACGAGAGATTCAAACTGAGCCAGGCACGACAAAGGGAAGGAGAATCCATGGACACATTCCATGCACGCCTAAGGAAGCTAGCCAGCACATGCACGGCCGACGATCAGAATAAAGAGGTGAGAGCACAAGTCATACAAGGATGCCGCAATAAGACCCTTTGAACCCTCATTCTCCGTCAGCCCGGTCACACGACTTGTCGGACGCAAGAGCGACAGAGATGGATATGGCCATCACCCAACAACCAGACAAATCTGCGACCATCAAAACAGAATGTGCCGATGCACTCCGTACTCCGAATAGGGGAGGACGATAGCCAGCGAAGAGCACATCAGGGTCACAATGCGGTTACTGCAGAAGGGAGGAACACCCTCAAGAAGAATGCCCAGCTCAAGGGTGGATGTGCTTGAAATGTGGCACCCCAAACCATTTTGCTCTTGCGTGCAGAGGTGGTCCGAGAAACAGAGGAGCACGCGGAAGGAGACCTCCCTCGAAGGCAGTAAGACAACTGGCCCTTGAAGAACCCAAAAATGGGAAAACAGTGAGAGCCCTGCAACGGCATCACCTGGAAGACTCGTCAACAGAAGAGGAAGGCGAATGCAACCTCATCTCATTTGCCAGTGACCTAAAACGGAGGAGTCGCCCACAACCCATGTGCATCATCGATGTCGCAGGATCCCGAGTCACTGCACTGATCGATACAGGGGCATCCGTAAACGTCATGGGGAGCCAACAATACAAACGACACCAGCCAAAACCCCTGCTGACCCCGTCACACGTTAAGATCCTCACCTATGGGAGTCAAACACCCCTGCCCTTGAAAGGCAAGATAACCGTACCAGTAAGATCAGGCGACCAAGAGATCACAACATTCCACATAGTGGACAGAGAAGCTGACACTCTAGTGGGAAGCCACACAGCAGAAGATCTAGGCCTCGTCACGTTCGCTAGGGCCGTCAAGCTTTGCAAACAGAGGAGATCCTGGAGCTATTCCCCCAGCTGTTCAGAGGACTAGGGAGCATGAAGAGGCCACCCGTCAAGCTACACATAGACAGAGCAGTGAAACTAGTAGCGCTACGTCACAGACGCATACCGTTTCTCCTACGGCCACTGGTCGAACAGGAACTCCACAGTCTGGAACAACAGGGAGTGATTGAAAAAGTCACCGGGCCAACTCCGTGGGTCTCGCCCATGGTGATAGCCGAGAAGCCGAAACAACTCGGGAAGATAACTGTGCATTGACATGCGCTTGCCCAACCAAGCAATCAAAAGAGAAAGGCACATCACACCAACAGTTGACGACATCATAGCCGACCTCAATGGATCCCGATGGTTCTCCAAATTAGACCTCAACGCAGGTTATCACCAGTTGAAGCTGGCTGAGGAGAGCCGGTATATTACGACCTTCTCGACTCACATAGGATTGCGTCGCTACAAAAGGCAAAATTTTGGGATTTCATCCGCAGCTGAAATTTTCCAAAATGCGGTGCGAGAGATGCTGTCAGGTCTTCAAGGAGTATTAAATGTCAGTGATGACATCTTAATACATTCTGCAACCATTGAAGAACACCACCGACATCTTCACGCTACGTTGCAGCGACTCTCTGACTACGGGGTAACTTCCCACAAGGACAAATGCTCGTTTTTCCAGAACACAATCGAATTCTTTGGTTACGTCTTCAGCAAGGATGGTGTCCGAGTTGACCCAGGCAAGTCCCATGCCATACAGCAAGCACCGGCCTCAACCACAGCATCGGAAGTACGAAGCTTCCTCGTAATGGCCACGTACTGTGGGCGGTTCATACCCAACCTCGCCACGATAACAGAGTCATTTTGAGCCTTCATGAAGAAAGATGCTGCGTGGGAATGGGGCAATGAAGAAGACGTAGCATTTCAGAAAATAAAAGAAGCATTACTGGGTAAGACCACCATGGCGTATTTCGACGCCACCCGAATGACCGAACTCCTAGTGGATGCTAGCCAGGTTGGCCTCTGGGCGCTTCTAACTCAAGAAACCGAACCAGACAAATGGGCACCCCTCACTTTCGCGAGTATAGCCCTTACCGCGACCGAAGCCCTCTACTCCCAAATTGAGAGGGAAGTGCTAGCGATTAAATGGGCCTGCAACCATTTCCACTTGTACATAAGCGGTCACCCGTTCCGAGTCGTAACTGACCACCAGCCACTAATCCCATTATTCAAAGGTACAGCTCCTCATCCCCGTGAAGGATTGAACGGTGGATGATACAACTACAAAACTACCAGATGGAACTTGTGTATCGCCCCGGAGCGAAAAACCCAGCTGACTTTCTCTCGCGGCACCCACCCAGTTCGGGGCAAGAAGACAGTGATCAAGACATGACAACAGAAGAGAATGTCAACATGATTTCACAGTGGGCATGTCCCCGTGCCCTCACCATCGAAGAAATCAAAGCGGCCACCAAAGAAGACCCAGTTCTAAACAAAGTGATGGCATCACTGCCGAAAGATTCCTGGGAAGATTTTCTGCTGGACACCGGCAAGTGGAATGGGCAGGAGAGAGAATGCCTAGGAAAACTATGGTGAGTGCGAGATGAGCTAAGCGCCGCAGCGGAAGGCCTGGTGCTGAGAGGATTCCGAATCGTGATTCCGGCGAGCCTCCAAGAGAGAGCGACAGCCCTTGCCCACGAGGGGCACCAAGGAACAATACGCATGAAGTCGTGCGTGAGAGAAAAGGTATGGTTCCCTGGGCTAGAGGCAGCCGTAGACACCCTGGTCGGAAACTGTTGACCCTGCCAGCTTACTAGCAGCCAGGAATCCCCAGCTCCTGTGATAACCGAAGCACCGGCCACCACACCCTGGTCGCGGGCCAGCCTCGATTTTGGGAGTTTTCCTGACGGAAGAGTGACCGCCGTGCTCATTGATAGTTATTCCAAATATCCAATAGTGGAAGTAATCACGTCCACTGCCTTCACGCATCTACAGCCTGTTTTAGAAAAGACATTTGCACTCTTCGGTCTACCCCACGAACTAAAGACCGACAATGGCCCTCCGTTTCAAGGAGGAGAATTCAAAGAGTTGCTCATGTTACTGGGAGTGCGCCATCATCGAATCACTCCACAATGGCCGCAAGCCAACGGTGAAATTGAGCGCTTCATTAAACAAAATCCTACGAATTGCAGTGGCTGATCAAGCTGACCCTGAAACAGCATTGCAACGATTCCTGCGAGAATACCGCAGCACCCCACACTGCACGACTCAGAGATCACCCTGGTCCCTAATGCTTGCTGGGTACCGGAGAGACACTATCCCTGTGGCCGAGGTCTGGTCCTCAAAGCCGTATGAACCATGTGACACTCAAGTTCGTCGGAAGAGAAATAATGATCAAGCCAGTCGACGACGGGGAGCTAAGACTCGCATCATCATACTAGGGAACTCTGTATTGGTTCGAAGCCGACACAGTGGAGGGAAATTCAGAACAGCTTATGAACCAGGGCTGTGGACTGTCCTAAAGGCGAACTGAACCACTGTCACTGCCCAAAAGGGCACAGACATAACCAGGAACGTATCCTGGTTCAAGAAAGTACAACAGTCTGGTTGAGAAGAATATGAACCCAGTTGTATCAGAAGTGAAGGAGAGCCAGTTGGTGAAATGTCGTCTCTCCACACAGGAGATCAAGGCACAGCGAACTCCTTTCAACCATTGGCTGTGACTACTAACCCAAGCACTGACATGGTCACACCATCACCACAAGGTCAGCACACGAGCCAGCGGTCCAGCCAGCTAAGATATAACCTGAGACCACATCCACCTCCTAATCGGAGGCTCCGAGACTTTATTTGTTAATTTCTTCATTTTGTTTGAACACTAACTTGGGGAGGGATGTAATGACCCGAGTCCCGCGTAGGCAGGACCTGGAACCAGCCCAGAAGCAGAACCTGCACAATGTATCACTCTCTGGCCAGGCGTGGCCAGAGGGCTTAAATAAACGTGCCGGGTTCGCTTGTGACCTTCGGGCTCACACTGTAAGCGAGAGTGGTGTGAGCAGTGCTTAATTTGTGCCGGTGCTTTCCGGTGCTTAGCACCAGCACTTATTTATTAGGGCCGGGTCTACACCATGCGTCTGCACATCATATGGCATTGTGGCAAAGTCAGTAATATAATTACATCACTCACTGACTCACCGCTGCAGGCAGTGCTGTTTGTCTCCCGATTCCCTGGCAGTCGTGAAGAGTGGCTGTGAGAGCCAATAATAAAAAGAAAAGATCAGTCATTCATTCCAGAATCCAACATATATCCGTACTTGCCTTAGGCAGCTGCGGCCCTTAGTTCAGTGTTGCTGGTGGGCGGGTCACTGATTGGGCTGGATTTGGTTCTGTGGGGGTAGGGGCTGTGCTGCGGCAGCGTGCGTACTACGTAGATTAGTTTTCAAAATGCCACGCCCCGGCACACCCGTACCCCACGAGTTATCACCAGCAGTTGGACATGATCCTCGTCGAGTTTAGGGCAGGCAGCAGCAGGCCTATTAATCAAGGCAGTGCCGCCCGGCGCCCACCAGCACCAGTAACCTTAAGTAGCCCAAACCAACGCTGCTTTCTCTTTGAGCGTGCCGTTGTGACGGCGGGTCACTGTGGTGGTTGGCTATAATAACAGCTTCATGAGTGAATGGGCCGACAGAGTGACGAGTCCGAGGCCTCAGGCCTACTATGAGGCTGAGCAATCATGCCTCCTCCGGCGCTGGGCACCATGTGCAGGGCTGCAAGCAAGTACAATGAATGCCATGACATTCATATAGCGCACTGTTCGCACCTGCACGTCATCGAAGCGCTCAGCCTTGTCCACATTTTGCTGACGGTGGAGTAAGGCCGGAGGAAGGTTAGCCCCTGCCTTTAAACTGCTTGCTGCTAATGGTGGTCGTGTGGACCCACCACGACATGTGGAACTTTCACCAACTTCACATGGCACTATACCCCCCCACACACACACACACAGAGCCGTGGCTACGTTTACGTAGCAGCCTTGTGACATTGACAAATAGTCCCCTTAATAAGAGTTTTATTACTAAATTAAGAAAACGTAGGTATGCAAATAACAGGTGTCGCCCTGTTATTTATTGAAGACCAGGCTTTACATCTCTGCAGTCATCTGCTCCAGCCCCCCCCCGGCCCCAGCGCGCGGCCTCCAGCAGCAAGCAGTGTGAAGCGTACCGCCTCGAGGCTCCCCTTCCTCCAGGCTCATAGTGCCATTATTGGCAACATCCCCACCCACAGTCTGAGCATGCATTAATAAATAAATACACAAGACAACTTTTGTTATGGGAAAATATTGCTGCAGGTTTATTCCATACAAAAGTATGCAATATGGTGGGTTATCTTACGGGCGATCCAAGGGCAGGCAGCTGTACCAACCTATGCTGCCCCGCCCGCCTGATGAGCCAGCACTGTGGGAAACCCAATCAGTGCTACACCTTGTGTGATCCTCCTCCGGATCACGTGACACATTGGTCCCTTATTACTCACGCCCCTTTCAGGGCGGAGCGTAGCAGGGCAAACCCCCGGTTGGTCAGGCCCCCAACCGCCCGAAGGACTAACGGGGCGCCGTCGCGGTTTTCCAGGAACCTGCCCTGAGGTTCCTGGTCTTTGGCTCTGGCACCCCTATTGTGCCGCGCAGAGGTACCCTTACTGTACCCGTCTGCCGCAGAGGTACCCTTACTGTACCCGTCTGCTTCCAGATCGCCCTGTAACTCCGCCTGCAACGGCGTGTCTGGCGCAAAGAGGACGCCGGAGAGGCGGGGGGAGGTATAAGTACCCTCCCCCGACCTCTGTGCGCCGGAAGTGACGCGCCTAGTGCACCGAGGCGAAGGACTCCTAACCTGAGTCCAACCACTAGACTAGGAGGGGTGGCGTTTGTGCCCAAATGGCACTAAAGGGACGCCCTTTTAGGTAGCCCCCTATGGGGGCCGCGGGCAGCCGCACTCCACGTTCACATATGTCTCGTATTTGGACCCTCACTCATGGTTCCGTCAGTCTCACTCTGTGTGCAGGAATCTGTGGTTCTCCCTCCCCGTGTCTGACTCTGCTCACCTCTGTGTGGTGTGTCCCTGAGGGATCCGCCACCCAGAAGCTCACCAGGCCTGGGGGGATGAGGGGGACGTTGACAGGACATCATTCGGCTCCGAAAATCTCTGCTGAGAGTTCAAGAGAAATGCTTGTGGCAGTTTTAAAGAGGGGCTCTGGACTGCAGACCCTGCACTCCCTCCCCGCCCTGCACTAGCCAAGAGGAAGGGAGCCAGCCCTTCCAGCAGGAACCCACCTTAACAACGGGCCGGGAGAGCTGGCTCCTTGCAGGACTGAACACTAGCCAAACGAAATGGAGACACCCCCCCCATTAATCCACACTTCCAGAGGGAAGAGAGACCCCTCAACCTGACAGGACCCCAAATTAGGCAAGGAAAAGGGAGACACCCGCTCCCTCCCAGAATTCCACACCACTGTAGGTGGGCGCAGACCCCCCCCGAGAGCCAACACTGCCCTCTCTCGTGAAACAGCCCTCTTTCGAAGCATGGTGTGCACAAGCAGAGCTCAGGCCTGTGGACCGGAGAGCCCCCCCCCCCCCTGAGACAGCTCTCTTTAGAAGCTCGGCATGCACATGCAGACCGGAGAGGTGCCCGCTCTCGACTGACAACCCAATAGGAAGCTTACCATTCCTAGCGCCTAAGAAAGTGAAAGGGTTTGCAGCGCTCTGCCTGCCCTGCCTTACCAGAAGTAGGTGTGTGTCTGGCCTGCCAGCACTCTCTCCGCACTCACTCACCTCTTCCCAGCGTGGCCCGGCTGGCTCTTGTCCAGGAAGTCACAGCCTGCCTGGAAGCTGCTTCTCAGTTCTCTGCTACTCGGAGATAATCAACGAAGCATCTCTTAGAGGACGTGGCACGAATGCTTCTGGCAGGAGATTTCACTTTTCCGGTTTGAATTTGATTACCTTGCGCTCTCATGTTTTCGTTAAGGGGTTGTTCGGAAGGATCCCTCTTTTTAGCCCTAAGAAAGGCAGCCTGAGGTACTCCATCAAGCCTCAAATCCAGGGTACCCTTCACCCTTGTCCTTTGTGTGTGCTCTGTCTTATATCCCACTGGTGCATGTCACTGAACCTCACTCGTGCACAGCCTGACACCATGACAAGTGCAAGGCACTACTACCTCGACCCACATTAAAGGCCCTACAACCCTAGACCTCTACATGTTTGTACTCTGTGTTACATCCACTGGTGCAAGTCACTGCAGCTCAAAGGTACTGTCTGACACCATGACAAGTGCAAGACACTACATCAACCCACGTCAGAGGCCTTTCGTTTGCTTGAAGTGTCTAAAGTTCACTTCATACACACGTAACTCGAGACGATATTTGATCACGTTTACAGCTTGTGCAGTTAGCAGATAGTGACAGTACTGTGGTGTCCAAATACTTTGTCTGCGGTGCTGTGGGACCTGGGGGCACGCAAGAGTTGTCGATGTGCACATTGTGCAGCAAGGGATGCAATATCAATATCCTAAAAGGACATAAAGCCAATTCGTGAAAACAGTAACTAGTTTGGTAACGTGGTAAATAGATAACTTAGCATTTTCATTAAGGCTCAAGCCCCCACTTCCAGATATTTGTTTTTTACATGTTTTAATTATTATTTTATCCACTTGAAGTGGGTCTCTTTGGAAATCACCCACTGGCACAATCTGGGAAGTTGTAGGCATAGTTAGGCAGGAATCGGGATGTGAAAAATTACTGACACTTCTTATGCCAGGAAGGTGGGGAAATGGCTGAGCCTTCTGGTGACCATGCTTTCGTAAAAGATTAGTGACTGTGACCAGGGCATGGACCAAGGGATGCAGATCCAAGGTGATGGAGGAGGGAGAAGGATAGGTTGTTGCAGATTTTCCAATTCATATGGCTGAGAATCCATGCAATGCTATCCAAACAAATCAAGTTTTACCTCTAACTTACCTTACAGTTATGAGTAGGCGTAGGCTATTACATATGACTTTTAGCAGTGCCAGTTGAGGATGTGGGTGGAACCAAGAGAGTAAGTGGGTGGAGCCAGTGGAAGAAGTGGGTGGAGCCGGGGAAAGTAGGTGTGGCCTCCGACAAACATTTGAGCACCTGGACTTCATTTTTTACAAATTAAGCACTGGGTGTGAGTTATTTGACTCAGCTGATCAGAGGCCCACTAATCACATACACGGGCCCACATTACACTGACCAGTCACAGTCTGCACAGAGCTCTCAAACAACATTGAGGAAGAGTGAAGACGCGCCTGTACCACACGCACTCTGGAGTGAGGGCCTCGCGCTGGTGACCTCACCGCCGCTGTGCTCATGTGACTGTTGCATATTTGAACTTGTGCTCACCAAGCATTGGCACTCTTTTGGCTTCATGAAAAGCTTTGGTGTGGCTTGTCCTAAGACTGGAGCTTTAAAGGACCGGCCTTCGACCTACTGATACAGAAGTCTGACTACGCTATTCACGGTGAGCCAACACGGGTGAGATTATTCTAAGCCAGATAAATTTCTGCATATTTTCTTTGAAGTTCCTGCTAAACAGAACCCTGTGACCATGGACATATTGCTTTGTATGGTGTTTAAATTTGGTATAATACAGCGCTGTTAGAGATCAGGTCACAGCAGTGCAACGCTCATGGCCATGTGCAGAACTCTAACATCTGATGGCACAGGACTGGAAGTCACCCACACACACACAGAACTGTTAGATCAGAGGCCACTGCAGATCAAGCTTTTCTCACATGTGCAGAGCTTTTACAGTGGATGCCACAGCAGTGCAAGCCTCGCTCACATAAACAGAACAGGATCAGCGGAAACCATAGCAGTGCATCCCTCCCTAAATAGTACTGGTTCAGCAGAGATCGAAGCAGTGCAAACATCTCTCACCTACAGAGAACTGGTACAGAACAGACCACAGCAGTGAAAACCTCCCTCACATACACAGAACAGGTGCAGCAGAGACCACAGCAGTGCAACCCTCCCTCACATACACAGAACAGGTGCAGAAGAGACCACAGCAGTGCAGCCCTCCCTCACATACGCAGAACAGGTGGAGCAGTGACAACAGCAGTGCAGCCCTCCCTCACGTACCCAGAACAGGTGGAGCGGTGACAAAAGCAGTGCAACACTCCCTCACATACACACAATTGGTACAGATCAGACCACAGAAATGAAAACCTCCCTCACATACACAGAACAGGTGCAGTAGAGAACACAGCAGTGTAACCCTTCTTCACGTACACAGAACAGGTGCAGCGGGGAGCACAGCAGTGCAACCCTCCCTCACGAACACAGAACAGGTGCAGTGGTGACAATAGCAGTGCAACACTCCCTCACACACACAGAATTGGTACAGAACAGACAACAGCTGTGCAACCCTCCCTCACATACACAGAGCATGTGCAACAGAGACCACAGCAGTGTAACCCTCTCTCACATACACAGAACAGGTGCAGCGGTGACCACAGCAATGCAGCCCTCACTTGCATACACAGAACAGGTACAGCAGAGACCACAGCAGTGTAACCCTCCCTCACATACACAGAACAGGTGCAGTGGTGACCACAGTAGTGCAGCCCTCACTCGCATACACAGAACAGGTACAGCAGAGACCACAGCAGTGCAAACCTCTCTCACATACGCAGAACAGGAACAGCGTAGACCACAGCAGTGCAACCCTCCCTCGTGCACACAAAAAAGGTGTAGCGGATACCACAGCTGTGAAAACTTACCTCATGTACACAGAACGGGAATAGCAGAGACCACAGCAGTGCAACCCTGCCTCACATACACAGAAAGGTACAGCAATGTTAAAAGCTGGGAAAGCTTCCAATTTTCTATAGCATCTTTAATTCCCATGTTTTAAAGGACATTGTGGGTTAAATGCTAGAGATTTTGGCCTGCGCTGCACACATAATATCCAGAGACGTTGAGTACAGGGCTGTGTGGGAGCCGGTAGCTTGAGGCCCTGCAGGAATCACGAGACTGCCCCTGCAGGTTTATATACAGACACTCACATTACACTGACAGCACATATGTAACAACTCCATCGTCACTCGTGTCCATCTTTCAGTTTGTCAGATCTTCCCCTCCCTAATGGCAGTGCGCTTGGTTCCTGGCAGAAGGCCACCCTACATTTACTCACAGCTGGTCACAGGTCACCCAGACCCTTCCAGCAGAAGGTTTGCCTGTAATGATGATGTATGTAATTCCCATATCCCCCGCTCCTTTAAACTACTGCTTTCTTTTTTTTTTTTTGTTCAATAATTTTTATTAAGTTTTCAGAAAAAGAGAACATATAATAATCCAATAAACACATTGTAAATAAATTACAATGAAAAATTGTAAGAGAAAGGTATGAGTGATAGAGGAAACAAGAAAGAAGAGAAGTGAAGAAAGAAAGATAAAGAAGAGAAGAGAAAAAGAAAAGAAAAGAAAGAGAAGGGGAGTAAAGAATTTTAGAGACTAGAAAAGAATTAGAGATTAAGGTGTAGGTGCATGTGCAGAGAGATAAGAAGTAAAGGGTAGCCAAAGTAGATCAGATTTAATTTTCTGAGACAAGGTAAGAGAGGAAACAGTAGTAATTCTATGTTCATCGCAAACAAAGTTCCACCAAGTTAATAAAGATATTTTAGAATTGTCTTTCCAACAGGACAAAATCACTTTAAATGCTAAAGCGATAAATAAGTCAAACAACAAAGTAATATTATTAGATACATCAAAAGCAGGTGAGGAGGAACCTAGGAAAACATTTTGCATTGTTAACGGAATATTACATTGGAATATTCTCATACATTTAGACCAAATAGATTGCCAAAATTTAAAAACATTTGAACATTCATAAAGTTGGTGAAGTAAAGTCCCCGTATTTACAGAACAAGACCAACACAGTGAAGAGGAAGTAGGGGAAAACTTAGCTATGTGAACAGGGGTAATAACAACTCTACTATAAATGAAGTATAGGGATTGGGTTATACCAGCTGCAACAGAGGTTTTAAAGAGCTTTAGCCATAATTTGTCCCAGAAGGGAATAGGTAATGATAAAGATAAGTCTGATTCCCAAAGTAATTCAACCGGGGATTTAGGTCTCTCAGAAATATGAGATAACAACAACTTATAAATAAAAGCAGCCTTAGGCGTATGATCATGAGGAATGTTATGTAAAGGCAAGGGGGATGTAAGCAATGTAGGAGCTAAAGGGTAATTGTTGGAGGATAAAAAGACTGCAGGGCAGTTGCTATTAAATGATAGTTATCAAGAAAAGAGTCAGGTAAGTTATATTGGGATTGTAGTTCCTGGAAGGGGAGAACAGAATCATGTTGAATAAATTGATGGATAAAGATAATTCCCTTCTCCTTCCAATGCTTGTAGTAAAATGATTTACATTTATATTTAATAAATTTGTTATACCAAATAGTGGAGGACAGAAAACACCGATACGGGTCTAAACCATCAGAGAGGGTATTATATAATAATTGTCGGGAGTATTTTAAAATAGGGTTGTCTGTTATGAAGGAGCAATTAGACATATAAATTATATCCCAAAAAGAAAAATCTTTTAGAAGGAACATTCGAAAATAATCCAACGAGGGATAGGGATATCAACAAAATCATAACTTAAAGCAAAACTTTGACGAATTAAAAATGCAGAGTGATATGATTTAAAGTCTGGGAAACGAACACCCCCCTCCATCTTAGGACGTTTAAGTTTCCGAAGAGCAATGCGGGGATGTTTGTTGTTCCACAAACATTTTGTACAAATCGAGTCAATCTGTGAAAAATATGAAGCAGGAATTCGAAAAGGTATCATGGACAATGTAAATAGGATATGGGGTACAATCATCATTTTGATAGTGTCCAATCTACCCCACCAGGACAAAAAAAGGGGGGACCAGGAAAGAAGAAGCAATTGTATTTTGGTAATCAAGGCATTAAACGTATAATTAATTGTTTTAGATAGTGTAGATGAAAACCATATACCTAGATATTTAATCTTTGCGGGACACCAAGTAAATTTAGTATTATTAAACATATATTGATAACAGGTAGAGTTTAAGGGTAAAACTTCCGTTTTAGAAAAGTTCAACTTATAACCAGAAATACTGGAATATAATCGAACTTCATCCAAAAATGGGGGGAGGGAGGAGTTAGGATTAGACATGTATACTAGGATATCATCAGCATATGCTGACAATTTGGTTTCTATGGAATTATGTGAAAATCCAGAAATATCTGGATTAATTCGAATCCGTTCCAGGAAAGGTTCAAGACACAGTACAAATAACAATGGGGATAAGGGACACCCTTGGCGTGTGCCTCTAGATAACACAAAAGACTTAGAAAAATGATTGTCAACAAAAATACTAGCTCGGGGAACAGAATATAACAATTTAACATAGGAAATAAAATTTGACCCAAAACCAAACCATTTTAGTGTACTATACATATATTGCCAATTTATGCGGTCGAAGGCCTTCTCAGCATCCAAAGATAAAGCTGCTAGTGGAGTTTTATATTTTTTACCAAAGGAGATAACATTAGCAAACATGCGAGCGTTATCCGAAGCCAATCTGCCCTTGACAAAGCCAACCTGATCTGTTTTAACCAATAATGGGACAATGTTCTCAAGTCGAGTGTCGAGAATTTTGGCGAATATCTTGCAGTCATAGTTAATTAGGGAGATGGGACGATAATTTTTGCAAAGGGAATGATCCTTATCGGGTTTGGGAATGAGGACGATTAAGGCCTCCATAAATGAACCAGAGGCTTTGGCGTCAACAATAAATGAGTTAAAAAGGTCCAAAAGTTTGGGCACAAAAATAGATGAAAAGGTAGAAAAAAATTCAACAGGGAGGCCATCCGGCCCCGGTGCTTTAGCTTTCTTTAAGGATTTAATAGCCTCCATTATCTCCTGTGAAGTAACCGGGTTTTCTAATAATTCAAATTTATCAGGAAGCGAAGGGGGTTAGGAAGACCAGAAAAAAAGGTATGAAGGTTCTGATCAGAGGGATTTGTATCATCAGAGTATAATAATTGGTAATAATCATGAAATACAGAAGCAATGTCTTCATCCGACGACACTAGATTATTAGTGGCTTCATTAAGGATAGGGCCTATATTTTTACGTTCAGATTTAATTTTTAAATAATTGGCCAGCATCTTGCCAGCTTTATTTTGACCACCATGGTATTTAGATTTAATTTTAAGAAGAACATTGCATGCATCGTTCGTGGCAATTTTGACAAGAGCAGATTTGGCCCTGATCAATTCATGGAGAGCAGATGGGGATTCAGACGAAGTAAAGTAATTATGCTCTAATAATTTAAGTTGCTGTAATAATACGTCATATTTGGCTTTAGCTGCTTTCTTCTTTCTTGCCGAGTAGGAGACAACAAAAGCACGGAAAGAAGCTTTAAAGGCATCCCAATTATTAGTAATGGAAGTGTGTAAGGGATTATTGAAAGTAAAAAATTCATTAATAAAGGTGGTGGCTTCAGTTACAAAAGTGTTGTCAGATAACAAAAAATTATTAAGTTTCCAACGCCCAAATTTCGGGGAGCCCAAGGAGAGATCTAGGGAAGAGGAGACAGGGGCGTGATCGGAGATAAAAATAGAACCAATTTTAGAGGATTGAATGGATGGGAGTAGAGGTTTACTGACTAAAATATAATCAATTCTAGAACGAGTATGGTGAACATTCGAAAAAAAAGTAAATTCAAGGGAATCAGGGTTACATATTTTCCACACATCATATAATGAACGAGAGGCAATGGCAGATTGAAATGATTTATGGGTTTTATCAGGGTTAAATTTGCATTTGGATTGCCTATCCGAATATGGGTCGAGCCATTGATTGAAGTCTCCCCCAACAATAATATTTGGACTGTCAATGGAAGATAGTAAGATTTTAATATTTTTCCCAAAATCTGGGTCAGGTTTGACAGGACCATAAATATTCAATAGGACAAGAACTTTATTCTGTATAGCAACCTTAGCCATTACCCAGCGTCCATCACTGTCACATTGTGTAGATAAAATGTGTGCATGAATAGACTTGTGAAATAAGATAGCCACACCTCCCTTCCGATTAGAAGCTGGAGAGTAAACAATTTGGCCCACCCATTGTCTTTTTAATTTAAGTGATTCGACATCATTGCAATGCGTTTCTTGAATAAATGCAATATGAGAGCTTAATTTAGACAAATGAGAAAGTACCTTTTGTCTTTTTGACGGGATTACCAAGACCACGAACATTCCACGTGACAACATTACACATAATGGAAGGAGGGAGGAGCAAGACATAAATGGATATGATACACTTCAGGAGGACAACTGAAAGTAAAAAAAACACCATTCATTAGATAAAGACAGAGACCAAAATGTACAATAAACGATCATATAGACGAAATTTAAATATAGAAACAGCACCATTGAAAACAATAAGGAAGGAGTAGGAAAAAACTAATTGAATAAAGAAGAGAAGGAAGAGAAGAACAGAGAAAAAAAGAAAGTAAACAGATCAAGGGAAAGAACCCAGATCTGAAGAGAAGCAAGAAACCAAAATGCGGGGAGCATGTTGACGACAACAGCAAGAACAGCGGAACAAGTTAACGAAGAAAAAAGGGAAGAATAAAAAATGGTAAACCTCAATACTGAATAGTGGGTAACATTAATAAAAGATAAAGAGTGAAAAAGGAATGATATTATAAAAGAGAAATAAGCAAGGAGAAATACAGAGCTACACATAGGGATCTAAAGAGCAGGTGACTGAAGAAAAAAGTGAAACATTAGTTTTCCATATTTCTAGTAGAAATACTATTAAGAAAGAGACTCAGTTTAGCAGGCTCATCAAATGACCGCGATCTCCCTTCATACGTGACTTTGCACAAGCAAGGATGCAAAATGCCATATTGAATGTTCAATTGTCTCATCTGGGGGCGAAGAGCCAGAAATTCTTTACGGCGCGCGTTTGTTGCAGTGGAGACATCTTGAGAAATGAAGATATTATGGCCTGACCATGTGAGGCGTCGTTTAATTTTAACAGCTTTCAGGACATCCATCAATTCAGTGAATTCTAAAAAGAGCATGATGATGCCCCGTGGTTTGTTAGAGTTCGGTTGAAGACGACCCAAGCGATGCGCCCTTTGTATGTTTAGAGGAGTTGAAGATTGAAGGTCTAAGAGTTCCGGAAGAAATTTTTTGAGAAAGGATAACATGTCTGGACCTTCAATATTTTCTGGTAGGCCATACAAGCGGAGATTGTTCCTGCGATTGCAATTTTCCAAGTCTTCGGTGTGAAGTTTGAGTTTTTGTATTTCTTGTTCTAATAAAGGAATTCTAGTAGAAATATCCTGAAGATCACCAACACGTTGTTCAAGTTCCAGTACTTTGCCTTCCATAATTATCCCGTGGTCCTCAATTTGCTTTAACTTTTCGTTAGTAGCTACCATGAAAGGCTGTAGACCACGAACCTCCTCTAAGATGGAATCCAGAACAGGGTTTTGTGAGATATGAATAGGAGAGGGTGGGTCATTTTTATGCCTCTTTGGTTTGGCGCCTGAAGAAGATGATCGAGACAAGGAGTGCTGATCAGTCGCCATTGTGGTCTTTGGAAGGGAACGAGTTGTAGTAATTAACAGTGGACGAATGCGCCCCATAGACCCCAGTCAAAAAAGACAAAGAAGGTGACCATGCAAGATAAATTATATAGAGAATTCTTCCTCTGTCACAATATACATAACTGCCACAGATTATAGAGATGGAACATTATCAAAAGTCAGAATCCAGTTTGTAAGTATTTAACCCAGTCACGGCACAAGAGTATGCAGGCACACAACTTCCCTTTATCAAGACCATCACCTGCGCTCAAAATTGGTATTGTTTGAGGCACGAACGGGTCCTAGGACTTCTGCGTTCGAGCGAAGCTCACTCAAAGACCTCCATCCTGCTCCATCATTTAGATCACTTCCCCACACATTGTTTAGAGACACGCAGATCACTCGTTGGCAAACAGAGGCACAACTGGTTTTATCGGCAAGATGCGTTTCAGTAGGGACTACCCATCTCAGCGACGGCAGTGTGCGCGGGAAATAATATGTCATTCATTGATGATGGATGGTAAACAAAAGCGCTCTGTTTACATAAGAAGGATAGCCAGCAAAAACACCACTGTGGTATGTAAGAGGACGGTTTTTAATGAGACCCTATGATGATGACAACCATGGGTACACCCTCCACTTCAATAGCTCTGCAAATCATGGTGAATGATGGCCAGACAAAAAGTCCAAATATGTTTATGCCTGCTTGTAGTCACATAAATATATTGGCATCAATAACCTTCCTTACTTCAATTGAGCACTGCACCTCTCCTTACCGCCATTACCCAGCAGTGCAGTGCAGACATTCTGTTGGCACTAACTGAGCAATATAGAATTTCTTCTTTTAGCAATAACCCCTAGCAGCCGGCAGTTCACTCCTCCCGGTCTGTGGTGGTGTTGACAGTTTACAACTCAAAAACGCGAGCGCCTCATTTCAAAATGGCGGGCGCCCGCGACTTCGTGAGGAGAAGTTCACCGCCGCCGCCTCCAGGCTCAGCGTGCATGTGGGATTTGGCAAAAAGCGGTCATTGGACTCACCACCGCTTCCTTACATGAAACCCACCATCTGCGCAGGAAATTAGTGGGTTTTGAGGCACCAACGGATCCAGGAGCTTCCGCGTCCGATCGGAGCTCACTCGAAGTCCGCCATCTTGCTTCGGCGCTCAAGCCACGCCCCTAAACTACTGCTTTCTAAACTTGTTACAAGTTTTCAATCTTTCTCAGTGCAGAACGAGAGCATGTCCTGGTTTCATGTACACAAAGGTCCTTGGCCGCCAAGTTGACTTAATCTCTCACAAACAGGCATCTAAGGAGCAGGGCGAAAGGCAGAGCCCTTCAATTCACAAATGCAAGACAGAATCCTATATCCGCTGCCCATAGTTACAGCTGAAATCTGAAACATAACAAAACACACAGCTCCGCAAGACGGCTAGAATGGAGCCTAAAATGGAAGTCATAAGACAGCTCTACATATGGAACTATTTCAAAATCGCTTCACTCACAGACATCCAACATCTCAACAACACTCTATCCCTGATACTCACCTGGCTCAACAACCACCACCTAAATGTAAACCCCAAGAAAACTGAACTCCTCCTCTTCCAATCTAAAAACAATCAATACCCCATCCACCACTGGCTTGACAGTCTAACTGCAATAAACTGCAAACTTTTTACATCGAACTCTGTCAAATGACTTGGGGTTAGACTAGACAAAAGCCTGAATATGAAAGAACATATCAACACCGCTGCAAAAAGTGCCTTCTACACCCTAAAACATTAAAAAAAATTAAACCTTTTATCCCCTCTGAGGAGTTGAAGACTGTAATCCAAGCTGAACTACGGCAACACAACGATCACGGGCATTCCAATAACCCACCTTCTCCCAATCAAGTCCTCACTCAAGTCAGCGGCTACACTGATCTCTGCAGAGAGACAATTCAACCACATCACTCCCACCCTCAAGAAACTCAATTGGCTACCAATCAAAGCAAGAAGTATATTCAAAAGAGCCTGCATTACACACAAAGCTCTCTACTCTGGTAATCCCACCTACCTCGCTAACAAATTCACTAAAGTTAACCAAAAAAGAGCACTACGAAGCTCCAACACCCTTCTCCTCATCCCTCCCAAATTCAAGAAAACCAAGTCCCTCACTCGATCCTTCTCTGGTAAGCCCCCGAGAATTTGGAATGCCCTTCCTAAAGAACTGCATGACAACCAATCCTACCTTCACTTCAAGAAAAACGTCCTACTGTCTCTCCTCAATAAATACCTAAACTAATCCACCTAAACTACCCTGCCTGACCTACCAAGTATCCCGTTTAACAAACTCACTGATCACTCTGAACTAGATCTCAACCCCTCCTCTGGATACCCCACCACTGCCATATATTGTACTAATATTCGCTCCCCTCCTTTATCCTTACCCTGTAAACGAGCCCTTTTTTCATGCTTCCTGCCCTATATTGTATGAATTTTCTCTCCCTATATTGTATGACTCTTTGCTGTGCCTACTGTAAACGATACACATGTAATTCTTGTAAAGCTGTATCCTGTAGTTATAGCTCTTGTAATCAATCTTTGTGTAATTCTTGTAAAGCGCTCTGATGCCCTTGGGTCTAGTTTGCGCTATAAAAAACTCAAATAAATAAATAGGAACTCGAACTAGTAATCACGACGTAATATTGGGAGTGCACCAGCTGACTGCAACCCCTAAGTAACTGGTCAGCTAGGGCCTAGCCATAAATGGTACAGCAGGTGCAGTGGCACTGTGGTCTACTGTACAGCGATTATGGTTTTATTTTACTACCCAACTGGGGGCCAGTTGGACCAGTTTGCTTGCTTACAGTAGGGCCCGTGGCATCCCAGCTACTCACCCTCCTGACACACTCCTGCCCCCTGCTGCCCCCCTACTGCCCCCTGCTTCTCCCTTGCCCACATCTCCCCTGCCTTGAAAGCCCTACATTGGTTACCAGTTGCCAGAAGATCCACATTCAAGCTGCTTTGTATCAGTCACAAAGCGATACATGGAACAGGACTGCTCTTCATCAGGAATAAAATCACCAATTACATTCAACAAAGGAACCTCTGCTTTAGAGTGGCACCTCGTCTCAAAATTCCACCATACAAGAAAAAAAACATGGGTGGCACATCCTTCTATGTTCAAGCAGCCAAACTATGGAACTCTTTACCCCCAAACATAAGATCCCCAGATAACCACCTTATCTTCAGAAGACTACTCAAGAGTTGGCTCTTCCCCACATAACCACCATACTCAAACATAAATATACAGCATATTTCTCTGTATAGAAGCATTTATTTGGACTATAGATGTTTACCTACATATGTGTATTGCTTTGTATAAACGTGTATATTAATTATGTTTTTAAAGATATTGATATTCATTAGTTCTGCTTAACAAATGTACATATTACTTGTAGTTACATTATTCTATGTTTAACATAAAAGTAACTTAAAAGTAAGTAAATCTTTTATCATAACTATTTATCTACAATTGCTTCACTGTTTAATTATTTTAAAAAACAATAATTTAAAGTACAGCAACACTTGAATGTCTGAGTTTATGAAATACAACTTTAATCTACATATATTACCTTCCTTATGCATATATACCTTCCATGTACTTATGTATCTTTATATTTCTGTTTCTAGTTCAGCATCTCCAATGCACGACCCTATATCTCACCCTATATCTGTAACAATGTCATCTACCTCCACTCTGACTCATCTCAAACCTCATTCTACTACTCTCTCCAATGCACTACCCTATTTCTCACCCTATACCTCTCTCAATATATACTCTACCTCCACTCTCTCATTCATCCCAAACCCCAAACCACTACTATGATCCTCAAAATAAGCCTTTCTAGACTCTTCCCTCCTCTACCCCTCCTTGCGTAATCTCATACCTCTTTTACTATTCAGATATCCCAAACAAGCCTTTCTAAACCCTTTTCTCTGACTCTTCCCCCTCAACCTCCCCTTTACTCCTCCCAAACCTCCTCCTACTGCTATGAACTCCCCCCCCCAAAAAAAACTTCCTAGAGCCTTCCCTCTTCTATCCCCCCACTACTTCTTTTCAATACAAATAACACACTAACATGTACACCGCTCAAATTAATTTCATATTTCCCTATACTAATTCCCCACTAATCCTGCTTTGGGTTCCGGAGTAGCGTGCTACCCACCAAAAAGTGCATCAACACCTCATCAGGGGTAGGAAGCGCTATATAAATGCAAAGCATTCCCTCTTCTATCCCTCCACTATCCTTTTACAATCCAAATAACAGACTAACATGTCCACCACTCAAATCACATTAATTTCATATTTCCCTACACTTATTCACCACTAATCCTTTTTGGGTTCCGGAGTAGTGTGCTACTCACCGAAAAGTGCTTCAACACCTCATGAAGGGTAGCAAGCACTATATAAATACAAACCTTTCCCTCTTCTATCCCTCCACTATCCTTCTCAATCCAAATAACAGACTAACATATCCACCGCTCAAATAAATTTCATATTTCACTATACTAATTCACCGCTAATCCTTTTAGGTTCCGGAGTAGCGTACTACTCGCCGAAAAAGCGTTTTGACGCCTTGTCAGGGCTAGTAAGCGCTATATAAATGCAATTACAATTACTTCTCTTTTAAGCACTGGATTGGACAATTGTCGTGGCATGATATTTGGTAAGTGCTCAGCTCTGAGTCTTTACCTGCCACACGGCCTCCTTGAGAAGCAGACTACTAGTATTGATAAGAGTGCCCTCTGCGTTTGGTTCACTCTACTTGCCCCATGCCCCCCCCCCGACGTGTTCTAACAAAACTCCAATGGAAGGACTGTGAAGAGGAAGAATAGAACCCAGTGTAATGAATATTACCAGTAATTAATCTCGGCATCTTCAGAAAACGTTTATTGATTGGTGGTGCTGCTGTACTCCACCAGCTTTGTGGCCTAACAGTGGAAGTGTAGATGGTAACTGGAGCAATAATAGTGCAGACAATGGGACCAGTGCCTGGTAGAACCGAGGCACAAGAAATGAGAAACAAGTGCGCAAAACGCAAAAAGGGGTAGAAACACCCTGACCCCCTAGGCCTGCTTAGGAATTTTTTTTTTTTTTTTTAAATCGGCAAAATCCGCGCAGGGTGCGCGGATCCAGCCGAGGGAAAAAGAAAACGAAGCGCGGACTCCCGCGCTTCGTTAATATTCAGCCCCCGGGTGGGCCAAATCCCGGGGGCAATTAGAGTATTGGGATGGGGGGCCCAAAGGGGCCCCCCAGCCCCGGGGACCGCCACCCCCCGGGGCTTTAAAATGATAATGGTGTAGCGGGGGCACACGGCCCCTCGCTGCCCCGGGGACCGCCACCCCCGGGGCTTTTTTTTTTTCATAATGAAACCTGTGTGATGTCATCAGTGATGTCATTTTAGATGTCATCAGTGATGTCACTGACCATGTCATGAGTGATGTAATATGTGACATCATCAGCAGTGCATTGCGGGGGCACGAGTTATAGTTAGCTGAACAAACTATAACCGGGGAATTTCTATGGTTTTGTACGAGTGAAATGTCCAACTAACTATAACTGTCCCTAAAACCTATGGTTTTTTCAGTGAATTTCAAAGGTTTTTTAAATGCTAATTTCTAACTACTACGTGCCTGAAACCTATGGTTTTTTAAGTGAATATATATATGTGTATATATATATATATATATATATTCACTTTATTATTCTGTATATATTATTTAATTTTCTAAGCAGTCACAGACCCCCTGAGTCGATTTTGCAGACCCCCAAGGGTACTGTACCACAGGTTAAGAAGCACTGCCACAGACTCTCCAACACACCTCTGAACACAGGTTGCAGCAAGCGGGAGACCTGCACCTGCATACACAGTTCAATAAAGGCAATACATACGAGGAGAAACTCCTTATACCTCATCTCTCTTTTCTAGTGACTCCTCTGTTTGCCTATAATGCAAGGAGCGACTTTAAGGATCTCAGCATGAAACGGCCGGCCAAACACACATGCGCACTTAGAAGTGCACATAGTACTCCTCCTCCCCCCTCCCATGCCCCGGCCCCTCCCCTCCCTGCACACGCTGGGAGCTGGCAAATGAAAAATAGAACGATGATAGAACATAGTTTTATTTTTCACCTGCTGGCTCTGAGCCAGTGGGGCGACGCTCCTCCGCCATTGCATAGGAGCTGCCCCTAGAGGGGGATTAAGATTGTCTTCAGGTGCATCCACAGAGACAAGAGGGGCATCCCTGCCTGTATAGGTACAATTTTACATAGAATCTAAAATACTCTGCCCTCACCTGCAACGTTACTGCATCATGAAGGGGACCAGTATACTCCTTTCTTCTCCTTTAGGGGTAAAACATCACACTGAGTAGGCACTATTCCAGTGCACAATGGTATGAGTACTATATGACACGAATGAGACACCTTCTCAGTCCTCACATACGTGAAGAGACAAATACTGCAGTAACCACCTGCAATGCTACAACATCACGAAGGGAAACAACCTTCACAACACGGTCGTTACCACGCAATGCCTCTACCACACATCCATTACCACGCATATGCTTTTACCATGTAAATATTTACCACCCATTACACTTGCAACAAAATAGTAAGTGTATGCCAGGTAAGTGTGTGTGTGTGTGTGTGTGTGTGTGTGTGTGTGTGTGTGTGTGTGTGTGTGTATATATATATATATATATATATATATATATATATATATATATATATATATATATAAAATCATTATGCCTTCCTTAGGATTTAGGGGTGGGTGAGGGTATTAGGGTGGCAAGGGTATTTTTAGGATTTAGGTTGGGTAAGGGTATTTAGGTGGTAAGGGTGTTTTTAGGGTTTAGGATCGGTGAGGGTATTTGGGTGGACAGGGTGTTTTAAGGGTTTAGGGTGGGTGAGGGTATTTGGGTGGCAAGGGTATTTTAGGGTTTAGAGTGGGTGAGGGTATTTGGCTGGCAGGGGTGTTTTTAGAGTTTCGGTGGGTAAGGGTATTTTGGTGGCAAGAGTGTTTTTAGGGTTTAGGTTGGGTGAGTATTTGGGTGGCAAGAGTATTTTTAGGGTTTAGGGTGGGTAAGGGTATCTGAGTGATAAGGGTGTTTTTAGAGTTTAGGGTGGGTATGAGTATTTGGGCAGCAGTGGTATGTTTAGGGTGGGAGAGGGTATTTGGGTGGCAAGGGTATTTTTAGGGTTTAGGGCGGGTAAGGGTATCTGGGTGATAAGGATGTTTTTAGGGTGGGTATGGGGATTTGAGTGGTAGAAGTATGTTTAGGGTGGGTGAGGGTATTTGGGTGGGAAGGGTGATTTTAGGGTTTAGGGGTGGTTGTTAGGGTCGATAAGGTAAATATTTATATATGTTCTAACTTGCCTGCGATATAGAAACCTTTTCCTAGTAAAGGCATATGCGTGATAATGGGCGCGTGGTAAAGGCATGCGTGGTTCTGTCATACATCCCATCACAAATGAGAGACAATGACTCTCAGTGTAAAACATAATACAGAGGCGACTGCAGTCCCACTCCTACTCTGATTTGCGTCTTTAATAACAACAGGAAGGTCGATTATGACACTGAGATACATAACAGAATATTCAATTATCCAAGTGATTGTCTTATTCTAACAGAGACCAAATCTGGTGCAACTGCGCTAGTTGTGTTTGAACATCACCAAGACCTGTTACTGTGAACTGACAACCCTGTCACTGGGCACTACCAACCCTGCTTCTCTCCCATGTAATTGACCACCCTCTAGTTCTCCACCCCTTCTTCTCAAACCATGTACAACCGTGCAATCCTTCACTTAATCCTGTCTCTAATTCCTCACTTGAATGTTTCGAAAAGCCCCTTATACCAATTGTGGTTCCTATATTGAACCCTGCTTTTACTGATCTTAACTCGAATCATTTTCCTACAAATGATCATCCCCTAAATCGCCTATCTAAGAGGGTGTAGGAAGGCCTTCCAGTCAAGACAATGAATAACATCTAAATAATGACAAGTCAGACCTCCTGAAACACACCAGTCACACTTCACACATCTCATCTTACTCCAGTGGACAATGAAGTTATGCAAAGCTGTGGCGTTTTCTACGTAATTTGTATTTACATATAATCCGAATCTTCTGCTTAATTGGCAGATTAAGATTTTTTTTAAATGCTTATAGTTTAAACAGATCGAAAGTAATGACAACAAGCATTGACAATGCCAAAGGAATGTTGTACAGTAATGTGAAGCATTACAAATAAATAGCACGGGAATAGATATGTATTTGCGTAGCAGCAAAGACCTGTAGAATAATATTGATGTAGTTTAAAAGGTCAAGTGACAGTTGCACTGTCAAGCCAGACACAAAAAGCTATGTAGGTTAATGACTGCCCTCCTGTTATTTGTACTGCTGCCAGAGAAAAACAACACTTTAATAGCATTCCAATGTTGTGTGTGTGCCCCTGAACGTTCAAGAGCAGGCAGCTGGATACATAAACACAATAATTACAGCTGTGTGGAGGGCAAGAACCTTTGGTGGAAGCACACAACTTCTGCCCAATCAAAACATGTACTGCTGGCTCCCAGCATGCATACGAAGCCAAGTCACCTCTCGAGTGATGTTAAGTTGTTCACATTACTGTCCGGCGACAGCTGTGCTTTCAAGCCACACCATTAAAAGCAACACAGCCTGTGCTTTGCACTGGCAGAACCTTGCCAAAGGTGAACTGGTCCCAATTAAGTGGCTGACTGGTACTTTCAGCTGCTAAACTGGAACTAATGCCGTCCGACTTATTCCAGGCATTATTATGTGTTAAAATGACAAAATAGCAAAGCACTGCGGACAAAATAATATTGCCACAGACACTGCTGCATTATAGCACATCATTTAGTCAACCCTGCCTCATAATTTAGTCCTCCATGGCTGCATAATTCCAGTGGCCTTGCCGATTAGATAACTACTTCAACACAAGACTTGATCCCACTTTCACAGCACTTTCTAGGTATATTTGTTTTTCCATTTATCAAGCTTGACAACCCTTTATGGGCAACCCATACACAGAAGATTGGGTATCCGAAACTAGTGTGTTTCATCGCATGCCATACAAAACTTTAGGAAGCAGAATGCCCCACGGCCCTCGAACAAGACTTCACCATCCGGACCACGCTGTTTTTACCACTCTGCCTCAAACATATTTTCCTTGGATTCAGGAAAAGCCCTCAAAACACAACGTTTGAGAGAGGCCTTTGGAGGTCGCCTAAAATGGGCAACTACTTTAGTCTGAACCACTAGTTACTAATTTGATGCTGAGGATTTACAGCCATATGGTCTTTCCTGCAGTACTCCCCCCAACGTTGTACAGGGCATTGAAGCAGCCTGATTACAGCAGTATCACTACACAAAACCAAAACTAAAATTACTAAAATTAAATATAGTTACAGATCACAGAGAGAAGGTATCCTGTTTAGTCTGCAGAATTATATGCATTCTACTATGCAGTGAAGACCACTAATCCGACCATCACATTTTAGGGTATCATCATTAGAGGGAGACAAGATATCCACTCTAAAGCGATGTGGGAATTGTGGTCCACCTGCATCAAAGGAAAAACCGGTTGCAAACGGGCAGATTCTCAGAATCTCCCCCTTTGCGACCGGTATTTTTGCATTTGGGATGCATCGTCCCAAATGCAAAAATCGCAAATTAAGTAATCGCAAAATTTGCGATTACTTAAATTGTGATTGAATTTAAGGAATCGCAAATTGCGATTCCTTAAATGCAATGCATTAAACAAAATAATTTAGCGATTTCGCTAATAAGAATCGCAAATTACCATCAATCTAAAGTTGATGGCAATTTTCGATTTCTCTGAAAAATGCACTAAAGTGCATTTTTCAAAGTCACATGTTACACACACACATGCCCTTGGAATGAATGGGTAGCATTCCTTAATTGCGACTCGCAATTTGCGAGTCGCAATTAAGGAATTTTAGGGAATCGCTATTTTTGTAAGAATTCATACATGCATAGGCATTTGTGATTCCTTATTAGCGAATCCTTAATATTCGCTAATAAGGAATCGCAAATGACATTTCTGATGCATGTGCCCCTATATTACATAGACAAAAGAAAAAGAAAAAAAAGTCCGTTTTTATATAGCGCAGCTACTCACCCTTACGGCTCTCAAGGCGCTGGGGGCCGTCGTGGAAATTAAGTGAGCTATTGCCCAGAGTCACATGGTGCTGAGCTGAGCTGCCGCCGGAGATCGAACCGTGAACCCTGTGCTCCGAAGTCAGCTGCCCTGGCCGCTGCACCACACCTCTCCATAGAGGAGATGAGTACTCCAGTCTTAGCCTTTTTTGGTACTGCATAACAAAGCGGAGACCAGCACATCATACAAAAGAGGCAGCATCTCCATTTCTTGGACCTAGGGTGACTATCATTGGAGGGGGACAAATTCTGCAGTTTCAACATCTATAAATAGTGTATTCTATAGAGGAGGCTACTACTTCACTCTTCACATTTTTCATACTGACTCACAAAGCAGAGACAAGCACATCATACACAAACACACAGCATCTCTATGTCTCGGATTTAGGGTGACTGTCATTAGAGGTTGTACGAAACTGGGTTACTGGTTGAGGGGGTGAAACCCCCTTCTCAAACAACAAAAATAAGGAAAATGGCGCTACACCACTGGAGCTTCAAAAAAAGTGATGCACCGTTGGTGATAGGGGCTTGTAAATATGCCCCCTGGTTGCACCGGACCAGGACAAAGTCACAAGTTCAGGCTGACTGTAATGGAGCACTGGTCGGATACAGGGGGCCAGTTAGGCCCGCTGAACTTAATACCTCAAATCCTTGTACGAGGCGCGTTGCCAGGATCCACGTCAAAGATGCGTCACGCAGTCAAAGTGATGCATCAGTTCTGAGATGCCGCAGGGCTGCGGAGTGAGGTTCTGCTTCGTAGTCGAGGATCCCATCGACCAGTGCTTGCGATGCGAAGTCCGGAGTCAAGGATGCACGCTCAGTCGGGGTATGTATGACTTCCGAGGAGCTGCGAGGCTGCTATGCAGAGTCCAGTGGCATCGTCGAGGCTGCCATTGAGGAGGGATGTGAGGGCCTGCACCGATGGCTGTGACTGTGCGGGTCTTTGCGAAGGTTCTGATCCATGCAGTAGTGGCGATGCGACAGTTCTGCTCAGGGTTATGCCTCATATGAGGAGATGTGTTGGTTTTGCTGGATCCACAGAAGCTGGCAGAGCACCTTTGGCCTACTTCCAAGGGCCCAGGATTGGGTTGGCACCAATCAGCAGGGTAGACTCACAGGTGGCAGAGTCCAGGTGCTGGGTCAAGGTTGTTGGAACTTTCTGTCCCTGAGGCTCAATTCAGGAGGCCAGACAACTAGCCCTTGGAGTCACTCTGGAGTTCTGGGTTCAAGAGATGCGGTTCCAGTCCTTCTCACCCAGGCAAACGGGCAGCAGGTTAGCTCAGCAGCACCGCAAGTCAGTAGTCCAGCAGAGTGACAGTCATTCAGCAGCCCTTCCTGGCAGAGTACCCACTGGTCCAGAAGTGTACTGAAGTGGTGATGTCCGATGTCCACTATTTTTACCCAATTGTGCCTTTGAGGTGTGGGAGAAGCTTCTAGAGGCTTCCCTTTGAAGTCCCCAGGCACCCTGCCTTTCCTGTCCTGGCTCCAGAGTAACTACAGTTGGTAAGTAGCCCTTTGTGTGCAGGCAGGACACATGCTAGTCAAGTGTAAGTGGGGCTGTGCCCAGTGCCTTCCTCCCATCCTGCCAATGATAGCTCATCCAGGCACATCTAAGCTCCCTATTGTGTGTGGCTGTCTAGGAGGAATACCCAAGCTCAACTGTCAGCTATAACCAGTTATGTGACCCAGGTATGGGCTACAGGCGCTAAATGGCTAAGGCAGAAAAATATCAACTTTCTAAAAGTGGCATTTTCAAAATTATTTAAAATCCGACTTCACCATGAGTTAGGATTTTCCATCACAATTCCAAAGACACGAAGCATGAACTGGTTACATGCTCCCATTTGGAAATTACAGCCTATAAAAGCCTCTCTGCTTTTAAATATTGCTTTTTAAAATCAGACCAAATACTGTTTCATTTATAAATCTATTTCTCTCTGGCAGCTAAACCTTTAATGAATTTTGCGTTGTGTTGCACAATCTCCGAATTGAAGCGGGATCACTTACTGGGAGTGGGAGTGGTGCTTGTGAGTTCTGGGAGGGCTGGTGGCAACTTCCGCAGTCGGCGCTCTGAGCAACGTCACGCTTACTCTGAAGCGCTCTAGGGGGCCACATGCATAAAAATCGGGACGCTGCGCAGAAGCGCAGCGGATGCGTGCAGCGGGCGCGATGCTGGCACGCCTAAGGCAAGCCCGTCTGCGCCCGTCCGTGCCCGAACAGGCCCAGGGTCCAGGAACCCTGGTCCCCCACTGATCTGCTCCAGGGAAGCTCTCTGTAATCTTAAAAGCTCACCCCATGTTAGCTCTCTCAGACACCTTAATTGAGAAACTTCTGTCTGACAATCTGTTGGCGGCTAATAGGGAACCTCAGATGGACGACATACAGGTGCGAAGGATCAAAGATGTGGGGTCGAATGAACCCCCCTGCTTAAGGGTCACTTCGGTAAATACCCGGTCCCTCCAAAAACATAACCTAGAAATTTTTACGTTACTTCAAGAGGAGAAACCTGATATCCTCGCACTGACAGAAACATGGCTAGATGATGCTTCAGTCCCTGATATAGTGGCCTCCCTCCCCCAGGAGTATGATGTTCTGACGTACAACCAGCAGGGGAATAAGAGAGGGGGTGGGGTCGCAGTGTTCTGCGGAAGGGCATTGTTCATGGAGAAGATAGTGGAGGAGAGCCTTGATGGGGCGGAGGTCCTGGGGATTAAGATTGGGCTGAATTCATCGTGCCTGATAGTGGTGGTGGTATACCGCCCTCCGCGGCCTACCCCACTGTTTAATGATCTGTTCCATGAAGTAGTCAGCGACCTGTGTATGAA
Source organism: Calotriton arnoldi (assembly GCA_963921515.1). Classification (NCBI taxonomy): domain Eukaryota; kingdom Metazoa; phylum Chordata; class Amphibia; order Caudata; family Salamandridae; genus Calotriton; species Calotriton arnoldi. The sequence continues at coordinate 457,893 of CAWUFW010006165.1, forward strand.
GTACCAACAGATTCTTGTCCTAGGAGATTTTAATTATCATTGGGACTCCATATCTAGAGATCGTGTGGCTAGTGGGTTCGGGGACAACATGACTATGATAGGGTTGAGACAAATTGTGGAGACCCCCACCCACGAGATGGGCCATACCTTAGACATGATCTGGACTACCTCCTCATCTACGCTAGTAACAGAGTGTAGACCCTGTAGCTGGTCAGACCATTATCTGATCAGCTTCGAATTTCCGTTATGCAGCCAACTAGATCATCCTCCCCCAGTGTGGAGGTCGGTACGGAATTGGCATAAGATAGAGGAGGGGAGTCTGAGGGTAGCACTAACCAAGACGGGTTACCAAGAGGCACAGTCCGACGATCCGGATGTGGGGTATGAGAAATTTACTCATCGGCTGAGGACAGCCATTGATGTAGTGGCCCCCGCACGAAGGGAAAGGATAGTGGATAGAACAAAGGGTGCCCCTTGGTATACCGAAGAATTGAGAAGTGGAAAACAGGCCCTTCGTCAATGCGAAAGGCATTGGCGGAAATCTTATGCGCCATTGGCTCGGAAAAACTACAAAATACAACTAGCCCTTTACAAAGCATCTCTGATTGCCGCAAAGTCTGCATATTATGATTTGAAGATCAGGGAAGCCACTGACACCCAAAAGGAGACGTTTAACATACTCAGGGAGCTGAGTAAAAAGAAGGAATTGAGGTCAGTCGCTAACCAGGAGGACTGCGACAAGATACAGGACTTCTTTTAACCAAGGTTATAGAGATCATTAGGGAAATAGGCACTACTCGTATTAGTCGGTGTCCTTTCCCGGTGTTTGACCCACCAGACTTTGAGGGAGGCACACTTTCTGTCTTCCCTGCTCTCGATTTAAACAGTCTAGTCCATATTATGACTAAAGAAAGTCTGGGTCACCGGAAGACCCTTGCCCTCCTAGGGTGCTCAAAACGGTCCTCCCAGTGGTAGGGCAAGAGATACTGGCCATACTGAACTTGTCCTTGGCAACAGGGAAGGTCCCACACAAATTCAAGGAAGCCATGGTAACCCCTCTGCTAATGAAAGCGGGGGCAGACTCGAAGAATCTGAAGAATTTTCGACCTATCTCCAGACTGCCATACCTGGCTAAAGTGCTTGAGCAACATGTGCTTAGAGTGCTCTCATCCTTTTTGGAAGAGCATCAGCTGCTACATGCCAGGCAAGCGGGATTTAGAGCCCACAATAGCACTGAGTTGGTGATGCTCTCAGTGATAGATGAGCTACGGATAACAGTTGATAGGAAGTCCCCTTCGGTGCTGATCCTATTGGACCTCTCAGCCGCGTTTGACACGGTGAACCACGTACAACTGGTGGATCGTGTCCGTCGGCTGGGAGTTACTGGGACAGTCCTCCAATGGATTGCTTCCTTTTTGGAGGGTCGGTCCCAAAAGGTCCAAATAGGGAAACGTAAATCTAGTCTTGGCGCCTTGCCATGGGTAGTTCCGCAGGGCTCTGCGCTGTCCCCTCTGCTTTTCAATATTTATCTCCAGCCTTTGATAGCAGCACTGGCTAAACTGGATTGTCAGATATATAACTATGCCGACGATACTCAACTAATTGTCCGCATTGATAATTCTTCCCAGGCACAGCTCAAGGTACAAAACATCCTTCGGTTTACTATGAATTGGATGACTCTGAACTCACTCAAAGTAAATCCGGACAAGACGGAGGTCCTTGCTATTGCTACAGGGGCTAGCACCTTGTCCAGTCTCTTCTGGCCACAAGAGCTTGGCACTACTCCGATACAGGTGCCAGCAGTGAAGAGCCTGGATATCAGGTTGGACTCCAAGTTAACAATGGATAACCAGGTAGCTGCTGTAGTGGGGAGCTGTGTGGGATTGATGAGGCAATTAAGGAAACTTGTACCCTTGCTGTCTTTCGCTACCATGCGTACTGTGGTGTCGGCTTTAATCCTGTCACGCCTGGATTACGGCAACGCAGTATACCTAGGACTCCCCGATAAACTTCTGGGGAAACTTCAGGTGGTTTTAAATGACGCAGCGAGACTGATCCTTAAACTGCTGAGAAGAACACATGCCACACCATTGCTACGGCAGTTACACTGGCTCCCTATTAAGCAGAGGGTCAGGTTTAAGGGCCTGTGTATTGCACATAAGGCTAAGTATGGAGCGGCGCCTAGCTACATCAAAAACCGTCTGAAGCCTTATGTGCCTGTCCGTTGTCTTCGTTCATCAGGGACACACCTGCTGGCCTGTCCGCGCTTTTACAGAACCACCTTGGGGGGACGTGCCTTCTCGGCTGTGGTTCCCCAGATCTGGAATAAACTACCAGAAAGTCTGCGCGGGGAGACGACTCTCCTTCCATTTAGGAAGAAACTCAAGACCATCCTGTTCACCGAGGCGTTTGGATAAGTTCACCCCAACTCTGCCCTATCTGCAAGTGATATGACATCCCGGGTTCATGGTAATAGCGCTTAGAGACTGTTGGTGATTTGGCGCTTTACAAATATAATCTAACATAACATAACATATATGCAATAATGTAACTCCAATGTTAGTCTATGGGAGAGGTAAGCTGTGCAGCAGTGATAAACAGATTTAAGAGTGTTTCACTACGAGGGTATCAAAACTTAAAAGTGCATGTACAACTTTTTAAGTACACTGCACCCTGCCCTCTGGCCTGTACTTGGCCTACCCTAGGGGTGACTTATACGCATTAACAAACATTGGCAAAACAAATAGGTCTCATGTATGCAAGAGCTATTGGCCTTGGCAATGTGTTTTAGCCATTATGTACACCAGTGCGGCTGTTGTTCAGCATGGCTAAAAGTTAGTGGCGTGGGGTTGGGGTGGGGTAAAGTGGAGTGGGGTAGATTGGCGTACAGTGGAATAGGGTAGATTGCGGTAGAGTGGAGTGGAGTGGAGTAGATTGTAATGAGGTAGTTTGTAGAGGGGGAATTTGATGGATTACCATGGTAGATTGGAGTGGGGTAGTTTGGAGTGCAGTAGATTGGGATAGATTAGAGTGGGGTAGATAGGATTAGGGTTGATCGGGTAGACTGGGTGAAGTGGGATATATAATGGGGTAGCGTTGAGTGGGGTAGATTGGGAAGAGTGAGGTGGATTGGGTACATTGGAGAGCAGAAGGCTGGAGTGGGGTAGATTGGGTGGATTATAGTATGGTAGAATTGAATGGAGTGGGGGTACACTGGGGTAGTTTAGAGTGGGGTGGGTTGGGGTGGAGTGGGGTAGTTTAGGGGAGTGGGTTAGATTGTATTGGTGTGGGGTAGACAGGAGTGGGGTAAGGTGGAGTGGGATGGATCAGAGTGGGGTATATTAGGGTAGAATGGAGTGAGATATGTTGTAGTTGATTAGAGTGAGGTATATTGTGGTTGAGTGGGGTATATTGCAGTGGAGTTGGATAGATTGCAGTGGAGTTTGGAGAGGAGGGGGTAAATTGGAATGGAGTGGGGTAAATTGGACTGGGGCAGAGTGGAGTGAGGTAGATTGGAGTGAAGTTGGGTAGATTGAGGTGAAGTAGATTGGGGTGAAGTAGATTGGGGTAAATTGGAGTTGGGTGGATTGGGGTAAATTAGAGTGGGGTATATTGTAGTGCATTGCGGTGGGGTAGATTGGAGCATAGTGGGGTAGATTTGAGTGGAGTGAGATAAATTGGTGTGGAGTGGGGCAGATTGAAGTGGAGTGAGATAAATTGGTGTGGAGTGGGGTAGATTGGAGTGGTATAGATTGGGTTAGCCTGAGTGGAGTATATTGGAGTGAAGTGGAGTGAGGTAGATTGGAGTGGAGTGACGTAGATGGGGTAGAGTGGAGCGGGGTAGATTGGAGTGAAGTGGGGTAGATTGGATCGTAGTGGAGTGGAATGGGGTAGATTAGAGGGGTATATATTGGGTTAGAGCAGGGTAGATTGAAGTGGGGCAGATTGGGGTGGGGTGGAGTGGGGCGGCTAAATTGGGGTGCGGTAGATTGGAGTGGAATGGGGAAGATTGAGTGGAGTGAGGTAGATTGGAGTGGAGTAGATTGGGGTAGATTGTAGCGAAGTGGAGTGAGGTGGGGTAGATTGGGGTACATTGGAGTGAGTAGATTGGAGGGAAGTGGGGTAGATTGGAGTGGGTAAGTGGTGTGGAGTGGAGGGGCGTAGAGTGTAGTGGCATCTTGTGTCATGAGTAGCGTAAATTGAAGTGGCATGGAGTTGAGTGGCGTTGCATGGCGTAGACCAGTGATACTCAAAGTACAGCCCGGGGGCTGCATGCGGCCCTCCTGACCTTTACATGCGGCCCTCCTGACCTTTACATGCGGCCCCTTGATCAACAGCAGGACTGGGCTGCTGTTTACTCGACTCAGCACTATTAGTAAAAAAAATTTAAATATACAGGCAATCCTTTATTTAATGGTTAATTGAAGTTAAAGAAAGGAATTAACTAGGTTGTCATGCACCACTTAACTTTTGAAACACCTTTATTTCCAAAGCCATCTTGCACCAAAAGTGCCCCCCCACCCCCGGATCGCCACTATGCTAGCATCGATGCGGCCCTTGGTCACATCACAGACCAAAATTCGTGGCCCTTGTGAAAATGTTTGTGAGTACCCATGGCGTAGTGTCGTAGGGTGGAGGGACATGTTGTAGATTGGAATGACGTGGCATAAAGTGGAAGGGTTTAGAGTGGAATGGTGTAGTGTGGAGTATGCAGGGTGTGGTAGTGCACTGCCATTACAGACAACACATTTTCAATTGAAAACACCATTACATTTGCACTGAAATACGGTTTCACTGCACACAAACAATAATGTGTGCAAATGTTGTCATCTAGTGTACTGATGTGTTTTGATAGTATTCCAATATTTGTTTCCACCACACTTCAGAATTACAAAAAAAGTGCTTCATTTCTACAAATTCTGATATATTCTGGAACATCAGCACAGCTCATTTTTTCTTTTTGTTGGGTGGTAGAAAAAAAAATCCTATACACACTTCTCTTCCATGGATACTCAGCAAGATTGTCACATAAATTCTCTCACTTTGAAGTGTGGGAAAGAAAAGTAAGAGGGAGAGCTTGACTTTTTTATTTTTTTATTTTATTTAGTTTTTTATAGCGCGAACTAGACCCGAGACATCGGGTATCAGAGCACTTTATATTTCACCTCTGTCTTTGAATGCACAGCAAATATGACAAGATAAGAACAAGACTTAAAGGCCTGCTTACAGAAAGTGAGTTCCTGGAAGAATACAGTAAACAAGGTTTGTGCAACGGGAGGGACAAACTCAAGCTGTACCGCCTAAAGCAAATAAAGCCAGCCAAATAGTAAGCTACAAAATGTGAGTTATAAACCACAACGCAAATGTTAAGCAACAGGCGGAATGCATTCCTAGGTTAGCTTTCTGAATGTTCCAAAGATATCTTTAGCAATGCAGACAGCTGCGACCTAAAAAGTAATGTTTGGGCGTGGCAAAAAGGATTATTTGGCAAGGTCAATATGGCAGTAAAAATGGCACACACAGGCTGCAATGGCAGGCCTAAGACATTTTTAAAGGGCTACATATTTTGGATTACACATCAGTGCTCCAGGCCCACTAGTAGCATTTAATTTACAGGCCCAGGGCACATGTAGTGCCATTTTACAAGGGTCTTCCAAGTAAATTAAATATGTCAGTTGGTGATAAACCAATGTTACCATGTTTTAAGGAGTGAGCACATGCACTGGTTAGCAGAGGTAAAGTGTGCAGAGTCCTAACGCCAGCAAAAACGAGATCAGCAAAATTGAAGGAAGAAGACAAAAAATTGGGGGAAGACCACCCTAAGGCTGACAGGTTTAACAGAGGTAGACAAACTTTGCAGTCTGACCTATATGGATCCTCTATGACATAGAGAAGACAACTACTTCACTCTTCGCCTCTTTCGATACTGACTCACAAAGTGCAGGCAAGCTCATAATATACACATCATGTTCCTCGCCTATATGCAAGACCACTGGAATTATGTGATTGTGCTGCGATTTTTGCATAATTATAGCTTTGCCCCATTTGCCACATAATTCATCATCTGCTGCATAATATGCAGATTGTAACAAAAATTGCTTCTAGCTTAAACGGTTTAAAAGTTACTAAAAACATAGTGACATGTTGCTGTGCAGTGGAAGGTCCTTTGCAATGCTTGACTGTTTACCTTTCTGTTGCTTATTGCTATATTTGGGTGTTAAACTGGTACTAATGAGGTGTAGCCAATGCCCAGACAGGGTTAGCAAGTGTAAAAAGTACAAAATAAGGAAATAATACTATCAAGAAATGTGCTGCATTGCGCTGCATAATTTGCCTTTTCTTGCCGCATAATGTGGCCCTCCCCTGCCACATAATTCCAGTGGCTCTGCCTATACGTTAGTTTGTACATCCCAAAGAGGGAGAGAGCTTCCTAAGTGATCACCTATAAGGAACTGGCTATGCCCCGTCCGGGAGGACGGCCAAAGCCGCTCTTGACACTTCTGCCTGTCTCCGAGGTTATGGTTGCCGGTGGAGCATGCAGTGCTCTGAGTTGTTGCCCATGCACGCTTGCTGCTCGTGTTCTGGTTTATGCCCAGTAAACCCGCTCACCCCCTTACCCCCATATACACTTGGAAATGGTATACTTTCATAGTTACACGGCTGGCATGGAGTTCACCTTACATCTAATTTGCAGCGTCAGTGGCATTGCAATTGCACAATTGCACAATTGTCACTTTTTCCTCATGTAATGTAACGCTCGCTTTTGTATTCTGCTCACTTGTAACCTCCTCCTCATGTAATGTTACTGTTCCTATTGTGAAGCGCTCTGACACCTTCGGGTAAAGTCCGCGCTATATAAAAACGCATTAAATAAAATAAAATAAAATAAAAAATACCAAACAAAGCTCCTAGCAGGTTCCTGAACCAAACGCATTCCAAAGGATGAGGGTGGAAACCAGACACCCCCAACGCTCCCTCCCCCCACCCCAGCCCCTATATCATTATTTATACCAATCACCACCAGAACTAAAACTCTGTCTCCGTCAGTGTGGGCGTCACACACATGAGCGGTACCTAAACACATCGACAGGACTGGTAGTAACGATATTCGGGACTCTATCCATAGGTTAACAGTTTGAAAGCAAAAAAAAAGAATGTTCTAATGTTAGTTGATGTAATCGAGACACTTCGGGTCTGCTACAAACTCGGCCCTTTGTGACTCCTGATCTCTCCATTCATATCACGATAAGAAATGATTGGATTTCCTTTCTGTCTCCCATCGCTGAGACATCCCACACACAAGATTAACCCCTCTGCCGGCCCCAGCAATCAGCCCCTTTTGTTATCTCAAGTCTCCTACGGTGCCGCACTGCCACCTCCCAGCATGCACCGGGGGTTCTCTTCCTGTATATTGTCCACTCTTGCACCTGTGGCCTCCCTGCTGACTCGAAGCCAGTCAGTCCCCTCGGGCGTGAGGGCTCAGCCCCCGGGGTGTGACGCGGAGTCCTGCTCTATGTGAAACCAGACGCCAGTCCCCCAGCGGGGCGGACGCTGTACCTCCTCTCCTGAGGCCACTCTGAGCTCACAACTGTTCCGGAAGGACACCTCTGTTCCACTTCTGGATTCAGTAGTTAAGAGTGTTTCTTTCCAGACGTGCTAGTCCGAGAGGTGCACTTGGAACGAACCAAAGTGTCGTGAAAGTCCGGGATGGCGAGCGTGTAACCCGACAATCTTTCCACCTGTGCAGGAAGGGAACGTCCCAATCTGATGCTAGTTTTCGACTAGGCACTGTTCTCTTTCCGATCTTGGTTTCTTTGGATTAAAAGGAATGCAGGACCTCAATGAAAAAGTCCGGATGATATGCAGATATCTTAATCTGGTAGGAATGCCCTTATTTGGTGGGAATGTCTTGATCTGGGCATCCTCGAATTAAAAGAAAGGTGGCGCTGTGGTAGAATTACCCTCCACAATATGTCCTTCACTTCCCGCAGAGACACAGACTACCATGAATAACCCGACTTTACCAGGATGGGAATAAAGTGCCTTTTCCTCACTTAAATCTCATAGTATAAACAGAATAAGCATCTCACTGGCAACAGGAAGGACTTAGTCTAACATAGACGTCATGGTCACATATGGTCTGACTCATATTCAGCCACGTGGCACTAAACGAGGAGCCTCTAGGAAATCGCACTCCTTCCCAGAACAGCAGCACGCACCACGTATGGAAGGACAGACTCTAGTTTGAGGGCGCTGGGTACCCTGAGTTCTCAGAGTCACTCAAGTGGGCAAGGCGCAAGAGGTTGGTTGTCTGTAACATATCTGAGGGTGCTGGATGTTCCGAGGCCCTGATTCTGAGGTTTGTGGGGCTCCCAAAGTTCCGGCGACCATTGTGTCAGTATGAAAACCTCACCTGGTCCTCATAGCCTGTGCTAGGCAGCTGAGCATTCAGGAGGCATTTTGCTCTCTGGTCGTCTGAAAGAGCCTTTAAAGTTTACAGGACTCTTCGCAAAACACTCAGAGTCAAATAAGATAAAAGGTGGTGGTGCTGACATGACTTAAAAATTACTATGTCCCAAAGCAACATATCTTACACATCATCAACAAAGATGGAATACTAGGTTACATAAGGAAACAAGCATTTACAATGCAATAGGTCTCGCAATTGCGAGATTTTGAGCTATTGCCATTGTAAATGGTAATGCCTTTTATAATATTAAAAGGCATTGTCATTTACAATACCAATAGTTCAAACTTTGGCAAAAGCAATACCTATTGTATTGCAGAGCGCGGTGTCCGTGAAGCGGGCGCTGCGTTCACTATTAAAGTAAAAAAAAAAAAGAAACAGAGCGCAGTGTCCCTGAAGTGGGCGACGCGCTCACTATTTAAGTTAAAAAAAATGAAAATGAAACAGAGCGCAGTGTCCCTGAAGTGGGCGCGGCGCTCACTATTAAAGTAAAAAAAAAAAAAAATGAAACCGAGCACGGTGTCCCTGAAGTGGGCGCCAGGCTCAACATGAAAGTTTAAAAAAAAAAATTGAAACTGAGTGCGGTGTCCCTAAAGCGGGCGCCGCACTCAACATGAAAGTTTAAAAAAAAAAATTGAAACTGAGCGCTGTCCCTAAAGTGGGCACCGTGCTCAGCATGCAAGTTAGAGCGGCATAGCGTTCCATAAGAAAAGCCGCCGCCCCTGTCCCCATCAGTGTCAATAAATACAATAGAGCTCACTGACTTATAATGCAGACTGTGTAACAAGCCAAGTAAAAGGTCCAGTCATTATGGGAGGTAACAAATGCAGACAAGGCGGTACCAAGGAGGGACTTAGAAGCCTATTTACGAATCAGAATTCAGAATTTACGAAGGACAATGACACAAGCCAATGACAAATATGTGCGGGGCTTCTAGTGCATACTCCAATACAGCATGCCTCGCAGAGCGATACAAAAGGGGATGATGGACGGAACGTTTGAGCCAATCAAACACTCACCCCCAGTCAACTGATCTGGGTTTAATCCATCATCATTCTTTAGCTCACTCCACCACCCCAGTTCAGACATGGCCATATGCAAATCAGTCTGACCCTGTGCCTCATGGGAACAGTCCAGCCCGAACTGCCAAGCCATGTCTTCCCTGGACCGGAAACAAGCATCCTAGGACCGGTTTCTGGCATTTCAGCCGTCATCAGCCAGGCTTGCTTGAATCCAGTGGCAAAGTGAGCAAGGGACCCACGTCTGGGCATACCCCCGCCAACTTAGGGCGACCAAAGCGATACAAAAGGGGATGATGGACGGAGCGTTTGAGCCAATCAAACACTCACCCCCAGTCAACTGATCTGGGTTTAATCCATCATCATTCTTTAGCTCACTCCACCACCCCAGTTCGGACATGGCCATATGCAAACAGTCTGACCCTGTGCCTCATGGGAACAGTCCAGCCCGAACTGCCAAGCCATGTCTTCCCTGGACCGGAAACAAGCATCCTAGGACCGGTTTCTGGCATTTCAGCCGTCATCAGCCAGGCTTGCTTGAATCCAGTGGCAAAGTGAGCAAGGGACACACGTCTGGGCATACCCCCGCCAACTTAGGGCGACCAAAGCGATACAAAAGGGGATGATGGACAGAACGTTTGAGCCAATCAAACACTCACCCCCAGTCAACTGATCTGGGTTTAATCCATCATCATTCTTTAGCTCACTCCACCACCCCAGTTCAGACATGGCCATATGCAAATCAGTCTGACCCTGTGCCTCATGGGAACAGTCCAGCCCGAACTGCCAAGCCATGTCTTCCCTGGACCGGAAACAAGCATCCTAGGACCGGTTTCTGGCATTTCAGCCGTCATCAGCCAGGCTTGCTTGAATCCAGTGGCAAAGTGAGCAAGGGACCCACGTCTGGGCATACCCCCGCCAACTTAGGGCGACCAAAGCGATACAAAAGGGGATGATGGACGGAACGTTTGAGCCAATCAAACACTCACCCCCAGTCAACTGATCTGGGTTTAATCCATCATCATTCTTTAGCTCACTCCACCACCCCAGTTCAGACATGGCCATATGCAAATCAGTCTGACCCTGTGCCTCATGGGAACAGTCCAGCCCGAACTGCCAAGCCATGTCTTCCCTGGACCGGAAACAAGCATCCTAGGACCGGTTTCTGGCATTTCAGCCGTCATCAGCCAGGCTTGCTTGAATCCAGTGGCAAAGTGAGCAAGGGACCCACGTCTGGGCATACCCCCGCCAACTTAGGGCGACCAAAGCGATACAAAAGGGGATGATGGACGGAACGTTTGAGCCAATCAAACACTCACCCCCAGTCAACTGATCTGGGTTTAATCCATCATCATTCTTTAGCTCACTCCACCACCCCAGTTCAGACATGGCCATATGCAAATCAGTCTGACCCTGTGCCTCATGGGAACAGTCCAGCCCGAACTGCCAAGCCATGTCTTCCCTGGACAGGAAACAAGCATCCTAGGACCGGTTTCTGGCATTTCAGCCGTCATCAGCCAGGCTTGCTTGAATCCAGTGGCAAAGTGAGCAAGGGACCCACGTCTGGGCATACCCCCGCCAACTTAGGGCGACCAAAGCGATACAAAGGGGATGATGGACGGAACGTTTGAGCCAATCAAACACTCACCCCCAGTCAACTGATCTGGGTTTAATCCATCATCATTCTTTAGCTCACTCCACCACCCCAGTTCAGACATGGCCATATGCAAATCAGTCTGACCCTGTGCCTCATGGGAACAGTCCAGCCCGAACTGCCAAGCCATGTCTTCCCTGGACCGGAAACAAGCATCCTAGGACCGGTTTCTGGCATTTCAGCCGTCATCAGCCAGGCTTGCTTGAATCCAGTGGCAAAGTGAGCAAGGGACCCACGTCTGGGCATACCCCCGCCAACTTAGGGCGACCAAAGCGATACAAAAGGGGATGATGGACGGAACGTTTGAGCCAATCAAACACTCACCCCCAGTCAACTGATCTGGGTTTAATCCATCATCATTCTTTAGCTCACTCCACCACCCCAGTTCAGACATGGCCATATGCAAATCAGTCTGACCCTGTGCCTCATGGGAACAGTCCAGCCCGAACTGCCAAGCCATGTCTTCCCTGGACAGGAAACAAGCATCCTAGGACCGGTTTCTGGCATTTCAGCCGTCATCAGCCAGGCTTGCTTGAATCCAGTGGCAAAGTGAGCAAGGGACCCACGTCTGGGCATACCCCGCCAACTTAGGGCGACCAAAGCGATACAAAAGGGGATGATGGACGGAACGTTTGAGCCAATCAAACACTCACCCCCAGTCAACTGATCTGGGTTTAATCCATCATCATTCTTTAGCTCACTCCACCACCCCAGTTCAGACATGGCCATATGCAAATCAATCTGACCCTGTGCCTCATGGGAACAGTCCAGCCCGAACTGCCAAGCCATGTCTTCCCTGGACCGGAAACAAGCATCCTAGGACCGGTTTCTGGCATTTCATCCGTCATCAGCCAGGCTTGCTTGAATCCAGTGGCAAAGTGAGCAAGGGACCCACGTCTGGGCATACCCCCGCCAACTTAGGGCGACCAAAGCGATACAAAAGGGGATGATGGACGGAACGTTTGAGCCAATCAAACACTCACCCCCAGTCAACTGATCTGGGTTTAATCCATCATCATTCTTTAGCTCACTCCACCACCCCAGTTCAGACATGGCCATATGCAAATCAGTCTGACCCTGTGCCTCATGGGAACAGTCCAGCCCGAACTGCCAAGCCATGTCTTCCCTGGACCGGAAACAAGCATCCTAGGACCGGTTTCTGGCATTCCAGCCGTCATCAGCCAGGCTTGCTTGAATCCAGTGGCAAAGTGAGCAAGGGACCCACGTCTGGGCATACCCCCGCCAACTTAGGGCGAACAAAGCGATACAAAAGGGGATGGTGGACGGAACGTTTGAGCCAATCAAACACTCACCCCCAGTCAACTGATCTGGGTTTAATCCATCATCATTCTTTAGCTCACTCCACCACCCCAGTTCAGACATGGCCATATGCAAATCAGTCTGACCCTGTGCCTCATGGGAACAGTCCAGCCCGAACTGCCAAGCCATGTCTTCCCTGGACAGGAAACAAGCATCCTAGGACCGGTTTCTGGCATTTCAGCCGTCATCAGCCAGGCTTGCTTGAATCCAGTGGCAAAGTGAGCAAGGGACCCACGTCTGGGCATACCCCGCCAACTTAGGGCGACCAAAGCGATACAAAAGGGGATGATGGACGGAACGTTTGAGCCAATCAAACACTCACCCCCAGTCAACTGATCTGGGTTTAATCCATCATCATTCTTTAGCTCACTCCACCACCCCAGTTCAGACATGGCCATATGCAAATCAGTCTGACCCTGTGCCTCATGGGAACAGTCCAGCCCGAACTGCCAAGCCATGTCTTCCCTGGACCGGAAACAAGCATCCTAGGACCGGTTTCTGGCATTTCAGCCGTCATCAGCCAGGCTTGCTTGAATCCAGTGGCAAAGTGAGCAAGGGACCCACGTCTGGGCATACCCCCGCCAACTTAGGGCGACCAAAGCGATACAAAAGGGGATGATGGACGGAACGTTTGAGCCAATCAAACACTCACCCCCAGTCAACTGATCTGGGTTTAATCCATCATCATTCTTTAGCTCACTCCACCACCCCAGTTCGGACATGGCCATATGCAAACAGTCTGACCCTGTGCCTCATGGGAACAGTCCAGCCCGAACTGCCAAGCCATGTCTTCCCTGGACCGGAAACAAGCATCCTAGGACCGGTTTCTGGCATTTCAGCCGTCATCAGCCAGGCTTGCTTGAATCCAGTGGCAAAGTGAGCAAGGGACACACGTCTGGGCATACCCCCGCCAACTTAGGGCGACCAAAGCGATACAAAAGGGGATGATGGACGGAACGTTTGAGCCAATCAAACACTCACCCCCTGTCAACTGATCTGGGTTTAATCCATCATCATTCTTTAGCTCACTCCACCACCCCAGTTCAGACATGGCCATATGCAAATCAGTCTGACCCTGTGCCTCATGGGAACAGTCCAGCCCGAACTGCCAAGCCATGTCTTCCCTGGACCGGAAACAAGCATCCTAGGACCGGTTTCTGGCATTTCAGCCGTCATCAGCCAGGCTTGCTTGAATCCAGTGGCAAAGTGAGCAAGGGACCCACGTCTGGGCATACCCCCGCCAACTTAGGGCGACCAAAGCGATACAAAAGGGGATGATGGACGGAACGTTTGAGCCAATCAAACACTCACCCCCAGTCAACTGATCTGGGTTTAATCCATCATCATTCTTTAGCTCACTCCACCACCCCAGTTCAGACATGGCCATATGCAAATCAGTCTGACCCTGTGCCTCATGGGAACAGTCCAGCCCGAACTGCCAAGCCATGTCTTCCCTGGACAGGAAACAAGCATCCTAGGACCGGTTTCTGGCATTTCAGCCGTCATCAGCCAGGCTTGCTTGAATCCAGTGGCAAAGTGAGCAAGGGACCCACGTCTGGGCATACCCCGCCAACTTAGGGCGACCAAAGCGATACAAAAGGGGATGATGGACGGAACGTTTGAGCCAATCAAACACTCACCCCCAGTCAACTGATCTGGGTTTAATCCATCATCATTCTTTAGCTCACTCCACCACCCCAGTTCAGACATGGCCATATGCAAATCAATCTGACCCTGTGCCTCATGGGAACAGTCCAGCCCGAACTGCCAAGCCATGTCTTCCCTGGACCGGAAACAAGCATCCTAGGACCGGTTTCTGGCATTTCATCCGTCATCAGCCAGGCTTGCTTGAATCCAGTGGCAAAGTGAGCAAGGGACCCACGTCTGGGCATACCCCCGCCAACTTAGGGCGACCAAAGCGATACAAAAGGGGATGATGGACGGAACGTTTGAGCCAATCAAACACTCACCCCCAGTCAACTGATCTGGGTTTAATCCATCATCATTCTTTAGCTCACTCCACCACCCCAGTTCAGACATGGCCATATGCAAATCAGTCTGACCCTGTGCCTCATGGGAACAGTCCAGCCCGAACTGCCAAGCCATGTCTTCCCTGGACCGGAAACAAGCATCCTAGGACCGGTTTCTGGCATTCCAGCCGTCATCAGCCAGGCTTGCTTGAATCCAGTGGCAAAGTGAGCAAGGGACCCACGTCTGGGCATACCCCCGCCAACTTAGGGCGAACAAAGCGATACAAAAGGGGATGGTGGACGGAACGTTTGAGCCAATCAAACACTCACCCCCAGTCAACTGATCTGGGTTTAATCCATCATCATTCTTTAGCTCACTCCACCACCCCAGTTCAGACATGGCCATATGCAAATCAGTCTGACCCTGTGCCTCATGGGAACAGTCCAGCCCGAACTGCCAAGCCATGTCTTCCCTGGACAGGAAACAAGCATCCTAGGACCGGTTTCTGGCATTTCAGCCGTCATCAGCCAGGCTTGCTTGAATCCAGTGGCAAAGTGAGCAAGGGACCCACGTCTGGGCATACCCCGCCAACTTAGGGCGACCAAAGCGATACAAAAGGGGATGATGGACGGAACGTTTGAGCCAATCAAACACTCACCCCCAGTCAACTGATCTGGGTTTAATCCATCATCATTCTTTAGCTCACTCCACCACCCCAGTTCAGACATGGCCATATGCAAATCAGTCTGACCCTGTGCCTCATGGGAACAGTCCAGCCCGAACTGCCAAGCCATGTCTTCCCTGGACCGGAAACAAGCATCCTAGGACCGGTTTCTGGCATTTCAGCCGTCATCAGCCAGGCTTGCTTGAATCCAGTGGCAAAGTGAGCAAGGGACCCACGTCTGGGCATACCCCCGCCAACTTAGGGCGACCAAAGCGATACAAAAGGGGATGATGGACGGAACGTTTGAGCCAATCAAACACTCACCCCCAGTCAACTGATCTGGGTTTAATCCATCATCATTCTTTAGCTCACTCCACCACCCCAGTTCGGACATGGCCATATGCAAACAGTCTGACCCTGTGCCTCATGGGAACAGTCCAGCCCGAACTGCCAAGCCATGTCTTCCCTGGACCGGAAACAAGCATCCTAGGACCGGTTTCTGGCATTTCAGCCGTCATCAGCCAGGCTTGCTTGAATCCAGTGGCAAAGTGAGCAAGGGACACACGTCTGGGCATACCCCGCCAACTTAGGGCGACCAAAGCGATACAAAAGGGGATGATGGACGGAACGTTTGAGCCAATCAAACACTCACCCCCTGTCAACTGATCTGGGTTTAATCCATCATCATTCTTTAGCTCACTCCACCACCCCAGTTCAGACATGGCCATATGCAAATCAGTCTGACCCTGTGCCTCATGGGAACAGTCCAGCCCGAACTGCCAAGCCATGTCTTCCCTGGACCGGAAACAAGCATCCTAGGACCGGTTTCTGGCATTTCAGCCGCTAGGTTCAACCTAAAAAGGATGAATTCTCACTTCTTTCGCACGTATCTCTGGAGACCCAAACAGCACCAATGAATTTCTGACAATTGCCAGTACTTACATAATCTGAAGGATACAACTCTGTAATTTAAAATAGCAGGAAAATGTCTTTTTGTACATGTAGTCCTTGGCATGACACCAGCATGTGAGCCACTGCAAAAATGCAAACGACTTGCGTAAGAGGCTTATGTCATAGCATTGCTAACTGAATCCATGTCGGGCCATGTTTGATTTTGTCCTATACTGCTTAACCTTCGACACTTAACCATACTGAACTCTTCCTGCCAGACTCAATGACCCAGCCTGTGTCAGCATGACCCAAAATATTCAAACTGTGTTCTGCAACAACACTGCTCCTATTTGATAACACAGTGCACCAGGACAAAAAAACGGTATAATAATATACATTTTGTTTGTAAAATATTTTTATTTTGTTTTTTTTTAAATAGTTAAAAGAGCACACAAATACGCCAACAGCATTAAAGTATATAATACACATTCTTTACAACATGTTCTCCCCCAATTTATTCCATACCCTTAAGTCAGAGAGACTCAATTAGAAATGTAAATTGATACATAACTAAGGTATCAGTATCAATAACAACTAACTTTTCTCTAGACTAGAAATTACATGCAATTATTCACTATAACAACTCTAATAACGGTACATATGGTACAACTAACTGCAGCTCTTAAAACTAGCTCCTCAGAATAACTCTGGGCTTTGTGGAGAAGCATTCTGCCCACCTTCAAAGTGCTTCAATGAATTGTCAGGTGTAGTGCGTGCTTTATATATCTATAATACAATATAGTACAACTAGTGAGCTGTGCCTGTCCTAATTTGGTGAGAATGCCTTAATCTTATGCAACTATCCCAATCTGGTGGGAATGTCCTAATCGGGCTTCATTTAAAGGAAAAAATAGTCTGATCTGGAGGGAATGCCCTGCTGTGGTGGAACTATCCCGAGCTGGACCATATCAGAACGATCCGATGGGAATGGCCTGAGCTGGTGGGAATGTCCTGCTGTGGTGGAACTTTCCCGAGCTGGACCATATCAGAACGATCGGATAAGAATGTCCTGAGCTGGTGGAAATGCCCTGCTGTGGTGGAACTATCCCGAGCTGGACCATATCAGAACGATCCTATGGGAATGGCCTGAGCTGGTGGGAATGATGTTCTTTGACCTCCTGTGAAACAATCGGAATGGCCTAACTTGGCTGGAATGTCATGAAGCCGCAGAATCATCCAAATCTGCACCCATTAGAATTGCAAGAGCAGAAATCTACTTTAAATAAAATGGTTTAGCCTCTCTATCTCACATGAAAACAGAGTAGATCCCTGCTCCAGATCACATGTGTAAGTTTCCTCTCATTCGTCTGCAACAGACCTTTGCCGTCATTTATGAGAAGATCAGGAGCAATACATCACAAAATCAACTATCACAATAGTAGTTTAAAGTTCAGTCAATAAAGAGAGGTTTGGATCAGTTTTAAGGGTTTTATTTTCATCAAGAGTTTCAGTAAGTTTTTCTTTATCTTTTATTAGTCAAAAGTCTTCAATCAAATTACAGAATTGATAGTAAAAATATTGGTTAGAACAAGTCATCTATTAAGGAATACAGCAAGCTCCATAAAGAAAAGAAAATCTCTATTCTAAAGAATGGGGCGAAAAAGAGTGTGGTTAGGAACCCTTCAAGAGCTTAAATTTGAGAGTCAGGAGTTAGAGTGAGCAAGAAGTTCAAAGATCAATTAGTCAAATCCACTGAACTTCCTATAAAGAGAAGCGCACAAAGCAAAATAATCATGCAGTAGCAGTAGCGACTGCAATCAGCTAACAACTCTGGTAGGGTTGTAGATCAGCATTCAGCCATTAGCATAAATCAATTAGCATACAGCTTGAATGCGGGCAAAAGGTATGGGTATGGAAAAGCATCAGGCAAGGGCAGTGTAGAGTGTGTGTTACCTACTCTAGGGACATGCATTAATGTAAACAACTGAGAGTAATGTTGTAAATGTTCTGTATCTTCTCATTTCTTCGAGCCAACGGCTTGTCAGTATCTTCTTGAGAACCATCTTGTCCCGCTGTTTCTCATGTTCTTTCTCACCAAGCTTACAAAGGATTACCTTGAAATGTGAAACAATATTTAAACTAGAATTACGTATGAGGCCTTTCAATTCTTAGGCTTCCTTTGCCTTGGATATGAGCACATTTAACCTTCTAATAATGTAGATTGTATGTTAAACTAAACAATAGACTTATGTAAAATAAAACATTTTGCAGCAATGAATATTATTCAGCACCACATTTCTTCATTATAAATCAGAAAAGAAATAGGTTAAACTATGAATATTTTCTTTTTTTTTTTTTTATTTCTTTATTAAGACATCTGGCACATAAATGTACTTTATAATAATACAGTTGCTCAATATACATTTACAGTCATGTGTACAGGATGTCAATTATTTATCTAAGAACACCACCCTCCCTTCAAGCACCACCCCCCTCACCCCCTGGCCAACCCACCTCCCCCCCATGCACCGAAACCAGGGAAAGCCATTTAATAACGAATCTATGTATGCTCTAGAAAAAGACAAAAAAACCTCACTTTGAAAACTCATTTGCATGTTTCAGTTATATTTTAAATAACATAAGTAGATTTAAAATAAATCAAGTCATAACCTCATTAGCCCAGCTAGTTATTGGGGACCAAATTTCGACTCCCTTTTCTTCGCCCTCAGACCTCTTCGTGCATATATTGCTTTCTCCCAACGATAGGTGGCTAACAGTTTCCCCAGCCAGCAGTGTACTGAGGAGGTTCTTTATCTAACCAGCCAGTAGCCAAACATAACCTAAGAACTGCCATAGCGGTGAAAAGCAGGATCCGGTTCGGGTCCGTCATTGCTTGATTGCTTACTCCCAACATAATTACTTGCGGTGACAAATCCACCGCGAACCCCAACATACCCTTGATATAGTTACCCACCTCCCCCAAAAAAGCTGATAGATGAGGACATGTTGCGAACATATGAACACTATCTGCGGCAAAACAGCCGCAGCGGGAACAAAGTATACCTGTGGAGCCTCCCCATTTAGCAATCCGAGCTGGAGTAATATATAAATTCAACCAGGTTTTGAAGCATTGAACTTGTAAATTTACAGAAAAAAAAGCCGTCTGACTTAATAAAAGAGAATCCTCACAATCCCCCACCCCCGCCTAAACCGATTCCTGCCAACGATCAGTGTGCTTGATAAGGTCGTCCTCCATCAAATTACTAAGTAGTTTACAAAATTTAGACATAGGTGCCGGAGCGCCTAGTGATAACTCCAATAAGGGGACTCTATGACCCTGTATTTTTTTCCTAGATAGGAAGTCCCTAACTTGTAGAAATTTAAAGAAATGATTGTTGCCTATCCCATATTTACTCTTGATTGTCTCAAATGAATAAATTGTATTATCTGACATAAGATCTCCAATATGCCTAATACCTTTATCTATCCAAACTTTCATATATCCATCTCGAAAAATTTCCGGCAATAGATCATTATCTTTCAAAGGAGTATATCTATGTATCCTATTCATTTTAAGTTTCTTCCTTACGGCTGTCCAGATCTTAAATACTCCCAGCATAATCTTAAACTTGACTCTTTTAAAATACGCAAAATCAATATGTCGCATTAAACAGCCCTGGGCTTCTGCCCCTAATACTAGCCTATAAATTGAGACACAGGGTGCAGCCTCTAAAACTACCCTCTCTTTTCCCAACAAGACCGCCATTTGTTGTAAGGCTGCTGCCCAGTAATATATCAGAAGGTTAGGGACGGACCACCCTCCCCGCTCTCTCGGTAATGTCATATATCTTAGTGCACGACGAGGGCGTTTTCCGGCCCACAAAAATTTCGAAATTAACTGATTAAACGCTGAAAACCAGGTTTTATTTATCTCTATTGGAATAGCTCTAAAGAAATAAAGAATTCTGGGCAGAAATAACATTTTGATGGCGTTGCACATTCCTAGAAGTGTGAGGTGTAAACAGTTCAATCTATTAAAATCTGTTTTTGTCTTACTTAACAGCGGCTCCAAGTTAATTTGCACAATTTCATCCAGGTTGGCAGAGATCCTAGATATCTAGCATTGCCCACAACCCGTGTATCGTTAAGGTTTACCCTGGAATTTTTGACAATCATTGTCTTGTTTCGGTTAAGAAGATAGCCTGAAATTTTGCCAAAGTTACTTGCCTCCCTTTCGATCTCCCTAATAGTCTCCAATGGGTTCGCTGTCATTATGGCAAGATCATCCGCATATGCAAGTATCTTTGTATCTCCACCAATAGTTTGAATAGCTTGTATCTTATTATTCCCTGCTAATTTCCTAATTAGAGGATCTATGTATAGTGCAAATAATAGCGGGGAACAAGGACACCCTTGCCGTGTACCACGAGAAATGTTAATTATATCAGATGAAGTACCCATCAATACAATTCTAGCCACAGGTTCCCGATACAAACGCCTGATAGCACCAATAAAACCCTTGCCCAGGCCTTGCCTTGCCATAATCACCCATAAAAAGGGCCAGGAGACCCTATCGAACGCCTTTTCAGCGTCAAGAAGTATAGCCGCCATAGGGTCTCCTGATACCCTTGTGTAGTCAAAGAGTGTGATGATACGCTGAATGTGTTCGATTGTCCCCCTGCCGGGTACGAACCCGTGCTGGAAAGGGGAAACTAGTCTTTTAATGACTGCGGCTAACCTATTCGCAAGAATTTTAGAATAAATTTTGACATCACTGTTAACCAACGTAATAGGCCGGTACGATCCCAATTCCTTAGCGGATTTGCCTTTTTTAAGAAACACTATAATGTTGGCATTCTTCCAAGAATCCGGAGCAGACATATCTAATTGAGCTCTTTGAAATACCTCCAGCATAAGTGCCGAAAGCTGAGTCCTAAACTTTTTATAAAATTCCCCAGGAATTAGATCGGTGCCCACGGCTTTGCCAGATGGAAGAGAGTCTATAGCCTCGGTTAGTTCATCTAAAGTAATTGGTTCTTCTAGTCTGTCTCTCTCCTCACTCGATAACGTATCCAAAGTTAGCTCCATTAAATAGTCCTCAATTTCTTGGTTCCCGATCTGGATATCTTCCATATACAAATTTTGATAAAATTTCTGAAAAGCAACAAGAATAGCCTCAGAATCGCTAACCATACCAGCGTTCGGATCCCGAATTTCCCTAATCCGGGTATGTGTAATCTTCTCTCTTGTACGCACAGCTAGGAGGTGTCCCACTCTCTCGCTACTTTCATATGCCCTACTCCTCCAGGCCAAATATTTACCCGCCGCCTTTTTAAAGGAAATTTCCGTAATAGCTGATCTAGCGATAGTAATCTTTAACTGGGCTGCCTCCGGGTCGGCCCCTGCTGACAACCTCTATCAAATTGGTCTCGGCCTTGGCCAAATCCTCATACAAGGATTGTAGCAGGGTTTTATCATGTCTTTGTGCCTCCCACCCAAATCTGGTGGTTTCCCCTCTAATCCCTGCTTTTAATGTGTCCCACACTATACCTAGACTGGCACTCCCTAGATTCTCTTTAATGAACCTAGGGATCCATACCTCCATTTGCTGTATATACCCCTCTTCATTTAAAAGGGCCCTGTTAAAAGTCCACCGTGTCTGTAAGGATGGGTACCGAATTTCAAGCTCAATCACCAAAGGATTGTGATCTGACATAACTTTAGGGAATTTGCTTATCGTGCAACCTTGTAAGAGTTCGTGTGACACAAAAAAGTAATCCAGTCTTGCATGAACCCGATGTGGTGCAGAGAAATACGTAAAGCCAGGGTCATACTCCTTTTGTGTCGCCCAAACATCCTCTAACCCGTGCATTCACTTAAGTTGTGCCAGTGATTTAAAAACCCTAGGTTTCCGGCCTAGATACGATACCTTGTGGGTGGCAACTTTACAGCTCATATTAATATTTAAATCTCCGCAAAAAATCAGGGGAAGAGGCCACCCCACAAGCTCCACCTTCAGCCAGTCAAAAAGTGCTGGATCGTCCAGCACCGAGCCATACACTGAACAGAGAGTGAACCCTCTATTGTGGAAATATACTTGCACAATAACCCATCTTCCCATTTTGTCTGCAAGAGAACGAGTAAAACTCCCCATACTCTTACGGGCTAATATCGCCACCCCTCTCGTCCGAGTTTCTTGTGTAGTAGTAACAATAAGTTGGTACCCACCCAATTCTAGAAGCCCTTTCCTACATCCCTCAATATGAGTCTCTTGGAGGCATAAGACTGAACATCTAGGCTAATCCTCCTTCTTTTTTGGGGATCATTCAACCCACAAATATTGATGGAAGCAATTCTGATTTTTCTCATTACAGAAAGAAAAGAGAAAACAACAAGTTCCAAAACATGCAACTAAACAGACAGCACTTAACCAATCTAAGATACCTGGTAATCATCCCCGTGCAAAAGTTCCTCCCTGCCCCCCTCTGGTTTCGGACTCCACCCTCCCCTCCCTCCCCATCCCCTTCAAAATGGCAAAAAAGGTCCATAGACCCTTGTGATGCCTCCTGCATGTGGTTGTGCCCTCTAGCCGCCTCCTACCAAAAACATAAATCTAAAGAGAGAAGAGAAGAAGAAAGAATGAAGAAAACAGATTAAATAAAAATAAAAAAATAAACTGAAGGAAAAACAGTCTACTGCTTATGTGTTTAACAATTCCATATCTCAGAACCAAGTCTATCACTTAGAGAGTTCCAGTAGATACTCCTGGGCTTGGATCTCGGACAAAAATACTCGAGTTGCACCTTTATATATAATTTTAAGCCTCGCAGGGTTCATCAAGTATGCTTCACAACCCAACTTCTGAAAAGGTGTAATTAACGAGCGAAGTCTCCATCTCCTCTCCACTGTGGCATGACAGAAATCAGGCCGAACAAAGAAAGAGTGCCCTCCTGCCGTCCTCCTTGCATCCGGCCTTGCCTTCTCAAATATAGTTTGACGAAGGAGAAAATTGCCCAAAAATAACAGGATAGCTCTGGGTTTTTCATCTTGCCCTGGCCTTTTCTTAAGCATCAGGGGAAATCGATGTACTCTTTGTACCTCGGCTTCCCAATTCCAATGAGCTAATTCGGGGAAAGCCTCCTTAAGGAGCTTCAGAACAAAACCACGCATGTCATCGCCCTCTGCTTTTTCCGCAATCCCAAGTAGGCGAAGGTTGTTTCGGCGCTGTCTATTTTCGAAGTCCTCCAGCTTCCAGAGGACGTCGGTCAGTCTGCTCTCATTAGCTGTGGACTGCTTATCGGATATATCCGCGCTGGCCTCTAGCTGTACAATGCGCTCTTCTAGCGCGGTGGTACGTTCTGAAATTGCTGTACAGGTCTTGTTAACTTTCCGCACCGCACCCTGAAGTTTTTTGGTTGCCAGATGAGCCCTCGTATGTTCTTGGCGAGCCTCTGACTGTATCTGTTTCAGTGTAGCGTAGATTAATTCCAACGACGGTTGCGACACTAGGGCCTGAGCCCCCATAGCATTGCCAGTTTCAGCCATAATCCCTAAATTTTCGGTATGGGCTCTGACCTCATTCTGCAGACCTCCCTCAAACTGAGAAGCAGTGTAATCCCACTTCAACTGTCCTGACTGACTACCGTCTGAGGTTAAACCATTATCCTTGACTGAGCCCCTTGAACTCTTCTTCTTTGTACGAAATGGTATACGTTTCTGGGTGTCAAGTTTCGTGGGAGGACTGCCACTGTCCTCCTCGGTAAGGTCTTTATCTGTTTTATCCAAGCCCACACTGTCGGATAAATCTGATTCATCTGTTAATGAAAAAAAAAATTCACATCAGGAGTCGCGATGAAATTTCCATTTGCCTGGGTCAACAAACCGTGGCTCACTTTTATCACAGGTGTAGAAAAGAGTTCCAGTGGGGCTAGCGAGGTGTTAATGCCAGCCCCTTGCCGTGAATTACTCAAGTTGGAAAATGCCTCATTATTGTCAATCTGACATATATTTTCGGGCTCCTTATTAGGAACAATAGTCAGTAGAGAGGCCGTTGTATTTAAAACAGTGTCATCCACCTCAGTCACAGTCTCAGCTGCACCAACATGTAAGTTAGACTCTGTTTCAGCTTTAGAGCTGTCCTTGAACAATTTCGGGTTAATATTATTTTTCCCTTTACCTGAGTGCATCTCCCCTGAGGTTGAAAACCCCTGCCGGCAAACATCCCTGGTATGGTTGACACTTTGGGTCTGGTAACCCTTTCAGACCTCTGTTCTCCAACTGCCATCTCCTCCGGTTTCTCCTTAGTCGGACTATCACAGCTCAGGCCACCCTGTAGACTGCCCACACCGGGATTGAAGCTTTTCCTCTCCGTTACCGCTCGTCGATTCACCGATGAGGCTTTGGCTCCTCCAGTCGCGTTGGTGTCTTTTCCCGGCGGTTTCCCTTTCGGTGGCATGACAATTGATGCGGAGGCAGTGAAGCGCTTTCCCAGAACGAACCCGATCCAGCCTTTGACTCCAGTGGATACACTGTATCGACGAGGCCCTCTAAGTTCCTGGAGCACCTCACGTCTGGCAGTGAGCGCTGCTGAGAGAAACACTCTCCAAGCCCGTGCTGCCCGAGAAACAGCCTCCGTGTACAGCCGCATCAACCTCACACCGCAAACCAGGTACTGTGATGAATATTATATCATTCTTGCCACTGTCCTCCTCGGTAAGATCGTTTATCTGTTTCCTTCAGCCTGTCGGCTCAACAGCTTGTCTTTCTCTTCTCGGTCGGTATCATACTGCAGTAGCAGGTAAGGCGGCTTCCCACCCACAACACTCACACAGCCGCCATCTTGCCACCTTCACACTAAACTATGAATATTTTCTAATCATGCATGCATTGATGGAGTGTTTCTAGCAAAAACATTAAAAAATGTTATTATTAATCAAATACATTCTCTAATGCAATGTGGTGTGATGCTTGAAAGAAAAAAAAGATGTCAGAATAAGGTCAACTATTAAGCATTTTATGCACGTCTCAGCGCATTCAGTTTTGCTGCAAAAATAATGAAGCTTGCTTTAACATTTTTGAGGTCTTGCACTAATAAGTATAACTGGGTACTATGAAATTGCACATTTTAATGTCGTGTCTGTACAAAATATTTTGCACGTTAACATTACATATGCCTCTTTAACTATATTCATTTTCCATTTTAATAAAAAGCCCTTTCAATCAACCCATCTGATGGTTATCTTAACAATCACCTTTCACATGTAATGTCCATTTAGTGGGCACTTTTATCATTAGATGAGTTTTGTCTCTTTCTTTTCAAACTTTTGAATTTCAATGATTTTCTAAATTAGTCATTTAGACGGTCATTTAACTCTAATTCTTTTTAAATTCTCTTGTTAATTTCTCAGCTTTTTTGCCTATTAATGCAATATCTGCGGCCTTTGAATAATGCAAATAAGGTAAGTAAACAAAGCCCTATGATTATTATTATGGGCAAAAGAATAGCTTTCAGGATTCCTGCCCCTACAGTTACAAACCAGTTTCCAATTCCTTTTCCAAAGTTTTCAAAAATGCTAGGTATCTCTAGCTCTTCTAAATGTGTTTTCTGGTCTGAAATGTTCTTTGCAAATTCTTGAATTTTCTTACTTTCATCAGGTATGCAAGAGCAGCAATGCTGAGTTTTCAGCATCCATCAGACTCAACTTTTTCTGCAAGTAAAATGTCTAAAGCTAGACGATTTTGCAAAACCATTGATCAAATTGCTACAAGCTCAGTGGTTACAACTAATAAAACTCCAGAAGTGCTAGTTTCCAGCTTGTTGACAACTGTTGACAGTTTTCTAATCTTTTCATCATTAATTATGGCTCCTACAGGTGGAATGATGGCTCAGAAAATGTCTCCTACCAGCTGTTTTTCATTTTCTGTACTACGGGTGTGTCTGTGTGCAGGTTTCATTATTAACCATAAGGATCTGAGTATGATTTGCAATAGCCTCATGAGTAAGAATACTTTTTTGAACTTGGGTAAATTAAATCTATGGGTAATACGGTGTGCACAGTGATCATGTCTTCTTAGGACAGAAACTGGGGTTTTCATAATAGCTTAAGGTTTAATTGTATAACACGTTAACTTGAATGATATGCACTACAGGCAAGTAAATGGCATTTTGTATTTCAAAAAAATTGTAAAATGATTTTAAAATGTGTATGTATTGTCTGTATTTTGTAGCCCTGAAGAAGTCTCTGTTAAGAGACAAAACGCGTTGCCTACATTGAAGAAACATTTTATAAAAAAAGAACAAGAAGATTCTGAATAAAGTAACCCTTTTAAGAAAAACTTTGATGGAGTCTGTGCACTATGTAATTTGAACCATCTGTAAATCATATATTTCTCGTATGACGAATGGTGTGCGCTGATCATCCTTTTGTAGTTATTCCATGGAGTGGAAGATTAAGGGGCTGATCTTCCAGTTCTGTGCACCACCCTTGTTTTGACTGAAACAATTCACTAGACGTGATAGGTGCAAATTTAGTTGCCTCAGCCTCATCTTGTAAATCACTCATTCATTGTTAATGTATCTATATGATATGCATGATACATCTTAGAAAACAATATAGCTAAGTAGCAAATATCCACCCAATCAGCAGGTAACCGGAACCAAGCGTCTTGTCCACAAACAAAATAAACTCCTAGAATTGCATTTTCTTCCCTCTGTAAAATTTGCCATGTTCCTCCCATTAGCTCAAATGTATGTTCAAAGTGACTAATTCCCAAATGTTGTGTTCTTGTGTGTGTTCTACTTTTGTAAACACAGATGTTTCCTTTTTGTCGTCTGTCAAATTTCTGCTTCTTCCAAACATTTTTTAAAACATAATTTTCTTTATCCTTATTACATGTAATGTTAATGTTTCTTTCTTCTAATGCCATTATAAAGATTTTTTCTAAGGGTCTCATTATGCAGGTTAGGTTGTGTTGATAAGCCTTAGCACTATCTATAGGTATAGACGGTCTAAAATAATACCAATCTGTGTCCATTTCTTTTGCTTCTAGGTGTAAATTCATGCTCGGTTGTAATGGCACTCTAGAAAGTATCAAGTCATAGTTCGAGTAAAAATATTTAAAATGTTCTCGTCTATATACAAATGAAAGTAAACTACTTCATGTGATTACAAATTACAATGGTATGTGGTGATATGTGACTTCTTCAGCTGCAGATGATGGTAAGTGTATGCAGGCATAACAGTCCTTTGCATCCATACCTTGCATGTATTCCTGTACTAACCTAGAGTAAACATTTGTAGTAGAATCATCCTTTTTGTATCTTGCAAATGATGCTTTCAATTGCTCTTCATCTGTTGTGTGTGCAAAAGTGGTATTGACATTTACAGACCTAACATCTTTCTTGGGTGTAAAATAACACCCTACTAACACTATGATAATCATTAGTACTGATATTACGAAAATTTAACACATCTATTTCTAAGCTTCCTGTGGAATAGTACAAAAACCTATACTGGTAAGAATGTGCACAATCGCAATGGCAAGGGTTAAGGTAATGCCAAAAGGAGAAAGGACCAAATACACCTCTGTTTCGCTTAATCACAGTTATTTTTTTATGTTTCTCAAATATATACAGAAATAGATACACAAAATCGTGCAGGGTGTCCCCAGTGAAACTGGAACCTAAAACATGGGTGACATATTTGTGACAATTGTGATTGGTTTCCAAAACATTGTTAAGTCGACCATTTTGAAATATATACAGAATAGACCGCGACTATATACAATGACATGCACTGGTTTAATGGTTCGCTTTAGTTTCTTTGTCGACGACGTTTCGACCCTTTGTGCAATATAGGGTCTCTTCAGGACCTAAGAGTGCAGGGACATCTGGTTTGACGAATGCGCAGCCGCGTGAGAAGTGTGTGCCACAGGTGAGTGATAAGGAAAGGATACTCACAAGGGACCCAGCCGGGTGCCCAAGTGAGGGTAGGGGAGGGCTGGCAATCTGAATGTAGCACAGCGCTTTCAGTCAAGGAATATGGAGGTGCACAACAATGTGTGCGAGCAAGTAGGAACTCAGAAAAATAATGTAACTGGTGTGACACGTAGTTGGTGCGGACGCACCGGTCTATGTATGTAAATGGGTGCCGGCAGCTTGAGTCAGGCAGGCAAGTAGGTGGTGATTTCCTAATAGTGATTTAGAATCCGTGGCGCGAATGGTGCCAGCGCGCAAAGGAGAGGCAGCTTGTGTCTGTCGGGTATAACCCAAAATGATGAAATCCTATGAATGAAGGGAGTTCCTTAGCGCGTGCCGATCCACCGCTCAACAGCAGAACACCTTGTGTCTGTCTGCTGGGGGCCATTCGCGCCACGGATTCTAAAGCAAAGGACACAGCAGTTCAGAGTTCAATTCAGAGAGTTCTCTAAATGTGCTCCTTTCAAAGTTTTCTTTAAACAGTCTCTTTTCACAAAGTCTTTTATTCAGAAATGTTCGTTTAGACAATCCTTAATCCTGCTCTATGTTATTCTAAAATGTTATGCCTACTCTTGTACTGCAGCCTTGAACCTAGGTAATTTTCTTAAAACAAAAAAATTATAATATTACGTCTCAGTCTTTTTGCTCTTTTTCAAACAATTCTTTGTCTTTTCAAATGTTCTTTTATGTGGCTTAACGGTCAGAGCTGCACATTGTGGAACTGGGGAACCGCAACATCCTGTGATTCTGGGCAAATCATTTAATCTCCCCGTGCCTACCAAAAAATGAATGTATCCGTGTGTAACGTAATTGGCACTCATGTAAAGCACTCCAATACCTTTGGGACCAGACGCGCTATATAAAACTGCAACAAAAAAAACAAAAGGTCTTTTATCAAATGGCTTTATCCAACAATGTCTTTAGTGTGATGTCATGGAGGTTTAAACAGCTCAGTTTTCACATCACACAATTCATCCACTGATACATTCAGTACCATGTTCACCTTGTATGTCCATTCAGGTGCAGAATACCTCCTATAAGGCGCTCTTGCTCTTTTTGATCTTCTCAGTCTCTGTTGATCCTCCTCTGTGTCACTTCCACCACTTGATTCGGTCTTCACTGTGATGGTGGGATTCGATCAACTGACACATTTGCTCTCAATCTCCTTTGATTACTGTTTCATGGTCATTTAACATTACGGGTGACACTTCTTGTTTCAGTGCTTGTCCCTTTTCCCGGATCCTCTATTCATACTGATGCTGTCTCAATAGTACTCTCAAGTTGAGGTTCAGTCTCTTCTTCTTCGTTATGGACTTCAGTGCCACTTTTTGAGATGACAGGCACTTGATTTTGTGACAGTTGCAGTTCTTCATCCCTCTCTTCTTCTTGCTGTTGTTGTGATCTCGGCATTACTGCTCTTTGCTGAGGTTTAGCTTGTGATGATGCAGTCATTGGTGCTTTTCTTTCAGACTCACAGAGCACACATTCTTCATACGGATTTCTCACTCTCCTGGTGTGAGAAGCATGTGCCCAATTTGGATTTCCAGCACATCTGACAGCAGTATTAGTGACCAAGATAATCTGGAAAGGGTCTTTCCATCTAGGTTCCAAACAAGTCTTCCAAATGTACTTCTTGATCACAACCCAATCTCCTGGATTGAGGTTGTGGCACTGTTTTCGATGTGGATCTTGTGTGGCAGCTGTAACCTGGTGCAAGACAGAACATACCACCTCAGCAAATTCCTTGCATTAATTGTGTGTCATATCGTCTGTGATGCTCACAAGTGCATTTGTAGGTGCAGCAGGTAGTCTCATAGCACGTCCCATGAGAATCTCATGAGGGGATACTTTGAATACTCATCAGCACAAAAGGCAAAGCATCATACCATTTCAGTGACGTTGAAGCACAAACCTTGGCCAATCAAGATTAAATTGTGCCATTTAGCTGCTCAACAATGCAAGAAGTTTCAGGTTGATAGCTGCATCGCAGTCTTTGCTCAGTCTGAAGTGCTGTACAGATAATTCTCAGGACTTTGTGGTTGAAGTGGGTACCTAGATCTGATTCCAGAGAAACTGGCATCCTGTATCGGGGAATAAATTCTCGTAATAACAGGTTTGCTACTGTGAGACTGTCATTTCTTCTGGTTGGGTAGGCTTCCACTCATCTTGAGAACATGCGCACTATGACCAGGATGTATCTCAACCCGTTGCAAACAGGCATCTCGATAAAGT
This sequence comes from Calotriton arnoldi, assembly GCA_963921515.1. Lineage (NCBI taxonomy): Eukaryota > Metazoa > Chordata > Amphibia > Caudata > Salamandridae > Calotriton > Calotriton arnoldi. The sequence goes on from CAWUFW010006165.1 coordinate 488,088, forward strand.
CCATCTGCATCCTGCTGAAGGGACCCCCTGGCATCACTATGTGACTCAGTGTAACAGGAGTTCTCTTCCCTACATTCATTTGTTGACATGTCACACAACAATGACATAGTTCTTCAGCAAGCATCCTAAACCTGAGATTGAACCAATTTTGTCTGAATAATCTGGTCATGGCATCCCTCCCTAAATGTGTGTGTCCATGGAAGTGTCAGGTCATTTGAAACAACACACTGTCAGTTAACACTGGTCTACAGTGAAATCCAAATGCCATTTGCATTTTTCTCGCATCCTGCTCTGATCCAAACTTGCTGTTCTTCTTCTGAAACATTTTCCTGTACGCTTTTTTTAAATTCTTCCCATGTGTCAGCAATTGACATCAACATAGAATAGAAAGTGTCCTCTTCAGATTCACATGCAAAAGTTCCATTAAATGTGCAGGCCACTAGTGCACAATACCATGTTACTTCGTCGGCATATCTGTTACCGACTGCAATGTAACCACTGCCAGTCTGGTGTGCTGCACATTTAACAACAGCAATCCTAGTAGGTAATTGGAGAGCTTCCAAAAGGTTGCTAACGTGTTTGCCATTTCTAATAGGCATGCCAGATGAGGTAATGAAACCTCTCTGTGATCACAACTGCCCAAAAACATGGACAACACCAAAGCCATACTGACTGTCTGTAAATATAGTCACCTTTAATTGGGCTGTCAACATGCAAGCTCTTGTGAGGGCAATTAATTCTGTAGCTTGAGCTTAGATGATACTTCAAAGCCATGAAGCTTCTACAACATTGATTGTGCAGACAGCATAAGCTGCTCTCAAGATACTGTCATTGTTTCTCAAACATGAGCCGTTGACAAATATATAATTGAGCTCATTCAGGGTTCATCTTTAATGTCAGGTCTTGGCGTTGTGCATAAATCTGTGACATTTAGGCAATCATGTTCAATCTCATTACAAACATCATAATTTAATAGCAACAAATTTGATGGATTAAGAATCTGGCAGCGCTTCAGGGTAACATTCTCATCAGCCAGAATCTGTTGTTTGTACTTTGTTAGTCTATTACGGGTCATGTATAGGGTCTAGGTACAGGCCAGCAATATTTCTACAGAGTGTGAGACCACTACAGTTAAAGGGTGTCCCAACACAATGCTCTCATTCCTTTCAAAACACCCCCCCACTGCGGCGTCTACTTTAAGGCAGCCGGGCAGTTCTGTGGCTACGGGGTTAAGGGTGGTGGAGAAGTAAGCTGCAGGTTTTCAAGCATCCCCATGCACCTGAGTAAACACTGAGAGGGCGCAGCCCTCCTTCTCACTGCAAAATAGAGTAAACTCTTTAATGTAATCAGGCATTTATAGTGCTGGGGCACAACAGAGACTTTCTCCTAGCTCTAGGAAAGCTTTCAAGCATTTGTTGTCCCAAGGAAGCAGATCAGGTACATCTTTGTGTGTCAGCCTCAGTAAAGGCGTAGCCACTAGGGAAAAGTTTGGCATCTACTATTAACAGTAGCCAGCCATTCTCAAAAAGATTCTGACTTCTCTTTGAGTTCCAGGTGGATACATTTGAAGAATTGCTTCCACTCTCTCTGGAGACACCTTTCTCGCTCCTTTCTCAATGTTGTGTCCCAGATACTGAACTTCTTTCTGACAGTACTGCAACTTTCCTGGAGATACCTTGTGTCTATTTTCAGCAAAAGTAAGTAAATGTAAAGTCCGTTTTTATATAGCGCAGCTACTCACCCTTACGGGTCTCAAGGCGCTGGGGGCCGGAGTGGAAATTAAGTGAGCTATTGCCCAGAGTCACATGGTGCTGAGCTGAGCTGCCGCCGGAGCCGGGGATCGAACCGTGAACCCTGTGCTCCGAAGTCAGCTGCCCTGGCCGCTGCACCACACCTCTCCACAGCTAGGTGATTTAATAGTGCAATAGAACCCTGTTTACAGGCTTCTCATGTCTCATGTAGGTCATTGATATATTACCCTGGTACTAACTTACGGAGCACCTGCAATGACTCCAGATTCTTTTTCAAGATCTGATTAAAGATGGAAGGACTCTCTGCATACCCTTGTGGGACTCAGCACCATGCCAAAACTGCTGGAAGACAAAGGATAATAAGTATTGGCTTTCCTACTGAGAAGAAAGGCTGGCAAAGATCAGTGACCGTAAACCATTCTGAAGTATAGTGGCTGGATTCTGTACCACGGGACAACATGGAATATCTGTATTATTGATCTTTCTAAGATCTTGCACTATCCTGTATTTCCCATTGGGTTAATGAATGTTTGGAGAGTTGCATGGACTTTCAACTAAATCATTCTCTCAAAAATCCCGTTGCTCAGCATGTCCTCAATCACAGGTGTTATTCCTGCGACGTCTCTGGTATCAAATTGTATGGGGTTGTTCTCTGATATACTGTATTTGGCTTTAGTGCAACTCGGACTGGTTCTACACCTCTGATTAGTCCCATATCTTTTCCTGTCAAATCCCATACTTCAGGATTCCCTGTTTCTTTTAAATCAGGAGGCAATTCTTCAACGGTTCTCACTGGGAATACCTTAAGCTGAATCTGGTGAAGCCATCTTGAACTCAACGTCCTCATCATGGGTCTGAAACTCTACTCCACCTGACGCACAGTAAATTGTGCAATTAACTTGCACAACAAATCTCTCCTTAACAGAGTTACAGGGCTTGTGTCACAAACAACAAATTGATGACTTTTCTCAAAGGAGACTAATTTTACAGGTACTTTTTCTGAAATTGGGTTTGTAATTTACTGATTTGATACTCCTACAACTTGGATCTTCTTTTCCAGAGAGGGTAGGTCGTGAACTTCTGCTATTCTCACGGTGGATCTGGTAGCACCAGTGTCGATTAAAAATGACACACTGTGGCCATTCACCTCACCTTCTACGAATGGGCCACTCCGGTCTACCTATAAAACTGTACCAAGGACACAATCCTGCTCCCCCCCTCAGGTACTGTCATTGGGAATTATTGGAGTAAAAATTGTCATTGTCAAAACACATAACCTGTATTTGTAAAGCGCATGTTCACCCAGAAGGGTATCTTGGTGGTGAATAAAAGATGTTTATTGTTACCCAACGGTACGCATTGTATCGACCTCAGAAGGATGAAAGGCTGAGTGGACCCACCTGGATTTGAACATGTGACCATGAGGTCGAACACAGGCCCCTACTGTGGGCGCATTAGTCCACTAAGTCACCAGACCCGGCAATACAGGAAACTGTTGAAATGGGTTCTGATTTTGGTTATGGAAAGGGTTTCAATTTGCTTTGGCCAACTTGTTCAAATTAAATTTAGGGTTTCCCATATTTTGTGTGAACATTTGGACTTGTGGAATTAGCATCTTTGGGAACAGCTTCTGCATTGCTATCTGCATTGGCTGAACTGGGATGTTTTGCATTTGGACTGGGTTACCTCCTTGCATTTGCATATTTCCATTTACTCTTTCAGGATTAAGCCTATACTGCCTCTTTCAATGCCCATCCTTGTTACAATAATGACAAGGAGTCATCTTCTTTAAAGTCGCAACATCCATACCAGTGCTTGGATCAATCGGAACACCTCTGCCTCACTAGCTCATATCACTAGCATAAGGCTATTTTCTCCCACGGTGTTGTTGAAACACTTGAAGCAGATTCTTATAGTAATCAGGCACTGACTCTTTTGGTTCCTGTGAAGTTCTCTTAATTTTCACCCAACCTAAATCTTTTGGTGGTCGATACCTTGCCTTTCAAAAAGGTAATCACTGCTTCATACTTCGCCATAACTATGGGAGATGGCGCATTTGTGTTTTTCATCCTTGTCGGCTCTTCACGCGGCCATTGAACAACAACTTTACATTCAGCCCACAGATCACTTGGCACCACAATGTCAAAAAGTATTCAAATCAATCCACAGAACTTGTGAGATTCTAAGAAATCTATCAACTTGTGTTTACCACTGCAGTGTCTCTCAATTTTGGAAATGTTTTCTTTTTCTTTTCGTGCTTCTTGTACCATTTAATTTCTAACTTTAAAAATCACTCCATTTATGAATGCATTTTACCAATTCAGTTATGTGTACCTGCATTCCCGAAGAACACATTGTCTTAATTGCATCATCTAGTGTAGTAATGAAGTCCAGACAGATTGATGAAGTTCAAGATGATTTATTGTAGATATGTAGATGAGCCCCACCAGGAGCAGCCAGCATGCTGCTCAGCCCCATTACAACTGTGGCTTTTCTTGACAGACACCCAACATTCCGTAATACATCATCATACTGTAACATTCTACTGGCAGGGCATGTGGTGGAAAATGGCATACACAAGCATGGACAGTAAATTAGGATACTACATATCTCCTTTTCTTCCATAATACAACAAATAAGATAGAAACGAAAAGAAGAACAAGAAAACACCGATCCTTACATCCAGACACACCCACTGGCCAGACAGGTATGACAGGAGGCAAAGCACAGCATGAGAAATAAAGAAAACAGAGAAGAGAATGAATGAATAAAATAACATCACTCCTAATTCCCTGTAAACAACATAGTAATGGAAAATCGAAAATGTAAAGCAATAAGGATTAATGTAAACAGGGTGGAGAAAGAATGAATGAATACAATAACATCACTCCTACTTCCATGTAAACAACATAGTAATGGAAAATCGAAAATGTAAAGCAATAAGGCTTAATGTAAAAAAAAGGTAAAGAACAATTGAAAGTGGGATTATCTTTGTAGAGACAACCTCGTAAAGAGGTAACGTGTTGTGCACTGTAATAATGGGACTAATACCCATATGACACACACTGTGTGAGTTAAAAATATAATAGAATGTGTAAGAACAACCTGGACAACCTCGTGTAGAGGTCACTTGATGTCCGTGTAGGACAACCTGGACAACCTCGTGTAGAGGTCACTTGACGCCCGTATAAGGACAACCTGGACAACCTCGTGTAGAGGTCACTTGACGCCCGTGTAAGGACAACCTCGTGTAGAGGTCACTTGATGTGCACCGTACTGGAAATAAATCCCATACTACACACACTGTGTGAAGTAATAGTATGATAGAAAATTGAACAGGAACCTAAGACATACCCCAAAAGTGGGGATAGCCAAGGTAAGGTAACGTATAAGGGTAAGAACCCATGTAATATACTTCAAAATAGATTTGAAACAGTAAGTAGTACAAATGGGCAAATGTACATAGAGCAAATGGGACTAAAACCCATTGCAATCCCTACTAGGGAAAACTGCAGTCATGCATGTAAATCTTAAATGTACAATAAGCCCAAACATACCTGAAACAGTAACATCATAAAATGTACAATAAGCCCAAACATAGAAGCATATGGTAAAACAGGCTAAAATTGCAAAATACATTAACATTTCGCTTCATCATGAACAACCAAGAATGTCTTGTAATACCACCAGTGAGCGAAGTCTCACTCGAGTTGACTGAAGAAGCCAGCATGTGAAGCACCTCGGGCGCCTGCACTAAGGACAAGTTAGTAGAAACTCGAAACAGTACCTCCATAATCCACATGAAAATTGAAGACCTCACTTTGATCCAACGGCGTCACCGGTCACATCTTGGAAGCTGTAAACTTTATTGAAAACGGGTTGCGAGTAAAAGCAATTCGGCTGGCAATAACGAGCAGCACTGCAGGATGCAGTATACACTGAACACTTCGAGATTTGTGTGCTCCGGTGCTACTTCCAAGAACAAGATGGCGGCACGTTGTCACGGCCGCGCCGGATGGCTTGCGGTAAAGGCGTGCTCCCCAACGTTGTTCAGCAACAGGCTGCGGCGCGAAGAAGAACAACGTCACAGAGAAACCATGGAAGGCAGCAGGAGGCAGGTAGGGGTGCGCGTGCTGACGATGACTCGTGCCTCCGTATTTTGAAAGTAACAAAACGGATGAACTGGCACTGCTGGCAGAAAGGCTCAAAGGACCCCAAACAATAAGAGACAAAAACTGCCTCACATCACACATCATGGTTCGCAACAAAGAGAAGACAAACCTCTTCAGTAGAGCCAGTTAGAGTACATGAGCAACTTCAATAGATGGCAGTCGCTTAAGACTTTTGAACCAGAGGTTGGTACAAGTAGCGCACGAACAGAGAATAGCCAGCAGCAAAACAGTTCATTCCAAGTAAACTGACTCACCAGCAGTAGGGGTTGTCCTTTAGGTATGTGCCGGAGCATGTTGCAGGTGATAGCAGTCGCTTAAGTACGCTGTCATACACGGACAATGAAGCATTATAAACATTGCCAGTCTTTCTATAAAGAGCTGGCTCACAAACCAGACTCTGTTGATGTCGAGTTCATACCATGGTAGACAGATGTCTGAAGGTATGCCGGTCTTGAAAGTAAAGTGGTTAGCAGTTCCTAGCGAGTTGAAAGTTAAGCGGCTTAAGAATAAACTGGAACAGAGTCACATGTAAGACCACACCGCTCTTGTGTGGCCTCGGACACGGTAACACGTGGCGTGTGCTAGAGTGCACGTAGGTAGGTTAGCAACAGCGGGTCACTAGTCGCTCCTCTGTGAAACTCCACACAATGATGACTGAAAAATAGACGCCCCACACAACATGGGCAGCTTTTAAGGTTGCACAATGCCAGACGCTCCAAATGTCCTTAAAAATCACAAACTGCGCAGCATTAAAAATAGGAATGACAAGTAAAAAGTCTAAAATTGTAAAGCTTACTTCTCTTGAAGGCACAGTTAATATTGATGTAGACACATGACACAGAGACAGAAGATGTGGCCACATGAGGTTGAATAAAACGCGCAAGGATTGCTTTGATCTTGAAAGACGCTTGAAGACAGACCATCCATAGAGTAGAACTGTTCTTGAGTGGAGCTTGGGCAGTTCATTCACTGTGACAGGCTTGTGTGAAGTGGGATCTGGCACACGCACTTTGGGGGTGACCGGTGAGGAGGTCACTGGTGGGGCTCAGGGTGCCAGAGTCCTTGTTCAAATGGAGCTTGTAGTTTCTTGTTGCCTCTTTTGAAAAATCATGACTTCTTTGACATTGAATTCTTTTGTTGAGCACGTAGAACGAGGGTAAGTTTCCAGATCGTCGCCATAAAAATGTAGTAATGAAGTCCAGACAGATTGATGAAGTTCAAAATGATTTATTGTAGATATGTAGATGAGCCCCACCAGGAGCAGCCAGCATGCTGCTCAGCCCCATCACAACTGTGGCTTTTCTTGACAGACTCCCAACATTCCGTAATACATCACCATACTGTAACATTCTACTGGCAAGGCATGTGGTGGAAAATGGCATACACAAGCATGGACAGTAAACTAGGATACTACATCTAGTTGGACTCTGTTACTTCTCTGCGATGAGAAAACTCTTTGAAAGATCATCATCATGTTTCCGAGCCAATTCAGTTAATTTATCGTGTGTGATAGCTGCGCGTCTGGTGATTTCTTTACTCAGGTAAATTAATTATTTCTCCTGATACTGATTCAAATATTCAAGATCTAAACATCCCCACATAATATCTTCAAGTTCAACTTTTAATTTCAAAACAGTCTATGGTCTCTCTTTGTCGGACTCTGAGGTAACTTTTTGTTCTGCACTGTCCGTGTTTCTAAGTTCTGCTGCTTCCTCAAACCATGATGGAAAAATTCCATCCTCAAATAAATGTCTTTCCCCTTGTATTATTGGTGTTGTAAACACAATCCTTCCCCCATCTCGGAATGACTGAATTGTTTGGGGTGGTTTCCAGGCAACAATTTGGGAATTCTGGGATATATGGATAATCCCAGTTGCAGCTAATCCTCCTTCGGCTTCTGGAGTTGGGATAATATTTATTGGGGCAGTCGTTTGTGGGGCAGTGACAATTGGGTCAGTCACAAGTGGTGTAGCCACTGTCTGGATAGTTGCAATGTCTGGTAACTGTACTGGAACAGTCTCTATGGAAGTGGTTATGTTGGCTGGGATAATAATCGCTGTAGGGAGAACAGGTGGTGGGGCAATCTGGTATGTCTGCAATGGTCTTTCAGTCTGTACTGTACTCAGTTGAACAGGCGCAGAGCCCCTGTAACACTTGCAATTACATTACTATTTGTGCTAGTGCTTGCATAAGATAGAGGATGGGCAGCTGATATTTCCTCCAGAATATCATCTCCTGAATCACTGTCGATCTCCTCTATTTCCTTTTTCCCCTTTTCCTTTTCTTGTGTCTTAGACTTTTTCGATTTCTTGGATGTCTCAGTAGTAATGGCTGGATACAGTCTAGTTCCCTCAACTATTGATTTCCTCAATCTTTGCTGTGCTTCATCCCATCGAGCATCTGCATAATTGTGCATTGCTCTTCTAGTCATACTCTGGTATTTCTCCCTTTCTTTATCTCTGGCTTACTTTTTCTCACACATTTTCAAACCTTCATATTGAGTTAGTCTAGGTGGTGGCTTCATTTTGTAAAGCTTCTCCTTTAATTTTTCAATAATTCTAATCTCAAAGGTACCATATATTGGAAAATTCAATGAACCCTTCTTTCAGTAATCTTGCACCATTGGTGACGCCATAAACATTTATGTAATCCCAATTCAGTTGTCATGTAATGTGCAAGTGTGCCCTTGGGTGGCACCTCTTCACCTTCCCGTATCGAAATTGTAACATCATCTTTTACAAAACTCTTAAATTCTTTTAAGCATTTCATGATTTCTGCAAAAATTCAACAATAATCAGTTCAAACAAATGCAATTGAATTAAATGTTTTGATTCTGTTCCATAAACGTCAAATGTTATTCTCCAATCCTGTCACAGTTTCTATTCTCAAAGATCTTCAACAAATACCAATGTAGTATTCACAACAGCAGGTGACCAATCACAGCGCAGCACTCTAATTCATCATCAACCAATCACAGTGTGACAGTACACTAACCAACCTATCGCAGCGCGGCACACTATGACATATGATCTCACTCCTTGGAGCAGTTCACCCTCCTATACAATTTCTCTTGTACACACAACTTCACAACTTTTCAATGAAAATAAACAATAAACAATCTTTGTCTGCTCTGCTAGAGAAAACCAAAGGTAAGTTGCCAATCGGAATATGTAGGTTTTTACACCTTCTGACTTTTTCACCCAAAAATATTTTTTCAGTCGCTAGTGAAATCTCGACCAGCGGGAAATCACAGTGGTTCCCAAACTTTTTCAACCCATGGCTCCCTTGACTTATTGGCCATTGGCCGTGGCTCCCCATTGTGTTACTTTTTTTCAGCAGGTTGGGTATGTAAGCTCGGCCTATGGAGTACTTCAATTTTTCTCCCTGAAAATGACTGGGATGAAGCCAATGAAGGTAATATAATCATACGGGTTCCCTCTTGCCTGCAGGCCGCACAGTGCCAGCAGTGTGCGCATTCACGGATGTTGGTGCTTCTAGGAGATCACCACTGCGAGGGTGATTAAAATACTCAGGGAGAGGTGTCAGAATCAAAGTACATCTTTTAGTAGATGCTAATGGAGACTGCTTTGATTTCAGATACAAAGGAGAGATTCGCCATCGAACATTATGCCCAAATTGCAGAATTCTATCACTGGCTGAGGGGAGGGGGGTGGTTAGGGACTCAGGCCAGAAGACAGATCTGTAGGTCAGAGATACCAACCCCAGGAGCAGGACTTGTGGTTTCTCACTACTCAGGCATAATCACTCTCTCTGCCCCAACGACTAACCTGGGATGGACAGTGTGAAACTTTCAGTGAGTGGCCAGGATTCTCATGAACCTTGAGATGTGGCTGGGAGTCAGCAGCGTACATATGATATCATAAACCAGTGGAGTTTAGGACCACAGTGTGAGGAGTCATACAGGAGTTAAGCACCACTGGTGATAGCGTGGAGTCTGGAGAAGCACCACAGACAGGTGGCAGTGGATCGAGAGTGAAGTGTCACCACCACAGTTATGGGGAAATAGTCGCAATGGTTCAAGAAGAGGTATGGGTGTGTGAGCATAGTATTAAGGAGTGTGGGGGGAAGAGCAGAACTCTGGGGGACTCCACATTTCAGGCTAGTGAATGATGATATGAATGAAGGACAGATAGATGCCAACTAAGCAATCATCACAAAATACTGCCAGTGTGTTCTCAGTTAGCCCTGGCAGTGCCAGGCGGTGACCTAGCATGGGGGGTGGGATGCAGTCAAAGAGGTCAACCAATGCAGGAGAACCACGGTAAGAATACTGTCCTGGTTATTCTACAGATGCAGATCACACAAAATACATATGATGCCGAAATAGAGCTCTTGTTGAGCCTGAAGCCAGCATGAGGATCATCCACCTAATTGACAGATTGTACAAATGATTGCAACTGTGATGTCACCACCTCCTCTAACAGTTTTGTCATATAACGACCATTTGAAATTGGCCTAAAATGTCAATATATCTTTGAGGTCAAAGAAGGTGGGTGCACTTTGTATAGATTCACATCACAATAAAGTTGCACACAGCAATTCACAGAAGCTTCTAACAGGGTGCGGAAGTGCTAAGCGCTTCATGCTCCCTCTTGGATGTGACAGTGGCCCCTCTCTCCTCTCATGTCCCTTTAAAGTCCCCAATACTTGTTTTTAGGCCAGACAAGAGGTAAAAGTAAAGTAACAAGGAAGCAAACAAAAGCTGATCTCCTGTAACTCCTGATTTTATCTCAAGCCTCATAACGTCATGACATGAGCTGAGAGCGATGTAACAAAAAGAGGAGTCTCTTGATTTCAGAGCCCAGCCGGTCACCTTATTCCTTCCTCGCTCTGCTTTGGTGTCCCTCCACAGCCCCGGTAACGAGGATGGTAAAAAGAAAGGAACGCACCTGCGGAATCTGTGTGTCATATAACATCTTTTGCAAAGTAGTGACATCATTAGAACGGAAATATTTTGATTTTTTTCAGCAATTGTGAAGTTAAAAATAGGGACAGCTGAGAATGGACACAAAATAACTTGATCAATGCAAAGTGAAACCCCCGAACATGCATTTGAATAAAGAGCAAACACACACAGAAAATCGATAATGGCAGTCTTTCTGTTATTTGAAACGATTTGGGCACAGGTAAATGTCAGACTACATTAATTGTCACAGTGTTGGCCCCACTTTGCCCAAGTCTTTTGCACAAGGCTATCCGTGTAGATCATTTAAAGTACGTTTGGCTGGAGGGCTGGGGACACATTCACTGTTAGGTCATTGTCCCGGTGTACAATTAAGTTTAATTTATTTTCACTTCAAAGACTGTCAGGAAGCCGGGGCCGGTTGGATCAGTGTGAGAAATGTCACACAGCAGCAGTGGCGGCTCGCATAGGGCGTGCTGCGTGGTGGTGAGGCGGGGCGGGGGAGGGGCAGGGTGGGGGTAGTAAACTCGGCCATACGACGGAACGGAGGAAAGTAATTATTACGTTCCTCTGTTCCGTCGTATGTCTGAGTTTACTACCCCCCCACCCTGCCCGCCCCACCGCCCCGCAGCACGCCCTATGTGAGCCGCCACTGCACAGCAGGTATGGAGGGTGGTCCCTACCTACAGGGTTAGTTACAGCAGTGAACTTAAAAGAAAACTTAATAAAACAAGGCAAGAGGAATCAGAGAGGATGTGACCGTCAGGAGATGATAGTGCGGTCACCAGCACCCCATGTGGTTGTTGGGAGAATGGGCTGCTATGGTAAAACATGATCTAAATATAATGGAATTATATAATTTTTGCGCATCTGTTTGTGGCACCCCAGCCTAGTTCTGACGGCGCACCGGGGTGCCGTGGCGCACACATTGGGAACCACTGCTCTAATCAATGCAGCTTCACTCTTTGCTCAATCAGATTCTGCCAACATCAATCAATATTAGTACAATCACAACAATTTATTAATGGCCCTATCTCAATTTGTGTCGTTGACGGTATCTCACGACCTACACCACAAACCTTTTGCAGACAAGAAAACCAAAAACCATTATGTGTCTTCTACACTTTTTGAATATCGGTCTATCCCGGGATCTTAGGTTACGCCAAACCTGATAACTCTTCAACTTCTTAACAAAAACAATAAACAAGTAAATTCATCAAAAATATTTAATTCTGATACTCCAAATAACTCTTTCCAATAACAACAATGATCACAATTCACGACGCATCACCCTATTAATACTCACACCTTCAAAACAGCAATCACCTTTGAAACTGCCTTCGAAAATCACACCTTGTCAAATCTCTAATTCTGGGCATTGGGCTCTGGGACTCGAGCACTACTCTAACTCAGGCAGTTATTCATAGCTCCTCTTTCTCAAGACGTAAACCGTCACTCTGCTACCAGCTTTTAGCAAGAGCAGAAATCGACTTTAAACAAAATGATTTAGCATCTCTATCTCACACCAAAACAGGGTAGATACCGGCTCCAGATTACAGGTGTGAGTTTCCTCTTACTTCTCTGCGTCAGACCTTTGCCATCGTTTATGAGAAGATCAAGAGCGATACATCACAAAATCAACTATCACAATTATACTCTAAAGTTCAGTCAATAAAGAGAGGTTTTGATCAGTTTTAAGGGTTTTATTCTCATCAAGTGTTTTAGTAAGTTTTTCTTTTTATTTTATTAGTCAAAATTCATCAATCAAATTACAGAATTGATAGTAAAAATATTAATTAGAACAAGTCATCAAATAAACAACACAGCGCATTCCATAAGAGAAAGAAAACCCTTTTTTAAAGAATGGGGCTAAATGGGTGTTAGCAGGAACCCTTTAAGAATTCAAATTCAAGAGTCAGGAGTGAGAGTGAGCATGAAGCTCAAAGATCAATTAGCCAAATCCGCTAAACTTTCCATAAAGAGAAGCTCACAAAACAAAATAATCATGCAGCTGCAAACAGCTCTGGTAGGGTTGTAGATAAGCATTCAGCCATCAGCATAAAGGCAATAGCATTTAGCTTCAATGCGGGCAAAAGGTATGGGTATGGAAAAGCAACAGGCAAGGGCAGTGTAGAGAGTGTGTTACCTGCTCTAGGGACATGCATTAATTTAAACAACTGAGAGTCATGTTGTAATAGTTTTGTATCTTCTCATTTCTTCCAGCCAATGGCCTGTCGAATCTTCTTGAGAACCATCTTGTCTCGCTCTTTCTCATCTTCTTTCTCACCAAGCTTACAAAGGATCACCTTGAAATGTGAAACAATATTTATGGTTCGAATCTTTTCTGTTAAAAAAAAAATGCCAAGAACAGAGAATATACGTCATTACATGTGTCTCAGTTAAACACTAGTAATTGAGTACATGGCATTAGTCAAAGGTGAAACAATATTTAAACTAGAATTACTTATGAGGCCTTTCAATTCTTAGGTCTCCTTTGCCATGGATATGATTACATCGAACCTTCGAATAAAGTAGATTGTATGTTAAACTAAACAATAGGCTTATGTAAAACTAAACATTTGCAGCAATGAATATTATTCAGCACCACATTTCCTTATTATAAATCGGAAAAGAAATAAGCTAGACTATGAATATTTTGTATTCATGTATTGTTTTAAACATGTGAAATAAAATGAAGTGATTCTATTCAATGATAAAGTGTTTCTAGCAAAAACATTTTAAAACGTTACTATTAATCAAATACATTCTCTAATGCAGAGTGGTGTGATGCTTTAAAAAAAAAAAAGATGTCATAATAAGGTCAACTATTAAGCATTTTATGCACGTCTCAGTTTTGCTGCTAAAATAATGAAGCTTGTTTCAACATTTTTGAGGCCTTACACTAAAAAGTATAACTGAGTACTATGAAATTACACATTTTAATGTTCTGTCAGTACAAAATATTTTCTTCTTTAACACTGCATACGCCTCTTTAACTATATTCATTTTCCATTTTAATAAAAAGCCCTTTCAGAATGATCTTGTGGTAATGCCTTGGTCTGTTGGGAATGCCCTGAATAGTGGAAATGTCTTAATCAAGGCTACCTTGGAATGAAAGGAATAGCCTGATCATGTGAAAATGTCCCAATCTCGGCTTTGTTACAATGAAAATAATGTCCTAATCTGAATGGAATGCCTTGCTCTGACGCCAATATTTTGATCTGGGCCCCCTTACACAGATCTGATGTGAATACTATGACCTTGTAGGAATGTTCTGATATGGGTGCCTCTAGCATGAAAGGAATGGCCGGATCTGGCAAAACTACACTTATTTGAGATCCTGTAGAATAATCCTCTGGGAATATCCTAACCTGAGACCCTAAAATGATCTGATGGGAATGTCTAAACCTGGATCGTCTTGGGATAATCTGGTGGAATGTCATCACCTGGGCTCCCTTTGAATGTGCGCTGTCTGGAAGACCAGAAAATGCCATACATGAGGCTGTTGGAAACTGTGATATAGTTTTAAACTTTCAAACTGCCCACTTGTTGGTGGACAATCTTGATTTTAATACTTTAATTGGGCATTTTGCTTGTATTGCACATTCACCTCTTTTACTATCGCTTTCTGCCCTCCAATCTTATACTGTGACATGAAAAGAGGTATATCCCTCTCTTCCACCAATACCCCCTTTTAAAATACTTTGAACCTGAGGGATTTCTAAATGGCATAATTAAAAGGAGCAACGAATCATTTCCAATAAATTTGATCATTTTGAAGATTCCACTTGAATGAATTTTAAGTTAATTATATGTGCACTGAGGCTGTCTTGCTATTTGTGTCCGTTTTGTGGATGCTTGAGTTACTTGTCCAAATTTTACGGTCATTTAAACCACTTCCTTGGGGCAATATATGGGAAATGCACCTACGCTAGGGAGATTTAACAAAATATATCCATCCCCAGTTGCTTGAGATAAATGCATACGGTTTACGAATGTTTGAAATAAGTGAGATACTAGTTCAGATCCATTTTGGGGTGGGGCGTGCAAAAAGAATATATCCATTTTGGTGAGGTGATTCTATTTTGAAGTTGTTTACGGGTAATTATTTAGAGTTTTTGTAAGCGATGAGACCAAAAATTGCCAACATACAGCACTGGACGGGTTGAGGCTGGAACAAAAACATATGAATTACGCAGCAATAAAGTAACATGCAGGTGAACAGAGTTAACATAGCAAAACACTAAAACCTGCCACGGAACAATAATATTGTCTCAATAGATTGGAAAGCCTTGAAAGTGGTTGTGTGAGCAAACATAGGCCAGTCTTAGGCATCCACTGGGGATAGATTGAGCAGGAAGACAGCAGAGCTACAGGAGCGGAACGGTGGACAGACATAATATTGAGTTGGAAATATCGAGTAGCAGTAATATCGAGTCCAAAATCTCGGACTACAAAAATATCGACAGTCAGAATATCGTTGTCAAGAATATCGAGTTGAAGGTAAGTAATATCGTTTTTCAAAATATCGAAGTAATTAATATCGTTAGCAAAAATATCGTTGTTAAAAATATCGTTGTTTGATTTAGTGTTATGTATTTTAGTGTGTATTTTACATGTATGTGTTCAATTTTTTTGTGTAAGTATTGTATTTGTTTTTTAATATATGTGTTACATTTTTAGAAGTTATTCATTTTTTTAAGTAAATTTTGCGTTTTAGTTCCGTATCGGGTTGTGGGTTTATAGGGGAATAGGGTGAGAAGTAATTTAATTATAATAAATTTAATAATAATTTATAGAAGTTATTAATTTATTTTAATTAAATTTTGCGTTTTTGTTCTGTAGCGGGTTGTGGGTTTATAGAGGAATAGGGTGGGAAGTAATTTAATTATAATTAATTAATAAATAAATTTCATTAATTAATATTTATGTATTTAATATTTAATATTGTTAATCGTGGTAATTAATTAATTATTAATTAGTTATTAATTGGTTGTTAATTATTAATAATTATTTGGTAAATACCTTAATTGTGTTATTTTTTTAGGAGCGGGTTGTGGGTTTATAGGGGAATAGGGTGGGAAGTAATTTAATTATAGTTAATTAATTAATATTTTTAATTAATTAATATCTATGGGGTCGATTACGATGGCGGGCGGATCGGCACCGCCGTGGCTGCGGTGGCTTCCGCCGCCCTGGCGGGTGCTGTTTTGCCAACCACGGTCGCGAATCCCCGTCCGCCATATTACGATGGGCAGACATAGACCAAATCCCTACCGCCGCGGAGTTTCCAGTACCGCCAGTACCTTGGTTCCGCGACGACGGCGGACGTAGCCAATAGCTGGAGACCGCCGTGCGGAATGACGTGTAGACCACCGTCCGAATCACAATGCCTCAAATAGGCAATCGGACCGCAACGGAGAAACCACCCATTGAAACACGGCGGAAACAATACTGCGGAGGAAAACGGCAATAACACACAACTCCACGCGTTCGCTACCGCAATGGATCCTGCTCTACAAGCCCTACCGCTGCTGTTCCTAATCCGCCATCAACAAAGACGCCGTCGCCAACACCGCAGGTACGTCAATGCCACACCTCCGCATCGGGCCATCCATCAACAACGTCATCACCGCATCCTCCCGGTCACGTCACCGCAGCGGTGAAGACGCGGGAAAAGTTCCGCACAATCCAGTAGGCAGGGCCAGCGGCACGCATGGGCAGTCACAGGGACGTGTAAGGATTGTGTTGGCCCTGGCCCAAATGTACATTGTGTGCCTCTGTAGGTAGCAGCTGACATTACCTGATACCATCACAGCTCCTACCATCCCACCCTGTTCAACATCAAAATGTGTGCCCATCTGACATTCAGGGATAGTGATGTATGTGAACAAGTCCATAGGTGTATTGTGGCAAAACAACACCTGCAAGGTAATGCCAAATAGGTGCCTGTGATGTGAAACCACCTTCCTGCCACTGCCAAGATGAGTAGTAGGGGGCAAACTCCACCTGCAAAGTAATGCCAAAAAGGTGCATGTGTTGTGAAACCCCCTTCCTGCCACTGCCAAGATGAGTAGTAGGGGCAAACCCCACCTGCAAAGTAATGCCAAAAAGCTGCCTGTGTTGTGAAACCCCTTCCTGCCACTGCCAAGATGAGTATTAGGGGCAAACCCCACCTGCAAAGTAATGCCAAAAAGCTGCCTGTGTTGTGAAACCACCTTCCTGCCACTGCCAAGATGAGTAGTAGGGGGCAAACTCCACCTGCAAAGTAATGCCAAAAAGGTGCATGTGTTATGAAACCCCCTTCCTGCCACTGCGAAGATGAGTAGTAGGGGGCAAACTCCACCTGCAAAGTAATGCCAAAAAGGTGCATGTGTTGTGAAACCCCCTTCCTGCCACTGCCAAGATGAGTATTAGGGGGCAAACCCCACCTGCAAAGTAATGCCAAAAACTTGCCTGTGTTGTGAAACCCCATTCCTGCCACTGCCAAGATGAGTATTAGGGGCAAACCCCACCTGCAAAGTAATGCCAAATAGGTGCCTGTGATGTGAAACCCCCTTCCTGCCACTGCCAAGATGAGTAGTAGGGGCAAACCCCACCTGGAACATACATGTTTGTAGTTGGCATGTACAGGGCCACATACACCTCAACACCACTGACAAGGACAGGCCAAGCACACTGTGTGACCACTCAACTGCACACATCCAAATATACCCATGTGAGTACGAAGACAGGCCTTCACAAGATTACCACACACACACTGCTGTCCACACATCCAAACACATCACACAGACATCACCAACCTTGGACACCCCACAAGTTAGACTGTGTGTAGAATTCACCTCTGTTGTGGTATAGCCCCCTAACATGACATGTGTACAATCATACTGAAATCAACAGCAAATGATGATTGCAAGAGTACATCAACACCCACAAACATCATTGCACACCCAAACCTCAGAGTAAAGCAGACCAAAAGTGTGTGTTACGTTTGCCAAACAATGACAAAGTGAATGAAGTCAATGGCAATGTGGAAGTGCCATGCAGAGCATGTGGCACATTCATCCATACCCACACATCAAAATGTTTAATTAAGCAAGGGCAGTAACAAACGATACAACAGGAGTAACAGTGTTTATTGCAAAATAACCTGATAGGCACAAAATGTCAAACAAATAAAAGGCCATTGGCCAGTCCAAACAATGCACATATGTGCATGAAAATGTTTACAGTGAATGTGGAACACCGTACACTGCCATGTGAATGAACAAAGCACCGGGGCTATCAAAGCGCAGTCCAGGCACCACTGTGGGAGAGATGGGTATGGGAGGGGGTCTGTGCCTCAGACTTGCCTGTCAGTTGGACTGGGAGGTGGCTGATTGTCGTGGACACTGGCGGAACTGGACCTGGCCGAGAGAGGCTCGTCAGAGTCAGAGTCAGCAGTGGCTGTGGCAGGCGTAGGGCTGCTTGGACCGGGTGGCATGGTGGCACGTGGAGGCGGAGATATGCTGCCGTGAGACACAAAGCCAGTAGTGGCTGTGGCAGGTGTAGGCCTTCTTGTACCGGGTGGCATTGTGGCACGTGGAGGCGGAGAGATGCTGCCGTGAGACACAGAGGCAGTAGTGGCTGTGGCAGGTGTAGGCCTGCTTGTACCGGGTGTCATGGTGGCACGTGGAGGCGGAGAGATGCTGCCGTGAGACACAGAGGCAGTAGTGGCTGTGGCAGGTGTAGGGCTGCTCGGACCGGGTGGCATGGTGGCACGCGGAGAGATGCTGCCGTGAGACACAGTGGGTGAGGGTGAATGTTGAGGGCTGCCTCTACACTTCTTGGGTATACGATATTGCAGAAGTGTCTTGGGAGTAGTGAGAAGTGTGGCTGGCACAACAGAGTCCCTCGCCACCAAAGGTGTGACAGGTGCAGGTGGCCCTCCTTGTGGGGATTTGCAGGATATGGACTTCGCCTTGCTTTTTGCTTGCCTTTTGCCCTCCATCCCCTGTGGTCCTGGTGAACGACTCACATTGCTCTCCTGACCACGCTTCACAGGGGTGTGGGTGGGAGTAGAGGTCCTGGGTGAAGCAGTCTTAGGTTGCTTTGTGGGCTTTCCCTTCAGCGGCACCAGCACCACATCAGGCATGCCAACTGTTTGTCTGTCACTTGGAACAGTTGTGTGGATGGGAGTCTCTTGTGATGGGTGCAATCTTGTGGACCGTGAGCTAGAGGCCTGCTTCTTTGCCTGATGCCCCTGAGTGTCATGTGAAGGGCTTTTTTCTTTGCGTCCCTGTGTGCCTGTGTCACTTTTTGGGGATGGTGTCTGGTCTTGCACGCTTGGAGCGCTGCTGTCGTGTGCTGGGTGTCGACGACTCAGGGCCTGAGGGCTCAGTTGTGTGGTCACTCTCCTCAGGGGTTGCCACTGGCAGGGTGGTTGGTGAAGGCATTGGGGCTGGACTTGGATGCTGTGATAGCTGAATGGCTGCCGTCACGGTGGAGGACAAACCCTGGACAGTCCTGTGTAGCCCACCCACGTCCGAATGAATGCCCTCCATAAATGCCAGAACCTGTCCCAACTTCTTGTCCTGATCCTGGAAAGCATTTAGGAGAGCTGTCTGACCCACACACAGCTGGCGCAAGAGTTCAATCGCCTCAACACTGAGGGCAGTAGGGGAGACAGGGGCAGGGGCAGCGGTGCCTGGGGGGAAGGCGACTCTACCCGTAACAGCCCTGCGGGCACGGACAGCACTAGTGGTAGTAGCCGGGATGGTGGGCACTGGCCGATGTGTGGTGGAGGAAGAGGCAGCATTGTCACTCCCTGTGACCACCATTGTCGCTGACTCCCCACTGGAGTCCGATGATGTTGAGGTTGTGCTTTCTGCGCGTGAGTCCTCAAGGACACTCCTGTCCCCCTCCGAGGCGCTGGTCACATCAGTGTCAGTGATCTCATGGCTATCATGCGTGCCACATGCTTCAGCACTGGTGTCTGTATCATGGCCTTCCGTGCACTCAGTAGATGCTGCAATGGACAGAGACATAGGTTCAGTACAGTGCCATACACACAAACATCAAATGCAAGCACAGAACTAGACTAGATAATGACAACCCCAAGTTGCACAACACCCTGTGCAGTCTGCATGTGCAACAATCATGCTGAACACAGAAGATGCATGGAAATATGCATTGTTTACATCAATGAGCCATGTGAGGTTCACACCGGCAAATAGCAGGTCCCTGCCTCCTTGTAATGTAACCTAAACATCTCTGCAAGCATACCCACGTGCCTGTATGTGAGAGAGGCATACATCTCAGCATGTTGCCTCTGTCACATATGGAGTCACTGTAAGGGGACAACACAGATACAGATTCAAATTTCTAATAATGTCCATGAGCTACTGATGTCTGACAAGGTGAGCAATTCATCTTGCAAACTGATGCACGTTGGTGTCAGATGTGTACTTCACACCATTAACAAGTCCTGTAGTGCACACATCGTTAAATGCACACTGACATGATGCACACTGCTGTACACTGCCTGGTGATGTCCATGACACCCAGAATGCAGAAGATGTCATAAGGCCACATCTCATCATGCAAGGGCCATTGTATGAAACACATGATCAAGTCCATCTATGGGAAAATACATGACACCTGCACTGAACACATAGGCCACTGAGAAGTAGTTCCTAAAAATGTACACAGCAGCAAGATCAGCAATGTCTCACGGTCGTCATTCATGCAGTCACTCACACCCAAAGTCAGCCTACGCAGAATACTCACCACTTACTCCCTGCTGATGGTCCCTCAAACAATCATACAGCTCTGGCTGTGTCACAGACAAGATGCGGGACATTAGTGGAGTCATGGTTCGGCGCGCCAACCTGCCACTGCGAGGGACCAGCCCCACCGTCATCTCTGCCACAGTCCTGCTCAGACGGGAGATGTCGTCCCACCTCTTGTGGCAGTGTGTGTGCCGTCTGTTGGATACACCCAGAGTCCGCACCTTCCGTGCAATGTTCTTCCATGCGGCCTTACGCTGGTGGACCTTCAGCTGCAGGCATAGGAGACAAGAAAAGGAAGTATCAGAGACCCTGTGTCATTCACACTGTGTGTCACCACAGGAGAACATAAATGCATGGCACACAAATTGCTACATCTTCATCAGAGGCCATACAGCATGACACATAGTACATGTTCATTACGATACTACACAGAAATGAATGCATGTATGGCAAGGCACACAATCAATCAATCAATCACAGAATTTGTAGAGCACACTACTTACCTGCGAGGGTCTCAAGGTGCTGGGGAGAGGGAAGGGGGGGGATGCTGCTACTGGTCGAACAGCCAGGTCTTGAGTAGCCTCCTGAAGGTCAGCAGGTCTTGGGTCTTTCGTAGGCTTAGTGGAAGGGTGTTCCAGGTCTTGGCGGCGAGGTGTGAGAAGGATCTGCCGCCGGTGGTTGTTCTTCGGATGCGGGGGACGGTGGCGAGGGAGAGGTCGGCGGAGCGGAGCTGGCGGTTGGGGACGTAGAAGAAGAGTCGTCTGTTGAGGTAGGCTGGGCCAGTTTTGTGGAGTGCCTTGTGTGCGTGGGTGAGGAGTTTGAAGGTGATCCTCCTGTCGACGGGGAGCCAGTGCAGGTTCCTCAAGTGGGGGGTGATGTGGCTGTGGCGTGGTACGTCGAGGATCAGTCGTGCGGAGGCGTTTTGTATGCGTTACACAGTACATGGCCATCTCATACACATGCACAATGGCAGCACAGACAGCCATGTGCAGAAGGCCCTCATCTGTGATGCAGTATGTGAGTGAGCATGACATGCAATACAGTAATAATGAAGTGTAGTGGCAGACTCACTGTGTCTACCACTACACACCCCACGATGCCCTTGGCCTGTGAATGGCTCAATGCATTTCTCAGGAAACATATTGGGACATAATCTGATTTATCACGCACTTCTCACATTGTTAAGTCCTCGATTGTGCAATTCTCAGGACTATGATGGCTCAGTGAGTATTAGGTGTGTGGACTAAACACATGTTTGACTCAGTCCAGTTAGGCATGGCTCAGAGTAACATTGGACAGTGTCTGTGCAGGCCAGAGGAACTCACAGTGCGGCTCAACATGGTCCCTCAGATAAATCACATGGATGTACAGCATGAGAGGGTGAAAAGTGCCAACACATGCGAGACTGAACACATGTTCAAATCAATGTAAGGATGACATCTACTACTTACATTGATGTGAAGTGTTATTGTTGCATTAACATCAAGTGGGTTCCACTTATGCATTGGACTATTGTGCATGATGCTCACATCAACATAGTGCACTTAAGAAATAGTCAACACACATAAGTTAGTGCTCCATACCAATATACATTTCAACAGTCACATATGAGGTTGTGATGAGTGAGTGGACAGTCACATAACATGGCACAGTAAAAATCAGTCCCGACTTGTGCTGTTTCAGAACACCATCGTATCTGTGTGGCTGTTTAAACAATGCGTGTCTCCCCCTACCTACAATCAACTTATGTAGGTGTGGAAATAAGCCTACAGACACCATTGATATGAAGTTAGCATGCATGGCAGTGTAACACACATTTACATCACCTAGTCTCAGACCAACATGTTCATTAAGTTTGTGCAAGAATGGCTGTAGGAGTGTCCATTTTCTACACATAATCAAAGTCAAGTCCCACAGAACATGTATGGAGCATGCCATGTCAACTATTAGGATGCCTGTACATCGACTTGCACTCACAGGCACATACTACTGCCCAGCAACATCATGGTATCATTTTGATCACTCTCACACTTGGAATCAGGGACACTTACCAGTACATCTGGTGCACCAAAAAGCCTCCCATACTGTGCAAGGACCTCGTCCACCAGAAGCTCCAGCTCCTCTGTAGTGAAGGGACGGGCCCTGACATTCTCTGTTCTTGCCAACACTGGGTCCAGGATACAGCAAAATATGCAGTTGTAGAGGAATGGCAGTCTGCAGTGTCTGAATGCATGTGAAATGTGTGGCTCTCCCACAGAGATTTATAGGCCCCTGGGTTGGTATCAGTGGCAGGCAGCGGCTGCAATTGGTCCACCTGGCTGGCATCTTTCAAGTGTGGCCCTTGAGCGGCCCCGCGGTGGCGATGCACGCCTACCGCGGTTTTCAAAGTTGCATTTCACTACCGCGATCGCGGTTCCCATTGGCTGCAATGGCATTGGTGGTGTCACACCGCGGGGGACAGGTGGTCACTACCGCTATGCTGCATCTTTCAAGTGTGGCCAATGAGCGGCCCCGCGGTGGCGGTGCACGCCTACCACAGGTTCCACAGTAGCATTTCACTACCGCGACCGTGGGTCCCATTGGCTGCAATGGCATTGGTGGTGTCACACCGCGGAGGACAGGCAGTCGCTACCGCTATGCTGCATCTTTCAAGTGTGGCCAATGAGCGGCCCCGCGGTGGCGGTGCACGCCTACCGCGGTTTTTAAAGTTGCATTTCACTACCACGATCGCGGTTCCCATTGGCTGCAATGGCATTGGTGGTGTCACACCGCGGGGGACAGGCGGTCGCTACCGCTATGCTGCATCTTTCAAGTGTGGCCAATGAGCGGCCACGCGGTGGCGGTGCACGCCTACCGCGGTTTTTAAAGTTGCATTTCACTACCACGATCGCGGTTCCCATTGGCTGCAATGGCATTGGTGGTGTCACACCGCGGGGGACAGGCGGTCGCTACCGCTATGCTGCATCTTTCAAGTGTGGCCAATGAGCGGCCCAACGGTGGCGGTGCACGCCTACCGCGGTTTTCAAAGTAGCATTTCACTACCGCGACCGCGGGTCCCATTGGCTGCAATGGCATTGGTGGTGTCACACTGCGGGGGACAGGCGGTCGCTACCGATATGCTGCATCTTTCAAGTGTGGCCAATGAGTGACCCCGCGGTGGCGGTGCACGCCTACCGCGGTTTTCAAAGTTGCATTTCACTACCGCAACCGCGGGTCCCATTGGCTGCAATGGCATTGGTGGTGTCACACCGCAGGGGACAGGCAGTCGCTACCGCTATGCTGCATCTTTCAAGTGTGGCCAATGAGCGGCCCCGCGGTGACGGTGCACGCCTACCGCGGTTATGGGCACATCATGCACTAGCAATGGCAATGGTCAAATTTAACAATTGAACACTATGCCTCCATAGTGTCTTTGTGCACTTGTTGTGTACAATGAATGCTGGTGTGACATTAAACTCACTGATGCCTACACATGCCATGTCTGTGGAAACTGTGACATGCATTGACATGCACTTACTCACGTCACCTATGATATGTGTGTGGATATACATCTATTGGTTGTATGATGTTGTCTCATCTTTGGAATCAACTTAATGTGTGAGATGGCTAATCAAACAACAGTAATGATTGCCTGAACACATAATGGTGGTATGTTACTGTGCCCATGGCTGGTTTAAGTAGGATATGTGCTCAGCTTACACACACTGTGCACATTGTGATGATAACTAGTGGTCTGTGCAACTTAAGCAAGAAGGTGTGGCAGGTAAAGCAGCTACATATGAGTCAGCAGTGTTGCTGTCTCATACCTGTGCTGTGTCACCTACTCCTAGGCCTGGGGCCACCAGATGTATTGGTGTACCATTCACAACCTCTGAATATGTTTGTCTGGTAGTCAGTATGTACAACATGACCCCTTGTAAACACACATGTGGTGAATGTCTCTCTGCATCTGAGTTGTGGATTCAGCAATTGTTGGAGTACGTTCATTGTTTCTGCTGCGTGAGTCAAGATGTGAGAAGTCGGACACATCTCATTGTGTAATTTGAATAACATTAGTCCTCTCCCATTTCATGTAGGTGACGACCAAATGTGCACCGGCCTTTCACAGTCCTGGCGGACATGGAGGATGTGGACATCATCAGGAAATTTCGTCTGGATTGCGTTACACTGCAAGAGCTGTGTGCTCAGTTGGAGCCCCATCTGAGGCCTCAACGCACATATCCAACTGCCCTATCCCCAACCGTGAAGATCATGGCAGCGCTGCATTTCTTCGCTATGGGCTCTTTCCAATACACGGTGGCCACCGCCGGTGGGATGTCGCAACCAACATTCAGCATGGTGCTCTGGGATGTGGTGTCCGCAATGATGCTATACAAGGACCAATACATACGATTCCCAAATACAGCAGATTTGCCTGCTGCGAAGGCTGGTTTTTATGCCCTTGGCCACATTCCTCATGTAGTTGGTTCCATTGACGGCACACACATTGCTCTTGTCCCACCACAGGCACGTGAGCAGGTGTATAGGAACAGGAAGCACTACCATTCCATAAATGTGCAGGTGGTATGCCAAGCTGATATGATCATCAGCCATGTTTGTGCACGATTTGCTGGCTCCGCCCATGACTCCTACATCCTGCGGAACAGCATTGTACCCCGGCTGATGGAAAATCTACATCCAGAGAGTGCATGGCTTGTAGGTGAGTACACTGAGTCAAGTAGTGTGCTGTGTGTGACATGCTGTTCTCGTCAACTGTTTGTATCACAACATTTCTCTGTGTATGTCACACCTAGGTGACTCAGCGTATCCCAACAGGCCGTGGTTGCTGAGCCCACTGCGGAATCCAAGTACCCCGGGTGAAGTCAGCTACAACGAGGCACATGGTAGGACACGACTTGTGGTGGAGCGCACCTTTGGCCTACTGAAGTCCAGATTCCGGTGCCTGGACAAGAGCGGAGGTGCACTGTTGTATTCCCCACGAAAGGTGTGCCGGATAGTTGTAGCATGCTGCATGCTACACGACCTTGCCTTGCGCAAAGCCGTTCCGCTGATCATGGATGACGATGAGCAGCAGATGCCCCCTCCTGCAGACCCACACACTTCCAGTGCGGACGATAGTGGTGAAGAGGAAGGTGTTGACCTGCGTCGACAGCTCATTGCCAACTACTTCCCTTGAATGTAAGTGACTTTGTAGACAAGTGACATTGTGTGTTTGCTTGGATGTTACTATCAAGGCTTAGATAACTCTAACTGCTGGCTGTTGTGTGTGTGATGAGGGATGATGTGTGTGGCACAGGGTATGTGTATCCAGGTACATCATGTGTATGTTGAGGTTGTTGACCATTGCTAGGGGTGCTTGTTTTTGTACCTTTATGCCTAGTGTTGTATTTCTGCTGTGAAGGCGTCACCTGATGAGTAAATGTCATTCTCTTGTGTCTTTCTAGGTTCATTCACCCTCTGAATGCCTCCTCTGCTTCACAGCTGTTGGAACATTGAAATCTGATTTGTCATTGTACATACTGGAATAAACATGTAGCTCACACAGACATAGGTATGTGAAGAGTGTTTATTTGGAATTAGTTTTTGTGCAAGTGACGGGGATATGTACATAAATGTGAACAGTGAATAAATGAGTTGTCAGTCATGGTAGTTGAGACAAATAGTGTAGTCACCACAAAGCTGAAGTCACACAGTCCAACAGACTCAGGCCATCAACATGGCAATGTGGGCAAGAATAGTCAACATAGTCAATGCAAAGGAGAACAACAAGATACCATCATGGCTGGCTCTGTGAGTGGCGTTGGTATGGTGGCCTGCCACCAAATCCTCCCCTGTGGATTCTCGGACGGCCCCTGGTGCGTTTGGGAGGGGGGCATCTGCTGCAGGGTCAGTGGTGTCTGAGAACTCACTCTCCTCCTGCACACCCCTCTCTGTGGCTGCAGCTGGAATGTTGGGCTGCACAGCAGGCAACCCACAGGGTGTTTTGCTAGTAGGAACCATTGTCATGTTATACATAGCTTTGGAATCACATGTACTTCCCTTTTTTTCCATGTAGACCATGCATGTTTGGTGTTGAGATGGGCGTTCATGCTCAGACACCATGGCACTTCCACATTGCATTCTCTGCTGTGCACAATTGTGGGATGCATTTGTTTCACTTGTGACTTGATGAGTATGAGTTCAAACTATGTGACAGTTACGTGCACTTAGATGTCTGCACACTGGATGTGGCATTGAAAACTATGCAAAGTTGGCTCGCATGTTAGTGCTGATGTTGTTATGTGGCTACATGCATTTTGATGAGGATGGCGGGGTACATGCAGTCACTACCTACCTGTAAGTTTGATGAGAACAATGAAATGGCTGCCACATGGTTCTGGGTGGGTGGGACATGCTCCATCCTGCTGAGCTGTGGGACAAGGGTGCCTGGTGGGAGTTGTAGTGCAAGCTTCCCACACACAAACACCCCTCCCTGTTAAGATGGCTACCTACCTGTAAGTTTGATGGGAAGAATGAAATGGCTGCCACATGGTTCTGGGTGGGGGGGACATGCTCCATCCTGCTGAGCTGTGGGACAAGGGTGCCTGGTGGGAGTTGTAATGCAAGCTTCCCACACACAAACACCCCTCCCTGTTAAGATGGCTACCTACCTGTAAGTTTGGTGAGAGGAATGAAATGGCTGCCACATGGTTGTGGGTGTGGGGAGTGCTCCATCTTGCTCAGCTGTGGGACAAGGGGGCCTGTTGGGAGTTGTAGTGCAGACTTCACAGCCACAAAGACCCCTCCCTGTTGAGATGGCTACCTACCTGTAAGTTTGATGAGAACAATGAAATGGCTGCCACATGGTTCTGGGTGGGGGGGACATGCTCCATCCTGCTGAGCTGTGGGACAAGGGTGCCTGGTGGGAGTTGTAGTGCAAGCTTCCCACACACAAACACCCCTCCCTGTTAAGATGGCTACCTACCTGTAAGTTTGGTGAGAGGAATGAAATGGCTGCCACGTGGATGTGGGTGTGGGGAGTGCTCCATCTTGCTCAGCTGTGGGACAAGGGGGCCTTGTATGTTTTTTTGGTCCTCATTCTGCCAATTTACTTGTTGGCAATACTCCCTTACCAAAAACCGGACGGGAATGAAGTCGTTCCACTCAAGAAATCAAGCTGCTTCCCCTCCTACCCCTCTCAGCATAACATACAGAAGAGGGGGACCAGGACCGACAGCTATTTATTGGCTTAATCATTGGACCCCAGTTCTTTGACACCAATCGACCAACATAGCCCATATCTTTGCCCGACTTCTGGGGTCACATGCCATGTCCTGTTGACTTATGTGTATAATGTTATTTTTACACTCCGAAAAAAGGGGTGAGACAGCTGATTTCCATGCTCTACAAATCTCCCGTCTTCCCATTAGAATGACATAAAAGATTAATCTCGCAGCCGTTTTATTTGAGACAAAAATACTGTCTTGGCATCTTCCGAAAAATATAAGTAAGGGACTTACTTCAATCTGTGTTCCAATTACATCCGACAGGAATTCGCAAAGATCCAACCAAAATTTAGATATCTCTGGGCAGGTTAAAAACATATGGCGGTCGTCTGCTAAAGGATCCCGACATCTTGAGCAAACATACTGAGTTCCAGAAAATGTTGTTAATTTTGCAGGGGACCAATATACGCGATATAGGGTAAAGAGATGGTTACGTTTAAGAAAGGCAGGTTTAACTGTCTCTCCGAGCAATGCAAATTAACCCGTCCAAACCTCACTCAAGTTAGTGTTGACAACATCATCACTCCAGAGCTTTTGGATATCCTGATCTATATCATCTTCTGCTTCCACCAAAGTTCGATACCACAAAGCAACTTCTTTATTGATGACACCAACTTTCATAGCTTGATTTAACCAAGAATCGTCCTTCTGTTCCTCCCAATTTTGCCTAGCCCACCAAGCAGAGAGTTGATAGAATTTGAATCTGGTTAATTGCCCCTGTGTACATAGCGTCAAAGTTTCCCAGGTAACCAGATCTGTACCTATTCTCAAATCTCCCCAACGTGAGATACCCGCTTGCTTCAATGGTAGGCTGAGCTGGTCATCTAAACAGTCTGGGATACCAGGGGAACCCCAGATCGGTGCGAAATCCGAGTAGTAGGATATTCCAAGTTTTTTCCGTATATAAACCCAGTTCTTCACTGCCTGCAACAAGATCTTCAATCTTATTTTTTTTTTTTTATTTTGGGTCCCGGAACTTAAAAAGGAACTGCTCCTGTTCATCCCCCAAATCGCTAAGCATTGCCGCATAGAGGATACCTAATGGAGAGTCATCTGGTTTATTCAAGAGCATCCGAAAGTTCTTAAAATGAAAAGCGGCCCATATAGCCACAAATCTGGAAGTGCCAGTCCCCCCTTCTCCAGCTTTCTCCTTAGCCTTTTCCACGATATGCGGGGGCCCTTCGAGGCCCAGATGAAGCTGCCAATCTTGCCCTGTAGTTTTGCTACCTCACCTTTATCGAATGGGAGGGGGATAGTGTTAAAAAGAAAAGTGACCTTTGGAAGAACAATCATCTTGATCAGATTGACCCTACCATAAATATTAAGGGGGAGATTTGCCCATCTGACCAAGAGTCTCGCTACCTCCTGACTAATCTTCCTCCAATTAACAGTGGTAACATCAGCTAACTTCTGGGTGATTATGATCCCTAAATAGCGCATCTGGTGTTTTACCCCGGAGGTCTGGGATGCTTGGTTCCACTCCATAATTTCGGTTTTATCTCTATTTACCCTATACCCCGATATCTTCCCAAATAGTTCTGCTTTAGCCATCAATATGGGGATAGCTTCCTTGTGATTAAGCGTGTATAAAATAAGATCATCTGCATATAGAGCTAGTTTGACCTTAAAGTCTCTATAGCTAAATGGAACAATGGCTGTATCTTGTCTTATTAAAGCCGCAAAGGGTTCAATATAAATGTTAAATAACAAGGGGGACAGCGGACATCCCTGTCTTGTTCCTTGCATAATGCTAAAGCAGTCCGTTAGCTCCCCATTTACTAAAACCCTAGCTCTGGGTGCGCAATATAAAGACTGTACAGCTTTTATTAAATTGTTAGGAAATCCAAAAGTCCTTAGAGTCCCCCAAAGATAGGGCCAATGGACCTGATCAAATGCCTTGGCGGCGTCAACTGCGACCACTGTTACTGGCAAGTTACAAGATTCCGCCAGGTCAACTACGCCAAGCATTGTAAAGGTCAATTCATTAAGCTGCCTTCCGGGAATGAAACCCCTCTGATCTCTATGCACTACACTCTTAATTATCTTAGCAACCCTTGCTGCCAATATCCCTGTGAATACTTTATAATCCGTATTCAATAAGGATATAGGCCTATAGGATTCAACAAGCAACGGGTCTTTATTTGGTTTTAATATTAATACTACAGTTGCCTCAGCCCAAGATGGCGGGGGGTCCTCCCCTTCCGTCAAGATAGTATCAAAAAGCTTTTTAAAAACTGATACAATGCTATCTTCAAAAGACAAATATATCTCTATCGGAAGGCCATCTGGCCCAGCAGCCTTCCCTCTTGCCATTTTTCTCATCTGAACCCGAATCTCCTCTTCACTAATCTCAGAGGCAAGAAACTCTCTTTGATAATCGTTCAGATGGGGGAGTTCAACATTTTCCAAGAACTCCTCTATATTTTCCATCCCTGGCATAATATCCTCTTTATATAGCTTAGCCATATATCGACAAACTTCGACCCCTATTTTTATGTTAGTATCTACTATATGACCTGTTGAACTCTCTTGTAGGCTGCTTATTTGATTTCGCGCTTTATCGCTTTTGGCTTTCCAGGCAAGAAGGTGGCCGCTCTTCTCGCCATATGAGAAATTCTGAAGTTTACTGACCTTCCATCTATTTAATAAAATTTTATCGAGGGCACTCTGGTACTCTTCTTGGAGATGCTCTAACTCCTTAGTCAGAAGGGGGACCTTACTAAAGCATTCTAACGATGCCTTTTGCAGCTCCAACTCTTTGTTTTGGATGTTTTTCAAGATATAATTCTCTCGCTGCCTAGAGCTACGATTTTTCCCAGCCATAATAGAGGAGCCCAAGGCTCTCAAAAATGCCTTGAAGGCATCCCAGATTATTTGGATTTTTGCGGACCCATTATTGTGATTAAAGAAAGTTACGACCTCCTCTCGCATCTTAAGTTGGACTTCCTCATCTAACAAAATTGTCCGATCCAAGGTCCATCTTGTTATACCCCTCTTAGCTTGGAACCTCAAAGACAGGCAAACCGCAGAATGATCAGAAAGGGTAGCAGGAAGATGGTTAACCTTTTCAACTCCCTCAAATAAAAGTTGATCTATTAAAAAATAATCAATGCGGGAGTGGTGACCATATTTCTTACTAAAAAAGTATACCCCTTCTTGTCCCCCATCTTAATTCTCCAAACATCAACTAAATTTAGTTCCTGAATCAAAGTTTTAAGTATTGCCGTTGACTTTGGAGGGGTAATATATTTTACTTTAGATGTTCTATCCAAGTCTGGTCTTTGGACTAAATTAAAATCACCTCCAATTATCACTGGGCTATTGATTACCAAAAGAGCAGCCTCTAATTTGATTAACGCATCAGGGTTGTCCTGGTTCGGACCATAATAACTGACACAGACTAACGCCCTATCTTGAACCTTTACATTGGCTAATATCCATCTCCCAGATGTATCTGTGTGGTAGCTTTCCGATTTAATACCGCTATTTGATCTTATAATTATAGCTACTCTTCTCGTACTACCTCTCTGGTTGGAACAGACAATATCCTGAACCCAAGCCCATTTTTTGAATGCACTCATACATTCACTTTTTTCTAAATGGGTTTCCTGTAGGAGAATGACATTTGCCTCGGATTTCTTAAGGAATTCCATAATACGGGCCAATTTCCTCATAGATCTCACCCCATTCACATTCCATGAGGTGAGATGCACTAAATTGTTACTCATTTATCAAATATAGAGGCCCATTTCCTCTTGGTCTAAACAAATAGGAATTCCGTTAACTCCCCTTTAATAAGGAAGGCCAAGACTACTAAAGGTTTTATCAAAGTGAACGTACGCCAAGTATATGGCAGATTGAGGACACTATTTTTTTCTTTTTTCTCCCACATGCTCCCAACCCCCTGTGAGCCCTCCCCCTTCCCACCCCGGGGAACCCCCCTATCTATCTCTTAAGGCGCAAGCGCCTTCGAGATACCCCTATGCTAATGAGAGAAATCCAACAGCCCAAATGAAACCTATATCCCCAAACATAGATATTGATGTCGTGATAAAGAAAGAAAAGTATATATAAGGTGTATGAAATATATGGATATATAAGATATATCCTAATAGAAAGTGAAGGAGGTTTATCAACATTAGTGTTAAACTAAATATATTCTTCTATTCCTCTATCGCTCTATTCCTCTAACAGCCCCTATTACAAAACTCAGTGTTATAGTATCTATGTTACTATTTACATACTATTTACTTTCAACTAGAATGGATCAGAACTCTATTCGGAACCTCCCATCTGTTTTAAGTGGGTGTCTACCTCATCCGGCTCTCGAATGTTATACATCTTATTCTGCCACAATATCTTCAACATGGCGGGGAATTTCATATGTACTTGCGCCCCTCTGGAACGGAGTTTGTTCATTTTTGAGCCTAAAAGCCACTGCCGCTCAGCTGTTCTTTTGCCCATGTCAGACCGAATTAGGTAGACAGAACCCCCATAAGTCAGAGATCGTTCTTTTAATGCCCGGGTCAGGACAAGCTCCTTGATTGAGTATGTAAGGAAATAAATCAATATCTTCCTAGGACCTTTCCTCCCGATCTGTAACCTATACGGATCTCTGTGCACCCTCTGGAGCTCTTTCTCCCAATCTATATCCGTTCTATCTGGAAACAGCTCTCCCAACAGTTTACAGACAAAGGGGCCGATTCCGATCTCGGTCGGAGGCGCACTCAACACCATTCGGTCGGGAAAAAAGCCATGTGAAAGCCTGTTTCCCGACCGATCCGTACAGCACACCGAACGAGTAAGTACGATGCGCACAACAGCACAGAATCCGGCCGAGCCGTACTTACCCAAACCAGGTCCTGTTCCCCGACCGAGGCGAATCCGGAAACGCCGAATCGAGTCGCACGGAAGGAAAAATGCAGCTCCGTCCGGCCGAACGAGTACGATGCGCTTTCCGTACGCGCCGAACCCGTCGCTACACACGGCACGTCAAAGCATCCGGGAGAGGCGCACATAAGCTCCGATTGCGCCACAACACGATCCACGGCTCCGAGACGAACACGCCAGCGACGAGGACGAGGCGAAGCGACGAGGACGACGCGAAGCAACGAGAAGGACGAACGACACGAACCAACCATGAATCCCTTCGTCCCGATCATACCAATATTCTACATTTACTACCGGAACAGGCACGGACGCGTACGGCGCAGAAGGTAAGCCAGACACCAACCACAAAACACATACAACACGTACACGACACATCACACACACACAGAGGGATGCAGAATATACTTACACCAGCAAAAGCAGCACCATAGGGGCGGAATGCCCATCACCAATGCCACATATGCACACAGGGGCCTGAATGCGCACCACCACCCCTACCCAGGGGGGGCAGGATGCCTACCACTACTACCACCCTTAGCCAGGGGGGGCTGGATGCCTACCACTACTACCACCCTCACCCAGGGGGGGCTGGATGCCTACCACTACTACCACCCTCACCCAGGGGGGCTGGATGCCTACCACCACTACCACCCTCACCCAGGGGGGCTGGATGCCTACCACTACTACCACCCTCACCCAGGGGGGCTGGATGCCTACCACCACTACCACCCTCACCCAGGGGGCTGGATGCCTACCACTACTACCACCCTCACCCAGGGGGGCTGGATGCCTACCACCACCCTTAGCCAGGGGGGCTGGATGCCTACCACCACTACCACCCTCACCCAGGGGGGCTGGATGCCTACCACTACTACCACCCTCACCCAGGGGGGCTGGATGCCTACCACCACCCTTAGCCAGGGGGCTGGATGCCTACCACTACTACCACCCTCACCCAGGGGGGCTGGATGCCTACCACTACTACCACCCTTAGCCAGGGGGGCTGGATGCCTACCACTACTACCACCCTCACCCAGGGGGGCTGGATGCCTACCACCACCCTTAGCCAGGGGGGCTGGATGCCTACCACTACTACCACCCTCACCCAGGGGGGCTGGATGCCTACCACTACTACCACCCTTAGCCAGGGGGGCTGGATGCCTACCACTACTACCACCCCACTCATAGGATGGACAATGCATGACACAACCAGCACACCACAACCTAGGGAATGCAAGAAGAAGACATCCCCCCAACACCATGATAAGCGTGTGTAGACTGTGTCAAATGCCTACAACACCGAACATGACTTTGAACATACAATGTGACCCCCTAGCACATGTGCCACACATATATGCAAGCAGGCCATGACCATTGTGGCAATGGGGTCCAAACCCCCATCATCACAGTGACCAAAATGTAAGTGTCTGGTCCATAGCTGAAGCACACTTTGAACATTGTGTCAATGGGGTCCAAACCCCCATCATCACAGTGACCAAAAGGTAAGTGTGGGGTCCATAGCTGAAGCACACTTTGAGCATTGTGGCAATGGGTTCCAAACCCCCATCATCACAGTGACCAAAATGTAAGTGTGGGGTCCATAGCTGAAGCACACTTTGAACATTGTGGCAATGGGGTCCAAACCCCCATCATCACAGTGACCAAAAGGTAAGTGTGGGGTCCATAGCTGAAGCACACTTTGAACATTGTGGCAATGGGGTCCAAACCCCCATCATCACAGTGACCAAAAGGTAAGTGTGGGGTCCATAGCTGAAGCACATTTTGAACATTGTGGCAATGGGGTCCAAACCCCCATCATCACAGTGACCAAAATGTAAGTGTGGGGTCCATAGCTGAAGCACATTTCGAACATTGTGGCAATGGGGTCGAAACCCCCATCATCACAGTGACCAAAATGTAAGTGTGGGGTCCATAGCTGAAGCACACTTTGAACATTGTGGCAATGGGGTCCAAACCCCCATCATCACAGTGACCAAAAGGTAAGTGTGGGGTCCATAGCTGAAGCACATTTTAAACATTGTGGCAATGGGGTCCAAACCCCCATCATCACAGTGACCAAAATGTAAGTGTGGGGTCCATAGCTGAAGCACATTTCGAACATTGTGGCAATGGGGTCCAAACCCCCATCATCACAGTGACCAAAAGGTAAGTGTTGACAAAGAAAGAGGTGCAACTGCCAAACTGCATGGATGATTCCTGGTCACAGAACAACAAACACATCAGTGGCAAAGTAGTGTATGTGTCCCATTGCAACATAAATTGGGGGAGCCAAATACTGCAGTGCAAATAAGACATACCTTTTGCCTTGTGCCGGCAAACAACACCCATGGGGGCTGACACCGTCAACAATCATCAATGACACAATGACAGAAGTGACCATCAGAATGCAGACCCACATATTTGCACCAATGGGCACACACATGCAGATACCCTGTGGAGACTGCAGATGTGAGGTGAACAGATACCATACCATGGCAGCAATGGGACACACAAACCATGATCATTGTGCTGACCGATGACCTAGGAGTCCCAGGGACAGCAGGGGAAACCCACCAAACTACATACAGCCAATGGCACACCCAAGATATGCCAATGCAGTGGTGCAGATGCACAAACACAAACAGGCAGACCCACACTGCACATCATACACAACAGGTGAGGGGGGTGCCAGTGTCCCCAGGCAACCACACAACACATGAGGAGACCTGAATACCAATCATACAGATGTGCATACAGTGCCACACAAAGGTAACTCATGGATCCAAATCCCCTATGTGGGCAAGCAGGCATTGTCAGATGAGAGGGAGCACAAATCACACATGTCACACAGGCACGTAGGGACAGCAACTGACACAGCAAGACACAGACACACCACAGCACCACCCCCAGGGCCCCCACAATGTGGTGACCTTGGGCTGCATTACAATCCCACTGTGATGACAAAGCTAAATGTGGTTCACACTGTGAACCACAGTCATGTGTCCTGAGCAACTAACTACCATCACACCTACACAAGCACAAATCAAACAGCATGGCCAGTAATCCAAGGCCAACATGGAGGCAGGGGCCTAGCCGGGCAACAACTCTCATCTGCACACACTCAACACCACACCCCTCGACCTCCAACAATGTGCAGCAGTGAAGCACACATGCACTGGTGACATTGCACATGCACCCATGACTATTCCAGGGTGGTGGGTGGGAACCAAGGTGCAGAAACACATCACACATGGACACTCAACAAGACTCCTGAATGTCTGACACACTGCACACTACGCTGTACATGGACATGACGGCAATACCACACCAACCAATGGGATCCCAGCCACAGTCACACACCAATGAAGAAGCCAAGGTCACCCACAAAGAACACGCATAGACAACAACCAACATTGCAGCCCGGACCCTGAGGAGTGCCAGCAGTCACACACACAACGTGTCACAATCACTGAAAGATAACACAAACTGGAAATCACATGACAGGGGCAAACAACAAGTGCCAAGGGGAAACCTGACTGTGACCCATCTGCGTCTGCACACAAACTCAGCCCTGACAGCAAACACACCTATGGGTGACACCCTGATGACCAGTAATGTGCCATGCACCCACATCACAGAGAACCCAGGGCGAAGACTTTGGGGGAACATAGGTCAACTCAGCTAGCATCACAAACAGGTACAACACTAGGGATCACAGCATGCACAGCTAAACGGAAGTGAACACACAGACATGCACATACAACACACACCTTGGGCGCAGGCAATGTCACAGGAGTACACACTGCCATGAGGGGACTCCACTCCTGTGTGAGGAAAGCTGTGCCATATGTTGCCTCAGTAGGGCCCCATCATGTCAGCTGAGCACTTGGTCACACAATCAACAATTAGCACCAAATGAGGGCTCCCGTAACATCAGCCTGGTCATGGAAGTGCCAACCGAATCATCAGCACAGATCCAACACACTTGTATAGCAATGTTGCACTGACAACACAGATGAGTCCTTCCCCATTGATGCCCAAACCTGCATGTCCACTGGAGATGGCCACACGGTCAGGGAAGTAGACGAATTGAACAATGGCAGGCACAACAGATGTGCATGGGTGGAAGCCACAGATGTGAAATAGCCAATCTAAGTAGGAAATCCCATTGCCAAATACTGAACACATGACACCCTCAGATGCTGCTATGGATGACATGGATACACCACAGGATAGGACACATTCCCCCTGGACCACATGGGTTCCTGCACAGTAACACTTCATTATCATGAGACCAAATATCACCATCACTGCAGCAAGGGCATGGTTAGCATCATCAACATCATGTACATCAGAAGCAAAAGCACTAGAGAACAGAAAGTTGCTTTATTCAGCATATGTGGCATTAAAAGTAGAAGTCCGGTAGAAAATAAACAAAGGCCAATGGCCAGTCCATCAACAAAGTCACAAGTGGGTGACAGTGGCAGATGCCACCCTACACATGCCTGCACAAAACCAGGGACAATCCACTAGGAGGGGCAACCGGGGGGTAGGCCAGGCACCGCAGGGACAGGATCAGGGCTCACCAGGAGGAAGCAGGGAAGGGGTGGTGGGTGCTGGAGAGCCACTGACAACTGCAGTGGAGGTGTCTGACATGGTGTGTGCCGGCACAACTGGGGGGCATGGCTCAGATGTTGTGGGTGCCGGCACGACTGCAGTGGACCCTGCAGATGGAGTGGACAGGTCCGCCACTGCAGTGCCCAAGTCAGACAGGGTGGTAGTGGACTCCACTGCAGTGCCTACCACCAGGGGAGGAGAATGGGGAACAGGCAAGGTGGGCTGGACAGAGGGGGAGGACACCCTCACCACATCAGTGGCACAGACAAGCGCAGCGGGGGGTGTGGTGCCGGGAGAGCAAGTGGCAGGGGGAGAAGGCCGGAGCCTCTTGGGGATGGTATATCTGTGGGTGGGGGAACCTGGGGCAGGGTGTGGTGGGGGCACCTGTGGAGTGGGGGCCTGAGTGATGGAGGAAGGAGAACCTGGTGCTTGAGCTGCAGGGCGGCGGCGGGGTCTTGCTCTTACCACTCCGGGGGACTTGCAGGTGGGGGCCTCAGTCTGTCTGCGCCTGGGGGAGGGTGTCCGGGGGCGAGGGGCACTCTGCTCCGTGTGGGGGCTTCCTCTTCCCCCTGGATGCTGGAGCAGCTGGATCGGAGGGGAAGAGGCCGAGGTCACTGAGGAAGAGGCGCTGGGTCTTTGGGGTTGCAGGTGAGGCAAGGGAGGGTGCTTTGGAGGGAGAGGCAACTGAGGACTGCGCAGTGCCCGTGGATGCGTGTGTGTGTACCAGGGCCCCATCCCCTGTGAGTCTGGTTTCAGTCCCCTGACTGTGCGTGCGTGTGCGTTTTGTTTGTGGCGTGTGTGTCTGTGTGCTGGACGTGTGTGTGCTGGTGTGTGCCTGTGCCGGTGTGTGTGTGCTTGGGACGGGTAAGGTGCTGGGGAGTGTGGATGGAGCAGAGGAAGGAGGGGTGAGGGACTGCTGCCGTCAGGGAGGAGTCCATGGACCTATTGCCCCTCTGTAGGTCAGACATGCCCGATGAGATGCCCTCCATGAACGACACCAGCTGAGTCAACAGTGCGGTGTGCGCATGGAGGACACTCAGCATGGCTGTCTGCCCTACATGGAGCTGGCGAAGGAGGTACACAGACTCCTCACTCAGGGCAGCAGGGGAACAGGGGCAGGGGGTGCGGTGCCTGGCCCAAAGGAGACACGCTCCCGAACATGGGAGCCTCCACGGACCTGGGGAATGGGAGCCGATGGGAGGGCGGTGGTGGTGCTGGTGGTGGCGGGGACAGCAACACTAGCTGGGGTGTGGTGGCTGCTGACACCCGCCTCCATAAGGGAGTCATCCTCCGAGTTGCTCTGGTCCTCAGCTGAGGTGGATGGTGCTGAGGACTCCTCGGTGTGGCTCCCCTCGCCCTCCGTGCCACTGGGTCCCTCCGACCACTCCTCGGCTGCTGACCCAGTCTGGCTCTCTGGCTCCTCCTGGTCCGTGGAGCTGTCCCCTTCCGTGGCCGTGGATGTATCTGCAAACAATGGGGAAACAGACAGACATCAGTCACCTGCACCAAACGCACACACCACTGTGAGCACAGCACATTACAGAGCAAGCCCTGGCATCATTAGTTGTACATTGCTAAAAGTGCCCTAACTGAACAGGAGAAGCCAATTGTCAGTCTGATGCCAAGCATGGCACTCACATCCCACATGGCCTTGCACACATCTGTCTGGTGTCTGTTGGATTGCAACACCCCAGTGTGGACACATGCACCAAGTACACAGTAGTTGGACAGTGCAGAGGACACGGTGTGGCATGTGGACATGCACACATCACAGCTCTTGCCACTGAGTCAGTACAGGTTTCCGGATGAAAGGGATGCCCAGAGTCAAATAGGAAATGCATGTGATGCATACCAGCGACAGACACCATGATGCACCCATGTCCTGATAGCCATCGCCACAATGGTGTGCATGTAGCACATGTCACTCCCCTGCAGGACCACCAATAAGTTGACACATGCCATGGCAGAGGCATGACTGCTAAGTCATACATCACTGTCTCAGTGATGTATGACTTGGCAGCCAGACAACAACACTATGCACTGTGTCACAATAGTAGGTCATGGGGATTGCAAGTCCTGGAGCTGCACAAGTGCACATGTACATCCCCCACACAACACATCATCTTAACCCTCATCTGTCCAGGTCATACCTATTGGACATATGGGAGACCTGTGACACTACCCTCTGAACCTGAGCCCCTCACAATTTGCTGTGAATGGGGAACAGCTGCCTGAACTTCACATTCGCATACCCCAGTCTGCACGGGCAGCTGATCAAACACCTATGTGACACACAAGTATCGTCTCCTATGGTCACATCTCCAGGGGCATGCTGAGCCCCTACCAAGAAACACCCCAGCAGTCCTGGCAACTAATCCACAGCACACTGACACAGAGGCAGACACCTGAGGGGTCAAATCACTGCGCACAATGTGTCAGCTGATACACGGGAGTGGGAGTACAGAGTGCATTGCATGGCCTGGAGTAGGCATGACTGTCCTGCTCCACATGAATGAGGGATGAGCCCTGGACAGTGGATAGCTGGCTATGTATGTGTGACACACGTAATCTGCACACTCCTGGGGCCCAAACATTGTTCCCACCCGCTGCATGGGCGTGTGCCACATACCCCAGGCACATGTGGTGGCTCAGCTCAGCAAGTGGACCACATATCAAAGCAACACACAGATCACATGTCCGAACACAGGCGTTGTGTGAACAATGGACCCACCCATGATGCCCACAACAGAGTTAGGGAAACAGATGCTGTCCCCCACCTTTAGTGAAGCAAACTGCAAGGACACAGTCCCAAGTGACACAATTCCCTGAATGTAAGGGCCACACCTGGGTATCAGATGAGCAGTGGGCAGTGCACAATAGAGGGACATGGCTCCTGGACAACATGACTGCTGCACTGTGGCAGTTGAACCAGGCCAGAGGAGGGCACAAAGCATGTAATACAGAGTTCACAGTGCAGTCTTTGACTCACCCCCTCCTTGCTGCTGTCTGGCCTTCAGCTGCCCATCCAGGTCTGGAAACACCACCGCCAGGATCTGGAGCATGTGGGGGGTCAGTGTCACGTGTCCCTCGGAGGCCTCTCAGGATCGGCTCGTTGCTCAAATGGGTCCACCTATTGACAACCTCAATTCCGAAGTGCCGTTATGGCACGGAAGATTAAGGGGGTCAATCGGGGGAAGGAAAGGATGGGAACAGCGGGGAGGGAGATCTGTAAAGAAAAGAAACACTAATTATAGAAATACTATTCAGTAACCTCCTTAACACCTTTGTACACTACACTGTAAGACTCTCTCCTTGTATACCTGTAAAATAAAATAACCAGATTTTGTAAATGATTCGTTAGAAGGACGATTAGGTTTTCATTAAGGACCTTCCAAGGAATACCATCATTTCTGTGATCTTTTTTGGTTTGGCTTAACCCCAGGGTATCAGATTTAAGATACTGCAGAGAATGAAAACATACAATTATGCCAGATTCACAACACACAAACATATAACACAGTTTCTTTTGTTGTGAGGATTTCCTTTTTACTACCCACCAATAGTGGTGAGAAATTGCACTTCACAAGGGAGGAAGGATAGGCTTAGGCAGCAACCTCTCTCTTTTTTCCCCCTGCTATAAGACGAACAAAAAACACATGTGATTAAATATACAGATGGCCGTGTTTGAGCACACTGGACATCATCCCAAAAGGAAATGCGGGTTAAACAACACCCTGTACATAAGGTTTTGGTCACTGTACTATTGTCCGAAAACACAAAGAAAGGTTTGTCAGATCATATACCACCTGGTATATTGACGTGGCTTGGTATGCTCAGTAATCAAAACTCCTGCAATAAGAACTGTGTAGGTAAGAGCTCCTGTGAAAAAGGTCCTGTACCTCGAATGCAATCTGGGCACTAAGATCAACAGAAAGGCGAAGTGCGGTATTACCAGAAATAGGTCGTGACTGCAAAAGAGCAGGAGCAGTGGTGCCAATGGCACCCTTACCCCACCGGATACAGGAGACTCTCTGTCCTTCGTCCTGGCACCTTCAAAACTCTGACCGGAATAATCTGCGGCGTCTTTGCATCCAAAACGGGCTTTTCAAGCCTTCTGGGAACTCCGCCTTCATCACATCCTGTGCGCGCGCGCGACGCGCCGCACAGACTCATGGGAGTTGTAGTTTCTGGAGACTGCTGGGGAGGTTCACTTTCCCGATATCGCGGGGATGTTGGATCACCTGCGTCCATCCGTGCACAAGCCGCTTGCAGTGCCCGATACACGGAGGCGCCCTGCTCCCAGAACGACTTCTGCACCATCTGACTTGGTGAGT
The DNA here is from genome assembly GCA_963921515.1 of Calotriton arnoldi. Lineage (NCBI taxonomy): Eukaryota > Metazoa > Chordata > Amphibia > Caudata > Salamandridae > Calotriton > Calotriton arnoldi. The sequence goes on from CAWUFW010006165.1 coordinate 529,811, forward strand.
GAGGAGCGGTCGGTCCCGAACACGTAACAGCACATCCCTCTCCCCCGGGCCGCTCATACGAACCAGGCTTGTCAGGATATTTAGCGTGAAAAGACTTGATACATCTAGGAGCGTGCATTCCTGCCGCAGGCTCCCAAGAATTCTCTTCCACACCATAACCCTTCCACGATACTAGGTACCATAACCGCGAGCCTCTCTTCTTGGAATCCAATATTTTCTGGACCTCATATTCTGGTTCATTGTTAATCCATATAGGAGAAGGCCTCTTATTGATTGGGGTGTATGAAGGCTTTAGAAGCGAAACGTGAAACACAGGATGTATTTTCATGGATCGAGGAAGTGTCAACTCCATTGCTAATGGAGAGATGACTTTCTTTATTTTATATGAACCTATGAACTTCGGATTGAAGATGCTATGTTTTCGAAAACGTATGTTTTTGGTAGACAACCATACCACATCACCTGCTTTATATTTGGGGTTTTGTTTACGGTGTTTATCAGCCCTTGCTTTATATAGAACCTTGGCCTTTTTTAGGTTCCTGTAGGTTTGTTTTAGGGTCTGCTGTATGTGAATAATTCTTGTTTGTACTTCAGGCACTTGTTGATTTTGTACTGGATGAATCAAAGATATGAATCGGGGATGATATCCATAATTACCATAAAAGGGGGGCCATTTGAGTTGACTGATGTTTAGCGCTGTTGTAGGCCACCTCAGCTAAACATAATGACTCCACCCAGGCTTCGGAATTTTGCTCAACATAACACCTCAAATACTGCTTCAGAGTCTGGTTGAGTCTCTCGGTCTGTCCGTCAGATTGTGGGTGAAAACTGGTTGACTTGGAGGATGTCATATGTAACGCTGTACACCAGGCTTTCCAGAACCTGGCTGTAAACTGGGGACCCCTATCGGAAATGATATTAGTAGGAAGACCATGTAGTCTAATCACATGTTGTAGCAGCATTTTTGCTAATTGTGCCGAGGTGGGTTCTTGTGCACATGCAATGAAATGACCCATTTTTGTGAGACTGTCCACTACCACTAGAATGGCTGTACAACCCTTGTCTTTCGGTAGGCCAACTATGAAGTCCAAGGAAATGGTTTCCCAAGGAACCAAAGGAGTGGGGAGAGGTTGCAACAACCCTTGAGGTTTCCCATGGTCTACTTTGGCTTGTGTACAAGTTACACACCTGTGTATCATGTCCTTCACATCTTTCACCACTGAGGGCCACCAGAATTGACGTTGCACTCGATCTAGGGTCTTCTCTATACCATTATGTCCTGCCGCAGGAGCATCGTGACACCACTGAAGTACTTCCTTGCGCAAGGCGGTATTCGGAATCAGCAATTGTTTTCCTTTCACCGGAAGTCCCTTTATCAGGATCCATTGGGGATTCTTCATGAGCCACTTTTGCCAATAGCAATTTTTTACTCCCCTAGCTACTTTCTGTAGGAATGTGTCTGTTTGGAGTAACCCTACTACTTGTTGTGGATTCAAGATGGAATGTTGTGGTTCTGTCCTATTTTCTTGCTAGGTTTCCTGCCTGGACAGAGCGTCAGCCTTTTTATTTTCGGTTCCGGGTCTGTATGTAACTATGTAATGGAATTCAGAGAAGAAAAGCATCCATCTTAGTTGTCTGGGGGATAGCATTCGGGTGGATCGCATGAACTGTAAATTGCGGTGATCCGTATAAACTGTCACCACATGTCTGGCTCCCATCAACAGATGTCTCCAGTCACTGAAGGCATTCTTTATTGCCAATAATTCTTTTTCGGCTACGGTGTACCTCAACTCTGCATCGTTCAGTTTTCGGGACATATAGGCTATCGGGTGTAGCTGACCGGTGCTTTTATTCCTTTGTGAGAGAATGGCTCCTATGGCAACATCAGAGGCATCAGCTTCCACCACATAGGGGCTTTCAGGGTCAGGGTGAGCCAGAACGGGAGCCGTAACAAATGCTTGTTTGAGAACTTGAAACGCAGTCTCGGCTTCTTTTGTCCACTGGAAGGGGACATTTTTCTTTAACAGTTTAGTGATGGGAGCTACTGTGTTAGAGAAATGACTAATAAACCTGCGATAAAAATTCGCAAAACCCAGAAAACATTGTATGTCCCTAACGTTGGTGGGTCTTGGCCATTCCTTAACAGCTAGTATCTTTCTTTCGGACATTTCCTGTCCGGTGGATGATAACATCACACCTAGGAATTCCACCTTTTCTACGTGGAACTCACACTTGCTAAGTTTACAGTATAATCCATTCGACCGGAGAGCCTCAAACACCTGACAAACATGAGAGTAGTGGTCTTTAACTGAGGAAGAATAAATCAAAATGTCATCAATATATGCCACCACGAACCTGTCCAAAAACTCCCGCAGCACCTCATTCACAAAGTACTGAAATGCTGCAGGGGCATTACAGAGTCCGAAGGGCATAACTGTGTATTCGTACAAACCGTACCTAGTACGGAAGACGGTTTTCCACTCGTCGCCTTCCCTTACGCGTACCAGGTGGTATGCTCCTTTGAGGTCCAATCTGGTGTAAATAGTAGCTGTTTTAACCTGTTCCAAAAGAACAGGTATTAAAGGTAAAGGGTATCTGTTCTTAATGGTTATGTTGTTTAGGGCTCTGAAGTCAATGCAAGCTCTCTTCTCGCCATTCGCTTTGGGTATAAAAATATAGGCGAGGCCGCAGGCGACCTAGAGTGTCGTATAAACCCATTCCCTAGATACCTATCAAGGTATTCCCTCAAATGAGTGTTTTCGGGTTCAGTCAGGGCATAGAGTCTTCCGCATGGAATGACTGATCCTGGGATGAGATCGATCTGGCAGTCATAATGCCTATGCGGGGGTAAGGTGTCTGCTTGCTTTTCACAGAATATGTCCTGGTACTTTGAGTAGCAAGTTGGGAGTTTTACATCGGTTTCTGCCGCTGTCGCAATGCTATGTGTCGTGAGAAGACTTGTCACCGGACTCATGTTTGTTGGTAAACAATTCTCCAGACACCAAGAACTACTAAATTCAACAGTTTTGTTTTTCCAATTGATAACTGGATTATGTGATACCACCCAAAATGACCCAAAATGACACCGTACTGAGGAGCCTGAAGGATATTAAACTTCAACCTTTCGGTGTGTCCGTTCCCACAACTCATTTCTAAACTGTCCGTTTGAAATCTAATAGGACCTGTACTTAATTCCCTTCCATCAACCGCCAACACTTCTTCTGGATTGTCTTTGGTATTTAAGCCAAGACATAGCTGTTTGGCTACGTCTACATCCATAAACAGCCCTGTGGCTCCAGAATCTAACATGGCAGATAGGCTCTGCCACCCTTTCTCAGTCCTTAAACTGATAGGTAAGAAGAAATGTTCTGAGGACAGACTTGTTTTTGGCATAATTGAAGGGATATGTATACCACCCAAAGACGTCCCTTCGTCTATCTTTGAGTTTGTCAGTTTTCCTGCACTCCGTTTGTGCTAGCCACTTGTGTCTTACTAAACCCAGGACTGCTTCGTGGTTTGGCTAGACACTCTTTAACAAAATGGCCTTTTTTACCACAGTACATACAGAGACCATTTCTTCTCCGTGTTTCTCTTTCGGTTTGGGTTAAAGGGGCGCGTATCGCTCCTATTTCCATAGGTTCCGCCGGTGATCCAAACCCCCCTACACTTTTGTTTTTGTCAAACCGATTGGGCTGTCGTTCAACTCTTTTTTTATCTCCCCTGCGTTCCCCCATTCGATAATCCAAACGTAAGGTAAGATTAATAAGGTCGATACAGGCAGAGGGCTGAGGATCGATTTGGGCCAAAACATCCTTCATCTCTTCTTTTAATCCTTGATAAAACACGGCAGCCCTTTTTTCTTCAGGCCACTGTGTTTCCGCCACTAATCTCTGGAATGTATTGATATATACTATTAAGTCTTTATTTCCCTGCTTTAGTTCTAGCAGTTCTCTGTCAGCTGAAAAAGATGCTCCCCTGCGGTCAAACACGGTTTCGAATTCCTTTCTGAACTCATCCCAGTCGTACAGGAGGGGGTCGTCACGTCGTACGAAGGGGACAGCCCACTGAGCAGCATCCCCCGTTAGGTAAGAAATCATAAAGGCTACTCTAGCCTGGTTTGTCGGAAAGGCCTTAGGTCTACAAGAAAAATGTAATAAGATCTGGGTCATAAAGACCTGCACTTTAGAGGCGTCCCCGTGAAAGCGTTCAGGGGCTGCCAAGGGTATAGGCGTGGGTACTTCTACGGTAAGGGGTGTTGGAAAAGAGGAATTCCCCAACTGCCATGGATTCCCTCCTACGCTTCTTCCAGGCTGAACATCAAAAGGGTTCTTCTGAAGCCTATCGACTGTGTTCTGTAAAGCTGCTGTTTCAGCCCTAGAGGCGGTAACCTCCTGTTGTAGAGCAACTAACATGGTCAACACATCCTCTAGCGTGGCCATGATCACAACGAACCGACCAGGAGAGGTATATTATAAATTAGGCAGATTATTCTGTCACGTGTCCCTCGGAGGCCTCTCAGGATCGGCTCGTTGCTCAAATGGGTCCACCTATTGACAACCTCAATTCCGAAGTGCCGTTATGGCACGGAAGATTAAGGGGGTCAATCGGGGGAAGGAAAGGATGGGGACAGCGGGGAGGGAGATCTGTAAAGAAAAGAAACACTAATTATAGAAATACTATTCAGTAACCTCCTTAACACCTTTGTACACTACACTGTAAGACTCTCTCCTTGTATACCTGTAAAATAAAATAACCAGATTTTGTAAATGATTCGTTAGAAGGACGATTAGGTTTTCATTAAGGACCTTCCAAGGAATACCATCATTTCTGTGATCTTTTTGGTTTGGCTTAACCCCAGGGTATCAGATTTAAGATACTGCAGAGAATGAAAACATACAATTATGCCAGATTCACAACACACAAACATATAACACAGTTTCTTTTGTTGTGAGGATTTCCTTTTACTACCCACCAATAGTGGTGAGGAATTGCACTTCACAAGGGAGGAAGGATAGGCTTAGGCAGCAACCTCTCTCTTTTTTCCCCCTGCTATAAGACGAACAAAAAACACATGTGATTAAATATACAGATGGCTGTGTTTGAGCACACTGGACATCATCCCAAAAGGAAATGCGGGTTAAACAACACCCTGTACATAAGGTTTTGGTCACTGTACTATTGTCCGAAAACACAAAGAAAGGTTTGTCAGATCATATACCACCTGGTATATTGACGTGGCTTGGTATGCTCAGTAATCAAAACTCCTGCAATAAGAACTGTGTAGGTAAGAGCTCCTGTGAAAAAGGTCCTGTACCTCGAATGCAATCTGGGCACTAAGATCAACAGAAAGGCGAAGTGCGGTATTACCAGAAATAGGTCGTGACTGCAAAAGAGCAGGAGCAGTGGTGCCAATGGCACCCTTACCCCACCGGATACAGGAGACTCTCTGTCCTTCGTCCTGGCACCTTCAAAACTCTGACCGGAATAATCTGCGGCGTCTTTGCATCCAAAACGGGCTTTTCAAGCCTTCTGGGAACTCCGCCTTCATCACATCCTGTGCGCGCGCGCGACGCGCAGCACAGACTCATGGGAGTTGTAGTTTCTGGAGACTGCTGGGGAGGTTCACTTTCCCGATATCGCGGGGATGTTGGATCACCTGCGTCCATCCGTGCACAAGCCGCTTGCAGTGCCCGATACACGGAGGCGCCCTGCTCCCAGAACGACTTCTGCACCATCTGACTTGGTGAGTGAGGAGCGGTCGGTCCCGAACACGTAACAGTCAGGGTCCGTGTTCCGCCCCTCCTGCGAGGAGGCGACAGCTTCAGCTGGACCCGTGCAATCCTCCGGGTCCAGCCCCGAAGGTCCTGCCACCTCTTCTGGCAGATGTGGATCCGGCGCTTGTAGACCCCCACGGACCGGACAGCCCGGACGATGTCCTTCCAGATCTCCTGCTTCCGATGGGCATTAACCTGTCAGGATGACAAAGTGAAAAGGCCATTACTACACATGCAACATATCCGTGCATGACACAGTTGTATATACATGTCTCAATCACAGGGGCACATGATGTACACAGGCAGTGCAAAGCTGCCCATGGACAGTTTGCCAGACGTCACTACATGGTATCATTGCATGGGAAGTAAAACCTTGTTCAAATGCACTGTCACTGCACCATACCTGTCCAGTGCATGTCACTACACACTATGGGGGGTGACAACTACTCAGTGAGCCTGCTAGCCAGTGGCGTGCAGACTTTCAGCCTTGCTAGTCAGACAATATGCACATTCAGAAAGGCAGTGCACAGAACACTCACCTGCTCCCCTGGTGTCCCATACAGCTTGCTGTACTGTGGAAGTAGGCTGTCCAGCAGGGCCTGGTTCTCTTCAAGGCTGAAGGCTGGGGCTCTCTCCACAGTACGTGCCATTGCAGGGTCCAGAGGGGCAGAGACAGCAGCAGTGCAGTGGCAGATGTCGTCCTGGAGCATGTAGTGCAGGCAAGTGAGCTCTCAGGGGAACAGCCAGCAATATATATGTGCTGGAGAGGCAGATACTGTCCCTTGTGTCCAAAGTGATAGGTCCAAGTCTTTTGCATCTTCTGAATCTGGCCAATCCATGGAATAGCAGCACCAAAACACGCCCACAGCATCCTTCAAATCTTCAACTTCATGACATACATGATTTTGCAACATTGTTGTGGGTGACCAACTGATTTTCCAGCAACCGACTCGTTCGAAATTCGAAAACGCGTCCGTTGCCAGGCAAGCCCATTGTCAATGGGTGCGCACCGATCGGTCCATTGCGGTACAACACGTACCCGCACACATTGAATGCAATGGGCCGGCCGGGGGCACCGATCGGTCCATTGCAGTTCAACGCGTACAGGGGTACAACGCGTACCCGCACACATTGAATGCAATGGGCCGGCCGGGGGCACCGATCGGTCCATTGCAGTACAACGCGTACAGGGGTACAACGCGTACAGGGTTACAACGCGTACCCGCACACATTGAATGCAATGGGCCGGCCGGGGGCACCGATCGGTCCATTGCAGTACAACGCGTACAGGGGTACAACGCGCACCCGCACACATTGAATGCAATGGGCCGGCCGGGGCACCGATCGGTCCATTGCAGTACAACGCGTACAGGGGTACAACGTGTACAGGGGTACAACGCGTACCCGCACACATTGAATGCAATGGGCAGGCCGGGGCACCGATCGGTCCATTGCAGTTCAACGCGTACAGGGGCACTAACGCCGTACCCGCACACATTGAATGCAATGGGCCGACCGGGGCACCGATCGGTCCATTGCAGTACAACGCGTACAGGGGTACAACGCGTACCCGCACACATTGAATGCAATGGGCCGGCCGGGGCACCGATCGGTCCATTGCAGTTCAACGCTGTACAGGGGTACAACGCGTACCCGCACACATTGAATGCAATGGGCCGGCTGGGGGCACCGATCGGTCCATTGCAGTACAACGCTGCATAGGGGTACAACGTGTACCCGCACACATTGAATGCAATGGGCCGGCCGGGGGCACCGATCGGTCCATTGCAGTTCAACGCGTACAGGGGTACAACGCGTACCGCACACATTGAATGCAATGGGCCGGCCGGGGCACCGATCGGTCCATTGCAGTTCAACGCGTACAGGGGTACAACGCTGCACCGCGCACATTGAATGCAATGGGCCGGCCGGGGGCACCGATCGGTCCATTGCAGTACAACGCATACAGGGGTACAACGCGTACCCGCACTAATTGAATGCAATGGGCCGGCCGGGGGCACCGATCGGTCCATTGCAGTTCAACGCGTACAGGGGTACAACGCGTACCCGCACACATTGAATGCAATGGGCTGGCCGGGGGCACCGATCGGTCCATTGCTGTTCAACGCATCACTGTACATGTGACTGGCATATGTCAGCATGCCTGTCTCAGATGGACATATGCCAGCCACAGATAGCTCCCAGGGAGTGAGGGGCACACCTACATCACGACAGCCTGTCCAAACCTTATCATAAGGCATGTAAGGCTGCATTTCCTATTGTGTGTATGTTGGTGTACATGTTGTCCTGTGGGTGTCACCTGTGGGCAGCCACCCCCAGGCTCTGCACGTGTTCATGGGGACAGGATCCTGGGTGTTACGTGTACATGACCACTGTGATGTGCAACTGTTCATATCTGTGCATGTGCCATGGTCACATTTCACGGTGGTGTATGTGTATGTCATGTCACATACCCCGTGAGTCCCATGTGGGACGGTATGTTTGAGCCAGGGTGTCCCAGTGGCACAATAGTGATGGTCCTCCACAGTCTTTGTGCATGTAGTGTTTACAATGTCTCTGATTTCATGTGCACAATGGGAGACAGTCTCCACATCCAGGTTGTGTGTGCATGGACTTTGATGTTGTGCGTGTGTGTGTCACAGACGTCCATGTCTGTCCTGCCGTGGCAAGTGGGGCCACTACCTGTGGGGGTCATGGTTGTTTTGCTGTGGTGTATACATGATACTCCATGTAATGCCAGTGTCCATGTGGCAATACAGGGTCCCTGGGAATGTACCTGTCGTTGAGCTGTGGTGCCTGGGGCACATCTGTCCTCACATGTCACTGTGGGGGGTGATTGTGACACGGCAGCAGGAGATGGGAACTGTGACACGGCCTCATGATATCCAATGGGCCAACCTGGGACTAATTGATGCCACCTGTTGGACCGTGTTGACAGATGTTGGCCATGTATGTACCATACATGTCCTTCCGGAACTGCACACTTCATGTAGTTGTGCCTCATAATGATGTATGTTGGGATATTGAGTGTGTTCAATGCCGCATATGTGGGGTGACTGACAATCTTGCTTACTTCTCCTCTGCACTGCAGGGCTCCTGCTGTCCATCGACCATTCCCAGACCTGGCAACGATGGTGGAACGGGACAGCATCCGACGGTACCGCTTCACCAGGCAGCTGATTGAGGATTTGGCAGTGCAGTTGTCCCCACATTTGCAGCCTGGCCGGCCGTATCCTACAGCGCTGACCCCCAAGGTGAAGGTGATGGCAGCCCTACACTTCTTTGCCACCGGTACCTTCCAACATACTGTGGCGACTGCTGGTGGGATGTCACAGACCATGTTGAGCCGTGTGCTCCGCGATGTTTTGGCGGCAATGTTGCTATTCCTGAACCGGTACATCTATTTCCCTAGACTGCGACGACTCACTGACGTGAAGAGTGACTTTTATGCCCTGGGGAGGATGCCGCATGTCATTGGCTCCATTGATGGGACACATGTGGCTTTGGTACCACCACAGGCCCAGGAGCAGGCCTACAGGAACCGCAAGCACTACCACTCGGTCACAGGCCCAGGAGCAGGCCTACAGGAACCGCAAGCACTACCACTCGGTCAATGCACTGGTGGTGTGTCTTGCAGACATGACCATCACACACGTGTGTGCCCGTTTCCCTGGTTCAGCACACGATGCCTTTGTGATGAGGAGTAGTCGCATCCCCAGGATGATGGCACAGATGCAGAACCAGCGTGCCTGGCTTGTCGGTGTGTACTGACTTTGTGCCATTGTGTGTGATCTGATCTATAGTATTCCGCCCACTTTTCCAAGTCAGCTAATGTGCACTTGTCTGTCCGTAGGTGACTCGGGATACCCCAACATGCCGTGGTTGCTGACACCCCTCAGGAACCCTGTGACACCAGCCCAGATGCGCTACAATGAGGCACATGGTCGGACCAGGAGAGTGATTGAGCGGACATTTGGTCTCCTGAAGAGCCGCTTCCGCTGCCTGGACAAGACCGGAGGGTCCCTCCCATATGCCCCTGCGAAAGTGTGCAAGATTATCATCGTCTGCTGCATGCTCCACAACCTGGCAGTGCGGAAGGAGTTGCCTCTCATCCAGGATGACAATGACCAACATCCGCCACCTGTGGAGGATCCTGGCCTGGACCACGATGCCAGTGACGATGATGATGATGATGATGATGGTGATGTCCGCACACAGCTCATCACCAACTTCTTTAGCTGAATGTGAGTATCCTGATGTGTCATGTCAATGATGTGAGTTGGCATGATGTGTAGGTGGTGCTCTGGTGCTGTTGGAGTGTGTCCATGGGCTACTTGACTGGATGTGTGTTGCGATGTGTGCTTACAGGTGGGCTGTACTCCCCAACAGTGTTGACATGCTAACTTGGTTCTGGGTGGGTATCTTGTAACATGTATTGTGCATGAGTTTTGCTGTTCTGTCCTGTACTCCATTGCTTTTGACTGTGTGTCATTTCTGTCCTTCACAGGGTACTTTCAGATTCGTTTGGTCAACTGTGTCCACCGACGACGTGATTGCACTTCCAGGCTGGTAGCTGTTGTGTCCCTACAGGTGATGTGCGCCACACCCTTGGACTTCCTTCCGTCTACAGTTGTTGACTGTGTGCCCGCTGCCAGGTGGGATTACCTTGCATCTGTAGTGGTTACGACATGTTGCAACTGTGTAATAAACCTGTGCTTCACTTTGTGATGTGCGTTGTCTGTGGTCACACATTTGACTGCCATTTGCTTACTGCACCTGTGGGCTACTTGACTACAACTGGGAATGGGTGTGGTGTCTGTGCATTGCACCGTCTTCCCTGGCAACATCAGTGTAGGCAATGAGTCAGATGGCCTAGGTGTGTATGTGTTGTCTAGCCCTGGTGGTGTGTCTCCCTCATATGTGTCACGTTGCCTTTACTCACATGCCTGTGTTGTCCTTGCTGTTGCAGTTCGCATACACTGTGTAATTTTGCAGTTCATCATCCCCATAACAGCACCCACGTTGGAATCACAACAGAGGCAAGTATGGTGTATTAGTGTGTTTATTGTGATACATTTGTGTGAATAGTGCATAGGATGGGTAGTGCTGTACATAAATCTTGCAATCCGAAGTTCCTAGGTGAATTGAAAGTCCTGGTAGACAGAATCCCCAGTATCGGGGCCACAGTTGTCTGACACATTGGTCCAACTTGTACTCCCCATGCAATGTGTGGGAGTAGTGTTGCCGTCAACAGGGTGAACAGTCTGTGCACAAAGGTGAACATCCAGAACAGGTTCAGGCTTCCTGGGAGTTGCGCTTGGCCATCGGCCTCTCACTTGCCCCTCCTCGGACGACCCCTCTTCTTGGGGGGGCCCCTCAAGTACAGGCTGCTGCGGTGCAGGGGACTCTCCGCCAGAGTCATCCTCCCTCCCTGTGGCAGTTGCAGTTTGTTCGGCACCAGATGTTGTTGGCACACAGGGAGGTGTGGACTGGTTGCTGTTCATCTGGCGGAGGCATTGTAAAATGTCCCTGTGCACCGCCGTCATCTCATGCAGTGCATCCCACTTGGACTCCACGCGGGACATGTGTGAGTCCACGCGGGACATGTGTGACTCCACGTGGGACATGTGGGAGTCCAAGCGGGCATGATGGGCAGCCTGCTGCTGTTTCATGTCTCTGAGGAGCCCCACTACCTGGCTGAGGTCTCCGGTGCTGGACTGGTACGCATCAGCTATGCGTACCAGTTGTGGGTCATCATGCACACCAGCAACGTCTGCAAGCAGCGACCTCTGTCTCCCACCCCTCCCACCACCCCTGCTGACATGTGCAGTGTGTGCAGTGGCACGCACAGATAACCCTGGTCCACCTTGGGGGTTGGTGGTGGTGGTGGTGTCCATGGCCCCAGGTTGGTCCAGGGTCCCTGTGCTGGTGTTGCTCCTTGTTCTGTCCATGTCGGCAGGGATGGTATTTGTGGTGACAGTCGTTGGAGGGGTGGGTGCAGGGGGTGCAGCTGGTGGTCCTGCTGGTGCTGCAGCTGGTGGTCCTGCTGGTGCTGCATGTAGACTTGCACCGGATGTGCCAGGTTGGTCTTCATCGTCCGAGGAGGACAGTGGCTGTACGACACCAGTGAGCTCCGCATCCTCTTGAGCCTGGGACTGGGACTCCTCAGCGTCTGCTGCTGTGTCCCCATCATCACCTGTTTTTGGGAGACACACACAATGTATGTTATGTTTCTGCAGGCATCAATGGTTGACACACATGACAGTTGTGACTGTGCCTCTGGGTGCGGGCCTGTACATTGCATTGTCCTAAGTCGTCACAGTCAGGGGTTGATATTGGTGTGGCACATTGTCCTGCATTATTTGGGCATTTCTATGTATTTTTTGGGGTGTGAACATGGTCTGCATTGGTTGTGTTTGGTTGACAGCCGGCCCTCCTTCCCACCCACCCAGCCAGTCAGTTATCCCACCATGGAACGTGCTTGCATTGCAGGGAGTGGAAGTTGTCTCTCAGGATGTCAGTCAGTGGTGTCCTGCTGTTGGTTGGTGTGCAGTACCCAGCATGCCCTTGTGCTCCCCATGACACAGCAACAGTGTCAGACATCTTTGATGGGCCTTTCCACTCTCTGTGGGATGTGCATGCGTGAGTGTGAGCTTGCTGGGCCATTTGGTGGGGGATGTAGAGCTGTGAGTACGACTCCCATCATGCTATTGCCTCCACCCCCCTTCCCAGCATGCCCATGCTTCCTTCCTTTTGACTCTGCTTCCCTGTGGGGTGGGCTGGCTGTGCTGACAGGATGGCTGGGAGTGTTGTCCTGGCAGTTGTTTGGCTAAAAGTCCCAAGAGTGGCCCTGTGCTTCACACAACATAACCCAGGGTGGTGGTTCTTTGTGGGATCTTGTGTTAGGATGGGGGGCATTGCATTCTACCAGGTGGGTTCTGTGGAGTTTGTGTTGGGGTGTGTGTGAGGGGAGGTGCTTGTGACTATGGTTAGTGCTGCAAGTCCTCCTTCCCACCCACCCAGCCAGCCAGTTATCCCACCATGGAACGTGCTTGCATTGCAGGGAGTGGAAGTTGTCTCTCAGGATGTCAGTCAGTGGTGTTCTGATGTTTGTTGGTGCACAGTTGCCAGCAGGGCCTTGTGCTCCCCACAGCAGTAGCCAGTGTCAGCCATCTTGTGAGTCCTTCTCCACTCCCTGTGATGTGAGCATGGTTCAGGGTGGTGTTGATGGGACAGTTGTGGGGGTGACCAATATCAGTGACTACGACTCCCATCATGCTATTGCCTCCACCCCCTTCCCAGCATGCCCATGCTTCCTTCCTTTTGACTCTGCTTCCCTGTGGGGTGGGCTGGCTGTGCTGACAGGATGGCTGGGAGTGTTGTCCTGGCAGTTGTTTGGCTAAAAGTCCCAAGAGTGGCCCTGTGCTTCACACGACATAACCCAGGGTGGTGGTTCTTTGTGGGATCTTGTGTTAGGATGGGGGCATTGCATTCTACCAGGTGGGTTCTGTGGAGTTTGTGTTGGGGTGTGTGTGAGGGGAGGTGCTTGTGACTATGGTCAGAGCTGCAAGTCCTCCTTCCCACCCAGCTAGCCAGATATCCCACCATGGAACGTGCTTGCATTGCAGGGAGTGGAAGTTGTCTCTCAGGATGTCAGTCAGTGGTGTCCTGCTGTTTGTTGGTGCACAGTTGCCAGCAGGGCCTTGTGCTCCCCACAGCAGTAGCCAGTGTCAGCCATCTTGTGAGTCCTTCTCCACTCCCTGTGATGTGAGCATGGTTCAGGGTGGTGTTGATGGGACAGTTGTGGGGATGAGCTATGTCTGTGACTACAACTCCCATCATGCTATTGGCTACACTGACTTGGCCAGCATACACAGAATTCCTTCCTTTGAGTGGTCTTCACTGTGTGTTGGTGTTGTTGTGGTGGCTACATGTCTGGATGTGTTTGTTAGTTCTATTTGTGCCACTGCCTAGCTGTAGTTGTAGTTGTGTTTGTACATGTGATGGCACAGTTGGATGTGACTTTTTTGATGGCATGTGTTGTGTTTATCTGACTGACATACACATTTTGGGATGATTCTGTTCTGGTTGCTGTGTAATTGCTATGAGTGCATGGTTTGACTCTCCCCTTGACAGTGATGTGTGTGTGTTTTGTGGCAGTATATTGTGTACATTTGTTGTGTACTCACCAGGCTCTGGGATGTCCTCTAGTCCATATACGCTCACTGGTGGAAGGATGGCCCGCACCTTCTCCTCCCAGGGCCTGAGGTATATTGGCTTGGCAGGAGGGCCACTGCCGGTGTATTGGCTGTTGATGTAGTCTTTCTTGAGCAGGTCCCTGCACCCTCCTGCGCACGTCATACCACCTGTTCTGGATGTCGCTCTTTGTGCGCCGACATGGTGATTGTGCGTTCACCCTGTTGATGATCCTCTCCCACATCTTGGTTTTCTGGGAGATGGGGGTCTGTTGGACCAGTGTGCCAAACAGCTGTGGCTCTACCCTGAGGATCTCGTCTACCATGACTTCCAATTCACAATCTAGGAACTTGGGATTCTTCTTGGGGGGCATGGTGATGGTGAGTGATGTGTGTGTTGGTGTGCAGGTGAGGGTGTGTGAGTGTGTGTTTTGCTGGGTGTATGTGAGGTAGGTATTTGTTGGTGTGCTGATGGTGTGTGGCTTGTGTAAGGGATGAGCTGTGGGTGTGTGGTTGCTTTCTCTTGGGTGCTGGCAGTGGAATGGCATTTGCAAAGGCTCATGGTTGTGATTTGTGTCGTTTATATGGGTGGAGTTGTGGGTGTGTCTTTGTTCTCTGTCCCCACCCCCCAGTATTTATTGGCTTGGTAATTGCTTGTTTGGCCTTTTTTTGGGTGAATTTTCCTTTGTACTGTCTGTGTATGTTGGAAACGTTCTTGTGACCGAGTTGGACCCTGCATTTGTCTTGTACGGTGTTCTCCGTTTCGTTCACGCTGTGTATGTGCAGTTTTCTATGCTGCGTACGCGTCGGTCGCGGTGTTTTGTGTTGCTTCGGCTCGGTTTTGTATGCGTGTCGGTCGTACGGCTTGGCCTCCGTCCGACTCGCTCGTGGTTTTCGCGCCTTGCATCGTACTTTGCGGTTTGGAGTTCGCGTGTACGTTTCGGTCGGATTTGTTCCGGGTGCGTGTCGGTCGGTTGGATTCGCGTGTTTTTCCGACCGGATTGCTGTTTTCCGTGCGGCTCGGTCGGTCGACTTGGGTTCGGTACGTGTCGGTCGGATTTTTCACGCCTTGCATCGTACTTGGCGTGTCGGGCGCCACAGGTACGTGTCGGTCGGTATTATTTCCGGATCCGAGTCGGTCGGTGCTTTTTCCGGCCCGAATCGGAATCGACCCCAAAGCCTTTAATGTCCGCCCCATCTGCGCTTTCATTAATACCCAAGAGGCGGATGTTATTTCGCCTGGCCTGAAGCTCAAGCCTTTCCATATCTTGCTGTAGTGCCTTATTCCCTTGTTTGAGTCTCACAATCTCACTGAGATTAGAAGCAGTGGCCTCGCCCAAACCCTTCACCTCCTCCTCAAGGCTCTCCATGCGTTTAGCTAATCCATCTATCTTCTGTGCAAGCATCTCTCCTCTATCTTGGATATCCTTCTGATTGCTTTCAGATGTCTCAAATTTAGCTAAAATTTCTTGTCTCAAAGAGCTTATCAAATCGATCAGCTGGGTCCCTGAAGTTGCTTCTTCCCGTATATCACAAGTCGGGGCGAGACACACACCGCTATTCGAAGTTGTTCCACTTGCGTCATTATTTCCAGGCGTTAAGCCATTTTGAAAATGACCGGATATACTTTCATGAACCTCTGCGAGCGGAGAAAAGCGGTTCTCAAGCCTCAATGGGTTACCCTGCTTTAATGGGGAAGTCGTTTTCTCAACTGGTTTTGATAGACTCTCACTTTCTCCCCCAGCCATTGGTAACCCTGCGACCTGCTCCATTATTTTGAAATACGACCTGAGGGAAGGGGGTGGTTTAGGCTGAGAGCACACTCCTCTTGACTGACACTTTTTATTCTTAGCTTTTTTAGAGGTTTTCTTAACAGGAGTTTTAAGGGTCAGCACTGAGGGGGATTTATCACCTTTCTCCTCGCCTGTCGTCTTTTTTTTCTTTTCAGGAGCTGATCGAAGTAGATATCTACTCCTTTCTGGTATAGACCTCCCCTCCTTATCGGTATCCCGACAGAAATTCAGGTTATCAACAGAGTCGTGATCAAGTACAGATGCCCCAGCCTCCCGTCCTCCAGGACTTATAGGGCACGGTACATTAGAGGTTGGGGAACGGGGGTGAGACTCCTTCTCCATCCACTCCTTCCCCCTTTAAGAGAGATGGTGACTCCGTCCCTTGCTGTAAGGACTCTAAAAGGACAAGATTGGGCTCAAGGAATTACTAGTAAGCAGTCCAGGCAGTCCAAACTTAACAGTACTGTTCTTATATCCCTTATGCCTCTGCCCTTTTTGATCCAGATTTTTAAACCCGCCGATGGTCAAGTGAATACATCTCTTACCCGCACGAATCCACTCAGCTGCACGGAATCTCCTCCAACACACTGCCGCCCGACTCCAACTCCCCAGGAAGGCGGAGCTGCGTTTCTCGGCGGTAGGAAGGCCGGGGTCCCCGCCCATACACAACCTTACCGTAGCAGCGGTGACTGCAGCTGATCTGCGGTGTTATAGAAAAGCGTTGTCTGCCGCTGCTTCCTCGCCTCCGTTTCCGTTCGCTCACACCTCACTCAGTATACCGCGGTGTATCACGGCAGCACTGACCAGCACTTGTCAGCGCTTGTACTCCGCCATTCACTGCATCTACGCCGCTGGACTCCTCTCGCCTCGCACAAGGCTTCTCCCGACTGGCGTCAACCAGCCGCCATGTTCCCCGACCACGTGATCTTGTGATCGAGATGGCTACCTACTTGTGAAGTTACACATTGGAGGGAAATGGCTGCCCCATGCTTGGGGGTGTGGGGGATGATCCATCCTGCTCAGCTGTGGGACAATAGAGCATGAGAAGGCTACCTACCTGTAAGTCTGAGGAGAGCAATGAAATGGCTGCAACATGGTTCTGGGTGGGGGGAGTGCTCCATCCTGCTCAGCTGTGGGACAAGGGTGCCTGGTGGGAGTTGTGGTGCTGGCTTCCTACCCACATACCCCCTCCCTGTTAAGATGGCTACCTACCTGTAAGTTTGATGAGAAGAATGAAATGGCTGCCACATGGTTGTGGGTGTGGGGAGTGCTCCATCTTGCTCAGCTGTGGGACAAGGGGGCCTGTTGGGAGTTGTAGTGCAGACTTCACAGCCACAAAGACCCCTCCCTGTTGAGATGGCTACCTACCTGTGAAGTTACACATTGGAGGGAAATAGCTGCCCCATGCTTGGGGGTGTGGGGGATGCTCCATCCTGCTCAGCTGTGGGACAATAGAGCATGAGAAGGCTACCTACCTGTAAGTCTGAGGAGAGCAATGAAATGGCTGCAACATGGTTCTGGGTGGGGGGTGCTCCATCCTGCTCAGCTGTGGGACAAGGGTGCCTGGTGGGAGTTGTGGTGCTGGCTTCCTACCCACATACCCCCCTCCCTGTTAAGATGGCTACCTACCTGTAAGTTTGATGAGAAGAATGAAATGGCTGCCACATGGTTGTGGGTGTGGGGAGTGCTTCATCTTGCTCAGCTGTGGGACAAGGGGGCCTGTTGGGAGTTGTAGTGCAGACTTCACAGCCACAAAGACCCCTCCCTGTTGAGATGGCTACCTACCTGTGAAGTTACACATTGAAGGGAAATGGCTGCCCCATGCTTGGGGGTGTGGGGGATACTCCATCCTGCTCAGCTGTGGGACAATAGAACATGAGAAGGCTACCTACCTGTAAGTCTGAGGAGAGCAATGAAATGGCTGCAAAATGGTTCTGGGTGGGGGGGGAGTGCTCCATCCTGCTGAGCTGTGGGACAAGGGGGCCTGTTGGGAGTTGTAGTGCTGGCTGCCTGTACATGGGCCCCATGTAAATATTGTTATGTACCTTTGTGGTGGATGAGAGGGAGTTATTGTGGGATCTGTGAGACCTGTTTGGGGGGAGTGTGGTGGACATGAGTACATTTGGGCCTAGGAGGTGTTGCTTTTTAGTTGTGCAGGCTACTACATAGCAGTGTTATGGCAGACTTTTGTTGGTACTTACCAGCCTCCATTCCCCCCTCAATTCCAGTGCAACTCTCTGGGTGCAGTATGCCAAGCACCTTCTCCTCCCATGCGTTGAATGTTCTTGGTGGAATGGGAGGGCCACTGCCAGTCCGGTTTGCCAGCTCACGGTTCTTGCTGTTCTTCTCCTTGACCTTGCTCTTGAGGTCAGTCCACCTCTTCCTGATCTCCTTCCTGTTGCGTGGAACTTGCCCTACAGCATTGACTCTGTCAACTATCTTTTGCCACATTTGATTTTGCCTGGCTGATGGGGTCTGTTGGACCCTGCTTCCTAAAATATATGGCTCAACTCTTATTATCTCATCTACCATGACTGACAACTCACCATCAGTGAATTTGGGCATCTTATGTGCCATGGTGTGTGATGTGCTGAGTGGTTAAGAGTGCAGGTGTGCAGGTTGTGGTGGTGATGTGTGTGGTGTGTGTGTGTTTGTGATGGTGTGATGTGTGCAGGGTTGCCTATCCTTTGTGTGATGTTGTTGGGCCCTTCTGTTCTGGAGTTGTGCAAAGAATTGTGGTCATGCAGGGGCTGGTTTTATGCTCTGCTATGTGGGTGGGTCCCAACTGGATATTCATGTCAGGTGTGTTGTCTGTGTTGGGCTGGGATTTGTAGTTCTTATTTGCCAGGGGCATGTGTCAATGGGGTGTTTTGGCTGTTTTCATTGGCTGAGCCAGATACACAGCCACATTTGGTGGTTTTGTGATGTAGTTGCTTCCGACCGCCATTACTATTTCCGCGCGGACGCTGCGGTCGGACTGCAATGGTCATTCCTCCAGCTCTCCCATTCATCATTGCTGTCAATCGCGGCGGTCGGAAACAAGCGGTCGTACCGCTGGCACCGCGGTAAGATCATAATTGCACTCATGGGAATTTCGCTTGTGTATCTGCGGGTTGTGAGCTTTCCGCAGTGGATCCGACCGCCGTGGAGGGTATTTCGCATTTTCTGCACGTGCGCCGCCGGTGTTTCTTGGGTTCCGACTGCGGCGGTCAGATTTTTCCGGCGGTGCATCGTAATGTGATCGTCGGTGGTGTTGCAAGCCATGAGGGCGGTCTTTTCCCATTGCCACGGCGGGCGGAATGGTTTTCCGACCGCCATCGTAATCGGCCCCTATGTCTTTAATATTTTATATTGTTAATTGTGGTAATTAATTTATTATTAATTAGTTATTAATTGGTTGTTAATTATTAATAATTAATTGGTAAATATCTTAATTGTGTTATTTTTTTAGGAGTGGGTTGTGGGTTTACAGGGGAATAGGGTGGGAAGTAATTTAATTATAGTTAATTAATTTATATTTTTAATTATTTGATATTTATGTATTTTACATTTTATACTGTTAATTGTGATAAATAATTTATTGTTAATTATTTATTAATTGGTTATTAATAATTATAATTAATTATTTAATGTTATTTGTGTCGTTTTTTTAAGAGTGGGTTGTGGGTTGATAGGGGAGTAGGCTGGGAAGTATTTAATTTTAATATATATTTTTTAATTTTTTATTATAATATTTATTTTAAGTTGTTTTATAGTGTTAATAGTGTGAATTAATTTATTATTGATTGTTTTTAAATTGCTTGTTAATTTTAATTAATTATTAATTAATTATGTTAATAGTGTTATGTTTTACAATATTGGTGGTGTCATTTATAGGGGAATATGGTGCGAGGTAATTTTTTTAAAATTAATTAATTGTTTGTTAATTAATTTTAATTATTTTGCTTGAGTGGGAATAGTAAATTATTCCCCAATGCAATCCAACACTTTCCCTACTGTTGCACTCGCTGGAGTGGGAATAGTAAATTATTCCTCTCCGCTATCCAACATTTTCCCTACTGTTGCACTTGCTGGAGTGGGAATAGTAAATTATTCCCATTCGCTATCCAAAACTTTCCCTACTGTTGCACTCGCTGGAGTGGGAATAGTAATTGTTACCCTTCCGTTATCCAACACCTTCTCTACTGTTACACTCCCTGGAGTGGGAAAAGTAAATTATTCCCCTCTGCTATCCTACACTTTCCTTACTGTTGCACTCCCTAGAGTGGGAATAGTAAATAATTCCCCTTTGCTATCCAACACTTTCCCTACTGTAGCATTTGCTGGAGTGGGGATAGTAATTTTATCCACTCCGTTATCCAACACTTTCTCTACTGTTGCACTCTCTGGAGTGGGAATAGTAATTTTTACCCCTCCGTTATCCAACACTTTCCCTACTGTTGCAATCTCTGGAGTGGGAATAGTAAATTTTATCCCCTCTGCTATCCAACACTTCCCCTACTGTTGCACTATCTGGAGTGGGAATAGTAAATTATTCCCCTCCGCTATCCAAAACTTTCCCCACTGTTGCACTCGCTGGAGTGGGAATAGTAATTGTTACCCCTCCGCTATCCAACACTTTCCCTACTGTTGCACTCTTTGGAGTGGGAATAGTAAATTATTTCACTCCGCTATCCAACACTTTCCCTACAGTTCTACCTGCTGGAGTGGGAATAGTAAATTATTCCCCTCCACTATCCAACAGTTTCCCTCCTGTTGTACTTGCTGGAGTGGGAATAGTAAATTATTCCCCTCTGCTATCCAACACTTTCCCTACTGTTGCATTCGCTGGAGTGGGAATAGTAATTTTATCCACTCCGCTATCTAATACTTTCCCTACTGATGCACTCTCTGAAGTGGGAATAGTAATATTTACCCCTATGCTATCCAACACTTTCCCTACTGTTGCTATCTCTGGAGTGGGAATAGTAATATTTACCCCTACGCTATCCAACACTTTCCTTGATGTTGCACTCCCTGAAGTGGGAATAGTAAATTATCCCCCTACCCTATCCAACACTTTCCCTACAGTTGTACTTGCTGCAGTGGGAATAGTAAATTATTCCCCTCCGCTATCCAACACTTTCCCTACTGTTGCACTACCTGGAGTGGGAATAGTAATTTTATCCCCTCCGCTATCCAACATTTTCCCTCTGTTGCTGTTAATGTAGTGTCAAATGTAATTGTAAAAGATTAAAAATATTTTAATATTTTAAATTATTATATATATATTTTATTTTTATTTTTATTTTACTGGTATATGTATATATATATATGAATTTAAATTTTTAATATGTTTATAACATTTTATAATTTATTATAATAATTATTTATTAATATTATTAAGTAAATTTATATATTATATTTTATATATATGTATCTTTAATTATTTTTAACATTATATTTATTATTTATAATTTTAAACATTTTCTAATAATTCTAACTATGTTTTTTTAATTATATGTATTATTTACTTTATTTTACATTATTTTTTGAAGATTTAGAAAAAACGATATTTTTAAGAACGATATTTTTAAGAACGATATTTTTAAGAACGATATTTTTATACTTACCTTTATGTAGATAGGACTTCGATATTCTGGACAACGAGATTTTTGTCCCGATATTTTTGTACCTCGACATTTTTGTTGTCGATATTCTGTCAGTGATCCGAGCGGAACAGGTGAATCTTAGGCCTATCCAGACCCTTAGAATGTCTCAGTCTAATCTCAGAGGCTGAAGGTGGAATCTTCACAGTAAGGTGCCCTTTAAATGATGAGATCTGCGCCCAAATCTTTTTATCTTTGGCGAGTGAACAACCAGATACTTTTGAAAGGAGGATATCAAGTGCTCGGGAGGGATGGCTGATCCGACAAGGTTTGACCGGGCAACTTGATGCACAACCACAAACAGATTTCTGTACAGCATTTTGAAGTGGTATCTCATTTTATTAGGGACCCGATGTAAAGACCTGAGGGCATGGGTAAAGTGATCTTTGCACCTGAGGAGCCTTGAGGCGTAATCTTGAATTCTTTACAGTTTGTCAAAAAGTTCTCAGGGAGTCCAGGTAAAGATGCTTTTGTGGTAATCCAGAGAAAGCAGTCCTAACACAATCTTTTGATGGAATTGCTGAAAAGGAAAAATGCACTGAAGCAGACATAATTGATGAAATGTGCTTTCAGTGACTGAATTTGCATGACTGGTGAAGGAAAGTTTACTGTTGAAGATGACATCCTGATTGCAAACCTTCTGGAGTGGAGGCGGACTCACTGTATCAGACCACAAGATGGATAGAAGTGAAGGGTCAACATTGTCCAGTAGCAAGATTTCTGTCTTCTGGCTGTTCGGGCAAAGCCAGTTGTGGTTCATCTAAATTTGGAAATGTTTATAACAATTAGGGATCAGATAATGACCCCCACAAACAGTCTTCCAATTTCAAGAAGAACTCTGTATGTTTTGTGTGTGCGTGTGTGTTATAACTAACATTGTGGGCATTCAAAATGTACGTTCCTGGAACCATGTGTACATTAAAGAGGCAAGGAGACAGAGTAGAGTCTTAGGGTCTGCACCTTTGATTGGATCTTCAATCTCAGAGAAATTAGCCCAGCTTGACTTGGTAAGAATGGTTTGAGACAAAGACAAGACGGTGCTTTCTGCTCCTGATTATGCTACTAACCAATTTGAAGAACAAATTATGCCAAAGAGGTGTCTACAAAGCAACGTAGAACAGGCTTGGCCTATGCCCCTTGCAGTATCTCTTCTCTTCTGCTGTTAAGGAGAAAGCTCTGAGCTCGCGCAATAAGAGGTTAGATTAAAGATGTTTTAGGACCTGAAAGGTGGCCACAGAATTTGCACTGCAGGGATGGCTCTATATTGGAATATGACCTCGGGTTTCTTAACTAGTTTTTTTTTGTGTTCAAAATAGTTTATTAAATCTTATAATAAACAGTGACAATACAAAAAAGAGCGCTATAAAAAGTACCCAAGGAGAATACATAGGTATGAAGAACAGCAATTATATTTAAACAGGTACAATATAATGTAGTATTAATATTAATAAAAACTAAAGGGGAGGGAGAAGAAACAGGTATAAATATGTTACTAATAATCATTGAGATAGAGCTACTATGAAATAGAGACTGAAGCGAATTATAACATCAATAAATAAGTAGAGAACGATATATTTTAGGAAGATCAATAATAATGAATAGGTTTCTAAAATATATGATAGGAGATACAATTATGAGTAATACCATTCAAAGATAAATGGGCACCTCTTCCAGTAAAAATAACCCACGACCACCAAACATGAACAGATAATAATGAAACATCTTTCCAACATGTTGTAATGGATTTTAAAGCGGCTGATAACAAAAAATTAAAAAGCTTACCTTCTAAGTCAGATAATTTTTAGAAAGAGCAACAGATTTACAAATTAACAATTTAAATGAAAGATCCTCATGAATATTAAGTATTGTTTTTATAACATCCCAAACTTCAGCCCAAAATTTAGAAAGAGAAGGACAATCAAAAAGCATATGTTTTAACGAACCAGTATGTAAATTACAATGCCAACAATTTGAAGTCGGAAGAAGTTTAGCTTGAAATAATCTTAATGGAGACCATAAGCAATTATATGAAATATAGGAATTTGTTTGATAAAGTGAAACAGGTAACCATCCTGAAA
The DNA here is from genome assembly GCA_963921515.1 of Calotriton arnoldi. Lineage (NCBI taxonomy): Eukaryota > Metazoa > Chordata > Amphibia > Caudata > Salamandridae > Calotriton > Calotriton arnoldi. Next base: position 553,320 of record CAWUFW010006165.1, read on the forward strand.
TATTATTAAGCCAAATTGTTTTCCATGTATCGTGAGAGAGAGAGGTTGAAAGTTCATTATTCCAAAATGTTGAAATCACATCAATGTTGTTACCTTGAAATGCGATCATCTTCTTATACATTAATGAAACACCATGAGACAAAGTGGATATAGTTTGAATATAAATGGATAAATCTGATTTAGTATTTGAAGGTATAGTATGAGGAAATGAATCTAATATAGAATTACACAAAAGTTCATATTTGAGGAACTCAGAAGAAGGTAAATGAAATTTCGTCTGCAAAACATCAAAAGATATAAAAGTATTATTATTGTAGACATCTTTGAGGCAAAAAATACCAGCTTTAATCCATGAATGCCAAAATCTAACATTTCTAGAAAGTATCAGGCGTGGGTTATACCATAATGACATATCTTCAGTGATGGACATGGGTGATTGGAAAATTAAGTCAAAATCATTTAATATTAGTTTAGTGGATTCTAAAATAACAGATTTATGAAGAAATATTGACTTATTGGACAAGGTTAACAGAGTAGACAATGGAAACGGATCGACCAGACTCCTTTCTATAAAAAGCCATGTAGGAGGATTAATCAGATGAGAATGATTAAACCAAAGAGAGCTTTGTTTTAATATAAATGCTTTATGATAACTAAAAAAGTCTGGTAAACCAAATCCTCCATTACATTTAGGCATTTTTAGTTTTTTATAACCAATACGAGGTGCTTTATTGCTCCAAAGAAACTTAGAAAGGAGTTGATCAACAACCTTGCAAAACTTCATAGGCAATTGAGTAGGAATCATGGCTAGGGAATAAAAAAAATTCGATACGATAGTCATTTTTATTGAGTCCATTTTTCCCCACCATGAAAGATGAAGCGATGACCATTTAGATATTTTATCCTTAATGTAACTTAAAATAGATTCACAATTTAATGATATTGTTGTTTTTATAGATGAAGAGAACAAAATGCCAAGGTATTTAAATTTATCTCTTTGCCAAATTATTTTTTTCATGGGTAACATATCTGGGGTACCATGAATATTTAGAGGAAAAATTCTGTTTTATTAGTATTTAACGTGTAACCAGAAATTTCGGAATAAGATGAAATAATCTCTAATAAAGGAGGGAATGAGGATACAGGATTGCTAATAAATAAAAGTACATCATCTGCATATGCTAACATTTTAATAATAACCTGATTAATATTAATACCAGCAATATCATTACATTTCCTAATGGAAACAAGCAAAGGTTCGATAACAAGAAGAAATAAAAGCGGGGAGAGTGGACAACCTTGTCTGGTACCTCTAAAAATAGAAAATTGATTCGAAATTTGGCCATTAATAAATAAACGAGCAGTAGGAGTAGAATAAAGAGCAGATATCATACAAATAAATAAATCACCAAAATTAAATGCTAATAAAGTACGAAATAAAAATTGCCAATGAACTTTATTGAAAGCTTTCTCAGCATCTAATGCAAGTAATCCAGATGGTAACGATAAATTGGATCCTTGTTCGATAGCATGTAATAAAGTTCTTGTGTTATTGACAGTATATCTATTTTTCATGAACCCAGACTGATCGGGATGAATAAGAGAATCTAAAACAGAGGTTAACCTGGTTGCAAGTATTTTGGCATAAAGTTTATAATCTTGATTTATTAAAGAAATAGGACGGTAATTTGACACAAGTGTAGGGTCTTTGTTAGGTTTAGGTAACACAACAATTAGAGCCTCAGTAAAAGAACCTGAGGTAGCTCCCGTAGAACTAAAAAAGGTAAATAATTTGAACAAATGAGGAATAAGCTGCAAATGAAATTCTTTATAGAATTCTGCTGGAATGCCGTCAGGGCCTGGGGATTTATTTTGTTTAAGAGATTTAATGGCTAATAGAATTTCTTCCTCAGTAATGGGCAAATCTAGTTTATTTTTAGTTAATTGAGGAACCTTAGGCAAACCGCATTTAGATAGAAAAGAATCAATTAAAGAAGGATCATCAAATTTAGGTTTATTATATAGGGCAGCATAATAATTTAGAAATTTATTAACAATATCATTTTGCGAAATTGCTATTTTTCCATTGGGGGCATGAATTGAATTTATTTGTGCTTTATCTTTTTTGATACGTAAATAGTTGGCCAAACGCCGTCCAGATCTATTAGCATTAAAACAGAATTTGGCTTTAGAGTTAGAGAGCTGAAAACCAGCTCTTTTGCTTAGGATTGAATTGAACTCATATCGAAGTTTTTGTAATTTCATTCTATATTGAGGGTCATTGGAGGTGATAAAAAGTCTTTCAAATTTTGCAATTTGTTTGTCCAATTCCTTAATTCTTTCATTGAAAGTTTTGTTTTCATGTGCCATGAGAGAAATGGAGGCTCCCCTGATATAGGCTTTGAACGCGTCCCATCTATTCACCATAGATGTAGAGCCTTCTGGATTGAGTTGGAAGTATTCTTGAAGTGCATTTAAAATGTTCGGTTTATTTTGTTCATTGAGGATGATACTAGTATTCATGCGCCATCTGGATTGAGCTTTACAATTTGAGTTAAATTGTAGAACTATGGAAATCAAGGCATGATCCGAAATATCAATATTGCAAATAGTAGGAGAAACAACTGAATTAATTAGTTGTCTAGAAATTAATAAATAATCAAGTCTTGAGTGTGAGTTATGTGGGTTAGAGAAAAAGGTAAACCTTTTTTCCGTAGGAAAATGTAATCGCCAGATATCCACCAATTTTGAAGTTTTAAAAAAAGATTTAAAAGTAAAAAATGCTTTAGGAGGTCGAAATTTTGTGAGAGAAGATCTATCTAATAAAGGATCAAATATGAGGTTGAAATCCCCTCCAACTATAAGTGGGACGTTACCCAACTTGAGCACTTCAGTAGTTAAAATGGACCAGAAATTAGGATCATCAGCAGTTGGACCATACACATTAAGTAAATACATAACTGTATCATGAATTTTAATTTTTGCTATGATATATCTACCCTCTGAATCCGAGGATTTACTTAAAATTTCACAATGTAGCCTTTTTGCAGAAAGAAAAGCCACACCATTTTTTTTACCCAGCGGAGAAGATATAATAGAATCAACCCACTTTTTTTTCATAACATCTAAAACTTTGTCTTCAATATGCGTTTCCTGTATGAAGCAAATATCTGCCTTACAGCTTCCTAAATAATCTAAATTTTTTGTACGTTTTACAGGATGTCGTAAACCCTTGTCATTCAAGGAGACTATTTTAACGTTTTGAACATTAGCCATAGTAAAGTAGAAAAGAAGAAACAACTAAGAAGAGGAGAAAAAGTTGAAGCAAAAGAAGAAAGATAGTAGCTCTAAAAAAGGGTAGAAGGAAAAAGAAGGGAAAAAGAGAAGACAAACAAACATTAAAAAACCGACAACAATTAAACATTAATAACAAGTTTGAAACGCACATACGCTTTGCAACCATGACCGAACCATTGGAGCCCTGTGTGGAAATAAACGGTAAATTAGTCAGAAACTCATATTATAATAATGTTCAAGTAGCAGAATCATGCGTATCCATAGAATGCTGTGAATGTTGATCCAGGAATATTCTTAAGTCTTCAGGTCGCTGGAAGGATTTTGAAAAATTATCTTTCCAAATGCCCATTGTTGAAGGATCAAAAGACCATACTTGAATCCAAGACTTCTTAACCGTGGACGAATGTCCGTGAATTCCTTGCGAGTCTTAACAGTATCCTTAGCAAAGTCTTGGTGAATACATTTTTTATTACCATTGACCATTAAGGAAGGAATTTCACGTGCTGCTTTCCTTATCAAGATCAAATGATGGTGACGTAAAACCTTGAAAATCAGTTGTCTCAGCTTTGTGTGGTGAGGATTACGATGAGACGGAATCCTATGTGCTTTATCTATTTCAAATTTCTCCGGAAATTTGATGTTCAAAAGTCCAGGTATTAAATTCTCCAAATATAGGGGTCCATTACGATGCCGGGCGGACAAAGTCCGCCCGCCACCGCAACGGAGAATGGGACCGTCCGCCATAGGAGCGGCGGTCCCACCATTGGGATTAGGATGCCACCGCCACGGGGGCGGTGGCATTCCGCATATATTGAATTGCGGTGGGCGGTGCTGTAAGCAGCACCCGCCACAATGCAATATATGCAAGTTGTGCTTTTGCATGCACACCGTGACAGGCACCGCGCGGTGCCTGCCACCTTGTGCATGCAAATGCAGGGGGGTACCATAGGTACCCCCCATGTGCACCCCCCATCCCCCAACATCTGGGGGGGCCCACAACGGGCCCCCAACAGCAAACACCGTATGCCTTTCCATGGCGGCAACGCCGCCATGGAAAGGCTGCTCTCCGCCGCCATCCTAATATGGATGGCGGTGTCTAGCAGACACCGCCACCATATTAGGCCCCTTTACCGCCCGGTCCGCTGTCGGACCGGCGGAAAACCAGCGGACAGTCTTTCCGTCCGCCGGGGTCCCCCCCGCCATCGTAATATGGCGGGGGGAAATGGCATGCGGGCGGTGAGAAATGGCGGGCGGATCGCCACCGCCATACGGGCGGTGGCGATCCGCCCGTCATTATAATGACCCCCATAGTCTGCAATTAGAACCTTCTACATCCTCTGGTAAATTAAAAATACGTACGTTGTATTGCCTGTTACGATTTTCCAAATCCAGAAGGAGAGCAGACATAGGAGATATTTTTGCCACAAGCGGTGAAAAGGCATCAATTTTAACTTTATTGTCTTGGATTTTGATTGCATTATCTGAAACCTTCATTGACATACTAGCCATATCTTTGCGCAGGTTTTTAATCTCTGACGCTATTGTATCAGTGCTAGAACGAAGTGCCTGAATCTCCTCAAGAATTAATGTTAAGGAGGGTTCACTGGATTCCACCACTTTAGACTTTATCGGAGGAGAAATATGTTGTTTCCTCTTATTATGAGGCGTTTGCGCATTTTTATTCTCCATTTTCCTATTATAAAAAATTAAGGATGTAAATGTATGCAATATGAAGGAAAAGGAGACTATTGAAGAAAAAATGCTTCAAAAAAGACTGGTGCAGCAGCTAAAACAGACTGTGGGAGTGGTTAGGCCGAAGCCAGGCCCTTTCCTGAACAATACTCCGCCCCCCTGACAGGAAAGCTGGGCAGTACCTCGAAGCAGAGATCGAAGCCGGAGCAGGAGGAAAGAAGAAACAGCCTCCGATGCTGTGCAGACCAGGAAAAACACCACAGCGACAGGCAAGACCTTCAGAGCACTGCTGCTACCATTTTAAATAAGTTTCTGACAGGAATTCGTGATAAAATTGGCAATTACTGGCTATTCCGACGAGGAGCTCACCGGGGGCAGCCATGTTGTTTCGCACGCTCACGCGTCTCTCTGACCTTAACTAGTTTTTTATGGAGTATAGTTGTGTATGCTTGTTTAGGAGTGAGGCATTGATGATTTTAGTAATATTGGGAGCTACAGCAGGTAGGTCCAGGTTTATTAGTTTGGCACTGAAAGTGTCAGTGAGTGGAGCAGATTTACAGATAGAACCCACACAGAGGAAAACATGGTAAACAGTGGTAAGGGGCTGTGAGTTAGTGGAGGGAATGAAGTGGGGGAACACAGATGCATCAATTAAGCTTGAGCAGAACTGAAAAAAAATTATTTGATGAAATTTGGGAAAATTACATGAACGTTTGCTAAATTTATTACGAGGACATACTTCATGTTCAAATGTCATGTGAGATATAGGCAGGGAGAATGGTACAAGGAGATGTCTCCCCAGAGACTTAGGCCCAGATTTAGATTTGGTGGACTGGTACTCTGTCAAAAATGTGACTGATATGCCGGCTTCCTTATTAAAAGTTCCACAGGATATAATGCCTTGTAATAAGGTGGAGGAGATATGTCAAATTTGTAATGAAGTTACCCGTCTGCCAAACACTGCAACATCTCAGGAGTAAATAATGTAATTTGAAATGCACTAATATTGCGAATTTCAAGGCATAATAAACATTTTGCCAGGCCTATTATCAATAAATATTTCAATGTGAAGATATAGGGGCCGATTATGATGTCGTCTGGAAACTCTTCCGACCGAATCGGTTTCGGAATCGTTTCCAACCGGATCGGGTTCTGCTAGTCCGACCGACCGATTACGATGCTTCCGGACATCGTTCGGTCAGACTCGCATTGACTTTAATGGGAGCCTGTGTTCCGAGCGAGAACACAGGCTCCCATCGACAAAAGGGGTGGTTGGGGAAAACCTTGCACCCTATGGCGGGCACCCCATGGTGCCTGCCACACTGTGCATGCATGGAAAGGGGGAACCCATGGGTACCCCCACGGACCCGATTCGGAGGGCCCCGGGTGAAGGGGGGCCTGCTACAGGCCCCTAAAGTCAGATTCCAACAGCCGATCCGTGTCCGAACAACCGATTCGGAAAGGCTGTCAAATCTGACATTCTAATCGCTCGGATGGAAACGCGATTCGTAGACTGCTACGATTCGGCTCTGACCAACTCGGTTACTCCGAATGCCTTTCGGAACCAAGTCGGAAAGTCTGAACGGCTTCCAGCCATCATAATCGTTCGTTCGGAAAAGTGTCCGAGTCGGTCGGAAAGGCGGGTTTCGATTCAGATTCGGACGAATCGAATGCCGTTTGTAGTCTTTCTGAACGACATCGTAATCGACCCCATAGTTGGGATAGAAGAACATTGAAATGCCACAGAGATGTTTGGAGAGCGATATGGCTGAGATTGTGAACTATGGTGCTGCAATTTCTTTAGAAGCTCTGAAGAATTCATTGGAGGAGTTCTTGGCTTCATTGATTTAGGCTAGAATATAGGCTCATTGTTCTTGGTGTAGGAAAAAGCATGCAAACAAATAGATCACCTGGCAATTGAGATTTAGACCATCTTCTCTTGGGTTCTTTCTCTGTGTTTCAGGTTGAGGAGATCTCTGTTGAGCCATTTATTTATCTTTTTTGCAGTTTTATTTGACTTTTGAGATTCTTGACAGGAGCATGATATTGAGCACTATGGTAGCAAGTCGTGCTAGAAAAATCGACTGTGAGTTTGAAAAGATGAAGTATTGGTTTTAGGGGCATGATGCTGAGCACTGTGGTAGCACTGATTCACGTTAGGCTAGAATAATCAACTTTGAGTTTGAAGAGAGGAAGTCTTGGTTCTAGGGGTCCTGTTTGAAGGTTTCATAGTTCAGAGATATGTCAATTGACACATTTTAGGTAGGCTTTTGTAAGAAAGTGGATTATTGTTTGGGTGGGTGACCAAGGTATAATCACAACCCTAGTCATGGTGAAGTATCAAAGTCCCTATATTTAACTGAGCTCTACCCCCTGGTAGGAACGGCACAGATTAGACAGGCTTAACTTAAGTCAATGTGTAAAGTATTCATACAGTACCAAAACAGTAATAAAGTCAAAATGCAAAACAATAACAATCCCAAACAAATTAGAAAAACAGAATAAAATGTAATAAACACAATGACACCAAAATAATAAAAATCGAGTAAGGGGAATGGAGATATGATTTTTAAACATATTTTAAGTAGCACTAGCACCAAAAAGCACAAAGCGTCAGTGATAGTCAATGATAATCAATGGTCGCAATAGACCGCGTTCTTGTTGCAATTTGAGACTGACCGCGATGAAGCACAGGTTGAATACACCAACCAGGTTTGTCCTTGTGGGATTTAATTTCTGACGAAGTCCTTTAAATCCTAATCCACCATAGGAAGTACACTTCTAAAGCCCACCATTGCCTCAGGGGGAGGCCCTTAGAGACTCACAGATTATCAGGCAGAGGCCAACAGCAGGCTCCAGTCTAGGCCCAGTTGCGACTGCTCAGCTGGGCAGTATCAGGAAAGGTCTCTTGTAGCTTGTTGTATCCCTGTAGCTTGAACAGGAGGTCAGCCTGATGGCCCTTGAAGTCCACTTTTCTGTCCTAGGTACAAGAGGGAGTAGGTCCAGTCCTTCAAGGCTCCTCTCAGGTCACAGAGATTTGACACTGTAATGTCACAAAGGATGCTCACCGCCCCCACCCTTTTGCTGATCTCAAAGGAGCCATTCCTGGGAGGAATTTCACACCTCATTCACACATCATTCACACATATTGTGATTGCTCACAATAAGGGAAAGGAAATTTTCAAAATAGTAAAATATTGTACCTCCCCCATGGCGGTTAAGAAAGAACCCCCCCCCATTCGGCTGATTAGACCAAACAGGTGGCTCTATCCGTTCACAATAAGATTGTTATAATTCAGCAGTCTTTTTCTAGAGTTACAGAGGAGGACCAGGCTATACATCAACCTCTGAACGAAAAGGCTGGTTTCTTGCAGCCACCGGCATTATTAGAGCTCCCTGAAATACAACTGGACGAATCGCTTACTTACCTCAAGGGCCTCAAGTCCGGTTCTCCAACTGATACCTGTCCAGTGCCGGGATACTCTGCTGAGTAGCTGCGTGCTCTACAAATCCATTTTAACATAACATAACATAACATAACAGCTAAACTATTAGCATCTCTAGCCCCTACTATCAACCCCACAGTTAATAAGGTGCTTAATTTATCCCTTTCCACTGGCAAAGTGCTGCATATCTGGAAGCAGGCTAAAATCTTATCTCTCCTAAAGAAAACAACCGCCGACCAGAACGACCCAGCTAACTACAGGCCGATCTCCCTCCTCCCTGCTCTCTCTAAAGTATTAGAGAAACACGTCAACAGAGCGATCTCAGATCATGCAGAAAGCCTTAATTTGTTGCACATGTCACAATCTGGCTTCAGGGATAATTACAGCACAGAGTCTGCCCTGTTGGAAGTGACAGAGCACATAAAGGAAAAACTGGATCTGGGAGGTAAGGCTGTCCTTATACTGCTTGACCTACCGGCGGACTTCAACACGGTCCCACATGAGAGACTTCTCGATAGACTAAGCAACTTGGGTATTGGAGGGACAGCACTGGCCTGGATGACATCTTTCTTGAAGGACAGATCTCAGGAAATATGGATACCTCCTTTCTCAGCCCCCATGCCTAGCATGAATGTAGGAGTTCCCAGGGCTCCATTCTTAGCCCTACCCTCTTCAATTTATACATGTCCCCCCTTGCATCCCTAGCAGAGGCTAATGGTGCTAAGATCATATCCTACGCGGATGACACTCAACTGATTTTCGCCTGTGATAAGGGAGCTGACTTTGGTGGAAACAATATTAGATCGTGTCTCACAAAGGTGTTCAACTGGATCAAGGTGAATCAGTTGAAATGCAATCCTGATAAATCTGAGATTGTTTTTTTCGGCCAGCCCCAAGTGAGCAATTGGAGTTCATGGTGGCCTGAGGAGCTGACCCCACCCCATTCAGCCCAAACAACGGTTAAAAATCTCGGCATCCTCATGGATAGTGCCCTCTCCATGAGGTCCCAGGTTCAAGCACTGGTAGGCTCATGTTTTGGCATACTCCGTATGCTAAAAAATGTCCTCCCGCTTCTGACATCGGATACCAGAAAAAAAGTGGTCCAAGCCTTGGTGACGTCAAGACTGGACTACGCTAATGTCTTGTACCTGGGGCTACCTGGCTACCTCATCCAGTGCCTGCAAGTGGTGCAAAACTCTGCGGCCAGGGCAATTCTTAAACCTAAGCCAAGATCACATATGGCCCCCTCCATAAGATTCTACATTGGCTGTGAATGAAGGAAAGGATTAAGTTCAAAGCCCTTGTGATATTTTTCAAGGCCTTTCATGGAGCCAGCTATCTCAATAAGCGCATAAATCGCTATATTCCAGTGCGAACATTAAGATCCTCCTCCTCTGACTTTGTCTGCATCCCTAAAGTACGCTTGGCCCGTATGGGGAGAAGGTCCTTCGGATATCTGGGCGCACAGGCATGGAACAAAATACCCGCTATGCTGAGAGCCACTACTGACCTGGCAACTTTCAAGAAACATCTTAAAACTTGGCTTTTCAAGAATTAATCGCATCTCAGAGTCCTGCCACATGTTCCTTCAGCGCCGGGACACTCTTGTTGAGTAGCTGCGTGCTATATTAAATCCTTTCATTCATTCATTCATATTCAAATGCTAATTAGTGGCTGGGAAAAGTTGGACAGTGTGAGACAATGGATTATTAGCTGGGGTGGTTGGACCTTGCCAAGTAATAATGTTACTATTCTGTATCAGATCTAGTTAGGTGACTTAATTTGAACATTTGCTTGACATTGGGTAGCAGTGGTACGGAGCAGTGAGGCTTAACTCAAAGGGAACAAGTGTAAAACATTTATCACTACCAAAACAGTTAATAAGTCAAAAACACATCAAAATAAAATTCACACTCCAATTAATAAAAATAGTATAAATTTTAATGAGCACATAGACACCAAAACAACAAAAAGCAGATCAAGGGAACCAGAGATATGATTTTTTGAAGCTTTAAATTTTTCTAGCGTCAAAAAGAGCATAAAGCTAACCTTGGGTATCTGGACAGGCTGGACCGAGTGAAAGCCAAAACTTAAGGCTGACCGTGATGGAGCGCGGTTCGGAAACAGGGACCAGGGTAGTCCTGCTGGTGAGTTTACCTTGCGACCTAGTTGTTTTTCTGAAGAAACATTCTTGTGGATGAGGTAAGCAGGTCAGGCTGCAGGCTGGACCCGAAGAACAGATAGTCAACGGCAAACTGATGAAATCCTAGTCTCCAGTCGGAACTTCGCATTGGCTGGAAGCATGGGGCAGTCGTTTTTGACACAAAGAGCTCCATGCGAGCGAGATACAAAGTTTGTATCCAGGAAGGCCTCGTTGGCAGTCAGATGCAGTTTCCATGTTGGCCTTTGTGAAGTCTGTCCGCGTTCTTGGGGAGACTAGGGATGATTGTTGTTGACTCAAGGAACTTTGCACTGGGCGTCTAGCCAGGTGAATGTGATCTATAATTTGTTGACTGCGGCTGCAGATTCAGTGGCGTCCAATATGAGCAATTGGTTCATTTTAGGGAAAACTTGAAACCAAGTTCTTAGAGTCCAGTCATTGCAAATTTAAGTGTGGAGGAGTACACTCTAACACCAGACAAGGGTCCAGGACCTATTGGGAACTACTTGGAGGTTAGGAATCACGCTTCCAGAAGCCACCAGCAGAGTGCAGCCCAGAGTCAGCTGGGCTCAGCAGTTTATTGGGCTTCTTGCAGCTCTTGTGTTCCTGGAGCTTAACAGAAGGCTAGCCAACTACCACTTCTCTTCTGTCCTGGATACAAGTGGGAGCAGGTCCAGCCCTAGGGGTAACTCTTCACAGGTTACAGTGTGTGCAGACCTCTTTCTGAAGTCAGGGTTTCAAGGTGCAGTACTTCTTCTGTGTTCCACAGGCCCAGAAATGTTCAGAGGAAGGTAGCCAGGGGTGGCACTTTTATGCCTGGCACTAGCTTGTGGGTGGGGGCGCTCCATAACCAACATGGAAATGTTCCCATTGGCAACCCTACCCATTTTTACAACATTTCCTGTGGGTTTGGCCCTAATAATCCTGCAGTGCCCTGCTCTGCCAATATCCAACATGCCACATGGGCACAACTCTGAGGTATGTCTAGGATAATGAGGAGCTTGGTTGAGGATTGAGTGATACCAACTGAGGATTGGTGCCACTATGCCTACCTGGACAATGGCAGGGGCAGTCCTGTGTGATTTACATCTGCCTGTGGCATGGGCAGCGCCTTTGAAGCTTGTACAGTTAGTGTCCAAATCTTTCACACCATCTTGTTAGGAGGAGGTCACACCTCCTCCCAGCCTAGCCCTTTTATTCCATTTCCTGAGAGCAATTCACACCTCCCAGCAGGTTGCCAGGTGACAGTTGGGAATTATCTCAGAAAGGCCCATTAGAGGCTTTAGGCAGGAAAATGCTAGCTTTTGGTATTTTCAAAATAGTAACTTAAAATCTGACTTTACTAACAGATTGGAATTTAAATTCCTATTAATTTGAGTCCTTGAATCATGGGTCTAACCATTCCCAAACCAAAGGTATCCATTATAAGGTGTTATAATGTAACCCGGGCCTTTTCTATGGAAGCGCCAGCCTTGCCACAGTGAAAAACTATTTGGGCATGTAAATCTTTAGAACACATGTCCAGCATTTACAATACTATACACCCTGCCCTATGAGCACTAAGGGCCCACTTTGGGGGGTGACTTACCAGTATTAAAAAGGAAGGTTTGGACCTGGCAAAAGGTTTATTATACTGAGTCCAATTTGCAGTTTTAAACCTGCACACTTAGGCTACAGGGGCAGGGCTGAAGACATGATGTGCATTGTCACTTTAGTGGAGGTACAATAGGTGCTGCAGTTCACTGGTGACATTTAACTTGCAGGGCATGAATGCACAGAGTACCATATACTAGGGACTTACAAGTGTGTAAGTTAAATATGCCAATCAGTGATTAGCCAATTCTGCATGTTTTTATGTGTTCGAGCACATACACTGGGCTATGGACGTCTGTGCCCCAGTGTTCAGAGTCAGTAAACCAGCACTAAATGTAGAAAAAAGTGGAGGCAAAAGTTGGGGTGATCATGCATAAAGGGCTTTTCCTCACAGCCAGCGAATGTAAATTAGCCTCCAGGAACATCAAGGAGAGAAAAGGTAACTTTCTAAAAGTTACTTTTCCTTAATATCTATTAAGAATCCGACTTCACCATTGGAAGGGATTTTAAAATAACTATTAAAATAGATGTGGAATTATTTTTCTAGCTAGTCCCATTCCCGAGATTCAGATGAAGGATTTTATTCTGTACTCTGGTTTTCTACATAGGACAGCTAGGCCTGCCACAGTGAAAAATTGCTTTTGGGTGCCAGTCACTGTAAGGACATGTTAACACTAAGGGAGATATGTACAAGGAAGTGGCGGAGCATGTCGTTAGCCTCCTTGGCTTAACGACACGCTCCGCCACTTCTGAAACGCAAGTGTCGCGATCACTCAGCGTGAGGGGATTAACTGCATCTACACATAGGGCTTCCTTCCCCTGTGTGTACGATGCCATGTCTGTTGGGAGTATGGCGCCACCAATAGGCAGATGGTGCCCATTAAACTACACGTCCCAGAATCCCTTGGGACGCATGGCAGGAATGCGGATCAGGCACCACCGGAAAATCCGCCTCTATAAAGCCCCTCCCCTTCCTGGGATCGGGGCTTGACAATCTTGCCTGTTTCCAGCGTTCCTGATAGCGGATGTGTGTTCCCCGCTGGAGTTCCTGTCCTCTACTGCGTTTTCTTCAGCTGGAGGTCGTTTTACAGAAAGGAGACTTCCTTGCCGGAGTTCGGCTTTTCACAGAGGATTTCCCCGCTGGTTCCCCAGTTTTCAAGCCCCTGACGATCTCTCCAATTCCCGGCATTAATCCAAGGCCGGCAGGAGGTTGGAGGTCCGTGTTCTTCCCTGTGCCAGGATTATCCAGGTATCGTAGCCCTAGACGGGAGAGAAGCGCCGGAGCGCTCCTCCCGCACCCGCGACATTTTGTTTGATCCGCACAGCTCAGCATTTTAATCAACAAACGCCAATGCATGGCACTCACGCTGTGACTGAAAACAGCAGTCGGGTGCGCTTGCTCCATTGTGCTTAAACTGTGCCTCAAAACAGTGAACGGGTGTATAAGACTTCCTAGTACTCACGCTGTGCTTGAAAACAGCGGTCGGGTGCACTTAACTGGTTATCTTTTCAACCTGTGTATTTCACTGAGAGCTTTATTTTCGTGACATTTGCTATTTGCATTCTTATTACCTTTTCAGTTCATGAGCGCTAACAAGATCCTGGTCTCACTTAAGACCCTCTATGTGTGTGGTCTCTCCAAAGGATTGGTGTTTCATGGTCCACTATCTGAGTATTGCTGCATTTGTGTATTGTGTATGTATGGACAGTTGTACATTCTGTTACTTTGGTATGAACGATACTCCCTGTACTATCTCTCATACATCTCTCTTTTCTTTCATACGCAGCATTTACATGTGGGGTGACTTCTGAAGACGTACCGAGCCCTAGACCAGACTTAGGTATAAGAAGATACCATCCCAGCAGCACTGTTTATTATTTTATCCACTTCCCTTTTCCCCGGAGTGCTTCCTTGCATAGTAGTGTTTTATTACTCTGTGGGAAGTTGCACTCAGGGGAGTAGGGGGGCTCCTCAGCAATCCTTCGTCCCCGCTGGCAGAATTAAGAGGTTAGTGGCATTACTCGTTTTGCGCTGCTGACACATCCTGACAGCAAGGCTGCACCATATTTACAAGAATGTGGTGCAGCCTGCGTTTCCCACTGCGATGGCGCTAAGTTTAGCAACTTAGCGCCAACGCAGGCCCCTTGCACCAGAGTGCAAGGGTGTCTGCGTGCAGGGGAGGATTGTTTATGTGGAGGAAGGTGTCCCTTCCTCCACATAAACAATCCTAAAATGCAATTCTGTCACTTTCATGTGTGCTGCTTCATGCAGCACACATGAAAGTGACAAAATGGCATTTTTTTAAAGGTTTGTTTATGTACAGGAAGGGACACCTTCCTGTACATAAACAAACCATGGCATTTGCTTTTTCCATGTGTGCTGCACAAGGCAGCACACATGGAAAAAGCAAAAACGAGGAGAAATAATGCATTTCTCCTCATTTCGCCAACTTAAGACCAGGGTTTTCCTGGTCTTAATTTGGCGCTGCCTCCTATGTACGCCACCCTTGTACGTAGGGGGCAGCCTCAAATATAATGGGTGTTGCGGTGGAACGCCCACCACAACACCCACTGCACGCCCCTTTCACGCTAACCATAGCGTGAAAGGGTACCTTATGTACAAGGCAGCGTTAAGCCACGTTAAGTGGCCTAACGCGGCCTTGTACATAAGGCGCAGCCCCTATCGCCACCACAACGTCCGTAAAAGTGACGTTGTGGTGGCGATAGGGGCTTGTACATATGCCCTAAATGTCTACATGTCCTAATTTTAAATATCATGTACCCTGCCTTGTGGGTTACAACGTTTACATTGCAGTGACTTATTAATATTTAACAGGGAGGATTTGACCTGGTTTTGAATTTCTTTTTATTTTGACAGGTCGAATCGCAGTGTTTAAACTGCCACAGTCAGGCTACAGTGGTAGGCCTAAAGCCATGTTTTACACCAGAGGTCTTCAAACTTTTTTGCTCTAAGCCCTCCTAAGCAAAATATTTTGAGGTCGGGGCCCCCCTCCAAAAGTTTATGGCAAGGACTGGGGCAGCGGGAGGGACATGGCTGCATGCAGGGGGCAGGTCTTATGAGATGATTTCAGGAGTACGTTTTCTATAGCTTATAAACTGCACTAAATATGAGACTTATAAAACAGCAAATGCATCAAACAAAAACATGCATTACCCCGAACATACATATCCCCATAATTGGGGTGGTGTGAGCCTCACACTCTTGGACCCAAATGCAACTACACCTGCTGCGCTAATGATAACTGTAGTCCTGAATAGCAGGCTATCTCCTCTGCATCTTTTACCTCTTCCCCACCATGATGGACCATCACCTCAGTCCTAAAACCAAGACACTGACCAGCAAGACACATCATCGTGAAACACAACCAAAAGCATAAAAAAATAAACAAGCGAAAATGCAAAGTACAAAAGTTGCATTTATTACTGCACAGTTAAAACGCACATTCAAACAAACTCTCAAACAAATATAGTTTACACCAGGACAAACACACCACGAACTGATTTCCCATTAAGTATTTGTGCAGCCTTTACTTATTGAAACATAGAGAAAATACATGTTTCAGGCAAAATAAGTTTGTCCATTCATAATTAAACAAATTGCAAACACCGCAAAATTGGTTCCTCTGTTTTTGTTGAGGGTCGTTCATTGACCAGAGCTTCTTTGATAATATGTCTATAACTCAATTAAAATTATGTACAGGGGTCAATAAACGCGCTCATGCGGTTTCAGACCCGTTTCTTCATTTCACCCTGGTGCAAAAACCTTTATGTAACATGGACTTATCAATGCTTCTTCATCTATGCAGCATTAGGCAAGCAGAACGAATGAACAATGGTGAAGGTGGATTTGATATGTTTCTGCACCAGTGAAAATGTTCCGTGTCCCAGCCCCTGTTGGGTTTCACTTATGTTGTGCTTAATACAAAGTTCTTCCAATTTTGGACATTTATGCGCGCCCGAGAGTCTTTCTACTATGTCTGTTTAATAAAACATATGCATTATTTCAAGGGAGTTTCAAAGTCTATTCACTAACGGTCTTTAAAGGCTAATTGTGAACAGTAAGCGCTGCGACGCCCAGGTTTCCTGGCGACACCTTCCTTTGCAGCATAAATCATAGCCCCCCCACCCCAGAACCAAGTAACTGCATATTTAAGTAATCCTTAATTGAAATTAGTGGCGTGAATATTAGGTGAAATCTCAACGAAAAGAAAGAACGAACATTTGGAACGCAATAGGTCTCGCATTTACGCGAGTTTGAGCTATTGGCATTGTAAATGGCAATGCCTTTTATTTATGTTTTGGTTTTTAAAACATAAATAAAAAGCATTGTCATTTACAATGCCAGGAGCTTAAATTCCTGCAAATGCGAGACCTATTGCATTCCAAATGCTTATTAGTAATCTCTTTGGCACTGCCCCCTGCCCCCATGGCACTCAAATCACAGTTCTCACTTTCACTTCAAGGGTTCGGAATAAATGAAGACAGCCTGGAAATGCAGCAAATAAACATCTCTCGCACTTCCAGGCCATCTTCATTTACATATACTTGCAGAGGCATCTGCGCCCCCCTGGGAACCCATCCACGCCCCCCAGGGGGGCGCGCCCCACAGTTTGAAGACCTCTGTTTTACACTGTCATTGTAGTAGATAAAATAATAGGTGCTGCAGTCCACTTGTGACATTTAACTTAAAGGTGCTGGTTACATTTTCTACCATATACTAGGGACTTATATGTAAGTTAAATATACCAATTAGAAATATCGTGATTCAATCATCTTTAAAGGGGGAGCTCAGGCACTTTACTACTGACTAGCAGGGTTAAAGTGGACAGAGTTCTAAAGCCAGCAACAATATAGGGTCACGCAAAAGGAGAGAAAAATATGGGGTTACCACACAGAAAAGAGGGGTTTCCTACAGCTGTGAGCAAGAGGACTGAAAAGAATGTTCAGATCAAAGTTCTTCAAGGACTGCAAAACTGATGCTGGGGTCATCAGTCCAGGAATATTGCTTGTTTTCCAGGACCGGAAGGCAGGTAGCATATAGAATATGAGGTCAAGTTCGCGTTTCGCTTTTCAGCTTACAACAAAGCCATACATTAGTAAAACATAACATTTACATATTACAGAATACCTGAACACATACACTTCATAAAAATGTACATACTCCATGCTAAACAACATTATAAAAACATTCCCATCAGCATATTCCCTTATTCTAGCATGCCTCACTTCGATTTTCTTTACTGGATGCAAGATGCAGCCTACATAAGTTGAACACCTCAATGGGCTTACACTTAGTCCACGTGACTTTCTTTGATGACAGAAGGCTGTTTCTAAGGTTTTAGTGTGTTTCACGTCTTCCGCTACAACACTGGTAAAGTGTAGATTTTTCGGGTAGGCACACAACAAATAAAAACATAGATAAATTAGCTCAAAAGTACCTCTCCAGTGCAGAAGAAACTGGGACGTAAAGTGGTATCTAGTTATATACGAATGATAAAATTATTGCACAATGGTCCCTGAGTATGAAAAAGGAGAAAACGGGCGTGAAATGGTATAGTATCTATGCAACGGTATAAGTGCTATGTAATGGTTTTTATCTATGGCGGCTAAGAGCTTGTGAATATCAAGAGCTTCCTCTATGCAAAAACAACTAAAGTGCATCCCTGCAGGCCGCAGACTTAGATAAGAAAAAAATGTATCTGTGCAGTGAGCAGGTAAGAATGCTATATATAGTTATCATCTAGGGCGGCTAGGGACTTTAAAAATGTTGGCACACATTGAAGGCTTTATTAGTGCAAAACAGTTTGAGTGTGTTCGTACAGGGCACATCCTTGGAGTAAAATGCATCAATACAAGAGGCAGACCTATACAGCCTTAAGCCGCTATAAGTGCTGCACTGCTGCCCACGTGTAGTAGCACCTATATAGACTCAAGTCATCGCCCTAATCCTCCCATCGGGTGAAAGAGCAAGTGCAGTTAGGACCAATAACAACCATGTGCTTCAAACACCATACAGGAAGGCTTTACCAATACAATAGCAACTAAAAGGTGTCAATAAAGGGGCGGAGCCTAAGATAAAGGTAGTAGCATCGAGAGGTGTGTCTTTGTTCCGGTAGCTTAACCTGTGCAGCAATACCTAGGAAGAATACCTGTATAAGGCAGCCTAGGACATGATGTAACAGTGCCCAACGTGGTCCTAAACATCCATACACAGCCGTGCGAGTTCACTGTGGATGCTACGTGATCCCTCGTGTAAACAGTAAAAGCTAAATAAAATTGTAATCACCCTGGATCTCCATTGGAAGAAAATTATAAAGACTTTTAGGACAATTATCAACCTGATACCCCGAGCTGGAATAACGCATGGATGAACTCCCTTAATTCCCTTTCTTACTGGGGTTGCAGCGCCTATAACCCTAAGTTCTAACCGGTCTTCTTACCTTCCAAGCTGTAAACATAGTATGATGCTACAGCCTGATATATTTCCTGCTGGTCTGTTCTACAGCAGAGTGAGAGGGCATCCTTGCAGATCCTCGTGTGATATTTTAAAAACAAGGGGCGGAGGTAACACCGTCGGAGGTCTGGTGTCTTCTTAACACAGAGTAGCATGAACTGCCTCAGAGTTTATTGGCCGCCCAGCGGACAGTCACACAAGCCAGCACTCTGACCGTAACCCTTGCCCCAGGATTTGGTGTAGGACTGAACCTGTAGTGTACCTAACCTGAATCTGAGGTATGAAGCCCTTTTCTCAGGTGGTGAAATCAGGTCAAAGGAAGGTTCCCAATGAGGTTCAGCTTTCATGTCCAGATATTTGGATAATAGGGCGCTTTTTGTAGCTTTGTGCTTTTGCCACAAAAAAGCCCAATATATCCTTTTCACCGTTGGTAAAGTGGCTTTGGTCATGTTATCTGGGCGGTGCCATAAAGCTGGACAATCTATTCATTTTAGCATGTACTCTATGGGGCAGATTTACTATTTTTTCACGTAGCGCACTGAAGCAGCCGCAAATGCTGCGCTGCGTTACTTGAAAAGGAGAGAGGTGAGCGCCCGATTTAAATAAGGCACTCTCCTCCCCTCTCACTAGCGCCAGCGCTGAAATCAGCTGCCGTGCGCTACGGAGATACCTTTGCGCCATGGTGCAAGGGTGTCTCTGTGAGTCTAGCATCGGTTTTGTACTGGAAGGAACCCTTCCAGTACAAAATATTATGCACAGACTCACTTTAACCATTTTCCCACTTTGTATGTGTGCTGTAAAGTGCAGCACACAAGCAAAGTCGGAAAAGGAAGGAGAAATGAAAGCATTTCTCCTTCCTTGCACCTACTCGAAAAGGGCATAGTTTTCTCACGCTAAACGTAATCCACTTTATTTAGTAAATTGGGTTTAGCGTGAGAAACGCCCATGCACCACCCTTGGTACGCCCCCATGGTGCAAAGTAATGCAAAGCAGCGGTATGCACTGCTTTGCATTACTTTTCCGTTATTTCCAGCGCTAAACAAGTTTAGCCCTGTAAAGTAAATTGGGAAAAAAAGATTTTGCGCCGATTTTCTTCACTTTTGTGGCGCAAACACGGCGCAGAATCTTAGTAAATCTCCCCCTATGTGTCTGAACCAGGGCAGACTTCTACATTTCGAGCACTTCAGGATGTCCCTCATATTCATCTGATACTCGGCAAGAGCAGGGGTGGTCCATATTCGAATCCAGTAGCTTACTGGGCGGAAAGCAGTAAATTCAGCTACAGAAGTAATTCCAGATTCAGCTCTGAGGATTACCACTGGAGTCCCTGGGCCTAAATTCAACTATCATCTCAGGAAAGAGTTTTCCACTTTTTGTAAAGCTTGTACATTTACATAACCCCGAATTTCGCCACCATAAGAACTTGCGGCCGCCGCTTTCGTTTTGTACGCTGTCAGTGCAGGCTCTATTAGACAATTTTTACAGTTGCTTGTAAATCTCTGGAGTGCTCCAGCCTTTTGGGACAGAACCACTTTTGACTTGATTACTTGGACGCCCCAGTGAAACTTATCGTCAATCCGAATACCCAAGTAATCAAAGGTTTTAACCTGCTTTATTGGATTTTCATAGATCCTAAATGTTGATCTTAGCTTGGCCTTTGGTTTCATTAGCATGTACTTTGTTTTCTGTGTGTTAATTGTAAGTTTCCTCAATTTACAGAAAAGTTTGAATTCTTTCAGTAGCTGGTGCATAGACAGTTCTGTCCGTGCTACGATGACCGCATCGTCTGCGAACATAAGGATCAGGATTTGGCCATTCCCCAACTTAGGTACATCCAGGGCAAGATTGCTAAGCAACTTCCCTATGTCATTAATGTAGATGTTAAATAAAGCTGGCGCTAGCATGCATCCCTGCCTGACCCCAGTAAATATACCAAACGGGGATGTGCATTTGCCTTTGGGTTCGTATTTTACCACTGCTGTGTTGCCGGTATGGAGATTGATTAGCAAATTCAATAGACAGTTGGAGACAGTCTATTCCTTCACAGTGCGCCAAAGTATTGCCCAGACCAAGCTATCAAAAGCTGTCTTTAGATCTATAAAACCAGGAAGATAGATGAGTTTCGAAGGGTCACATATTTCAAACAGATCATGTATAGTTGCAAGTCTTGGTCAATCGTGCTCTGGCCCTTGCGGAAGGCAGCTTGAAGATGGAATATTATACAGTTACCCTAAATCAGCCGGGTCTTGTGGCTCAGTGGACGAATGCGTCCACTGCAGGGCCTGTGTTTGACCTCATTGCCACAGCTTCAAATCCCAGCGGGTCCACTCAGCCTTTCATCCATCTGAGGTCGATAAAATGAGTACCCTTGGGAACAATAAACATCTGTTATTCAGCACCAAGATGCCTACGGGTAAACATGTTCTTTACAAATACACATGTTGTGTTACATCCAAGATTCCAGGTGTGAGAGCAGCAGTTTATGAAAGATTTTACCTACACCTGTTATGTACCCGGGTTAGACCCAAGTAACAGAGCTAAACATTTTTCTTACATTGTCCTAATTTTGCACAATAAAATTTCTGTTGGGATCTTTTGCACATATTTGCGTGCGTGACAATGTTGGATTTGTTTCTCTGAAACTACTTTATTTACACAGTTAGCTTCGCATAACATTATCACGATGCCTTGAACACCATGTACAAGGCCTCTTGATGCACTGTGTACAAATGTCGTTCTATTTTCATCCACGGGGCGACAGGGCTATCTACATATCCCTAGCATCGCAAATCTATACGCACATCACAAGGATGCTTTCTATTATAAATAATGAGCATCCCAAAAGATTAGCAGAGGAGGCACTTCAGATGACACAGAGGGTCCCTGCATGCTGAGAATTCACCACACAGAGGTCTGACATCTCCGTGAGGGGGTATCCAGTTCGTTGTCCAAAACGGGCCCCTACATTCTCTCCCGCCAGGTAATGGGGTTGGATCGTCCCTTGGGGGGATTCTTGGCTCACACCTACACACACTCTAGGTACACTCAGAGTAGGCTTGCATAGTAGGAGTACACCTGATTACTGCCTTGTATATATGCCTGCATATATACACTGTTCTAGCACCATGGTAGAACTATATCTGTTGTTCACTCTTTGGTGCTTGTAATCACTTTCATCTGCTTCTGTCTACTGATTATCGCAGCATTTGTATTCTATACAAGAATAACGTTGGTTCAATTAATATATTGAAAACGTCCCAGTGTGTATTCTCTGTATATTTCTCTGAGCACAAGTAAGCACGAGTGACTGAGTGAAAGGTTCTGATCTGTTTCCACGATCTCTGAGGGGTCAGGGTTGTCATGTTCAGTGGTTGCCAGAAACCATTCACTTCCTGGTAAGGCTAGGGAGGCTCATGGTGGCACTGTGAGCTAGCTGGTCTCTAGGCCAATATATCCTGTAGGGGTGCTCGGAATCAGTCTAGGCACCTCACCCAAAGTTTACGTTGTCCAACAAACGCTCAGGTCCTACGGATTAGTGGGAACTACACTACACACCGTCCAATAGCGAGATTGGGCGATAGAAGGATCATCCCTCGTCCCTTTTTTGTGAATAGGGATAATTATGGAGGACCTCCAAGATTCTGGAACCACACCTTCCTCTAGAATGGCAGTAAAGGCTGCTGTTAAGGGACCCGGCCACAAGTCCAGATTCTTTATGAACACATCTGCTGGCACCTTGTCTGGGCATGGTGCTTGTCCCAGTTTTTGATGTTGTAGAGCCTGTTGTAGAGCCTGGGCTACTTCTGCTTTGCTAAAAGCCTTGCCCTTGTGATGGTAATTGCACAGGAGGGCTATAACTGCGGCTTGGTTCTCTAAGGCTTCCTGAGGATCCAAATCAACCCCTGTAACTGCTTGGTATAGTGAGGCAAAGTGCTCTACCCATATTATGGGGCTTATGTTGGCCTCCAGGTTCTTGCCTAGGCCTGTAGAGCCCCATCCTATGATTTCCCAGAACTTTTATTTATCTTTGCGATCTATTGCATCTTGCAGAGCCTTCCAACCCTTGGTACTCTGGTTTTTAATTTTTATATCGTAGAAGAAGTTTGTAGGCCCTTCAGTCTACCAGCAGCTGTGCCTCACCCCTGTGGGGGTTCTTCTCTCTCTGAGAGCTAAACTCAGCTCTTTCTTCTTTTCTGTGCACTCCTTGTTGTACCACTCAAGGTAAGAGTCTTGCTCTGTCATATCTCTGCTTTCTTTGTGATCTGATAATACTTGAGTGGTGACTGTAAGCAACGACTTGAATGATTCAATCATCGCCAGGCCGGGATCCTTGGTCTCTACACTCAGCGCAGTATAGATCGCATTCCACTGCAGGTTGGTTGAGAAGTCTACTGCTTTCCATTTAATGTGGGCCCTGGAAAGTTTTTTACTGTTACCATTCAGGGTGAGTCTACAGGCATATGCACATTCTGTCTGGTTCCAGTTCTTCAGTTGAGATTCAGTAAGATTGAGCAACAGGTGAAGTGGCCACTCTCTATTCTCTTCGAGCCACATAACTATTACCAGGTTCCAAGCCTCCAGATTAATCATGATGTAATCAATGGCGCTGGCGCATTTTCCCACATTAAAGGTTGGTCTTGGTGGATTGTCAGAAGTGGTCCGAACACACAGAGGTCTCAAGCCTATATTTAGGATGGTCGTACTTATTTGTTCCATCTTTTTTGATGCACTATAACCTTTGCAGGGGGCATGTGGGGGCCCCAGGCACAGTGCTCCTCCATTGCTTCTTGGTCCTTCAGGACTGGGTGAAGTCTGGTGTTCAAGTCCCTACATAGTATTATCATTCTCGCCTGCTGATGAAGAAATGGGTAGGTGGTGGTCCTTTTCAGCTTTGTGTTCGAAAGCAATGTTTCCTATGATTTTAGCAGCATTGAAGTTTCATACTTCCCACATGGTGGTAAATAAATATTGATAAGATCTATCACCCCATTACATTTTTAAAGTTTCAAGTTTGGATGTTATTGCTTATGGGGAAGAATGATAGTTTAGTATTAAGAGTACATGAGGCTTTAACCCAAATGCAAAGGCCACCCTATGCCCTAGATCTTGGCTGACTTGAGGACCGTTTATTGAAAGAAATGAACCCCTCTAGGTCTGTGTTCTCTAATGCCCACGTTTCTTGCAGGCAGCAGATATCGTGCAGCTTAAATACGCAATCCAATCCTTATCTTGCTTGGTCCCTCAATGTTCCAGCTTGTTATCTGCATCTGATTGACAGCTGGCTAGGGGGATTTCTGCATTCCCTATAAATAACTGCTTGGTCGCCCAACAGTGCCAGTGGGATCCAGACGAGATATGGTTGCAAGTCGGTGGGATTCAAGGTGGCTCCAGGCTGTCCACTTGGTTGAAATTGTGAATTCCCTGCTATGGCGCGGTTTGTTGCTACATAGAACTTCAGTTTCTTAAGATCATTTTTCGATGGAAGACGATAGGATGGGCCACATGCTCTGTTTAGAATTGGGTGGTAATCTACCCTCTCTTTAAAATTAGGGTTATGATCCCTTTCAGAGCTCACCTCAAACATGGGCGGGTATGGTTCAACAGGTAGTTTCTCAACTATTACAGCCTAGGTTGCCAAATCTTTCACTTGCTTGATTATATGGTCTGTGCGGCGTAATTACTCCAGAGCATTAGCGTCTGCTCCCTCCCCTGCATGCCCTTCATGGGATAAAACTTAAGCTTAGGAGATCGTTAGAAGTTATTCAGGCTGAACCTGGTAATGAGTTAGCCAGTTTGAGACTATTGCCCCTGTTTATCGTATCATGATTCTCCCTGAGTGGTACATTGGGGTAAAAACTAAAGCCACACTACCTCTAGGGCTTTCATTCATCTGGATTGGGCAGCTAGACTCTATATGGGGGTGCAATCTTTGGCCAAATGGTTGGCCAAATGGTCGGCGGGCCAGACCCAGACTCTCAACTTGGGGCAATGCGTCTGCTGGCATAGCATCCTTAGTACAACTTGAAATTTTATTTGGGGCTTCAAGCGGCAGTCTCCAATGATTATCTGAATTTATGGAGCTGGTAGAGACCGTATAAAGGAGGAAGTCTGGATCTTCGTTCTCCGCCACCTTTCGTATCTTTGATTGATTTTGGTATCGTATATGAACTGCTTGGGGGTGCGCTACATTGAAATTGAAATTTGGTATGTCCAGAGAGGCTAGAGGATCACTTTCCTGTGCTAACATGACTCCCTCGCCGTCTGTCATCCAGTGATAGTACAATCCTGTTTTTGACTGCAGATCGCGTCCACCTGTGAGGGGGAAGGAGGAGGAGTTTGCTCGCAGTTCGCGTGGTGCGAGCGACGCGAGCAGTGTGAGCGAGGCGGTGTTCAGAGCCTATGACAAGACGCGGTGATTAGTGGAGCTGGGGGTTGAGCCGGGGTTGAGTCGAGGTAAGTCGGGTCGTGCGGGTGGGCTGGAGTGGCGGCAGCTCACGCTTCTGTTCCTGCTCCCCCGCTCTCCGATCTCTCGGCTCTCGTCTCACCCGCTTTCTTTGCCTTGAAACCGAGCGAGCGGAGCTGGTGACCGGAGCCGCTCACTTGCTCCCGCTCGCTCTGCATCTCGTGCCGAGGCGAGGCACAATTCAGGCATTCTAGGACCTGAAGGACACCTTGAAAGGATACTTGTATGTCCTTACTGGTGTAAGAACGAGTCCCCCTCCCAGTAACGAGCAGGAGAGCAGCGAGTACTCTGCTGCCGGTTGGAGTTTGGAGCCAGCATCTCAGCGAGCTTCAGCAACGAGCAACGTGCAACGAGCAGCAGGCTCCAGCGCCGGTATTCGACTTGACAGTTCCAGTAGTCCAGCAATCCAGCAATCCCCCGATCCGGCCCGGCCAGTATCACCAGGACGTATTTGGAAACCATCAGGAAACCATCAGGAAACACCAGACCAGACCAACCACATCAGGTGGGGGGCAGGTGGGGGCAGCCCCGTCTTGCAGGCCTGCTCGCTCTGCACGTGCTGTGCTGTGAAAACCCAGGCAGCTAAAGTACTGGTTTTGAAAGTCTCCGCAACGCAATTAGAACGCAAAACATAATAGGAGGTGTAAAAATTTTTTTTTTAAATAAGAGGAGAAAGTAGAGGAGTACCGGAGTAGCACCGGAGGTCTAGGTGCTTTCGCCATCATGAGGTCCGGTAGGAAAAGGGGCCAGCTTGTGGTCCCTGTGCACAAATCCAAACAACCCAAACAAACGGGGAAAACAACACCAAGCTCCACAAAACTGGTCTCACCCTCCAAGGAAACAGAGGCCCCCTGCGGCCTGGCACCACAGCGATCAGGAGGTCCCCCAACACATCTCTACCAACCCAAAATCTCTTCAAAGTTTAATTTTTTAAAGGACCCTGCATCGTCTATATTCTCTTCCAGTGGCACAATCCAGGGCCTCCATGATCCTCTACTCCCCTTACAACTATTCACTACATCAGTCAAGGTTCAAGCCACGGAGGAAACTCCAGCAGTCCATCCAGCAGTACATTTAGCAGCCCATCCTGAGGTCTCCCCGCATGTACCAGACAAAATTTTGGAACGTAAAAAAAGCAGCTCCACTGAACCACTAGCGGGGGAAGTAGCACTATTAGTAGAGGAGTATTCCACCTGCCACTTTTTGCCCACTTGCACTCCCATCTGCATCGCCAAAACCACAACAACCGCAACAACTGACCACAATTGGCAGAACGAAGTGCAGCTATCACAAGCTACAACGACAAACGATGGTAAGGGCTCAAATTCAGGGCATGATGAGTTAAGTAGATTTAATCTGAACTGCTCTTCCGAACATCAGGATAAGATCCGGCCCCAAAAAGACCCTCAAGAATTTACTAACAACTTGTCAATACAGCCTGAGGCCTTCACGACTGTAACCGCACACTTGAGTCCAGAAGTGGAAATAAGGGAGAGGGCTGTAACCTCCAAAGAGTCCTGAAACCGTCGAAATCTCACTGGATTCCAGGGGAGGTGGGCAGGATCCAGCCGCCTCCCATGCCCTCTCCTACTTGGGATCACAGGAGTGGGCGGACCTAGTTGCTTCCTATGCCCTGGATTCTCTGGAAAAACAGCCTCCGCTCACCGGTGGAACTGGCACCATTCAAGGAGGCAAACAAGGCAGTGATCAGGAAGGAGCGATCAAAAACCCAATCCCACGCCAAAGTCCCTCCATCCCCCTTTCTACTCCAGGCTCACCATGTCAAACTGGGAAGCCGGCACAGAACACATGGGACATTTTACTAAACACAATGCAATGAACTGTCGATGTGTTACACTATCAGTCAGACAAAATGGACCTGCAGCTGACTTTATTGGACACTTCGGCTCTTTTTGTGGGGGGGATAGACGAGAAACTGGGCAATCTAAACCTTCTAATTAGCAGAGCCCAGCAGGAAGTGAAACTGAACTGTAGCTGTGGTCCTATCATCGACAAACTATCATCACTTCCCTCAATTGTATCCACCCTCATAGAGGGCCTGCCAAAGGGCCCAAACCAAGAGATACCAAAGGCAAATCCACACAAAGCAGGGCGTAACGAGTCAGCGAAAACGGTCCCTGCTGCCCAAAATTTGGCCGGCAGAAATTTTACGAGTAGTCAAGAGGGCAACTTGGCTCCTGGGATCATCTTATCACCCAAGGAGCAAACCTTAACCCAGAATGCAAAGCAACGCCATCAACTTAGGAGAAAAGGTCGTAACAAAACATCTTCCTCGAGCCTCACAAAAGTTTATCCTCTTTTCGCAACAAAAACACCACAGTACTCAGCGCCAGCGCATGTTACTTCAGCATACGCCCCTGTAACCGACGGAAGAACCAACCAGCCAACGGAAACCCACCGTAAGGAAAACAAGGAAAACAAGGACGCGGCACAAGCACGAATATCATCTCCTGGGGTAGCCCTGTCACCACATAGTAGTCAAATGGACACCCAAGGCAATAGGAAAACTAAAGTCGGACAGAAAAAGGACGATAGTACAACTAGCCGACCACCACAAACAATTGAGGATAGGGAGTCAATTTCCTTGCACGGTCCAAACCAGGCGTCGGCTGCATCCTCAAACTTACTCATGCCGCTCCCACAGGACGCCAACTTCAAAACATCAACCATGCCATTTGATCCTCCGACGTATAGGATCATTCAGGCCTCGACCCAGGCTCCAGGAGCAGCAAAACAAAAAAATGACAAAATAGGCAAAGTCAACAACGAGGCGCAGGGAGTCCGCTATTGAGCCAACTACATTAACTGGGCACCCGGGCCCCACTGTAACGCGAAAGCCAAATAAAAACCCAGATCGCGGCTCAGAAGCACCCACAGGCCCCAGGTGTACAGATCCGCCAATTCCGGACAATCTTAGTGGGCAAACTCAGCAGCCCACCAACAGTGTCAGAGACAATCACTTGGGGTTAAACTCTACAACAGCCTCTCCAGCTAATCAAGCTAGGAACTCCGCTACTATACTCTTCACACCAGAATATGATTCGAAAGGTCCCTTCGACATACTGAATAGAGGGAATATCCTCCAAATCCTAGATGCAATACCAACACTAAAAGGCATTAGCTCAACGGACCTTCTCTCAATAGAATTTGTAAAGTCGGATAAAGCACAAGGCAGGGAATCCACTAAAGCGACCTGGAGGACTATTTACATCGCAAACAAAGTTCTGGAAGAACAGGAAACCTTCAAAACTAGGGGGATACAATCTTCTGTGTATCACAACATAGGATATCCACTCCCCTTTCTTGTTAGATCACAAGAAGGAACGCCCTGCCACAGAGTCAAAACAGCCTCGGTGCTCAGGGGAGCTCTAGGACCGATCGCCTTACAGCACACAGGTGTCAAATCCACAAATAAGCACTTCATTTAACAACCCCGTTGACTCCGATCATCTTCGGATTACTAGAATCGTCAACACATCCAGTCATCGACATTGACAGAGCGACCTAATGAGGAATCGAGGAAATCCCGATGAATCACCTCTGAGGTTATGTTCATGGAACATTAATGGGCTGACTAACAAGGCTGGAGATGCCGAGCTCTTTGTTTACCTAAAATCTTTTGATATCCTTTTCCTGCAGGAAACATGGCTGGAGGAGCCTTTGCAACTAGAGGGATATATTTGCTTTCACACTCCTGCTCAAAGGAAATGTAAATACGGCCGTCTATCTGGCGGCCTAGCCACATACATCAAAATAACAAAAATTCATAGCGCGCAGGAATCGCCCTCTCCCCTCCCAGCCGTAAATTCCACAAAGGCTCAACTCAACCTCAGAGGAAACAAGCATTGGCATAGCCAATAGGTCTCGCCTTTGGGACCTTATAAGTGTTTGGTTATCCAGCACAATATCCTTGGTGCAACAACATCAACTGTTGCAAGGTTAAACACTTATAAGGTCCCAAAGGCGAGACCTATTGGCTCTGCCAATGCTTGTTGTGCTCTTGCAGGAGGACCCTTCAGGGGCCAGCTCCCTTTAAGGAGCCGTACCCGAAAAAGGGACTGTTTAGGAGTGTCCTTACCGACCAGAGTCAAGAATACTTGGCCCCTAGCTCCTTGATGGCCCCAGCACCTATCACCTAAACTCAACTAAATAAATAAAAGAATCATAAAATAAAATACAATTGCACTGGTTAGTGGCATCATGCACATGGTAGTGATACACTTCAAATTAACAGGACATGTATAGTTAATCTGTAGATGCCTCACACAGTGTTGTGTTTCAGCCATTAACATTTGATCAGGCAGAAGTAATAAGTGAGCCTCTGCTGGGATAAATTGACCTCTTCATAGCTCAATAAAACATTTTTTTAGTTGTAGCCACCAGATGGCACTGCTGATAAAACAATAAGAATAGCACGGAGACGAGTGGCTTTTAGTGGAACGTTCACAAGGACGCGTGTCTTTCACACGAGGAAAACACATTTCAAATCCAATGGTTTAAACATGTAATTCCGATGAACTTGTATTGCCATAAATCAGGCTTTCACCCAAGGACGTCATGTATTTCTGATTAAAAAAATTAAGTATCATGTAACACTTCAGCTCGAGTAAATTCAAACAACTATCAAGCACGATGTTAAATATAAGAGGAGATAGTAGTTCTACTGTCTTATCATTAATGATCCCGAATTGGCAAATACAAAGAAACAAAACCATAACAATGTTTTCGGAATTTTGTGGTAAAATTAAACCTGTTTATGTAGGGTAGTGACTCCTTTTAGTTATACAGATGATGATAAGAAAGAAGTGCATTAATAAATCACCCTTAACGAGGAGAACCTGGCAACCCGCATTTTTTTTTCCAGCCGGATGGCCCCGTCGTGTTCAATTCGTTCCGAAGCGGGCGATTCCTTTGAGGTAGTTGCCTATCCGCCCTGTTTATTTGTTGGTGCGGAGAGAAGGTTTCCCGAGCAGAGGGCCAAAACCGAACAAGAACGGTAAGGGAAAGTGGTAATGGGGAAGCAGCATCGACAACTGAGGGAGGGCGAGAAAGGAACACACAGTGGGAAGAAGTGCATGAAAGAAAATAAAACAAGCATTGGCCGTGAAAGTAACGCGGCCGCGAAAGTTATGGCAGGGACGCGCTCTGTGGTGGGGGAGGGGCAGAGCGAGGCGCTTGGGAGAGCAAGGCTTAATAAGCCATGAAACCCACATGGCGGCTGCGCGCGTGCACGCGCACGTGCACTCAAGCTGGTCGCCAGCAAAAGCCACTGGGTTAGCACTTTCAAAACCCACTTACTAAAAGTCTCGCCAGAGCAGCGCATGCGCTGGCTCAGGCGAGACCTAAAAAGGAGGAGGTGCTGCTGTTTAACATATATTTAAATCCGAAACGGAAAAAACAGGAATCAAAAAGTCTAATTGAACATCTGCTTCAACAAATAAGTTCACATACCACACCAAACCTCCTTCTGTCCGGCGATTTTAATCAACACCTCCTAGGCACCATTCTAAATAAAGATACCCAGGTCCAGTCTTTTTATTGGAACATTCCAACTCAAACCCATTGCGATCATAGAAGAACCTCTAAGTGTGATTTAGAGCTACTAGAAGATCTTGAGCATATTGGCCTAAGGGTGCTAAATGGAAGATTTGTCGACGGCTCTCCTCCGGCCGCCTCATTTCATATGGGACACGTGACCTCCACAATTGACTACACCCTAGTGTCTCTTCCATTTTTCCAACACATAACAGGCTACTGCCTAGGAGATAAAGGGGATAGTGATCATCGGCCTCAGGAAGTTCTAATTCAAGCACTCCCAGACAAATCAATCCCAAATCCAGCAGGTATGTACGCATGCCACACCATAAATTTAAGAAGAATTAAGTCATCTATAGCAAACTCTGGGGAGGTGCTCTTGGCAGCTAAAGAACAGCTAATCAAGCTTGACTACCCAATTGGAAATCCTACCTGTATATGGGAAACTTTCACGGCCTTGTTTGCAAACACCCACTCATCCGTAGTCTGATACCTTCCGTTTAACGATCCCATGGCTGAAGGGAATGCCACAAGCGCACAGAGGTCCACCATGAATCGCCTCAAAAATCTGTGTATAAACTACTGATATTATTGAGGCTACGGCGGGGGGACAAGGTCCTACTCCAACAGCTCCGCAATAGCAAGGCCGAACTTAGGAAATTTAAGTGGGACACGAACAGACAAAATGAAAACGAATTCTGGGCCAAACTTTATTGTGATTCCAAAGGAAATAATAGTGCCCGATTCTGGCTAACGATAAACAAAATTTTAAAACCAGCACATGGCGGTTTGATTTCGCATATCACAGAAAACACATGGACATCTTATTTAGAATTTCACTTCCACCAACAGGTATCTGGACTACTCGCTCTCAAGGATAACCAGCCAGCCCCTTTAACCCAAACTGTGATGACTAATGTGGTCAAGGCAAATGAAATCGATGCCGCCAAGATCAGGGAACAAATCTCTAAAGGGAGGAAAGAAGGAGCACCCGGGCCAAACGGGATTCCACCAGCTCTCTTTAAACAAGATCCAGAATACTGGTCAGAAATTCTGACTCCTCTCTTCAACTCTGTTAGACAGTTTGGGTGCCTGCCCGCATCATGGAAGGGCTCCATTGTTTCACCAATCTATAAAGCTGGAGACAAAACCCAACCAAAAAACTACCGCCTGATCGCACTGTTAGACGTCGAGGCAAAATATTTTGCAGGAATTCTACTAACAGAGCTGCAAGAATGGGCATCAGAGCACAACATAATTCCCCCTTGTCAGACAGGGTTTTCCAGAGAGACCGGTACAACAACAAACCTATTAGCGATGTCACTACTTATTGACAAGGCGAAATTAACCAAACAAACTCTGCATTTCTGCTTTGTGGATTTTAAGGCGGCGTTCGACAACATCAACCGAGCTAACCTGTGGAGGAAATTGGCTCTCTGGGGGATTCCTCCATCTCTTCTGAATCTTCTGATACAATTACACTCCAATACATGGTTACAGGTTAAGCTAGGCAACGGCTCCCACCTTTCGAGGCGCATATTAACAACTAAAGGTCTTAAACAGGGTTGTGTGCTCGCACCAACTCTTTTTAACCTTTATACAGCAGATATGACATCAGCCCTAAGTGCCTGCAACGGGCATGCCCCTCGATTAGGGGGAGAAGCCATCTCCAGTTTGTCATATGCGGACGATGATGTTTTAGCAAGCCATACTCAAGTTGGACTGCAACGGCTACTTAACACATTGCTTGAATATGCAGCCGCAAATTGCCTGGAAGTTAACATCAACAAAACTAAAACCCTGACAATTAATGGGAAAAACCGGTCTCATGCTTGGTCCCTGGGCAAAACTCAAATTTTGAATACCACCGAGTATAAATACTTAGGCGTCAAAATTGACAAGGGTGGCCAATTTGTGAAACAGCTTGAGGCCATAAAAAGGAAAGGGATGATGATAGTGACAACGCTAAGGCAACTTAAAACTAGACTGACTGGACCAACTTTCTCACCACTGCTACGTGTTGCGCAAGCAAAAATTTCACCGTCAATCACCTATGGCAGCGAAGTACTGAGAGGCAGGGACGCCTTACTGCTGGATACCACCTTGGCAAAGGCATACAGAGTTATGCTGAACTTCCCATCATATACCTCTCCAGCACAGATCCGACTCGAGTTTGGACTCACAAAGAAACTCCTCGCAAGGCGAGGCTCGTACATCAAGTGCTGGCATAAAATCAAGAATTCGCCCAGGAACACACTGAATCACCGGCTCTGGCAGGAACTGTGTTACACATCCAACTCACCGGCCAAAGCCTACTTGGAGGAATCACTGGCCACCACAGGATTAGCCGACTTATGGGAAATCCCAACAACGCACTCGCACTTTAAGGTTATTGTAAATAAGGTTATTAAGAGACTTTCCTTCATAGAAGACAAGGCCACCCTATCACATAAGAGCCATGCACGGATGACTCTGAGCAGCTACAAACTATTTGGGCCACAGGCATACTTCGAATTGGGGTACTCCAGGAAGTCAAAAGAATCCTTTTTAAAATACAGGTTAGGAATCCTTCCAGCCATACCACATCTTCCACCGTGGCTGAGAGAGAATTGCGGGACATTATGCAGGCTTTGCGGAGTTGGAAATGAAGATATCGAACATTTAATATGCTCCTGCATTAAGCTAAAACAGGGAAGGGCAGATCTCCTAAAAGCCATTTTAATGAACGAGGCATACGTACCCGGAGACAAGCAGTGCTTGCCTGCTTTAACCCAAGTGACCCCCAGTTAAACAGGAAGCTAGTCAAGTTCCTGAACCTAGTAGCATCCAAGCAAGGCCCGGTGGCATCCTGTGTGAGTACAAAAACAACAAAAAACTTAAACCTTGTTGAACTGTAATCTGTGCACAGACTCCGGAGGCTCAGAGAAAAATTGACACACTGAGAACTCTGCTCCACTCGAACACTTCTGCATTTTTATAAGAATTTTTTTTAAAAGTCCTGACCGAAAAGGCTAACTAACCAAAAATGTTTTATCAGACTGTATTTTTGTAATGGTTTTAATTAATCAAAAACAATAAATGTATTACTTACTTACAGTGATGGTTAACTGATAGCACATTATCCTTTCCTGCAACTCTATCCATGGGCCCACTTCTTGCAAATCTTGTTGCCATCATTGGTAGAGACCGATCTGGCCCTTCCCCGAGAACATTTTCTGGCAGTGTTCCTTCCAAGGCTCTACCCTGGAGCCCTTGTGGGGTTGCCTTGGTAAGCTGGCAGCGACACACTTGGGGGATGGAATTCAGGCTTGCTTTTGGTGAGATGCATGCGGCTTTATCATAATTGAAACCGGTGAGCAGGGTTCTCTTGCCTTCACTAGTCTTCAGGTTGGTTGCCTTGATGGGTCTCAGGTCAGTGGGGAATCTATTGATATGCGCAAGTATCTTGCACTATTCATCGCATAAAAGTCTGGTGTAGGTAGGGAGAAAGTGCTGAAGTGGTGGGTTGCTAGGCTGCGGAACCTGTATGCTGTTTAGTTGGGTTTTGAGTATGTTGACATCTTTCCCCTCCAAAGCCTCAACAGACGAGATCACTGTAGGGTTCCATGCACTTGACGATAGTTCAGGGGATTCGGAGGACGTTGTACAGGTGAGGGAGATTCGGGGGGAGTCCAGGAGCCATGGTGGCCTCCCCACGTGCCTTGTTCCATAGCTTTTTCCCAGGTTTTTTCTGCCTGTTGAATTTTTGGCTTGGTCTTATTGGGAGCAGGAATCTTCTAATCTGCCCGTCTTTGGATTTGTGTGTCCTAGGGGCAATCTTTTTAACCGGTCCCAACATGGTCTTTTCATAGTTCTGAATGCATCCGTCATTACCGGCGAAGTTCTTTGGGAGAGACTGGTCCATTAGCTTGTTTGTGGGTGCTCCCTCGCCTTCCTTGAGAGCTGAGTCTTGCAGTCCGCTACGGTTGAGGCTAGTGTGTGTAGAATCTCACGCAGCTTATTCAGAATGGGAGAACAGGAGCACACCTCCCGTGGTGTAGCTAGCTGTGCGTGTGTGCTCTTCACAGCTTCCTCAATGCCAGCCATTCTTTGGTTCATTCTGGTAATTGCATTCACGGTGCTTAGGGTTTTCCTTGGTACCTGGGTTTCCTCATTCATTGTTAATGACTGTGAGGTCAGTGCAATAGTTATTGAATTTAGTGTCCTACACATGGCTTTCATGAGACTTAAAATAGGTTGGGCAGGTGGTGTCTCATATTTCTTCGATCACCCTTTGCTGGTGAGTTTAGAGTCCATAAGTAGGTAATTTCCCACATAACTATTTGTTTGTTGACCCCCTTTTGGCTGTACATCTGCATCGTCGTTACTTCTCATGTTGATCAGATCTGCATTGTCTATGGGAAATTAATCCAATGACAATCTGGAATCTATTAAGGATCAGGAATCTGGTATAGGTCCGGGACTGTACTTGCACTCCTCAAGCGCCAGGCTGCAAGAGGCCTGGACCACTTCATCATCATTAGTTGACCAGTTCAATGGACTACTTGAGACATAGGTAAAAACCTTGGGGGGTGAGTGAGCAATCGTTGGGGTCTGGTGCACTCTGCCCACACCAAGTAGCTATTTAACTTTTGGGGATCAGTTGCTGTTGCGCACTGCACTTCACAAGGCATATGCCTTCCCATGTGTCTTGTAGCATCCAGCTCCACATCGGCTACTTGAGGGAGCTTAGGAGCTCATGCTATTAGATTCTGGCCTGTTGTTAGTTTCCACACTGTGCCATTGGAGTGTTGGAGGCCATCAGTTTAAGCTGTGCAG
This sequence comes from Calotriton arnoldi, assembly GCA_963921515.1. Lineage (NCBI taxonomy): Eukaryota > Metazoa > Chordata > Amphibia > Caudata > Salamandridae > Calotriton > Calotriton arnoldi. Next base: position 588,821 of record CAWUFW010006165.1, read on the forward strand.
ATACGGAAGTCAAGCCAGGTAGGCCAGATAATAGTGGGGCTGCTGTTGCTGTTCTACCAGTGGGGACGCAACAGGGGAATTACCAACCAAATCTTTCTGCAAAAGGGACCCAAAATAATGTGTAATGGTGTTTGCCATTATTTGCTTGTGCTTGATTTTTTGGGGTAATGCTGGACCCTTGGGGCACGGTTTCTTTTCTCCGCTCTTACACGTGGCCTCAACAGGCGTAGTGCACTCAATAATACTGGCATATGATTAATTTGCTGCAGCTCTGGCCACTGTGCCTAAATTAAGGTACATATTAAGGCCTATTGGGGGGACTTCCCCGCCGAGTTGATTATCCATTAATATTTCAGCATCATATTCACGTCCCGCATTCATCCTTAGTTTGGCAGCCCTTGCTTTATCCCTTATCTCACACATAATGCAGTCTCTGCTGCACACTGTGCTCTGCTGTGTGGGTGTATTACAGTGAGTCTCTTCAGTGAGCCCCGCCTCACCTCCCTGGTGCTTTATGTGTGCAATGATTCCAGGGAAGGCGCACAGGCACACTAGAAGTCCCAGCCGAAAGCTTCTGCCAAAATTGGCCTGACCAGGCCTTTGCAGCTGCAACAAGGAGAGGATGTGGGCTGAGTTGAGGCTGTAGGGCTGCACATTGGGGCTATTTCTGGCAGCAGTAAACGCCAGTGCTGCCACTTGGTGGTTGATGGCTGGTGATACCCAATGGCCCGGGTTTTTAAAATAGCCATCTTAGGGGGAGCGAACCAGCAGCGAACCGTCAAACAAGCAGACAAGCAACAACAAGCATAGGGGCAGGCCCCCAGCTTACAAGCCTCACCGACCTAATGTCTGCTGCCTCCACATGCCTCGGATGTGCTCCCCCGTGGTGCCCTTGCACTTACTTGCTTGCTGCCACAATTCCAGAGGCCCCAGTGGCTCGGTGGCCATGTCCTCTTTAGGAGAGCTGCCAGGAGGTCACGGGGTGCAATGAATGGCACAGGTCATGGGTGAAGCCTAATTTGTTGGATGCGGTATTTGGTAGATCAAATACCATCATTTAGGTGGATGAGTTTAGGAATCTGTTGAGAAGAGACCGTTTTAAATTTTTCATGAAGTGAAGGTAGGATTGGATGGTACAAAGTTCCTTAGGAAAGGCATTCCAAATTCTAAGGGCATTCCCCGGGAAGGATCAGGTGAGAAATTTGGTTGTCTTGAATTTGGGAGGGATGAGGAGAAGAGTGTTGGAGGTTCATAGAGGTCTTTTTTGGCCCACTTTTGTGAGTTTGTTTGCGCGGTAGGTTGGTTTTCCAGAGTAGAGGGCTTTGTGTGTTAGGCAAGCAGATTTCAATATACTTATCCCTTCAGTTGGTAGCCGTTGAGTTTCATGAGAGTGGGAGTGATGTGGTCAAAACTTCTCCCTCTAGAGAGCAATCTAGCCGCTGCAATGAGTGTGGACTTTTTTGTCGGAAGGTGGATTTTAGGGTGCAAGGGATTGGATTATGGTCTTCAGGTCTTCGGATGTGATAAATGGTTTGATTTTATTAGGAGTTTTAGTGTGTATAAGGCACATTTTGATGAGGCGTTGATATGCTCTTTCATATTCAGACTTTTGTCAAGAGTAATCCAGAGAGATTTGACAGAGTTGGATATAGATAGGTACTGTTAAGTGCAGTTAAACGGTCGAGCCAGTTGTGGATGGGGTAGGGACTTTTTTTGGGCTGGATGAAGAGGAGTTTAGTTTTTTGGGGGGTTAATTGTAAGTGGTTGTTGTTGAGCAAGGTGTGTTTCAAGGAGAGAGTATTGTTGAGGTTATGGTATACTTTATGTGAAGCGATTTTGATATAGATTTGGGTGTCATCTGCATACAGATGGTAGGCAATCCTGGCTTGTTTCAAAATCAGTGCGAGGGGTTCCATATAGAGGTTGAAGAGGGCGCGGGATAGGTTAGAACCTTGGGGGACTCCTTGGTTGACTAATGTTGCTGTCAATGTGGACTTGCTTAGTTTGATTACGGTAGATCTTTCATTCAGGTATGATGAGAACCATTGTAGGATGGTACCGCTGATGCTAGCCTGTTGAGAGAGGGTATTAAGAAGAATGTTGTGGTTGATGGTATCAAAGGCCACTGAGCGGTCCAGGAGGATTAGGAGGCAGGCATCTCCCTTGTCGAGGGATCTATGTAGGTCATCAATGATGTTCAGGATTGTAGTCTCTGTACCACAACCTTTCCTAAATCTGGATTGGAATGTGTTGTGTAAGTTGAATTTCTCAATGTGATTGTTTAGTTAGCAGAGGACACATTTTTCAATTGTTTTAGCAAGTAGGGGGAGGTTCGTAATGGGTCTGTAATTATCGAGGTCGTTGGGATCGGCATCACTATAGGGCGGAGCCAGGATCATCATGGCCGTTCGGAGCCTCTGCTCCGCTAAAGCCCCGCGTTCAACAACTAGCGCGGCGCTCAAACCCCATTTTAACTAATAATTGACCCACCTCCTGACGTCTGAAGGTCAAGACCGTCTGCCGCTGTGACCGCCGTACAAAACAGACGCCACAACACCGGGATTTCGGCAAATAACCTACCCGACGATATTTCATCAAGATGGCGCCTAGGATGGAACGGACCCGCTTTTGAAGTTCCGGAGCTGTGTGGCCCGTCCGCTGCGCGGGGAAATCATCCCCTGGCCGCAGCGGACACACTGGTTTGTTTGCACTGAGCCTAGAGACACCTGCTTGCTGAAGATCGAGGTGAGCGGTCCCCCTCCCCCCCTGCGCGAGGCAAATGGCGGCTCCCACAGCGCTGCCCACCATAATGGGTGATGTGCCCCAGCGCCCCTTCAGGGTCTGCGCACGCCTCGAGAGCCTAGGGACACCGGGGGTGAGTCCGACCCTTCCCTCCCCACAAAGCTCTGGCGTACTCGGCTCACTCTCGGTTTGGAAAAGGGTCCCAGGATGCCTGACCCCAACATGGCCGACACTGGTGACTCCTTCCCCCTTGCTGAACTTTTACCTACTTATCCCTTCCTGGACTAAGCCTGACCTCAAGAGGACTTCTAGATCTCTTTTTGACCCTGGCCTCCCTCCCCCACCCGCACCCCCGCACTACTCTGACATTCCCTCAAGAGGACTTCTAGATCTCTTTTTGACCATGGCCTCCCACCCCCACCCGCCTCCCGCACTACTCTGACATTCCCTGAGGACATATGAACTCTTTCTGGACAGCGGAGTCTGAGGATTATGTCCGACGCCCGGTGGAGCTGCTCTGTTCAGCTAATGAGGAGATAGGACTTGGCTCACCCCCTGTCCGTCACCTGCCCAGCCGGACCTTGGGCACAGTTTTTCTCCCCTTCTCCCTGTCTCACCCACCCTCCTCCTCATTGTATTCATGCCGTTCTGCTTTTGCCTTGTTCTCCTTTCTATACACCGGTCTGACCGATACATGTTGGTTGCTTCCTTGAGAGCTATAGGGGAGACCGGCCTCGGACGACCTCACTGGCCCTACCCATTCGGTCTTTGGGCTGATTTTACCTCTGTCTCTTATTCCTTCCTCCCGCTCGTCCTCTCATTCTCACTCCCCTCCCCCCTTCCCTCTCTACTGATCTCTCCTTCTCTCCTGTTAATGTGTCTCATATATTTTGATGTAACGTAAATTGTTATTATTGTTGTAACTTTGCTGACCTTATGTAAAGCGCTCTGATACCTTCGGGTCTAGCCAGCGCTATATAAAACTGTTTAAATAAATAAATACAATAAAAATCACGCTTCTTGATGATGGGGGTGTTTGGGCCAAGTTTGAGGATGGTTGGCATGGAGCTGCTGGATAGGGAGGAGTTGATGATATTAGTTCAGGATGGAGCAATGATGTTTCTGAGATTTTAGACAAGAGAGGAGGGGAGAGGGTCAGAGAGGTGGGAGGTCGGCTTCATGGTTGATAGTATTTCACGGACTTGCTTTTCAGATACAGTCGAATTCGGACCAGGTTGCGTTGTTTTTTGGATGAAGGTGATTGAAGATGGAGTTCTGGTATTCTGAGAGGGTGGAATTGTAGAGGTTGTTACCTGTTAGTGGGAGGGGTATGTGGGGGGCCATTGTTAGAGGCTAGGCTTTTTAGTGGGGGGAGAAGAGAGGAGGGGGACCATCGAGAGATCAGTGTTTGTTATTTTGTCTGAGAAGAATATAGTGAATTCTTCACAACATTTGGTAGAGACTTCTATAGGATGTTGAGGAATGGAAGAGGTTTGGTTTTTAATGATCTTGAAGAGGTCCTTGGGATAGTTTCTGGTGTGCTCTAGCTGAGTTCTTTAAAAGGCAGATTTTTCTCTGAGGATGTGTTTTTTATATTTTAGGCGTTCTGTTTGGAGGCAAGAGAGATGGGCTAGAGGGTTGATTTCTCCATTTTCTTGCCATCAGTCTGAGTTGTTGCCTCTCATTGTTAAGATCTGTGTTGAACCATAATCTGGTGGGGGCACTTCTTGATTTTTCAACTTTTAAGGGGGCGATAGTGTCAAGAAATTCAGTCATTTTTGTGTTGTAGTGGGAGGCGAGTTCATCGGTGGTGGTCAGTTCGGGTGGAGAAGTAATGTGGGAGATAATTGGGGATTCTAACTTTGATTGCTGGAGTTGGTGTGTGTTGCCATTGCTTTGGCATGTGAGTTTGGGTGGGGGCATAGGTTGTTTGATGTTGAGGTCGAAGAGAATTAGGTGATGGTCGGACTAATCAATGGGAAGGATGGAGCAGAGGGATATGGCATTGTGGTTGGATATGATAGCGTCAAGGGTAGCACCTTTGTGTGGGTTTGCTTTTTACAATGTTGAATAAGACCTTTCGATTCCAGGAGGGAGTGCTGGTACAGTAGGTTCATCAACATCATTCAGGTGCAAGTTTAGATCTCCTAGGACAATGTCAGTGGAATCGTTCAAGGAGTTCATTGTTATATGGTCCGTTACTTCATCTAAGAAATGACGTTGTTCACCTGGAGGGTGATAGACAGTGTGGAGTTTCAGGGGGTCTGATCCTTTGGAAGGAAGGGTAACTCCTAGGTATTGAAAGGTTGAGTATTCAACTGTGTGGAAGGGAATTAGGTGGAGGTTATTGTTGTGTATGATCGCAAGTCCACCACCGGAGCAATCTTTGCAGTCATGACATCTTCAAGCCATAGGAATATGGGGGCTTGCAAGAGATTGGTTAGTTTCATTCCTAGAGGAAAGAGGTCAGGAGGTATAGTGTCCCCCCTATGTGTGGAGTGGTTCTTATGAGCTGCAAGTGGTAGTGCCACAGGGCTCTGCCTTGAGCCCGACTCTTTTTAATATCTATCTCACCCCCCTTGCTTCTCTGGCAGAGGCCCTGGGAGCAAAAATAATTTCCTAGGCTGATGACACCCAGCTACGTTTTTTCACGGGGCAGGAATTAAATGTTTCCAGGCGAAAAAATCTGAATCTGCCTAACAGCTGTCTTTCAATGGTTGACATGCCATCAGCTTAAATGCAAAGCAGAAGAAATTGAGATACTCTTCTTTGGTGTAAGGGCACAAGAGCCCTTGCAGCCCTTTTGGCTGGCAGATGCTCTTCCTTCACTAAGCCAGGCTAACACGGTGAAGAATCTAGGCATTAAGTTTGATGGTAGGCTATCCTTTCTGCCTAAGGTTAATGCTGTGGTTGGGACCTGTTTTGGTCTGCTGTGTTTGTTATGAACGTTTCTGCACTTTCTGTCTCTCTCAGCAAGGAAACAGGTAATTCAAGCCTTAACAACATCTAGGATTGACTAGAGCAATGCACTGTACCTAGGCCTACCGGACTTCCCGATTAGCAAACTGCAGGTGGTCTAGAACCCAGTGGCCCGAACTCTTCTCGGTCTACTTTAAGATCTTAGTATCTGCATATTTAAGGGAATTGCACTGGCTTCCCATTACGAAAAGGATCCTTTTTAAGACCCACACAGGGCTCTCTATCCGTCTGGTGTGGCTTATCTTAGAGCAAGGATCGTCTTTTATGTTTCTTCCAGACGTTTGTGCTCAGACAACCTTTTGTGGGCTAAAAGTCCAGGGATCCGGTGGTCCAGGTCAGGAGGCTGGTCCTTTTCGTTCTTAGGTCCTTCTACATGGAACAAACTTCCTTTGGAGCGATAGAACATTTCAACCACCTCCCAGTTCCGGAAAAAACGGAAAACTTGTGTTTTTTAATCAAAATAAATAGTGAGCTCACCTAATTAGTCCCACACACCTGATGCAGAGAAACAGGACACTCCCTGGAGTAACAGAGCACATTATAAATGCCTGTTACATTACATCACATTACGACGAATGATTGAGAAACCTGGTGGTGTGAGGAGATCCATGATTGCTGATGGGTGGTAGTTTAGCCAGGTTTCCATCAGAAAGCATAGGTTAATTTTATGAGTTAGGATAGTTTCCACTATTTCAGTGGTGTGCTTAGATGCTGACTGACAGCTTAGGAGCATGAAATTTAATGCAGTTGTTGTTTTCGGATCAGACTGTGTGAGATGAATGGAGCTGAGTTGGACTGGTGGTCTGGAGGGGGGAGATTGGTGATAGAGATTCTGCTCGTACTGAGAATCACCGGCATTTGGGGGTAAGAGAAATGGCTGTTGGCAGGGGCATTGGAGTTGATCAAGGCTTCCACTTCATTATGTGACATTTCAGGTATAGCATGTCTGGGTTTGAGATGGTACAGATTGAGAGGGATAGTTGACCAGGACGTGGAGTGTGGGGTGTCCGAATGTGGGTTTGTGACAGACAAATCAGGAAGTGAGCTTGGGTTGGACTTGAGGGCCTTACGTAATGTGGCAATCTTGTCCAGTATGGTGTTGTTTGTAATTTCCAGGCAGGTGATTAAGGAGATCATTTGGGCTAAGGTTGGTTCAGAGGGAGAGGGTGGTGGTAGATTGGTGGTTGTCATAAGCTAGAGTGGGGTTTGAGGGTGGATCTAGTCTGATGTTGTGAAAGAGAGAATCCTGTGTGATTGTTTGTTGTGATTGTGTAAGAGTTAAACGACTTAATGGGAAGGGAGGTGGATCATGTAATATGATGTGGTGTTGAGAGGGGTTGGGGAGAGGGAGTGCATGTGGGGTGAGGTGGGGATGGGGCATGGTGGTTGGGGGTATCAGGTTCGTGGGGCGGGGTGGAGGGGGAATGCTCAACGCTGATGAGAGGGGTAGTGGATGGAATGAGCTTGGTGATAAGAAAGGTGCTTTTAACCTCAAGGTGGTATTTGTGAGCCATGAGGCTGATTAGGCATGTTACCCGATGTAGGCTAAATCAAAGGCAGTGGGGAGACAACAGCCTGAATGGACAGAGGGAGGATGCACCACAACAAGAAAATTATTCGTTGGTGGGTAATGTAGCCAAGAGGGATTTATCTGTAAGAATACCAGCTGAAGGGAAGCAGGTGTTTGATTTTTTTAGCTAATCTGGTTTTTTTTAGAAATACGAAGTTGATGTGGAAAACATGCAGATGATCAGTGGTTGGCCTGTAGTTTTAAAATGCCATTGTTGTAGTAGTATATGGTTAAGTAGCATGTGTAATTGAAGGTATAAACAGGCAGCTATTTTGAAGCCCCCAGCAATGGAAATTGGCAGGGAGGTGGGATATGAGGTCTAAAGATTTTAGAACCAGGAGGGATTGTTAGTTGAAAAAAAGATTAGGCTGGTCTGAGTGAAACATTTTAGCACAACTGTAAGACTATATAATAAGTGCTTCGGGTCAGTGGAGAACGTTAGGCTTAAAATTATTTTCCCCTTTCCAGCATACCGTCTGGGTAGATTATGTTGTAAAATCCAGAACCAATTTTGGAAAGATGAAAAGAGGGAAGAGGAAGAATGCCCAAGATGATCATGGCCAGAAGGAAAGGCTGATGCAGATGAGGCAGTGCAAAAAATCATAGCTACAGAGCATTATGAGTCATGCCCTTAAAGGTGGCTATGAAAGCTGTGATCCACCTGAAGCCAAAAGCAGAAGAGAGAGAGTGTAACTGTACTATTTATTACACCCAAGTCATGTGATTGAATTATTTCTAGATAACCAGAGTGCTGTTTATTTGGGCTGAGTGTGAGCCATGACCAATGTGGCAAAATGGATGAGAGACAGCCGCCTCAAACTCAACTTCAACAAAACTGAAGTACTGATCTTCGGAAGAGACACCCAAACATGGAACCACTGCTGGTGGCCAGCAGAACTCGGACCAACACCCTCACCAACAGAACATGCGCACAACCTCTGCATCATCCTCGACAGCCAACTAACCATGAAACGACAAGTCAACGCAGTCGCCTCCTCCTGCTTCCACACCCTCCGCCGACTCTTCAGATGGATCCCCATCAACACCATGAGGACCATGACTCAGGATCTCATCACCAGCTGCCTCAACTATGACAACGCTCTCTATGCCGGAATCTCCACCCAGCTCCTCAAAAGACTCCAGACCATACAAAAAACCACAGCCAGACTCATCCTGGACCACAACTGGACCCTGCAGTTTTGGCCAACTATCGCCCAATATCCCTGTTGCCTATTCTAGGCAAGATCGCAGAGAAACATGCGAACAGCACGATCTCTCGTTTCCTGGAAGACAACAGCATCATACACCAGACCCAGATGGGATTCCGACCAAAACACAGCACGGAGTCAGCACTGCTTGTGGTCACTGAAAAACTCAAACACATCTTAGACCAAGGGAGAGCCGCTGCGCTTGTATTATTGGATTTAAGCGCAGCGTTCGATACGGTAGACCACACAGTGCTGATCCAAAGGCTTGAGGATGTCGGAATTAGAGGAACAGCTAACCAATGGGTGGCTTCATTCCTGAGTGGGAGATCTTTCCAATGCATGGAGGCCGGATTCACGTCAGACTCCCTCTCAGCTCCATGGGGAGTCCCTCAGGGATCCTCCCTAAGTCCAACACTCTTTAACATATACCTTAGCCCCTTGGCCCACATAATACAGGACTTTGGCCTATCCATCGTGTCATATGCGGATGACACACAACTAGTGGTCTCAATCTCAGATTCCCTTAACTCGGACCATAGACAACTTGTCCCTTGCCTTGAAAAAATCGGATCCTGGATGGCTGACTGTAGCCTCAAATTGAATGGGGACAAAACCGAGCTAATGATCTTGGGCAGCAACTTCAGCCCTCGCTCGGAGATTCCCTGGCCAGCTAATTGGGGGTTGCCCCCACCCCCCTCCTAAAGCAGCCATAAAAAACTTAGGTATGTGGCTGGACCAGAACCTGACGATGGAGGTCCAGGCCAAAAAACTATCAAGTACCTGCTTTGGGATACTTCGTATGATTAGAAAAATCATGTCCCTGCTCCCAGAAGAGTCGAGGAAGACTGTAGTGCAGGCCTTGGTGGTATCGAGGCTTGACTACGGCAATTCTCTCTATCTGGGCTCTCCTAAATACGTTACGAACAGACTGAAAGTCGTACAGAATGCAGCTGCACGACTGCTGTTGCACATACCCAGACACCATTCAGTCAGATCCTCCTTGAGGGAGCTTCATTGGCTTCCGGTCCAAGCCAGGATTAAATTTAAGTCCATAAGCCTGGCTCACCAAGCCATGTATGGGAGAGGCCCCTCCCTGATCCAAAAGTTGGTCTCACATTATTCACCCCGTCGCCACCTTAGGTCAAGCTCTAACTTTCTGATGAATCCTACCAGATTCAAGAGAGCCAGGTGGGGCGGAAGGTCATTCACTCACCTGGTACCCAAATTGTGGAACAGTATGGATCCAGAACTCGGACTAATTGAAAACGAAGTTTCCTTCAAAAAAGACTCAAAACATGGCTCTTCCCCTAAACTCATGCGCTAACATCTGCCTGTCCTGTTTCACCTCAGCGCTGAGATGCCCAAGGGTAGTCACGCGCTTTACAAATCCCCTAAACCTTCCCAAACAGACCTTCATCACCCCTCACCTCAGAAACCTCCACTGGCTCCCCATCCAGAAGAGATGCCAGTTCAAGATCCTCATGTACGCATACAGAGCCCTCCACGATCAAGGCCCATCATACCTCAATTATCAACTGAACTTCCACCTGCACGCAAGATACCTGCGCTCCACCTCTCTAGCCATCGCACACACCCCGCATCTGTTGCAGCCGCAGCAGACGCTGTTTCTTCTCCTTCCTCACAGCCAAAACCTGGAACAACCTGCGAACAGCTTCCTCCCAGGCGGACTTCAGAAAGAAACTCAAGACCTGGCTTTTCAATGGAGACACAGCACCCTGGCACCCAGATACCCTTAGGGGTGACAGTGTTGCGCTATACAAGTGCACATTGATTGATTGAGTAGTGATAAAACTTTTGAATGAGAAAAGGCTGCCTTAGCACCCAAGACTAGCCTGTGGAGTGTCTAGCAAGTAATTCTCTAGTCCAGTGGCTTAGTTTATCAAGCACTGGCAAAGCCAATAGGCCTTGTCTACGAGAGCTATTGACTTTGAAATTATTTTGTAGCCATGCTTTAGAGCAGCGTGGCTGTTGCGCAGCATGGCTAAAACTACTGATAAAAGCTCTATGATGTGGCCCGCAAATGCGTTTTGTTTTTCAAAAGGGCATTAGCGCTGGTTATATCATAGAGCTTTTTGATTACAAAATGGAGTAACACGGAGGAAGGGAAGGAAAGATGCAGGAGGGTGAACAGGACAGTCAAGAGGGGATGGGGGCAACCACCCGGACAACAGAGGGTGGGTAAGTGTTGGTACGGTGGCAAAACCAAAAGGACAACAGAGGATTACTGGAAGGGGCATGGCATCCACACGGACAAAGGCGAGTGGGTGGGAAGGGCAAGCACGCAGACCATGCATTGTGGGTCAAAAAGGTGGGGGCAACCACACAGAAAATGGAGGGTTGGCTGGAGGGGCAGGGGCAACAAGATGGACAACAGAGAGTGGGTGGAACGGGCAGAGGCAATCACACGGACAATGGAAGATGATTGGAAGGGGCTGGGGCAAGGAGACGAACAATGAAGGGTGGACAGGAGGGGCTGAGGCAAGCAGATTGCCTAGCCCGCCCTGCCCTCCCTCCATTGTCAATCACATGGAAATGGATTGGTATAGGGTTGAACACTGAAATTGGAGCTCTACATGATGGTGATGGGAGAAATGACCTCATATTTAGAATTTACCATATCTTGTATTATTAGAAATGCACTTTAGGACATGTTTAAATGC